>JANAVB010012200.1:12108084-12205584 GCA_029216955.1 Iris pallida
CAACTGGTGCTCTCTGAGAATCTGGAGGACAACTCGGATATGCTGCTCATGCTCCGCTTTACTCTTGTTGTAGATCAGGATATCGTCTAGGAACACAATCACAAACTGATCCAAATAAGGCATGAAGATACGATTCATGAGGTCCATGAATACGGCTGGCGCATTGGTTGCTCTAAATGGCATAATAAGGAACTCCCAATGCCCATACCTCGATCTGAATGCTGTCTTCGGGATGTCCTGCTCTCTGACTCTGATCTGTTGGTATCCTGACCGCAAGTCAATCTTCGAAAATACTGACGCCCCTTTGAGTTGATCAAATAAGTCATCTATCCTCGGGAGAGGGTATCTGTTCTTGATTGTCACTGAGTTCAAGGTACGATAATCTACACATAATCTGGACGTATCATCTTTTTTTTTCACAAGAAGCATCGGGGCTCCACAAGGCGATCCACTAGCACGAATGAATCCCTTGGTTCTGAATTCTTCAATCATCTTGTACAATATCTCTAGCTCTGATGGCGCCATCCTGTAGACTCTCTCTGATACTGGGGCTGTCGCGGGAATCAAGTCGATGGTAAACTCGATCTCTCGCTCTGGCGATATTCTTGGAAGCTCTTCTGGGAAAACATCTGAAAACTTTTCGACTATCCGGGGTAACTGTACTACCGCTACTGCCATCCGCAACACTGGAGGAGAAGGTTCAACTTCGCCTCGGGAGAAAAAAAATCTGGCTTGCCTGGAATGCTAAAAATAACCCAGCCAATGTGGCAGTCTATCCTAGCATACTGGTCCCTCAACCAATCCATCCCTAAGACCACATCAAAATTGGCCATCGGGAACTCTATCAATCTAGCAGGGAATTCTCTACCGCTAACTACGATCCGACACATGGAAAACACTCTATCTACTCCCACAAGTCCGTTACCAGTAAGTATATTAAGCCTTACTGATAATGACTCAGGCTATGTAGTGTCCCGCTCCTAGCGGTTTACTATGTAAGGCTTGTGGCTTGGCTAACTCGGTCGGAACCGAGTATTGGGAAAACTTACCGTCGGCACCAAATCGATCACGAACAAGTGCATAAGAACCTTTCCAGCTAATGGATTGGTTTCTCTTAAAATACGTCCAAGAGTTTTCTCTGGATGTTTTGCTGCTGGTTTTGTTGCTTGGTTTTGATGGATGCTTTTCTGAACGATTTTCGATGATTTGATTCTTGCCCGTTTTTATCGATTTGCATAGCATTCATTCTTGAGAATTCTGAGAGAAGAGAACACAACGAGATGGGATATTAACAAAACTTTTGGTGCCAATGCAGACTGACGTGTGACGGAAGGCTAAGCGTGCAAGTGTTCCTCTCTCTCTCTCGACGATTCTCTAATTCGGTGAGTGTGGATCTCTGTGGTGGTATTGTCCCTCTCGCTATTCTTTCATGCCAACTAAATAATTGTCTTGCAACATCCGTTGATCGATATCAGTTGCTAATGCCACAAATCAATACCACTAAGAAGCTAGAGATAGAACATTGAACATTGAAAGAATTGATTACACTGTTAACAAGATTGAGAATTGTGCTTGTCCCTTGAACATTGAAATGCATTGATGCCTGAGATGTTGAATATGAGAATGATGCATATTAGATGTTGGCTTATTAATACCATGCAATTGTGTACTGTTGAGTCAGTTATGCATTCACGTGGTCATGGACGTCTTTGTGCACAAGGGTTGAGTAGTTTTCTCGGGACGGTACTTGGGCCACCGGGGACCGCCTCGACCTAGGGAGAAACAGTTGGTCGTGCTATGGTGGCACGAGGTATTGCGGGACATTCGACTAGGCATGCAACCTACTCTGGAATGGTACACCGTAATACCCGTTGGAAAGTCCTTTATGGTGCAGTTTTACCAACGACCCAGTCCGAATGCATGCTAACGATTGTCTTATGCAGGGGCGGTAAGTATATTATTATTATCCTGTATCTTGTGCATGAAAGCTGGATTCGGCCAATGGTAAAGTAAACACGGTTTATTCCATGTTACATTATTGTGATTTACTCTGAATGATGCCTGTCCCTAATAAGTTCATATCTTTAAAATACTTGTCATTAATAAAATGTTGGTTTAGCTGAGTGGGCCAACGGGGCTCACCAGCGTATTGTTATAATGTGCTGACCCCTCCTCCACAGGTACTGGAGAAGGCTCAGGCGCACGTCCGAATTAAAGCTTTCTGAACTGCTGTTTCCTTTCAAGTTGTTTTCCCTAAAAGACGCATAAAATATTGCAGAGTTTTCAAAGATAGCTGCTTATATTTTCAAAGTACTAAAGGGGCATGATGTATGGAACGGAAAGTTATTTCATGGCAGCATATCAGTTGTACTTCTTTTCATGAATCAATGTAGCCGAAATGGCATTTCAAATATTATCGAGAAAAGTTATATTCTGACTACAATTATGAATAAAAAAATGGGTATTTCTTCTTCCTTTATTGTGTCCTCAATATTTATGAAATGTGGCTGGGTTTCAAATGTTTCTAGATGACATAACAGTGCACGTTCTTGCCTTGTACAAGTGCAACACCAGACTTGTACGGCATCACGCCTTAGCGAGGACGAACGATTCGACGCGAATCGAAGCGAGGACGAAAGATTCCCCGAATCGGAGCGTGACAAGTTGGTATCAGAGCACGGTTTCAAATCCTCGGATTTCAAAAATATTTTCAAAAAGGAAGTCTTGATGCAAATTTTCTCGATTGATGGTATCGATAGCGCTGGCATGAAATAATGTTCCATACAATAAGCCCATAAATATTTTATGAGTGCTAATGGAATTATTTCTCTGTTGTAGAATGACCAAGGGTGATAGCACAAAGACGAATTCATCGTCGGACCCGATTGAGAAACTGATTAAACAAATGGAGGCTCAGAGGAAGCAGAGCGAAGCTCAATATCGTGCGCTTCAAGAGCAGCTTCAGTATCAGTTTCAGGAGCAGCTGGATGCTCAACAAAAGCAAGTGGATAGTCTAACTCAGATTGTCACCAAGCTGACGGCCGATTCTAATGTTTCTGCAAAGGCCGCAGCAACCGAGACCGTGGAAGTGCCGGTAGAGAAATCTGAGACGCCGACATGGAAGAGAACGAGCTTCAAGTTCTCTGAATTCAAGAGTTGTGACCCGCCTGAATTTAATGGGAAAGAGGAGCCAGATGAAGTGACTGGCTTCTTGAACACACTTGTGGGCTATTTCGAAATATTGGAGATTCAGGGCAGTAAGAGAGTGGAGTGTGCCGCTGTACAACTTTATCTCAAGGCCCAGGAATGGTGGATTTCGCAGAGACATGCACTTTGCAGAAATAGTCAGGATATGAAGATGTCTTGGGAGGCCTTCAAGCAGGCTTTTATTACCCAATTCATTCCACCAGCTGTCCGTCAACAAAAAGAGAATGAGTTCATTGCACTTCGACAGGACAGTATGTCAGTGGAGGACTACGAGACAAAGTTTTTGAAGAGAGTCGCATTCGCTGGGTACATGGTACCGAATGACGATGCGAAGCGAGGAATATTTGTGCAAGGCTTGAATGAGGGCCTGGAGCGGGATGTTCTAAGTCGGAAGTGTACGTCTTATCGGGAGGCGTATGAGACAGCTCTTGAGATGGAGAGATTTCATCGACCAGTTGGCCGTAGAACAATACTGTGCAACCAGGGTAGCAACCATAAACGACCCTTGGCTGCTGAGAGGAATGACATTCCTAAGCGTCATAACACTGGCGAAAATAAGGGTGAATATCAAGGACCCGCGTTGCTTCAAGTGCAACCGGTATGGGCATCGACAAGCAGAATGTCGAGCCGGATGCTTCAATTGTGGCGGCATGGGCCACAGGGCATCTGAATACAGAAAGGGAAGGAATCAGAATCCTCCACGGGATCAGCACTATAATCATCATGGACCAAACGACAATCAGTACCGTGGAGGATATAATATCAAAATCGGGGCCAACATAACATCCAAAATCGTGGCCAAGCGCCACCAGCCTTACCAGCTCCGAACGGGAATGCACCGAATCAACAATAAGGTGGGCAAACAAGGATTTATGCCTTGACTCAGGCATAGGCCCAGATTGCAGAGAATGTTATAACAGGTATGTTGCTGTACAAAGGCATACCTGTAATAGTACTTTTTGATTCTGGCGCTACTCATTGCTTTATCTCTTCTGATTTTGCAACGAAAAATAAATTTTGTATAACTCAACTAAAGACAGCTTTGTGTGTTAGCACTTCTTCGGGAGTAGATATGCCTGCAACTTTGATTTGCAGGGACGGCTATATTAAGATGGGAGACAAAACTTTATTTCTGGACGCAATGTACTCGACATCAAAGAGTACGATATCATATTGGGAATGGACTGGCTCAGCGCCTGTCATGCAACAATCGACTGTGCGAATAAGAGAGTTGTGTTTCGCCTACCTAGAGAAATAGAGTTCTCTTACTCGTGCGGCTCGGCGTTCCAAGGACCTATGGTAATATCGGCAGTTACAGCAAGGCACATGCTGTACTCAGGGTGTGAAGGCTTTCTCGCTTCTGTCCAAGACACTCGAATGAAGAGTGTAGGCTCGAATCAGACCGAAATTATGGCAGAGTTCCCCGATGTGTTTTCGGACGAGATACCTGGAATACCGCCGGATAGAGAAATTGAATTCACAATTGATACATTTTCGGATACTCGTCTGATATCAAAGGCACCGTACAGGATGGCTCCGGCAAAATTGAAGGAACTAAAGGTTTAGCCACAAGAATTACTAGACCGGGGATACATTCGCCCAAGTGTATCTCCATGGGGAGCTCCAGTGCAGTTTGTAAAGAAGAAGGATGGGACGATGCGGCTGTGCATCGATTACAGAGAACTAAACAAGGCAACCATCCGTAACAAGTATCCCTTGCCAAGGATAGATGATCTATTCGATCAGCTTCAAGGGGCGACCGTGTTTTCAAAAATTGATCTTCGTTCAGGATACCATCAGTTGAAGATTAGACCCGAAGATGTTCCTAAGTCAGCATTTCGTATGAGATACGGACATTATGAGTTTTTGGTCATGCCATTCGGCTTGACCAATGCTCCAGCAGCCTTTATGGATTTAATGAATAGATTGTTTCGACCGTTCTTAGACAAGTTCGTTGTCGTGTTCATCGATGACATCTTGATCTACTCAAAAGACAGGAAGACTCATGTCGGACACTTGAGAGAAGTACTTCAGACGCTGCGGGACAACCAGCTTTATGCAAAACTAAGCAAGTGCGAATTTTAGATGAACAGCGTGTCGTTCCTTGGACATGTTGTTTCGGCAAAAGATGTTGCTGTCGACCCAAAGAAGATTGAAGCAGTTGTGGACTGGAAGCAGCCTGCATCAGCTAGTGAGATACTGAGTTTTATTGGTTTAACCGGGTACTACCGTAGATTTGTGAAAGACTTCTCGAGAATCGCATCGACTTTGACTCGCCTAACTTAGAAGGGAGTCGTATTTAAGTGGACTGACGACTGTGAGAGCAGCTTCCAAGAACTCAAGCAGCTGCTCGTCACGGCCCTAATTTTAGCACTTCCGGAAGGCTCTGAGGGATTTTAGATCTACAGTGACGCATCGGGACTTGGTTTAGGATGTGTTCTCATGCAACGTGGGAAGACAATATCTTATGCGTCGAGACAACTCAAACAGCATGAGAAGAATTATCCAACACATGATTTGGAACTGGCGGCGATTGTGTTCGCGTTGAAATTGTGGCGACACTATCTCTATGGTGTGTCCTACGAGATCTTCACGGATCACAAAAGCCTAAAGTACATATTTACGCAGAAAGAATTGAATTTGAGGCAGCATCGTTGGTTAGAATTGATCAAAGATTATGACTTGACAATCTCTTACACGCCGGGTAAAGGAAACGTGGTAGCTGATGCCTTGAGTCGGAAATTTGTTGGAGCACTAGCAATAGCAAAAGAGGTACTACGAGATCTTGAAGAGATGGACATCGAGTTCAGGATCCGTCCGCAGAATGTGCAGTTGGCTCAGTTACAACTTGAGCCGAGTCTCCAGGGAAGGATTAAGATTGCTCAGAAGGATGACCCGTTTCTGCAGAAGATACGCGAGTTGATTCTAGCAGGAAAGGCGTCAGACTTTACCGTTGAAGATGACACTATTCGTGTCAAGGGAAGATTGTGCGTCCCTAAGGATGAGAATATCATGAAGGAAATACTGACCAAGGCTCATTTCGCGAAGTATTCCTTGCATCCGGGAAGCACGAAAATATATAAAGATCTGTGCACAACATTTTGGTGGCATGGCATGAAGAAGGATGTGGCGCTATTCGTGTCACAATGCTTGGATTGTCAGCGTGTGAAGGCCGAACATCAACGGCCAGGCGGAGAACTATAAAATTTGGCTATTCCACCGTGGAAGTGGGATAATATCTGTATAGATTTTATCGTCGGCTTGCCAAGAACTCAGAAGAGAAATGATGCGATTTGGGTTATCGTTGATAGATTAACCAAGTCGGCACATTTCATTCCAATAAAAGTTACGTGGGGCGTAGAACGGTTGGCTCAGATCTACATAAATGAAATTGTCCGATTACATGGGGTGTCAGCTTCTATAGTGTTGGATAGAGACGGGAGATTCTTGTCACGATTTTGGATAAGCCTACACTCAGCAATGGGCACAAAGTTGAACTTTGGTACGGCATACCATCCGCAGACTGATGGTCAGACAGAGAGAGTAAATCAAATTCTTGAAGATATGTTGAGATTGTGCGTGCTTGATTCAAAGACAAATTGGGACGCGCATCTCGCATTGGCAGA
This sequence comes from Iris pallida, assembly GCA_029216955.1. Classification (NCBI taxonomy): domain Eukaryota; kingdom Viridiplantae; phylum Streptophyta; class Magnoliopsida; order Asparagales; family Iridaceae; genus Iris; species Iris pallida. The sequence continues at coordinate 12,114,918 of JANAVB010012200.1, forward strand.
ATTTGCCTATAACAACAGTTATCAGGCGAGTATCCAAATGGCCCCGTACGAAGCCTTGTATGGACAGAAATATCGATCACCGATATGCTGGGATGAAGTCGGTGAACCGCAAGTACTCGGACCAGAACTTGTGCAACAGGCCGTCGAGAGGGTTTGCTTAATTCGAGAAAGATTTAGAGTTGCTCAAAGTCGACAGAAGAGTTATGCGGACGTACATCGACGACCTTTGGAATTCACAGCAGGCGATCATGTCTTCTTGAAGGTCACACCCATGTGAGGTGTGATGCGATTTGGGATGAAAGGAAAGCTAAGCCCGAGATTCGTTGGACCCTTCAAGATTTTGGAGAAGGTAGCCTCAGTGGCTTATCGACTTACACTACCTCCGGTTCTGGCTGATGTGCACGACGTCTTCCATGTATCTCAACTGTGGAAGTACGTGTATGATCCAAGCCATGTAGTGAATTTCGATCAGCTACAGCTGAGCGCTGACCTATCCTACACTGAAGAGCCTGTCCAAATTTTGGACAGGAAAGAGAAAGTTTTGCGGAATCGGACAGTATCCTTGGTCAACGTGCTTTGGCGGAACCATGCGGTCGAGGAGTCGACGTGGGAACTAGAGGAAGAGATGCGGTTGAAATACCCCTCACTGTTTGAAAATTTTGAGGTAGGACTTTTGCTTTAAGTTTCAAGGACGAAACTTTTTCTTAGTGGTATGTTTTGTAGTGTCACGCTCCTAGCGGTTCACTATGTAAGGCTTGTGGCTTGGCTAACTCGGTCGGAACCGAGTATTGGGGAAACTTACCGTCGGCAGCGAATCGATCACGGACAAGTGCATAAGAACATTTCCAACTAATGGATTGGTTTCTCTTGAAATGCGTCCAAGAGTTTTCTTTGGATGTTTTGCTGCTGGTTTTGTTGCTTGGTTTTGATGGATGCTTTTCTGAACGATTTTCGATGATTTGATTCTTGCCCGTTTTTATCGATTTGCATAGCATTCATTCTTGAGAATTCTTAGAGAAGAGAACACAACGAGATGGGATATTAACCAAACTTTTGGTGCCAATGCAAACTGACGCGTGACGGAAGGCTAAGCGTGCAAGTGTTCCTCTCTCTCTCTGCGATTCTCTAATTCGGTGAGTGTGGATCTCTGTGGTGGTATTGTCCCTCTCGCTATTCCTTCATGCCAACTAGATAATTGTCTTGCAACATCCGTTGATCGATATCAGTTGCTAATGCCACAAGTCAATACCACTAAGAAGCTAGAGATAGAACATTGGACATTGAAAGAATTGATTATACTGTTAACAAGATTGAGAATTATGCTTGTCCCTTGAACATTGAAATGAATTGAAATGCATTGATGCCTGAGATGTTGAATATGAGAATGATGCATATTAGATGTTGGCTTATTAATACCATACAATTGTGTACTGTTGAGTCGGTTATGCATTCGCGTGGTCATGGACGTCTTTATGCACAAGGTTTGAGTAGTTTCCTCGGGACGGTACTAGGGGCACCGGGGACCGGCTCGACCTAGGGGGAAACAGTTGGTCGTGCTATGGTGGCACGAGATATTGCGGGACATTCGACTAGGCTTGCAACCTACTCTGGAATGGTACACCGTAATACCCGTTGGAAAGTCCTTTATGGTGCAGTTTCACCAACGACCCAGTCCGAATGCATGCTAACGATTGTCTTATGCAGGGGCGGTAAGTATATTTTTATTATCCTGTATCTTGTGCAGGAAAGCTGGATTCAGCCAATGGTAAAGTAAACATGGTTTATTCCATGTTACATTATTGTGATTTACTCTGAATGATGCCTGTCCCTAATAAGTTCATATCTTTAAAATGCTTGTCATTAATAAAATGTTGGTTTAGCTGAGTGGGCCAACGGGGCTCACCAGCGCATTGTTATAATGTGCTGACCCCTCCTCCACAGGTACTGGAGAAGGCTCAGGCGCACGTCCGAATTAAAGCTTTCTGAACTGCTGTTTCCTTTCAAGTTGTTTTCTCTAAAAGACGCACAAAGTATTGCGGAGTTTTCAAAGATAGCTGCTAATATTTTCAAAGTACTAAAGGGGCATGATGTATGGAACGGAAAGTTATTTCATGGCAGCCTATCAGTTGTACTTCTTTTTATGAATCAATGTAGCCGAAATGACATTTCAAATATTATCGAGAAAAGTTGTATTCTAACTACAATTATGAATAAAAAAATGAGTATTTCTTCTTCCTATATTGTGTCCTCAATATTTATGAAATGTGGCTGGGTTTCAAATGTTTCTAGATGACATAATAGTGCACGTTCTTGCCTTGTACAAGTGCAACACCAGACTTGTACGGCATCACGCCTTAGCGAGGACGAACGATTCGGCACGAATCAAAGCGAGGACGAAAGAATCCCCGAATCGGGGCGTGACACTCCAGTCCTACCCGTATCGCGAATCGTGCAGACATAAATGAATGCGATGTACCAGAGTCAAATAATACTGAAGCTGGAAAGGTGTTGACGAGAATAGTACATGCCACTACCTCTCCTGGTGCTAATCCTTCTTCTCCTATGGTCAAGGCCAGCACTTGACCATGTCCTCTGGGTGCGGGTCCCCTCTGCTAAAAATTCTTCTGACTGCTCTGGATCAGGGCTTGGGCTTGGGCATACTGCTGCGGTCTCTGCTGCTGGAATGCCTGGGCCTGCATCGACAATGGTCTCGGGAACGGGTACTGCAGCTGCTGCTGCTGGACTGGTGCTGGTCCTCTAACTGAAGGACTAGAGAAGGCCGATGAACTTCCCCTGTTCGGGCAGTTTCCAACTACGGAAGACTGCTTCTGCTTCGGCTGCTGAGGGTGCGTCGGGGTGGAATGCTGAACCGACGTCACTGAGGCCGCCCGTCTCGAAGCTCTAATGGTCAAAGCCCTGGCTGCCGGAGCTGGTGCTGATGACTGATTCATCTGGCCGTGAGATCGCTTCCGACCTCCGGTCCTATCCACGATCCTCTGGGAGGTATACTCATGCCTCCGGGCTGCTCTCAACACTGTATCAAAAGTCTGATGCTCAAACTGCTCCACCGCTAGTAAAATCTCTAGGTGGAGCCCATGCTGGAACCGCTGGGCTCTATCGAACTCGGTCGCCACCAAGGTGGGAGCAAACCGACTAAGCCTGGAGAACTTAGCCGCATATCCATCGACCGTCCTGCCCATCTGCTTCAGATTTGTGAACCTCGTCTGTAGGTCGTACCGAGCTACAGCATCGAAATACTTGGTCTGGAATCTCTCTCTGAATACTGCCCAAACAATAGGGGGCCACTAATCCAACGGCTTGCACCGTCCACCAGCTGCGGGCAAGATCCAGTAGCTGTAGGCGCACCACGGCCACCTTCTCGTTCTCTGGAGTCCTTGTTGCTTCTAGAATCACCTCTGTGTCCTGAAGCCAAGCATCTGCAGCGATCGCATCTTCACTGTCGTCGAAGAAGGGAGGGTTCAAGCGCTTGAAGCTGTTGGCCGTGCTATTACCCTGATGACCTCCTCTGGTCAAAGCGTCTGCCACCGCCTGGTGTAAGGCACCTCCTCGTCGATCCTGAGAGGCTAATAGTGACCTGATGAGACCCACCAAAGTGCCATCATCAGGCTCTGCAGGCTGGACGGGCTGAACAGGTGGTTCTCCTCCAGTAGGCATGACTCTGGAGGCTACTCCTGAATGCTGGACTTGATCTCCAGGTTGCTGTTGGTCCACGGGAGGTGCTCCGCCTTGTTGATCGGCAGGTCCAGGAACAATACCGCTGAAGAAGACGACATAGGGAACAATAAGGAAGGACCAGGATAGATCAAAGATGCAAGCATGTGACCAGGTCAAGTGTTCAGTGATTTAGAGGATACGAGCAGAGATCGAGGGCAAGTGCCGATTGAGACATCTATTCGGTAAACCCTCATATATCTTAATTTACAAGACCTACATGGACCACCACTAAAACCATATAACGTCCCAGAACCAGAATACTAGAGAGGGGGACGTACATAGCCAGCTACGCATATTGTAGTGCAATACACTTCGCTATATGGTCACGGCTGTCTAGATACATGAGGGTTTAACTACAAGCCAACAGTCTCCTATGGTCATGAACAAGCCTATTGTCTCAATCTCAAGCAAGCAATAATAGTTACAACATATCAGAGCACCAAATATATAATAGCAAGGCGTCCCATACATTACATATTGGATGATCATCAAGCTAGTCGTACAAAATGTCAAGACTAGCAAGAGTTCAGTCATACATGATCAACCCTAGGATCTGTCAATCATGTTACAGCCCGTAAGCAGACAGTAAATGAAGGTGCAATACGAGCTAACACGTGCTCGCCGGCTAAACGCCTCAAAAGAATAATTTTTACAATAAAGTGGGAGGGCAAAAAAGAAACCCACTCGTTGCCAGGGTTATGCCTGGTGGTCACCATCTGGCTGGAAGACAGGTGGATCCTCTAGTGCTGCTCCGATATCTGGCCACACAAAACCAGCTGGGTCAGACCCCAGAAAGAGCAAGTGCCACAAAGGAGGCTTCACTTAGGAACTAAAACCAGCATATCACAATAGAATATTAAAGATAAATAATAAAAAACTGATAATAATAGAGATAACAACAGTAAACTGAGTATGTAGAAACCATTCAAGTAGCCAGGTCACAACCCTTAAACCAAACAAGGACCGGGGTTGCAGCCCTTCACCTGAATAGAAACCCGTCTCAAATACTATTGGAACAGTGAAGACAATAAACGAAGAGAGGACACAAAACTTCTCCGGGAGCCAGGTTACAACCCTTAAACCAAATAAGGACCTGGGTTGTAACCCTTCTCCTGAACAGAACTAGACCCCTGATCTTTATTGCTAAGGCCAGTATAAATAATTATGGTATTAAGGTAAGGTAAAACATGACGAACATGGCATGGGGTTGAAATAAGATAATAAACGAAGAGAGGACACAGAACTGCTCCACGAGCCAGGTTACAACCTTAAACCAAATAAGGACCGGGGTTGTAACCCTTCGCCTGAACAGAACTGGACCCCCGATCGTTATTGTTAAGGCAAGCATCAATAATCGTGTCATGTCACAATCTTGCATAGGATCAGGATAAGACTAAGCTAAAATAAACTCCATCCAATCAATCACGGCCAATCAAGAGTACGGCTTGATACTTTTAACTAACTAGGGTTACCACAGGCCTAGTTACTAGCAAGATGCAATGAGATTATCCCAACAGCCATAAGCCCTGCAGACCATCCGGTTATCCAGGTTGAATGTCCGTTTATGAAGAATGTAACACGTGACAGTGTGCTGGAAATGTGCCCTACTCGTCGGTAGGCTACAAGTCCACTTAGTGCGCCCAGATAACGGGATTGCTTGTAGCTGGAAAATCTCTTCATGACTACTGAATTATTCTAGTTTATTAGCCTTAGTCGATTACATTTGGTACCCCTGACCGTGGTACTCAGGGATCCCCATCCTAGACATGATGCAAGACAGTGCCAGTTTATTTGTACAAACACAATCGCCCACGGTGTCTAGGTCGTTCCTACTTGTCATGTCAGGCTAGCTGTCGTAACAGCATGTCGAGATATATCATGTTAGTTTACTTGTCAAGAGTGCGCCATAGCAGACCACTATCGTGTTCTATTCTTACATTATCATGAACGAGAAAAACTTGCATAAAATAACTAATAACATATTCTTAAAGCCAAGGAAAAGATCTACAACTTTCATGTTGGGAGTTGAAAAAAATTCTGGCCACAATTCAGCCAAATAGGACTTAAAACAACCAAAAACAGCCAAAATAGGCCCTATGCAACATTCTGCGGCACTATTCATTCCATGCGGCACTATTCATGCTCATGCGGCTGCGGCACTATTCATTCATGCGACTGCAACACTATTTATGCTCATGCAGCTGCGGTACTATTTATGCTCATGCGGCTGTGGTACTATTCATGCGGCTGTGGCACTATTCATTCATGCGGCTGCGGTACTGTTCATGCTCATGCGGCTGCGGCACTATTCATGCGGCTGCAGTACTATTTATGCTCATGCAACTGCGGCTGCGGCACTATTCATTCCTGCGGCTGCGGTACTATTCATGCTCATACGACTGCGGCACTATTCATGCGGCTGTGGTACTATTCATGCTCATGCGGCTGTGACACTATTCATGCGGCTGCGATACTATTCATTCATGCGGCTGTGGCACTATTCATGCTCATACGGCTGCGGCACTATTCATTCCTGCGGCTGCGGTACTATTTATGCTCATGCGGCTGCGGTACTATTCATGCTCATGCGGCTGCGGCACTATTCATGCGGCTGCGGTACTATTCATGTGGCACTATTCATCGTTCCTGCCAAAATCAGGACAGATGAACATAGAAATGGCCAAAAAATACTTTTGGCCATAACTTTCTCAAAACAAGTCGAAATCTAACTTTTCAAAGGCCTATTTTGGGTAAAATCGAATTCTCTACAACATGGAACAATCAAAACATAAAAATAATGAAGTTTAATAGATCAAAACTCAAGAAAACAGAAAATAATATAAACTTAGATCTATAAGAAAATATCCATCAAAATGAAAAATGCCAAGTTCTAAAGTATCTTAGAATCTCGTGAGGAAGACAATAGAACAACAAAAATGGAGTTTCTCCATGAAGCAAGTTGCACTTGCCTAAGCTTCTCTTGGTAGGTGGAGAAGTTAAGAGGAAGAAGATGAAGAAATAAATGAAGAGTAAAGATGAGAGAGAAAGGGGGTTGGGTTTTAAATGATGATGGTAGTAGTAGGTAGGGATTTTCTTTTGGTTTATGATGAACCCAAAAGCAAACCAAACCAAGCTAAACCGAACCAAGCTAAGCCATAACCAATGAAATACCAAAATAACCATGCCAATGCAATATGCTAAAAATAAAATCATGACTAGCTAACCATGACTAATAAAAATACGGACCCGAAATATGTACACGTATACGAAAATACGTAACACGAATTTCGAGGGTGACATATGGGCACGGTTAAAATGTCTTGGATATATTTATATTGGCTAAGAAAAGTGCCGTGAGGATGAGGTAACACCTCAACTCCAAGAAAATAGGATAGGTTATCAAGATCTTTGAGAGAGAAATGAGAGGAGAATTGAGAGATGAATATGTTCAAAAGAGATGAATTAGAGCCAATGATAATGATATTGTCAACATAGACAAGTAGGTAGATTAGTCCATGTTGTTGATGTATAATAAATAAGATGTGTCAGAGACATAATTTTTGAACCAAAAATTAAGAAGATAGGATTTGAGTTCATTATACCAAGATCGAGGAGCTTGTTTAAGTCCATAGAGAGCTTGACGAAGTTTACAAACATGAGTAGGATGAGATTGACTGACAAAATTAGGGGGTTGGATCATAAACACGTCCTCCTTGAGTGAACATTGGAGAAAGGCATTATTAATGTCAATTTGACGAATAGGCCACTCGTAGACTATGGCAAAAGAAAGAACAGTACGGACAGTAGCGAGTTTAACTACGGAACTGAAAGTTTCAGTATAGTCTAGACCGAGACGTTGGTGGAATCCTTTAGCTACTAGATGAGTCTTATGACGATCTATGGAACTATCCGGGTTATATTTTGTCCACCCATTTACAACCAATGAGATTTTGTGATGGTGAGGAGGGAACAAGGTCCCATGTTTTATTTTTAAGCAAGGTATTATATTCAGTTTGCATGGCAGCATGCTATACTGGGGTTTGAGAGCTTGAGTGATGGTGTTAGGCTTGGTAGAAGAAGGTTGGAGAGAGACATGTAGGTTCATTTTGACAATGGGTTTGCGAATATTATTTTATAGGCGAGTAAGAGGACGTGGTGGAGGTGGAGGTGGAGGGGGAGGAGTGGAGGTTGTTGAGGAAGCCGAGGGTTGGGATTGGGTGATAGATTGGTCTGGAATAGTCGAGGGAGGAGAGAAATGAGATAGAAGTGGTTGTAGGTTTTGGAAATGTGTAGCCGGAGTAGGTGAGGCAGCAAAAATAATGGAAAGATGATAGGTACACCATTCATCCATTTTGATGGACGTGTGCGGTGGTGTCGTCATGGAAGAGGAAGAAAAAGAAAATTTATTTTCAATGAATTTGACGTGTCGAAAAACATAGATTTTGTTGTAGTTGAAAACAAGACAATAGTACGCGCTTTGTGTAACAGAATAACCAACAAAGACACAAGGAGATGAGCGGGGATCAAGTTTATTTGAGGTGTATGGACGTAGCCATAGATAAAAACAACATCCAAATCTGCGAAGTTTAAAATAGTTAGGTGTGTTGCCATGGAGTTTAGAGTAAGGAGATTGAAGTTCGAGTGTAGGAGTAGGCATACGATTAATTAAATAGCAAGCAGTAGGGAAAGACCAATATTTTTGTGGCATAGAGGAATGAGTGAGGAGAGATAGACATTTCAATAATATGACGGTGACGACGCTCCGAATAGCCATTGTGCTCGGGCGTATGAGGAGGGGAAGTGAGGTGAGTTATACCACGAGACTCAAGTGTTGGATTTAAACCAATATATTAACCACCATTATCACTAAAGATTATGTCACCCCCGTTTTCCGTTCTACGTATTTCCAGTATACGTATACGGAATCCTGACATGTATTTTTATTTTTTTTGCCTGGCTAGCTAATTTCAGTTTAATCTTAATTAGGTTCATCATGGCATGTAATGGTTTAACTTGGTTTATTTTGGGTTGGCTTGGTTTATTCTTTGGTTCATCATGTTAAACCCACCACCTTCCCCCTTTATAACCCACCTAACTATTCTCTCTCCTCCACTTTCTCATTAACTCTTCTTCCTTCTCCATTAAACCCACCACCAACCAAGAACACTCCTTAGGCAAGTGCAACTTGCTTCCACAAGAGAACCCATTTTTATTGTTCCATTAGCTTCTCCTCATGTTTCTAAGACACATTAGAACTTGTCATTTTCCATTTTGAGGCTTTAATTTTTGTAGATCTAGAAATTGGTCATTTTCGAATTTTGGTAGTTTAGATCTATCAAACTTCTTTGTTTTTAAGCTTTGATGGTTCAATGTTGTAGAGAATTTCATTCTACCCAATTTTGACCATTTGAAAGTTGGATTTGGACTTGTTTTGACCAAGTTATAGACTTTTGAAGCTATGGGTTCAACCATGGAGTTCTTGCTGATTTTGGAGAAGACAGTGAGCAGTGTGCGCGAGCTTTTTAGCTTGCGCCACTGAGTTGCGTGCGCTCTTTAGCGCAGCGCAGTCTGACTCGTGCGCAGTCTGACTCGAGCGCAGTCTGACTCGTGTGCAGTCTGACTCGTGCGCAGTCTGACTCGAGCGCAGTCTGACCTCGTGTGCAGTCTGACTCGAGCGCAGTCTGACTCGAGCGCAGTCTGACCTCGTGTGCAGTCTGACTCGAGCACAGTCTGACCTCGTGCGCAGTCTGACTCAGGCGCAGTCTGACTCGTGCGCAACCTGACTCAGGCGCAACCTAGCCTCGCGCAGTCTAGTGCCTGGCGTAACATGACTTGGCCTGACTCTTTCTGGCGCAACTTGACCCGACCTTGTACATTTTAGTGATTGGCACCCCTAGTGCCTAGGCGCAACCTGATGTTCAGGCGCAACTGGACTTGACCCTACTTGCCTTGGCATAACCTGTTACCCTGGCGCAACTTGGCTAATGCCACTTGTTGGCCAATAGTACCCCTTGCTCCTTCCCCTTGGGCGCATTATGTCCCCATATTCCCCTTTTTATGATTTTTGCACCCATTTTATATCCTTACGCCTTTTGATATAAACTCGACATGAACCCGATGTGATCATGACATTATTTATGAATGTTAATCGGAACACGGCTCCGTGATGGAATTGCATGATCAGTGACCCGTTGTGGTGCACTTGCATAAACACGAAATGACATTATGACCTTACAGGATAACTCTTGATAGTGACCCGCCGTGGTGCACTCTTGACAAGTAATTTGACATGATAATTCTTGATGGTGGTCCGTTGTGACGCACCCTTGCCTTGATAAGTAATCTTGATAAGCAACCCGACATGATAACCTTGATACGCTGTTGCGACGGCTAACTTGACATGCTAAGTGAATTCTTGACACCGTGGGTGATTGTATCGAATATGCTTGTATAAGCAACCAGTCTTGTCTCGCATCATGTCTAGGACATGTATCCCTGGTTACCACGGTCAGGGATTCATACTGAATCTGACTAGGTTAATGACTAGATTTATCAAGTAGAGCATATAGAGAGGTATTCCGGCTACAAGCAATCCCGTTATCTGGGCGCCTTCCTTGATGGACTTGTAGCCTGCCGACGAGTAGGGCACATTTCCAGCTCACTGTTATGTGGGGCACTACATGAACGATTACTATGCACTCTGTCATGTGTTGCATCCAAGTCACCTAACAAGGCATGATAACTCTAATCTTGGACCTTGCGTCTGGATAACCTGGATAGTCTGCAGGGCTTGTGGCCGTAGGCGTACCTCATTGCATCTTGCTAGTAACTAAGCTTGTGATAACCCTAGTTAGTTAAGTATCAAGCCGTACCCTTTGCTTGGCCGTGAATGATGGATGGAGTCCTATCTTGTCTAGTCTTGCCTAGATCTGGTACATGGATATCTCCGGACATGCTTGTTTATGCTTTACTTTATCGATAATTGGTTCGAGGCTAAGTTCTGTTCAGGTGAAGGGTTACAACTCCGGTCCTTGTTTGGTTTACGGGTTGTAACTTGGTTACCGGAATAGTCCTCTAGTTATCTTATCGTTTATCACCATGTTTTCTTTAACTCATGTCTTATGTTATTTCAACTATGACTTTATGTGCTGACATGCTGGTTTTAGTTCTTAAGTGAAGCCCCCTTTGTGGCACTTGCTCTTTCTGGGGTCTGACCCAGCTGGTTTTGTATGGCCAGATTTCGGAGCAGCTATCGAGGATCTCCCAACTTTCCTGCCAGATGGTGAACACTAGAAGGAATCCCGGCAATGAGTGGGTTTTTATTTTGTTCTCCCACTCCCTTGTAAAAATATTATTTTGAGGCGTTTAGCCGCCGAGCAAGTGTTAGCTCATTTGCAACTTTACTTACTGTCTGTCTGCAGGCTGTAGCATGATTGACAAATCCTAGGGTTGATCATGTATGACTTAAACTCTTGCTAGTCTTCGTATTTTGTATGACTAGCTTCATGATCATCTGAATATGTAATGTATGGGACGCCTTACTTTGTATGTCTAATGATCTACCATCTTGTTATATCTACTCGCTTGCTGGAGATTGAGACACTAGGCTTGTTATTGACCTTAAGAGACTAATGACTTGTAGTAAACCCTCATGTATCTAGACAGCCGTGACCGTGTTGCGAGGTAAGATTCACTTCAATGTACGTAGCTGGCTGTGTCTGTCCCCCGCTCTCCAGTATTCTGGTTCTGGGGCGTGACAGATTATAATTATGAGACGTTTAAAATAATTTTCAACCAAAAGTTTAAATTTTTGAAAAGTGGCAGTGGCATCATTTTTGTATTTGAGAGGATAAAATTGCACATATTTGGAATGATGATCAACAAAGATAATATAATATTTGTAGCCATCATAAGGAAGACTGGGAGAAGACCAAACATCACTATAAAGAACATCAAGAGGGCCACAAAATTGAATGATATTTTGATAGAATGACAATTTGTGGCTCTTATTACAATCACATAAATTACAGTAAAAAGAAACGGTCTTTGGGATATTTAAATTAAAAGCATTGCTAATATTACGTAGAATAGAATAAGATGGATGGCCTAATCTATGATGCCAATCGGTAGTGGATGTCAATCTGATGGAGTGAACAACAAGACGAGTGGGATGCCATTTGTAGATGCCAGATTTAGTTAGGCCTTGAAAAAGCAGTACCCCTGTACGAAGATCCTTCATCAGATAGGAATTAGGTAAGAAATTTATAGAAGCATTATGATCATGACAAAATTTGGAAATAGAAATAATATTGCGAGAAACGGAAGTCACATGAAGAATATGATTAGGATTAAACGTAGTAGTAGGGGTAAGAAGGAAGGTTGAACCAGTGTTTGAGATAGCGAGGCCCGAGCCATCTCCAATAATTAGTTATTCAGTACCATCATAGGGGGAGTAAAGAACAAGGTTGTCAAGATCATGGATGACATGATGGGTAGCACCACTGTCGAGAAGCCAGCCATTGGAGGAGTTGGTAGCAGTGGTAGCATAGGCATGAGAAAACGAGGATTGATAGCCTTTGGCACGAAGGCGAGTTTGAGCGTGAGCAGGAACCATATGTGGATTGGATTGTGGGGAATGTGGTATTGCATTTGGATATTGGATACGAAAAATGGGACATTGAGAGACATAATGACCTTGGTTTCAGTGTAGTGCCCCGACCCGCAAGATACATTATAATGGCTGGTTGCTTCGATGAAGCCTTGTTGGACTTGGAAATATACGAAGGATCGCTCAAAAGGCTATGCAATCGTGGCGGGAATCATCATACTCGTTGAGTTGCTGAATAACACCTTGCATGAAAGTCGGAAAGATAATGAGAGATAATTAATAACAAGACCCAAAATCTGATGTAAATCATTTCAATGAATTGTATGCTTGTGTGTTGTTGCAATGAAATACATGATAGGTGAAGGAAAAGTCCCAAATACTTGGACGGTGAGTATGTCGAGCCTCAGTTCGATGAACGTATGCTAAACAGATGCTAAGTCCCAAGAATTGGGCAGTTAGTACATTGAGTTTTGGTTGAAAAGATGTATGGTATCAAAGATGTAGGAAAGAGATTGAGTAATCAACATTCTATTATCTTGTCGTCAATATAGATGTTGATTACACTAAGACCCTTGATTGGGTAGATGATAATGTGAGCGTTGGCTCAAGGCAAGATGGCAATACGAATGAGAATGATGGCTTATTGAGAAAGATAGCTTATTAAGAAAGATGGCTTATTTACTTAGTTTTTCTTATCATGTATTATATTTCTCTTCATAGATAAGTTACATATATTTGCATGGTCATAGACAACTTGTTGACAAGGTGGTTCCTCAAACGGTATTCCGAGGCCTCGAAAACCGATTCGTCCTAGGGGAACCTCGTGCTGAAGTAGTACCACAGTGCTGAAGTAGTAGCACGGTGATTCGGGAACCTTCCGGACTGGGCTAGCTACCCATCGCTGAAGGAGAGCCGTCTAACCATATGCCCAAGATGGCATATAGTCAGTGACCTTCATATAGATAGGTCCAGTGCTGATGATGTCTTATGCAGGAAGAGTAAGTTATTACTCAATTACAGGAAAGGATGTCGACTGTTGGTAAGAATCACCTGAATGATGATAATTATGATAGTATGATATTATATGATATTGTTCCTAACAATGTCTTATGCAGGATGAGTAAGTATTATGAATGTACAGGGATGGCTACACGACCGTGGGTAAGAATCACCAAAAAGGGTGATAAAATATTATTTTACATTATGCTGGCTATGAGATTTGTATACTTTACTTCTTGTCGGCTATAAACATGAAATTGACCCTAAGGCAACGAGAAAGACCACTTTTAATAATGTTCTATAACATGATTACCTAGTGTTGTCTTCTTAGGTGAATTGGGCCAGCACCGCTCGCCAGTACATTGATGATGATGTACTGACCCACGTTGTGGACAATATTTCAGGTGCTCGTGCATAAGAGAAAACATTTGATCAGTGCTTGACATTGATGAATCGGATGGGTGCGCAGAAGCTCTTTTTACAAGACGATATCTTCTGCTATACATGGCATAATGTGTGGAACAATATAACTCAGTTGTACTAGTGAGATTGTAAGCAAAGTCGGCATATTCGATTGTAAAGCCTAAATGGCAAGTATATATTCAGTCGGCTATTCAAGATTATTGTAATCTGTTGTAAACTCTGTATTCAGCTGTAAGTCTTATAATCTAGTACAATTATCAGTAAAGAGATACATTTCTTCAAATCTTGTGTGACTTCAATTTATCTGCTAGATTTTGCTGCGTTGTCGTTGTTTTCTGAGAAATACCAGTGTAACGCCCCAGAACCAGAATACTGGAGAGCGGGGGCGTACATAGCCAGCTAGGTATATTGAAGTACAACCTACCTCGCTATACGGTCACGGCTGTCTAGATACATGAGGGTTTAACTACAAGCCAACAGTCTCCTTTGGTCATGAACAAGCCTATTGTCTCAATCTCAAGCAAGCAATAATAGTTACAAGATGTCAGAGCACCAAATATATAATAGCACGGCGTCCCATACATTACATATTGGATGATCATGAAGCTAGTCGTACAAAATATCAAGACTAGCATGAGTTCAGCCATACATGATCAACTCTAGGATCTGTCAATCATGTTACAGCCCGTAGGCAGACAGTAATAAAGGTACAATACGAGCTAACACATGCTCGCCGGCTAAACGCCTCAAAAGAATAATTTTTACAATAAAGTGGGAGGACAAAAAGAAATTCACTCATTGCCAGGGTTACGCATGGTGGTCACCATCCGGCTGGAAGACAGGTGGATCCTCTAGTGCTGCTCCAATATCTAACCACACAAAACCAGCTGGGTCAGACCCCAGAAAGAGCAAGTGCCACAAAGGAGACTTCACTTAGGAACTAAAACCAGCATATCACAATAGAATATTAAAGATAAATAATAAAGAACTGATAATAATAGAGATAACAACAGTAAACTGAGTACGAAGAAACCATTCAAGTAGCCAGGTCACAACCCTTAAACCAAACAAGGACCGGGGTTGCAGCCCTTCACCTGAATAGAAACTCGTCTCAAATACTATTGGTACAGTGAAGACAATAAACGAAGAGAGGACACGGAACTGCTCCGGGAGCCAGGTTACAACCCTTAAACCAAACAAAGACCGGGGTTGTAACCCTTCGCCTGAACAGAACTGGACCCCTGAACTTTATTGCTAAGGCCAGTATAAATAATCATGGTATTAAGGTAAGGTAAAACATGACGAACATGGCATGGGGTTGAAATAAGACAATAAACGAAGAGAGGACACAGAACTGCTCCGGGAGCCAGTTACAACCCTTAAACCAAACAAGGACCAGGATTGTAACCCTTTGCCTGAACAGAACTGGACCCCCGATCGTTATTGTTAAGGCAAGCATCAATAATCATGTCATGTCACAATCTTGCACAGGATCAGGATAAGACTAAGCTGGAATAAACTCCATCCAATCAATCACGGCCAATCAAGAGTACGGCTTGATACTTTTAACTAACTAAGGTTATCACATGCCTAGTTACTAGCAAGATGTAATGAGATTATTCCAACAGCCACAAGCCCTGCAGACCATCCGGTTATCCAGGTCGAATATTCGTTTATGAAGAATGCAACACGTGATTGTGCTGGAAATGTGCCCTACTCGTCGGTAGGCTACAAGTCCACTTGAGCGCCCAGATAATGGGATTGCCTGTAGCTGGGAAATCTTTTCATGACTACTGGATTATTTTAGTTATTAGCCTTAGTTGAATTCAGTAGGTACCCCAGACCGTGGTATTCAGGGGTCCCTGTCCTAGACATGATGCAAGACAAGACTAGTTTATTTGTACAAGCACAATCGCCCACGGTGTCCAGGTCGTTCCTACTTGTCATGTCAGGCTAGCTGTCGTAACAGCATATCGAGATATATCATGTCAGTTTACTTGTCAAGAGTGCGCCACAAGGGGGCCACTATCGTGTTCTATTCTTACATTATCAAGAATGAGAAAAACTTGCATAAAATAACTAATAACATATTCTTGAAGCCAAGAAAAAGATCTACAACTTTCATGTTGGGAGTTGAGAGAAATTCTGGCCACAATTCAGCCAAATAGGACATAAAACAACCAAAAACAGCCAAAATATGCCCTATGCGACATTCTGCGGCACTATTCATTCCATGCGGCACTATTCATGCTCATGCAGCTGCGGCACTATTCATGCGGCTGCGGTACTATTTCTGCGGCTGTGGTACTATTCATGCTCATGCGGTACTATTCATGCGGCTGCGGTACTATTCATTCATGCGGCTGCGGTACTATTCATGCTCATGCGGCTGCGGCTATTCATACGGCTGCGGTACTATTCATGCTCATGCGGCTACGGCACTATTCATACGGCTGCGGTATTATTCATTCCCGCGGCTGCGGTACTATTTATGCTCATGCGGCTGCGGCACTATTCATGCGGCTGCGGTACTATTCATGCTCATGCGGCACTATTCATGCGGCTGTGGTACTATTTATTTATGCGACTGTGGTACTATTCATGCTCATACGGCTGTGGCACTATTCATGCGGCTGCGGTATTATTCATGCTCATGCGGCTACGGTACTATTCATGCTCATGCGGCTGCGGTACTATTCATCGTCCCTGCCAAAATCAGGACAGATGAACAGAGAAATGGCCAAAAATGCTTTTGGTCATAACTTCCTCAAAACAAGTCGAAATCTAACTTTTCAAAGGTCTATTTTGGGTAAAATCGAATTCTCTACGACATGGAACAATCAAAACATAAAAATAATGAAGTTTAATAGATCAAAACCCAAGAAAACCAAAAATAATATAAACTTAGATCTATAAGAGAATATCCATTAAAATGAAAAATGCCAAGTTCTAAAGTATCTTAGAATCTCGCGAGGAAGACAATAGAACAACAAAAATGGAGTTTCTCCATGAAGTAAGTTGCACTTGCCTAAGCTTCTCTTGGTAGGTGGAGAAGTTAAGAGGAAGAAGGTGAAGAAATAAATGAAGAGTAAAGATGAGAGAGAAAGGGGGTTGGGTTTTAAACGATGATGGTGGTGGTAGGTAGGGGTTTTCTTTGGGTTCATGATGAACCCAAGCAAACCAAACCAAGCTAAACCGAACCAAGCTAAGCCATAACCAATGAAATGCCAAAATAACCATGCCAATGTAACATGCTAAAATAAAATCATGACTAGCTAACCATTACTAATAAAAATACGGACCCGAAATATGTACACGTATACGAAAATACGTAACACGGATTTCGAGGGTGACAACTCTACGCACCTTAAAAGAATTCCGTCCTCGAAATTTAATTAAATAGGCTAGAGGTGTCGGGATAAGTTACACTATCAGATGTAATCTACAGCTAAGCAATCAATCAAGCAATCAAATATGCAAGCAAGGATTCGAAGCGTAAGGCATAAGAAAGACTTTATACCTCACGAGTCAAACAAGTCGGGATATCACGATCGGATATCATCCTCACGCTCCCACGTTGACTCACCCAAAGAGTGATGACCCCAAGCAACTCGAACTAACTTGATAGTCTTGTTCTTGAGTGTCTTCTCTCTTCGGTCCAATATAGATACGGGCCTCTCCTTATACGAAAGATTGGTACCAAGAACCAATTCCGAATGATCCAGGATGTGGCTCGGGTCCGGGATATACCGTCGCAGTTGGGATACATGGAATACGCCATGCACCCCACGTAGCGATGGTGGAAGAGCGAGACGATAGGATACATCTCCTACTCGCTCCAGAATGTCAAATGGCCCTATATACCTAGGACTAAACTTTTCCCGCACGCCGAAACGAATGATGCCACGGTTAGGCAAAATCCTCAGGAATACATGGTCGCCGACAGAAAACTCAAGAGGGCACCGATGAGAATTGGCCCAATGACGCTGGCGATCTTGGGCAACTCGAAGATGATCTCTGACTCTCCTGACCACCTCAACGGTCTGAGCAATTATTTCTAGACCGAGCATCTGCCTCTCTCCGACATCGTCCCATGCTAGCGGGGATCGGCACTTCCTACTATACAGTGCCTCGAACGGTGCCATCTGGATACTAGCTTGGAAACTGTTGTTGTACGAGAACTCTACCAGGTGCAGGTGATCTTTCCATGAACCACCGAAGTCGAGTGTACAAGATCTCAACATGTCTTCCAAGGTTTGTATGGTACGCTCTGACTGACCATCTGTCTGTGGGTGATACGCTGAGCTGAACTGGAGGCAAGTCCCCAAACTCTCTTGCAGGCTACGCCAAAAGTGCGACGTAAATCTGTAATCTCTGTCCGAGGTGATACTGACTGGTACACCGTATAATCTGACAATATGTCGGAGATACATCTCCGCTAGCTGAGCCGTCGACTGACCAACTCTGAACGGGAGAAAGTGAGCCACCTTCGTGAGCCTGTCTATGACAACCCAAATAGCGTCTCTACCAGCCGGGGATCTACGCAATTCAGTCACAAAATCTATGGTTATATGCTCCAATTTCTACTCTGAAATTGGCAATGGTTGAAGTAGTCCAGCTGGTCTCTGATGTTCAGCCTTAACTTGTTGGAAGACTAAACAACGAGAGACAAACTGAGCTATCTCCCTCTTCATGCCATTCCACCAAAAGTGCTGGCGGATATCACGGTACATCTTCGTGCCACCGGGATGAATGGAATACTGCGAACTGTCGGCCTCTGTCATGATCTCATGTCTGATATCTCTACTGTGTACACAAAGACGCTTACCATGTCGAAGTGTACCGTCTTCATGAATGCATAACTCTGGTCTTCGTCCGGCCTCACACTCTACTCTGAGTCGTTGAAGCTTAGAATCTGCTGACTGTGCCATCTGGATCCTCTCGACTATGCTGGACTGAACCTGCATGCTGGCCATCAATGTCACATTGGTAGGAAGGACAACTTCTATTCCCATCTTCTGAAGATCGGCTAACAGCTCTTGTTGTACTGTTAGGAAATAAACTCCGGCTCTCCTGCTCAATGCATCTGCAACAACGTTGGCCTTCCCAGGATGATACTGCAGGTTGACATCATAATCTACAAGTAGCTCCAGCCACCTCCTCTGACGCATGTTGAGATCCTTCTGGATGAACACATACTTCAAACTCTTGTGGTCGATGAAAATCTCCATCCTATCTCCATATAGGTAGTGCTTCCAAAACTTAAGTGCAAATACTACTATTGCCAGCTCCAAGTCATGGGTTGGATAATTTCTCTCATGATCATGAAGTTGTCGTGACGCATAAGCTATTACCTTCTCATGCTGTATCAGAACACATCCTAAACCTCTGCCTGAAGCATCGCAATATACTGAGAATCCTCCGGTTCCATCTGGAAGCGTAAGAATGGGTGCCGTCATCAAGCTTCACTTCAATCTCTCAAAAGAATCCTGACATTCTGCTGTCCAAGCAAACTGCACCTCCTTGCGGGTCAACTGGGTCAATGGTGCTGAAATCCGAGCAAAGTCTGAAACGAATCGCCGGTAGTAGCCGTCCAATCCAAGAAAACTGCGAACTTCTGCAACTGTGCTGGGCACTGGCCATGTTTCGATAGCCACGATCTTCTGGGGATCCACTTCAACTCCTCCTCGGGTGATGATATGGCCCAAGTACGAAATGCGATCGAGCCAGAACTCGCATTTACTAAACTTGGCATACAACTGGTGCTCTCTGAGAATCTGGAGGACAACTCGGAGATGCTGTTCATGCTCCGTCTCACTCTTGCTGTAGACCAGGATGTCGTCTAGGAACACAATCACGAACTGATCCAAATAAGGCATGAAGATACGATTCATGAGGTCCATGAATATGACTGGCGCATTGGTTGCTCCAAATGGCATAACAAGGAACTCCTAATGCCCATACCTCGATCTGAACGTTGTCTTCGGGATGTCCTGCTCTCTGACTCTGATCTGGTGGTATCTTGACCCAAATAAGTCATCTATCCTCGGGAGAGGGTATCTGTTCTTGATTGTCACTAAGTTCAAGGTATGATAATTTACACATAATCTGGACGTACCATCCTTCTTTTTCACAAGAAGCATCGGGGCTCCATAAGGTGATCCACTAGCATGAATGAATCCCTTGGTTCTGAGTTCTTCAATCATCTTGTACAATATCTCTAGCTCTGACGGTGCCATCCTGTAGACTCTCTCTGACACTGGGGTTGTCCCGGGAATCAAGTCGATGGTAAACTCGATCTTTCGCTATGGCGGCATCCCTGGAAGCTCTTCTGGGAAAATATCTGGAAACTCTTTGACTATCCGGGGCAACTGCACTGCTGCTACTGCCATCCGCAATACTGGAGGAGAAGGTTCAACTTCGCCTCAGGAGAAGGAAAACTCCGACTTGCCTGGAATGCTAAAAACAATCCTGCCAATATGGCAGTCTATCCTAGCATACTGGTCCCTCAACCAATCCATCCCTAAGACCACATCGTAATCGGCCATCGAAAACTCTATCAATCTAGCAGAGAATTCTCTACCGCTAACTACGATCCGACACGAGAAAAATACTCTATCTACTCCCACAAGTCCGTTACCAGTAAGTATATTGAGCCTTACTGATAATGACTCGGGCACCAGTCCTACCCGTGTCACGAATCGTACAGACATAAATGAATGCGATACACCAGAGTCAAATAATACTGAAGCTGAAAAGGTGTTGACGAGAATAGTACCTGCTACTACCTCTCCTGGTGCTAATCCTTCTTCTCCCATGGTCAAGACTAGCACTTGACTATGTCCTCTGGGTGCGGGTCCTCTCTGCTGAAAATTCCTCTGCCTGCTCTGGATCAGGGCTTGGGCTTGGGCATACTGCTGCGGTCTCTGCTGCTGGAATGCCTGGGCCTGCGTCGGCAATGGCCTCGGAAACGGGTACTGCAGCTGCTGCTGCTGCTGGACTGGTGCTGGTCCTCTAACTGAAGGACTAGAGAAGGCCGATGAACTCTCCCTGTTCGGGCAGTTCCCAATCCTGTGGTACGAGGCACCACAAACCAAGCACAAACCATGTGCTCTGCGACACTCTGATACCACATGCCCTGGCTTCCCGCAGTGTGAACATCCCACTGCGGAAGACTGCTTCTGCTTCTACTGCTGAGGGTACGTCGGGGTAGAATGCTGAACCGACGTCACTGAGGCCGCCCGTCTCGGAGCTCCAATGGTCAAAGCCCTGGCTGCCGGGGCTGGTGCTGATGACTGATTCATCTGGCCGTGAGATTGCTTCCGACCTCCAGTCCTATCCACGATCCTCTGGGAGGTATATTTATGCCTCCGGGCTGCTCTCAATACTGCATCAAAAGTCTGATGCTCAAACTGCTCTACCGCCAATAAAATCTCTAGGTGGAGCACCTGCTGGAATCGCTGGGCTCTATCGAACTCAGTCGCCACCAAGGTGGGAGCAAACCGACTAAGCCTGGAGAACTCGGCCACATATCCATCGACCGTCCTGCCCATCAGCTTCAGATTTGTGAACCTCGTCTGTAGGTCGTACCGAGCTACAGCATCGAAATATTTGGTGTGAAATCTCTCTCTGAATACTGTCCAAGCAATGGGGGCCACTAATCCAACGGCCTGTGCCGTCCACCAGCTGCGGGCAAGATCCAGTAGCTGTAGGCGCACCACGGCCACCTTCTCGTTCTCTGGAGTCCTGGCTGTTTCTAGAATCACCTCTATGTCCTGAAGCTATGCATCTGCAGCGATCGCATCTTCACTGCCGTCGAAGAAGGGAGGGTTCAAGCGCTTGAAGCTATTGGCCGTGCTATTACCCTGATGACCTCCTCTGGTCAAAGTGTCTGCCACCGCCTGGTGCAAGGCATCTCCTCGTCGATTTTGAGAGGCTAATAGTGACCTGATGAGACCCACCAAAGTGCCATCATCAGGCTCTGCAGGCTGGACGGGCTGAACGGGTGGTTCTCCTCCGGTAGGTACGACTCTGGAGGCTACTCCGGAATGCTGGACTTGATCTCCAGGTTGCTGCTGGTCCACAGAAGGTGCTTCGCCTTGCTGATCGGCAGGTCCAAGAACGATGTCGATGAAGAAGACGACATAGGGAACAATAAGGAAGGACCAGGACAGATCAACGATACAAGCATGTGATCAGGTCAAGATTACAGGAATTTAGAAGATACGAGCAGAGATCAATGACTAGTATCGATTGAGACATCTATTCAGTAAACCCTCACATATCTTGATTTACAAGACCTGTATGGGTCACCACCAAAACCATGTAACGCCCCAGAACCAGAATACTGGAGAGCGGGGGCGTACATAGCCAGGTACGTATATTGAAGTACAACCCATCTCGCTATATGGTCACGGCTGTCTAGATACATGAGGGTTTAACTACAAGCCAACAGTCTCCTATGGTCATGAACAAGCCTATTGTCTCAATCTCAAGCAAGCAATAATAGTTACCAGATGTCAGAGCACCAAATATATAATAGCAAGGCGTCCCATACATTACATATTGGATGATCATGAAGCTAGTCATACAAAATGTCAGGACTAGTAAGAGTTCAGTCATACATGATCAACCCTAGGATCTGTCAATCATGTTACAGCCCGTAGGCAGACAGTAATAAAGGTGCAATACGAGCTAACACGTGCTCGCCGGCTAAACGCCTCAAAAGAATAATTTTTATAATAAAGTGGGAGGACAAAAAGAAACCACTCATTGCCAGGGTTACGCCTGGTGGTCACCATCTGGCTGGAAGACACGTGGATCCTCTGGTGCTGTGTCACCCTCATTTTCCGTATTTCGTAATTATACTCGTAATTGGATTTTGGCATGTATTTTTATTTTTTTCGACTTGCGGAATTTTGGGTTTTCTCGTATTTTGGGTTTCGGCTCGGCTCGGTTTTAGTTGGGTTGGTTTGATTTTAAACCAAATGGAACACTTTAACCTATACTCCACCCTCATCCCAACACAACCACCTTCATTAAATCCCCGCCAACCATTCTCTCTCCTCATTACTTCCCCTATTAATTTCTAACTCCTTCTTCTTCTTCCTTCTTCCACACAACACCCCACCCATAGGCAAGTGCATCTTGCCACCACATGAAGACCAAATTTTATTTGTCTATTAGCTCAATTAGATGATTTGGAACAACATTAGAACTTGGCATTTTTGGATTTGGAGCTTGGATTTTCCTAGATCTAAGTTTCTACCTTTTTCGGAATTTCTTGGGTTTGATCTACCAAACTTGGATTTTTGCTTGTTTGAATGTTTCTATGTTGCAGAGAATTGAATTTTACACAAGTTAGACTCTTGAAAATCTGGATTTCGTGTTTTATGGAACAAGTTGTGATGTTCCAAAGTTTTGAAGCCATTGGTGTTCTTCCTCTCAGCTTGAGGAAGAAGAAGACCCCCTCCCCGCGCGCGCTCTTTAGCGTGTTGCTGGCCCGCGCGCCTCGCCGCCTTGCGCCCCGCGCGATTGGCTGCATTGCGCTGCCCTCCCCAGCGCACTTGG
Source organism: Iris pallida (assembly GCA_029216955.1). NCBI lineage: Eukaryota > Viridiplantae > Streptophyta > Magnoliopsida > Asparagales > Iridaceae > Iris > Iris pallida. Next base: position 12,138,253 of record JANAVB010012200.1, read on the forward strand.
CCGCGCCTCCCCCCCCCCCCCGGCGCACTTGGCCGCGCGCCCCCCTGCGCGCTTGAACCCCGCGCCCCTGCGCACTTGGCCGCGCGCCCCCCTGCGCACTTGGCCCCGCGCCCCCAGCGCACTTGGCCCCCGCGCCCCTGCGTACTTGGCCCCGCGCCCCCTGCGCACTTGGCCCCGCGCCCCCTGCGCACTTAGCCCCCGCGCCCCTGCGCACTTGGCCGCGCGCCCCACTGCGTGCTTGAACCCCGCGCCCCTTGTGCGCTTGGACCCCGCGCCCCCTGCGCGCTTGGCTCCCCGCGCCCTTTGGCGCGCTGCGACCGTTCCCGAGTGCGTCACTTGGCACCGTTTACCCGAGCCCTTTACCTGGCACACCCTGTGCCACGGCTTCCCCTCCTGACCCTTGGTGTCCCCCTTGGTTCTCGGTTTTTCTCTTGCTGATTTTGTTTTCTGAGAGCTTGATGCCCACAGTACGACTTGACTTAACCCGACACGTCTTGACACAATTTTCTGTGTCTTTAACTTATGACTAGCATTCTCTGACCTTGGCAGCAATTCGGTGTGGTACACTTGTAACTTGTGGCTTTTAACTTGTAACCTGCAACTTGTAATTAATCCCCTATAACTTGATATCTTGATAGTGGCCGCCTCGGCGCACTCTTGACTTGACTCGACTTGATAACTGGTCGTACTTGACTTGCCCTGACACCGTGGGTGTTCTTTCTTGTTGTGTTGTGCAAGTCTACTTGTCTTGTCTTGCATCATGTCTAGGACGTGACTCCCTGGGCACCACGGCCAGGGACTCATACTAAATTGGATTAGGCTAAAGATTAGATCAAACTAGAACATGGAGAAATTCCAGTCACAAGCAATCTCGTTATCTGGGCGCTTTAATGGACTTGTAGCTTGCCGACGAGTAGAGCACATTTCCAGCACACTGTTATGTATTGCACCTCTAAGTCACCTAAGGGTATATCGTCTCCTGGGCGATGTACCCAACCATACTCTCAATCCGCGGAAAGATAACTAGATAGTTTGCAGGGCTTGGGACTGGGAATTTCTCATTTTGCATCTTGTTAGTAATTAGGCTTGTGATAACACTAGTTAGTTAAGTAGTAAGCCGCACTATTTGCTTGGCCGCTTGCAAATGGATGGTGTCCAGCCTTGTCTAAGTCTTGTCTAGTCCCAGTACTTGGTACCCCTGAACATGGTTGTTTTACTTATCTTAACAATAAATGGGTAGAGACAAAGTGCTATTCAGGCGAAGGGTTACAACCCCGGTCCTTGTTTGGTTTACGGGTTGTAATCTGGCTCCCGGAATGGTTCTATGTCCCTAGTCGTTTATTGTCCTGCGGTACTTTTATTACTTGTACTTTTCTTCCATTTTCTTATGTTCTGATATGCTGGCTTTTGTCCTTCTTTCGTGGCCTCCTTTGTGGCACTTGCTCTTTCTGGGGTTTGACCCAGCTGGTTTTGTGTGGCCAGATTTTGGAGCAGCACCCGAGGATCTACCGAACCTCCAGCCCGATGGTGGCGACTAGAAGGAACCCGGGCTACGAGTGGGTTTTCCATTTTGTTTCACCCACTATATTGTAAATTTAATCTTTTGAGGCGTTTAGCCGACGAGCACCTGTTAGCTCGATGCATCTTTACTTACTGTCTGCCTACGGGCTGTAACATGATTAACAAATCCTAGGGTTGATCATGTATGACTTAACTCTTGCTAGTCCTCGCATTTTGTATGACTAGCTTCATGATCAGCTGAATATGTAATATTTGGGACGCCTTTTATTGTATATTTGGTGGTCTAACATCTTGTAATTATATTATTTGTTTGAGATTGAGACAATAGACTTGACCTTAAGAGACCATTGGCTTGTAGTAAACCCTCATATCTAGACAGCCGTGACCGTATAGCGAGGTGGATCCCATTTCAATATACGTAGCTGGATATGTTCGCCCCCGCTCTCCAGTATTCTGGTTCTGGGGCGTCACAGCACTCCGATATCTGGCCACACAAAACCAGCTGGGTCAGACCCCAGAAAGAGCAAGTACCACAAAGGAGGCTTCACTTAGGAACTAAAACCAGCATATCACAATAGAATATTAAAGATAAATAATAAAGAACTGATAATAATAGAGATAACAACAGTAAACTGAGTACGAAGAAACCATTCAAGTAGCCAGGTCACAACCCTTAAACCAAACAAGGACCGAGGTTGGAGCCCTTCACCTGAATAGGAACTCGTCTCAAATACTATTGGTACAGTGAAGACAATAAACGAAGAGAGGACACAGAACTGCTCCGGGAGCCAGGTTACAACCCTTAAACCAAACAAGGATCGGGGTTTTAACCCTTCGCCTGAACAGAACTGGACCCCTGATCTTTATTGCTAAGGCCAGTATAAATAATCATGGTATTAAGGTAAGGTAAAACATGACGAACATGGCATGGGGTTGAAATAAGATAATAAATGAAGAGAGGACACAGAACTGCTCCGGGAGCCAGGTTACAATCCTTAAACCAAACAAGGACCGGGGTTGTAAACCTTCGCCTGAACAGAACTGGACCCCCGATCGTTATTGTTAAGGCAAGCATCAATAATCCTGTCATGTCACAATCTTGCACAGGATCAGGATAAGACTAAGCTGGAATAAACTCCATCCAATTAATCACGGCCAATCAAGAGTACGGCTTGATACTTTTAACTAACTAGGGTTATCACAGGCCTAGTTACTAGCAAGATGCAATAAGATTATCCCAACAGCCACAAGCCCTGCAGACCATCCGGTTATCCAGGTCGAATGTTCGTTTATGAAGAATGCAACACGTGACTGTGTGCTGGAAATGTGCCCTACTCGTCGGTAGGCTACAAGTCCACTTGAGCGCCCAGATAAGGGGATTGCCTGTAGCTGGGAAATCTCTTCATGACTACTGGATTATTTTAGTTATTAGCCTTAGTTGAATTCAGTAGGTACCCCTGACCGTGGTATTCAGGGGTCCCTGTCCTAGACATGATGTAAGATAAGACTGGTTTATTGGTACAAGCACAATCGCCCACGGTGTCCAGGTCGTTCCTACTTGTCATGTCAGACTAGCTGTTGTAACAATGTCGAGATATATCATGTCAGTTTACTTGTCAAGAGTGCGCCATAGGGGGGCCACTATCGTGTTCTATTCTTACATTATCATGAATGAGAAAAATTTGCATAAAATAACTAATAACATATTCTTGAAGCCAAGGAAAAGATCTACAACTTTCATGTTGGGAGTTGGGAGAAATTCTGGCCACAATTCAGCCAAATAGGACTTAAAACAACAAAAAAATAGCCAAAATAGGCTCTATGCGACATTTTGCGGCACTATTCATTCCATGCGGCACTATTCATGCTCATGCGGCTGTGATACTATTCATGCGGCTGTGGCACTATTCATGCTCATGCCGTTGCGGTACTATTCATGCGGCTGCGGTACTATTCATGCTCATGCGGCTGCGGTACTATTCATTCCTGCGGCTGCGGTACTATTCATGCTCATGCGGCTACGGTACTATTCATGCGGCTGTGGTACTATTCATGCTCATGCGGCTGCGGTACTATTCATGCGGCTACGGTACTATTTATTCATGCGGCTGCGGTACTATTCATGCTCATGCGGCTGCGGTACTATTCATGCTCATGCGGCTGTGGCACTATTCATGCGGCTGCGGTACTATTTATTCCTGCGGCTGCGGTACTATTCATACTCATGCGGCTGCGGCACTATTCATGCGGCTGCGGTACTATTTATGCTCATACGGCTGCGGCACTATTCATACGGCTGCGGTACTATTCATTTCTGCGGCTGCGGTACTATTCATGCTCATGCGGCTGCGGTACTATTCATGCTCATGCGACTGCGGCACTATTCATGCGGCTGCGGTACTATTCATTCCTGCGGCTGCGGTACTATTCATGCTCATGCGGCTGCGGCACTATTCATGTGGCTGCGGTACTATTCATGCTCATGCGGCTGCGACACTATTCATGTGGATATGGTACTATTCATTCCTGCGGCTGCGGTATTATTCATGCTCATGCGGCTGTGGTACTATTCATCGTCCCTGCCAAAATCAGGACAGATGAACATAGAAATGGCCAAAAATACTTTTGGCCATAACTTTCTCAAAACAAGTCGAAATCTAACTTTTTAAAGGTCTATTTTGGGTAAAATCGAATTCTCTACAACATGGAAAATCAAAACATGAAAATAATGAAGTTTAATAGATCAAAACCCAAGAAAACCGAAAATAATATAAACTTTGATCTACAAGAGAATATCCATCAAAATAAAAAATGCCAAGTTGTAAAGTATCTTAGAATCTCGCGAGGAAGACAATAGAACAACAAAAATGGAGTTTCTCCATGAAGCAAGTTGCACTTGCCTAAGCTTCTCTTGGTAGGTGGAGAAGTTAAGAGGAAGAAGGTGAAGAAATAAATGAAGAGTAAAGAGGAGAGAGAAAGGGGGTTGGGTTTTAAACGATGATGGTGGTGGTAGGTAGGGATTTTCTTTGGGTTCATGATGAACCTAAGCAAACCAAACCAAGCTAAACCGAACCAAGCTAAGCCATAACCAATGAAATGCCAAAATAACCATGCCAATGCAACATGCTAAAAATAAAACCATGACTAGCTGACCATGACTAATAAAAATACGGACCTGAAATATGTACACGTATACGAAAATACATAACGCGGATTTCGAGGGTGACAACCAGGAACTGTAATAGTTTTGCCTTGTACAAGTACAATCTAGACTTGTACGACATCACGTCCAGTGGCTAGTATTTGATCCTCCGGGATCGAGGCATGGCATTCAGCACCACTGACATCGTCCTTTGAAGGGTTGAGAAGAACGGGTAGGAGGGGGAGAGTTGGAGTGGGGAGAAGGCCGATATTGAAGGAGGGATGACGGTTGTGAGATTGATTATTGGATGCCATTAAGAGAAAAGGATGAACAAGCATGGAGAAAAAAAATAGATCTGGGCTCTGATACCTATAAGAGGAAATAATATTGATTGTGATTGAAAATAAAGCTTAAATATTATTATTGATATTGGTCGTATATATATACAACTTACAGCTGGAATACAAAAGGTAACAATAACTATCATTGTTATGTCTGGAATACAAAAGGTAGCAATTTGAAAAAGAGAATAAGTCATTGAGAGAAAAAAGGAGTACATTAAGGAGCATTTACAACTAATATTATCTCTATCATGCCATTAATCAAGAGATTGATTCTGATGTATCTCTATCAGTGTTTTGTAACTTTTCCTTGGAATAAAATTTTTGAGTGAGAGGATGATTAATAAAAATAAAATAATTACCAAAATACCCTTATCATATGTGACATAAAATTGTACAAAAATATATGTTGTCATCAACTCGACATATGCATAAAATATATGTGGTCATCAACTATCTCTCCTACAAGTTTTTGACACACATTGACGATTTTTTTATGCATCAAATATATATGGTCATAAACTCACCAGATGCATAAAAAACATAGCCGCTGATTTTTTTATTATAATTTTCACGATGAGTAATAAGTAAAAGTGAGAAGAGACGATGCACCTGGAAGTCAGCATGTTGATAGCCAGGAAGACGTATCAGCAGGTTAAACGCAAAAAAATTAGAGGAGAAAATTACGATATTTTATATGACAAATAATGAATATTTATGACTTTTTAAACAACAAACCCTTATTTCCCCTCATCAACCCTCCGAATTGAGGCGTTGAAAAAAATAGACTAGATAAGGTTAAATAAATCATCACTTAACTCTCTATGACTCCTCCTTCTAAATCGTCACCCTTAAACCAAAGATAATTTTCTTCCCCCCTCACTTAACTTTTCCTCACTCAACTCTCTTTACCCACGTTCCAAGCAGACCCTACATAACCCAAGTCACATAACTCTCACATATTTTTGTTTAGTTACTGAGTCTGGTATAGTATTCAAATTTAAGTTTAGATCTTTATTTTGAACGAAGGACAAAACCCAATTCATATTCAGGACAACATGGAAACCTAAATAAAAATTTCTAATATTATACGAGAACCTTAAACTAAATGGCCCAAAATATTATTACAAGAAAAAGAAAAGCCCAACGGCCCATATGAAGTAAGTTGTTCATCGTCAGCAAATATGTAAGCAAACAGAAACATTTCCTTCTCCCCTTTCGTCGTCCTCCTCTTCTCGCCGCCGCCTTCTTCTCCACGAAAGAAAACTCCATAAATTTAACAAAAAAGTCCCTCCTTTTTCCCTATATTTATAGGTAGATCCACAAGCAAAGGAAGAGTCCGAGAGAGAGAGAGAGAGAGAGAGAGAGAGAGAGAGAGAGAGAATGGTGCTGTGGGAAATAACGCTGGCGACTGCCTACTTCCTGGGGCTGAAGCGGACGTACAAGCTCGCGCTGAGGATCCAGCGGCGGCTCATCGGCCCCAACCACCCCAGGATCCGCCAGTTCGTCTACAGGTGCCGGTCGATCTCTGCTCTCGCGATCCAATCCGAGCTGCTCCCCGCGATCGACGGTGGATCGGCGATCCGTCGTTGATTTTTTTATTTTGGATTTTTCCGGGTGCAGAGGAAAGAAAATGCATCGACTTAAAATTTAGGGTTATTTAGCTTTAGGTATGTTCCTATTTTTCCATAATAGGGTTTGGGTCTCGTAATGGTTGACTTGGACCGACCGTCCATTATGGAGACCTAAATATAAATTTTGAATATTATACGATAACCTGCAACTAAACAAAAATACGAAAATACCCAAGGTCGCGTGATTTGGGTTGTTTAGCTCTGCATGGTTGGGGTTGTGTGACTTGGGTTATTCTTGCGATACTGTTATTTGCTTCTATCCTGATCTTGACGACAGTTTCGATGGGACTACTTCGACATCGTATATTGTGTCTAAGATGTTTTTCGTCCCGATCGCATTGTTGAATGCTTGCAACTCAAGTCACACAACCCTCACACATTTTCGTCTAATTTTAGGGTCTCGTATAATATTCAAAATTTGTGTTTAGGTCACGATCAGCCTAAGTCAAACAGTAGGATGAGAGCAAAACCCCCTTCTAGACAATATGAAGACCGAAACACAAAATTTCAATACTATACGAAACCCTAAAACTAAATAATCCTAAAATTTAGGGGGGAACAAGGAAATAAAAAAGAATAATATATAATGTGGATGGTGAGTAATAAACTCTATGGCCTCGTTTGGTTCGCGGAATGGAAGGGAAAGGAAATCAATTCCTTGTCATTTCCTTTCCTTTGGGAAACTTTAATTCCTATTGATTTTCCTTTCCGATGTTTGGCAATACCAAAGAATTTGGAAAGGAAAGTGAATACTTCAATGTGGGAAAGTGATTCCTTCCTTGGATGGATGGAATCACTTTCCCCCCTAATTTCCCTTCCATTGGGAATCACTTTCCTTTCCTCCTCAATTCCTTGGGCGCCCAAACATAGGAAAGTAATCACTTTCCTTTCCCAACCGGGAGATTCCGCGAACCAAACGAGGCCTATAAGGAAACTGAAAATTCAGGGGGAGCGACCTGCCACGCACAATGTTTTGTGGCCCACCGAGATGATGCTTCCTTTTTAATTATTTAGCATTAAGTATAATGTATAGGAATATTTTTAAATTGGCAAACACTAAGTCCGTGACAGACCGTCGTGGAGGCAATTGAGGGCAACATAGAGCAAAATAATGCGAGATGGTTTGGCCTTGTGGTAAAGTAATCAATCAATGTAATAAAACCAATTAGGAGAAGTGACAAGATCCCATACCAGCTCGGATTAGACTGCGAAATAGAACATGGCATTTACTGATGCTTAAATAGGAGATGGGCCTTACTAGTGCTGATAGAAGATGATGATTCGTGCAGCCGACCCGATAAATGTGGGTTCGGTACAAGATGCATACTCGGATACGAAGACGACCCGGATACACTTCTTAAATTTCGTTACTCCTGTGTACAACCAGATTAGTCAGTATGCTAAGTCGGAGGAGGAATCCAGAGTAGTTAAATGCTGGAGTACGCGCTCGTAGCTGGATAAAGTTTATTGGTTAGACCTACTTGTTGTATCTATAAGCTTATAACTATATTTAATGATAAGAGGTTACTTATCAGTGTGTAGTTATACCATGCATTAGATATTATGTATAAATAAATATAGTTCTACTAATATATGTTCACGGTCACATATTATATTTCATCTTTATTGTAATGATAATTGTTATCTCCCTCACCTCTCATAAATAATTAGAAAATTACAGATAAGGACTATATGTAACATATTACAGTTTGAGGACTGCGCAATCTGAAGAGAGATGGGCCGATTTTAATTTTAAGTTGTGCAGTATTTGATTGCAGCTTTTCTCTAGCTTACACAATGAGACAATCACGTACAGGATTTTTGTGTTTTTTCAATATTTATATTTTATACCTTTTCTATTTTCTTTGTGTGTGATGACAAAATGATTGATTCTTGATTTCTGAAATGGTATATTTTATTCTTATAGTTTATAGGAACTGAGATTAGTTTAGGAGGAGTGCAGTCATGGGAAGTCGTCAAATTTCAGTGGTGGACAGAGAATTTTTTTCCCAGGAGAGCGAAAATGCATCGACTTAAAATTTAGGGTGAGCAAGAAAATAAAAAAGAGAGGTTAATTTGTAATGTGGCTGGTGGGAATTAAACTCAAAATCTTTAGCTTATTTCGTCATCAAATTAGTAACTGGGCTGACTTTAGCTGCACAACAAAGTAAATATTAAGGCATACAAAGACTGTATAAGGGGGAAAAAAAAGACTGTATAAGGAAACCAAAATTCACTGGGGCAGCTGCCCTGATGGCGATTGAGGAAAAGATAGAGAAAATAATGTGAGATGGTTTAAAGTTTATCAATCAATATAATCAAACCAATTAGAAGTGACAAGGTCTTAGTTGAAAGAACTGCTACAGCTAGGGGTAGACCTAACAAGCTCAGATTAGACTGTGAAATAGGACATGACGTTCACTAATGTTAGATAATGACCCTTAATAGGGCAGATGGGAGATAAGGATTCCATATCCGACACAATAAATGTAGGTTTGGTACAAGATGCATACTTGGATACGAAGATGACCCAGATACACTTCTTAAATTCTGTTACTCCTGTATGCAACAGATAAATCAATATGTAAAGTTGGAGCAGGAATCCACAGTAGTTTAATGTTGGTGTACCAGTCATAGCTGGATAAAGTTTATTGGTTAAACCTACATGCCACTCTGGATCTTCTTGTTGTATCTATAAGCTTAGAATTAGAATTAATGATAAGAGATTAAATGTTAGTATGTAGTTATACCATACAAAAGATATTATGTACAAATAAATATAATTCTACTTCTACCTATATATGTTCACCGTCATTATTAAATTTCACCCCTTCATTGTAATGATAATTGTTATCTCCCTAACCCTCTCACAAATAATTATAAAATTACAGATAAGGACTATGTGTAACATACTAGGATTTAGTCTATACAATTTGAAGAAAGATGAGGATTTTAGAAGGTAATTTTAAGCTATGCAGTATTTGATTGCAGGTATTCTCTATCTTGCACACTAACACACACGTCCACATCCTCCTACAAATTTAACTTGTTTGTGTCCACCATGAATTGAAACAAAAATTTGTTAGAAATTAGAATGGATGGAAATGGGACCATAAGGAATCTACGTCATGAAATACAATTGAAACTTTTCCCCTTAATTTACATGATGGCTGTTCAAGCCATTACTTCGAATACGAATACTGCTTATTTGGCTTGTAAGTTGGGAATATTAAGCAGGTTTTTGGTTGCATTATAGAACCATTGTAGCAATAATGATGATTTCTTGTTAATCTTGTACAATACATGATATCATACCAATGATGCAAATGATATAGGTCAAATATGTTTATGCATCATCCTATACGATACTTCAGATATGGTATGATAAGATACTGTACGGGTTTTTTCCCCCGATGTTTATACCTTTTCTATTTTCTTTATAGCTTTATTTTTTGGTGTTTCATTGACCAATTCTTTTGGTATGGAATGGATAAACTTATGGATGTTGATAATTTATGATGGTTGTTTAACTTGTGTTTTGGTTCCAATTTTAGTTGTCAACTTTATAATAGATGCCATTTAGGGCCAGTTTGGAATTCAATAACCTTTCATTCGGGAATCCATTTGGTTCTAAATGCAAGGGACGAGCCAAACACTTTTCATTACGGATGGATGTTTTCTCAAATGTGCCACTTATTTCGGGGCTCAAATGGGTGTTTCCTAAACGTTGGTCAATTTTGAGCAAATGAGATGAAATGCAAACTAGTCTTAGATGCTTAATAATACTTCTGGTTGATTAATGTGTTCAATTTGCCTTTATATCATAAACAACAGCTAAGCCTTCTCCCATGAGCATAAGAAATCTGCATATCAGAATGGATAAAGTTCTCACAAGTGTCTGTCAACCTGGTGTTAATCCTTTATGTCCGTAGCATAAGAAATCTGCATATCAGAATGGATAAAGTTCTTACAAGTGTCTGTCAACCTGGTGTTAATCCTTTATGTCCGTGCTAACGAATTAGATATGAGCATGTTAGTGTCATGCCATCAAATCTAGACGACCAATTGGTGTTAGGTAGACCTACCTTTGGCTATGCACTTTAAGCTCATGCAACCAAATAGCACCCTTCAAGTTCCTCTAGACTATAAAAGAGCCTAGATGATGAAGAGGTAAGCTGATACAATCTGCTATAGGGAATTACATTTATCTTTATGACACACTAAACCAAAGGGTCAAGAGGAATGACTTTACGAAATCAATCTGTCCTTACACTGTGTTATATTAATTTTCCAATCTATGTGCCATTGGAATAATGTATCTTATGATTCATGATAGGATACATTACATTACATGATAGGATAATCAAGCAAATCGACATTGATACATATAGTGATTGGACAACCTAGAATACACCCCAAATATTAACTAAAGTGTTGGACAGAAAACGAAAAGGAAGCATCAATTTTCCTTGCAAGTGTTTTATCAATTTTCCTTGCAAGTGTTTTATCAATTTTCCAATCAATTTACCAATGGGATGTATCTTATGATACATGATAGGATACAGTACGCGATACAATAATCAAGCAAACCAATATATAATACGTATCTTGATTGGACAACCTAGAATGCACCCCGTAATATTAACCAACTTTATAACTCAAAGAGTTGGAGAGAATATGGAGAGGAAGCAACCCAAAGCATTAGAGACTTTCATCCAAGTAGTGAGTCCTCAAATACTCCTTAGAGTTGGAGAGAATATGGAGAGGAAGCAACCCAAAGCATTAGAGACTTTCATCTAAGTAGTGAGTCCTCAAATACTCCTTATAGATTTAGCTTGAACCAGTTCCTATCTGAACTGTCTTATCACCAGCATTTAGATGCTGACTGTCTACCCACTCATTTAGTGGTACTGGTTGGGGTTCAAGCAGGTCCATGTTAGGTGGTGTTTTGTAGGTAGGCCTGCACTGCAAATTGCATTGCTACTTTTGTTAGATTTTGTCTGGTTTTGCTCAGGTTTAGTTGTATGGGATCTGTACAAAACCAAATTGGACTTTATATAAAAAATCACATGCTTAGATGCAATCGAGTCTGAATATAGGTAGGGGTTGAAATTAACCTGATACACTTAACTATTTGAAAATTAGGTTTTATATATGTTTCCTACAGTAATATTATAGCTCGTAGGCAATAAACTCTGTATTTGGGGCAAGATTAATTTTTGTTAGCTTATGTCTAATCCGTTGTGGGTATGTGTTAGACTGAGTTGTCCTTATTCCGTAGCTACTTGCTCTCTCACTTCGGGTCATCAGGTTTTTAGCAGGTCTTGATTTTGGCATTTTGGATCCAATCATTTTGGATCCGTATGAAATTCAATTGGAGTTTCTCTCTTGACTTTGACCATTCATTCTTCAATACTTTTGTTATGGACGAGGTCGGAACTGAGTTAGAAAATTACTTTTTGCTGTACTAGGCAAACCATCCTATGAGAAGCTGATAGTTGTTACCTTTTACTATACCAAGCATCCAAACCCCATGATGTGCAATGCCATTAACAGCTTCGAGCCTCCAGCTTGTCTTCTTTCATTAGAAAATACAATCAACTTGAGCTTGGTTGTGTGGTTGATAAATCAAAGTACTGCTTCTCGTTTTGAGTATGCTAGTATAGTTGTACGAGAAGCATGATTGTTTCACTATGCTGCACGGACATCAATACAACCTGACACTTTTACATGGTGACATGGCACTATACCAGATTGGCGTGCCCTAGTATTCTTTTGGAGTGCCTGTGCTATGTCTTTTACGTGCCGGCATGGATAGATTGGAGGCAACAGAGTGTCTGCTTCCTAGGTCCCCAGTATTTATATTTAGAGAACTCAAAATGAATGACCTTGTTTTGTTAAGCTTGGGTGAAATGTCTACTAGTATATTAAGGTATTATTGTCTTTTCTGGTTAGCCTTCTTAAGTCATGATTATGCTTTATAGATACCCCATTTCCATGAGAGGCTTAGATGGTGCCATTGTTCTAGCCCATTCTTCTCTTGTGCTACATATCTTTCCCGCTTGCGGTTGCATTGTGTCTAGAAAAGAATTCTTTTTATGCTTTTATGAAATTGAATACCTGCTCGTGTTTTTCGTAGGCACTTGCACCATAATCTGGGAGATCCCCGTATATTTGTTGATTACATGCTTTATATCAATTTAACTCTTCAAACTTTTGAACTCAGCACATGATTTCTCAAGAAATCAGTATCAAGTTTAGAGAAAGTAGGTACTTAGTCGTTCGTCAGCATATACGTGTGTTCTTGTATTTACATTTGATCTGGTTAGCCTTCTTAAGTGATGATTATGCTGCATGGCCAACACCTTTTGCATGAAAGGCTTAGATGGCGGCGTTGTTCTAACCCATTTTCTCTTATAATGCATATCGTTTCAGCTAGAGAAAAACATCCTGCTCATGTATCTCGTATGCCTTCACACCATAAGTTGGGAGACCCATATATTTGTTGATTACATGCATGCCCTTATTCCCATTTGGTTCTTCAAATTTTTTAACTCAAATCGGTGTAAGTTTAGGGATATTCTAATATTTCCTGGATTTCTGATTATGCAGGCGAACCCGCAGTATCTTTGACGTAGCAGTCAGTGTTCACCAAAAAGTACAACAGAGGGACTTAGAAGTAGGCCGTAACCTCGGGAATTGGATCCTTCGTTGGCTCGACCGCATGAAGCCGGCAGCGGAGATTCGTCCCCATCCCGATAAGTCATCGAGCAGAATCAACAGCGTTCCCAAGAAAACAACAAGCTCTCACCAGCAAACCCGCACTCCCCCCGCTGCGAAGCTAACGGAGAGAGATTCCGAAGGGAAGTTATCGTTCAGTGCTTTGAGCAGGAGACCGAGATCCTTCCCATACGTAGCCATGATGATGCGGCCGATGAGGCCAGCCAGCATGAGTGGCCAATACAGGCATCTTTCCGACTACGCAACCTCCTCGCCGCAAGCTTTGAGCTACAACAGATCAAGCAGGTCAGAGGGGGGTGTTTTCCGGAAGGACATTGCTCTGTGGATGATGCATAACTAAGTGATGGGCAATTTGCAGCAGCATTTTAGAAAGGCTCTGTTGCTAGGCCCTGTAGTTTCTTCATGCTGTAAATTTTTCTCATCACTGTATGATTTGTGATTGTCCTATCAACAAAATGGCATGCAATATCTGGGATTTTGGAAGTTTGAAACTTAAACACAAGACTTTGATGCCAGCCTTTATGTGTAGCACCTGTTTAATTATACTACGAGAGCAAGAAAGTTTATTCGCGAGCAATCTGGGTCTTTGCTGGCTTCAGTTTATGGTGATTGTCGTTCTTATGATGAATGATTTGTTGCTATTTAGTTGCATTCATGCCTATTTTGTGCGTTATTTCATTTGTACCCCATGCTACTGTCCTCCATGGCCGCACCAGCCGCCATGTAGCAACTCATGGCCGGCAGGGAGAAATTATTGAGTGAGCTGGACTCATAGTGCACCTTTCATGCCATCCATTTAGTTGCGTGGAGATGAGCATGACTGTCTACATGCACTCTCCGTGCCATCAACCATGCACTCTCCGTGCCATCAAGTGGTTGTTATGGAAGGTGCACGATGATTTCGGCGCATTGAATAATTTATCCGACGCAGGGAGCTGGTACGAAGCCATGGTGGTGCCATGCCCCCGGGAGGATCGACTAAGTCATGGACGAGGTGGAGGTGGCAGAGAGGTAGGAAATGAAACAAATGCACAAGTTGTCTATATGACCAATGCAATATCCGTGAACAGTTAAACTACAAATATATGCATGGTATAAATCTGACATAATTATAAAACACATCTCTACTCAACATTACCACAACTTATCTCTTCCACATTTTTCGAACCATCGCTCGTACTTCCATTCTTCCTATTCAAAGGATTTTACCTTGGCAACCCAACGGTCCCAAACATCCACCACAATTATCCATATATGAAACAACAATACGTTAGTCTTTCTGTCCATAGCATCAGCACGACATTTTCATGTGATAATCTAACTACAATACTATACTCTATATGATAAGAAAAAAGTAGTTATACATTGCACAAGTCATATCAACAATATAAAATCTATGTATGTATAGGAGTACAGAAATCTAAGTCTATAACAACAAATTAATATTTTATTTTCTACACAAAAGTTGATAACAAACTAATTACCATCTTCTAAATTTGTCACGACCCGCACCCTGATTAGGGGCACGAGAAGTGGGTACGTCCAGCCTACGCCGCAGCATCGACGGTACAACGCTGTCTAGGTCATCTAGAAATACTACAACTAAACAGATAAAGGTACCTGTACAGTATATACACTCCGAATGGAGGTGACATAGCAATACAGTCTCAATCACAAATGTAAAACTAGGGTAGATAGCATGAAATGAAATATGATAAATGAAAGCAAGAAAAATAAGTTCGAGATCCACACAAGTCCAAAACTAAACATAACATCACAGAATAATATATAATACTACATTCTAAAATCCAAAGCTGGATCGCAGTCCAGTCAAGCCTAACAAGTGCTAACTACTCAGGGAGTATAAAATCTAGTGGCCAATCTATCAGGCCACTGCCCTGGCCTGAGTCTCCATCTGTCTCAGAAACATCTGTAAAATTTCATAACGGTATCCTGTCAGGAAAATGAGCAAGTACAACCACCAACAGCAGTTCCATGTGAATTAACAAATACTATAAGAGACAGTATAATGAAATACAAGACAAAGATATATGCGACTTGGGAACCATTCGAAAGCCGAGTTACAACCCTTAAACCAAACAAGGACCGGGGTTGTAACCCTTCTTTCAAACAGGACTTAGTCTCAAATCATGGTACAGTATAAAGGCAGGTAGAGCATGTGAGTAAATGAAATCATAGCATGGTGAGAAGTACAGAAAGTAAAACTGAACTGGAATATAAGATACGACAATAAATGTAAAATGTGATTTGAATTATTAGAGCGATATGTGATCGGCTAGGGAGTCAGGATAGGGTTATCCACTTGGCCCGACAATCACAGGAAAATCTCTGGAAAGGGTCATGCCGGCCAACCTGGAAAACCCGGCAAGGGGTATCTGCTACACCCTACGTGAGGTGAGGGTGGCGCTAGTATCACAAGATTGCACAAGATGGGCTTTGATCACATAACCCCTAATAATTCCCCCATCCCGGAATAGTATACGGATCCGGACATAGCACATCATGATGCGGGATTCCCTAAGAGGGGAGCAAGTCCTCTTCAGGAATCGGCGTCAATACAAGTACAAGAATCAAGACCAAGCAAGTACCAGTATCCCAAGAAATCCAGGAATGACATCTCATGACCGGAATCCGATAATACTAGTCCGTGAATTATCGTGTCGAGAATCAAGTAAGACACTACAACTGAATCAGATATAGTAGATATCAAGACAATAAAAACTATCAGTGAATGTACTCGCCTGTGGTCCTGAGCTGATAAGGTGAACAGACGCTCAGAGTAATCACAGACCTAAAGATGAGATATTACAAGTCAAAACATGGTTTAATAATGAAAGGAAAGCTAATCTAATCATGATATGCAAATCTAAGTCAAAACTAGGTCAAACTAAGTTACACCAAGCTAAACTAGGTCACACTAGGACAACCAAGGTCAAACAAGGTCACAGAAAGTCAATCCAAGTTAAACTAGGTCAATTTGGGTCAAGGTTGACTTACAGTTGACTTTTGGTCAAAAAGTCAACTCTGGTCAACTCTGGTCAACACTGAGTCAACCTTAGGTCAAACAAGTCAAATATTGACTAACAGTTGACTTTCAGTCAACTGGTCAACTCTGGTTTGGTTTTGGTCAATTCTAAGTCAAGTGTTGACTTGAAGTTGACTTTTGGTCAAAAAGTCCACTCTTGGTCAACGAAGGTCAAGACTAGCCTAAACTACCCTCGTATAGTCATTACCTACCAAGACAACTTATTTCTAATCCCATCTTAGAAGTTAAACTCAATATCTCATCAATACCCTATTTCCTACATTTACCCTTCTCATTCTCCTCCTTATTCTCCTCTCTATTCTCCTCCTCATTCTCCTCCTTATTCTCCTCTCTATTCTCCTCCTTTTCATTCTCCTCCTCATGCTACTGCTGCTCCTTCTAGTGCTATTGCTGCTCCTGTGGCTTATTCTCCTTCTCATTCTCCTCCTTCTCATTCTCCTCCTTATTCTCCTTCTCATTCTCCTCTCTATTCTCCTTCTCATTCTTCTCTCTATTCTCCTCCTTCTCATTCTCCTCCTCATTCTCCGTCCCATTCTCCTCCTCATTCTCCGTCCCATTCTCCTTCCCATTCTCCTCCTCATTCTCCTTCCCATTCTCCTTCCTATTCCCCTTCCTATTCTCCTCCTCATTCTCCTTCCCATTCTCCTTCCTATTCTCCTCATCATTCTCCTTCCTATTCTCCTCCTCATTCTCCTCCTCATTCTTCGTCCCATTCTCCTCCTCATTCTCCGTCCCATTCTCCTTCCCATTCTCCTCATCATTCTCCTTCCCATTCTCCTTCCTATTCTCCTTCCTATTCTCCTCCTCATTCTCCTTCCCATATACAAATACACACACACATATATATATATACAGACATACACACACACACACATATATATATATATATAAATACACACTCTCAACACCACTACCACTATTCTCATGACACCATGTAAATATATATATATAACAAATATGATACAATATGATACATTGAAAATACCTTCTCTAAACAATATAAAATCTGGAATTTAAAATGTCTAATAATTAATCACACAATATATATATTAAAAACAAGAGTCCAATAGGAATTTTCTACTAGGACACAAACCTACACATAGGACACTCCTAAAAGTCTCCAAAAGGACACGAAACGGACACAAATGGAGACACAACCATGGGGGTTATTTCTATGGGTCAAAAATAATCCTATATGCATGTTGGGGTGATTTAGAAGAGAGATTATACCTTCCGGAAGAGAGATCCAAATGAAAAAGCTTTCCGACTCGACACTGACACGTAGAGATTCCAAAAGGACACGAACGAGCTCCGAATCCTCCCAAACTTGGCTAGCTCCTTCCTTTCATGGAGTAGAAGAGAAAAGAAGAATATTTGGTGGAAGAAATGGTGGATTTGGAGATGAAATCAATGGAGTGGCTCTCTAAATTTTGGGGAAGAACAAGAGAGAGAAAGTTGTGGATATAAATGAAATGGAGAGAGAAAGGTTTGCTTTGGAGTGAAGCAAAGGAGAGGGGGTGCTCCATACATGGCCGGCCACATCTCAGAGGGTTGGGGGCATTTGGTAATTTACCAAAATGCCCTCTAAGTTAAAGAAATGAGTGGTTTGAGTTGGGGTCAAAATGGTAACTTGAAAACTCCTAATTTCAAGTTCTAAATCTAATTCTAATCCCTAATCCCACTAAAATCAAATGGGATTAGTCAAATATAAATATCTGGATTTGGTCATGACAAGTTGGTCGGTTCCAGTTGGGTCCCGATCAGAGTCTAAGCTACCCCGGGTCCCCGATACAAGTCGGAATGAGCTGAAATTCGAACCCGACCCTAATAACCCCAAAACAATATCATAAATAATAAAATAACTTCCAAAAATATTCAAAAGTACAAAATGACAAAAATATCCCTGTTCCTAAAAACTGGGGGTGACAAATCTATCCACCTTAAAAAAATTTCGTCCTCGAAATTAATACAAAGCAATCACAGAAAAACACACGCAGAAAACAATCCCTCTTGAATACTTCCAAAGAAAAAAAATTCAACAAAATAAAAATCTCTTAAGACACAACAACACTTGTAAATAAAAACTGTTACGTGTCCGACACGGACACGAAACCATCACAAAATCTCACCTATCAAAAGCCAAATCAACAATCACCAATGCAAAATATTAAAATAAATCAAAGAGGTCCAATGACCAAAATACCCTTGGGCCAGAAATGATACTGAAAATATCATAATCACATGGTTAGGCTCTAGGTCAAACAGTCTCTAAAGTTTCACTAGCAAATCATTACAATCACAAATCATGGCTTAAAATTTAAAATGATTTAAAATCTCAAAAATCAAAGCATGAATTAAATGACTAAAATTATAAAATTTAAAATTACTCTTAAATAGAAACTGGGTGCTATAAGTCTATCCACCTTAAAAAAATCATCCTCAAAATTTTAAAACAAAATAAACACATGAAAATCATGCAGATCGATAATCGTATGCGTCTGTCCAATCATCATGATACTCAGAATCTCCGTCATGCCAGTGAGCAAGGCTACGATAATCACAGAGTCCTCAACTACGGTACATACCTCTAGTATTATGGTATTTAAAATTTTTGCATTGCCGCTAGCTTGGCAGCAAAAACCTTAAATTCCTACACCCGAGAAATACGTCCATAGTCCGACTATATGTCCTCACTCTGCCTGCTAGCATGACCCTAGAGGATTCTAAAATCTCATAATCGAGGCGACCTAGCCCATATGACTTATCTCAGAAAAATATCACACCACAAGGACAACCTTTCATTAAACAATCAAGGAACAGATGGAATCGAATTTCAAACAGTTTATAATTAAGGAAGCAAATGCGAAAATGAGATCGAAAGATTGGAACCTGCACTCTGCCCTGCTGCTACCTGACTGCGAGTAATCGCCATCCTGAGGACGAATTGAACCCAAGAGATCAATATGGCACAAGATAAGATATTATCAAAGGAGGACAATTGAATTCAAATGCAAGAAGAGTTGTCATGGTAATCAAAAGATCAGAAAAATTTTCTAAAATGTGATTGAGTAACTCCTATCATACCTAGATCCTATGTCCTAGTCGTAGGCTCGTAATTAGTACTCTAAGTCGAGCACCATTACGAGATCGCACTAATTGCGACACTGACCTGCATGGGCCGCCACAAAAACGTGTCACGACCCGCACCCTTATTAGGGGCACGAGAAGTGGGTACGTCCAGCCTACGCCACAGCATCGGCGGTAGAATGCTGTCTAGGTCATCTAGAAATACTACAACTAAACAGATAAAGGTACCTGTACAGTATATACACTCCGAATGGAGGTGACATAGCAATACAGTCTCAATCACAAATGTAAAACTATGGTAGATAGCATGAAAGAAAATATGATAGATGAAAGCAAGAAAAATAAGTTCGAGATCCACACAAGTCCAAAACTAAACATAACATCACAGAATAATATATAATACTACATTCTAAAATCCAAAGCTGGATCGCAGTCCAGTCAAGCCTAACAAGTGCTAACTACTCAGGGAGTATAAAATCTAGTGGCCAATCTATCAGGCCACTGCCCTGGCCTGAGTCTCCATCTGTCTCAGAAACATCTGTAAAATTTCATAACGGTATCCTGTCAGGAAAATGAGCAAGTACAACCACCAACAGCAGTTCCATGTGAATTGACAAATACTATAAGAGACAGTATAATAAAATACAAGACAAAGATATATGCGACTTGGGAACCATTCGAAAGCCGAGTTACAACCCTTAAACCAAACAAGGACCGGGGTTGTAATCCTTCTTTCAAATAGGACTTAGTCTCAAATCATGGTACAGTATAAAGGCAGGTAGAGCATGTGAGTAAATGAAATCATAGCATGGTGAGAAGTACAGAAAGTAAAACTGAACTGGAATATAAGATACGACAATAAATTTAAAATGTGATTTGAATTATTAGAGCGATATGTGATCGGCTAGGGAGTCAGGATAGGGTTATCCACTTGGCCCGACAATCACAGGAAAATCTCTGAAAAGGGTCATGCCGGCCAACCTAGATAACCCGGCAAGGGGTATCTGCTACACCCTACGTGAGGTGAGGGTGGCGCTAGTATCACAAGATTGCACAAGATAGGCTTTGATCACATAACCCCTAATAATTTCCCCATCTTCGAATAGTATACGGATCCGGACATAGCACATCATGATGCGGGATTCCCTAAGAGGGGAGCAAGTCCTCTTCAGGAATCGACATCAATACAAGTACAAGAATCAAGACCAAGCAAGTACCAGTATCCCAAGAAATCCAGGAATGACATCTCATGATCGGAATCCGATAATACTAGTCCGTGAACTATCGTGTCGAGAATCAAGTAAGATACTACAACTGAATCGGATATAGTAGATATCAAGACAATGAAAACTATCAGTGAATGTACTCGCCTGTGGTCCTGAGCTGATAAGGTGAACAGACGCTCAGAGTAATCACAGACCTAAAGATGAGATACTACAAGTCAAAACATGGTTTAATAATGAAAGGAAAGCTAATCTAATCATGATATGCAAATCTAAGTCAAAACTAGGTCAAACTAAGTTACACCAAGCTAAACTAGGTCACACTAGGACAACCAAGGTCAAACAAGGTCACAGGAAGTCAATCCAAGTCAAACTAGGTCAATTTGGGTCAAGGTTGACTTACAGTTGACTTTTGGTTAAAAAGTCAACTCTGGTTAACACTGAGTCAACCCTAGGTCAAACAAGTCAAATATTGACTAACAGTTGACTTTCAGTCAATTGGTCAACTCTGGTTTGGTTTTGGTCAATTCTAAGTCAAGTGTTGACTTGAAGTTGACTTTTGGTCAAAAAGTCCACTCTTGGTCAACGAAGGTCAAGACTAGCCTAAACTACCCTCGTATAGTCATTACCTACCAAGACAACTTATTTCTAATCCCATCTTAGAAGTTAAACTCAATATCTCATCAATACCCTATTTCCTACATTTACCCTTCTCATTCTCCTTCTCATTCTCCTCCTTATTCTCCTCTCTATTCTCCTCCTCATTCTCCTCCTTATTCTCCTCTCTATTCTCCTCCTTCTCATTCTCCTCCTCATGCTACTGCTGCTCCTGCTAGTGCTATTGCTGCTCCTGTGGCTTATTCTCCTTCTCATTCTCCTCCTTCTCATTCTCCTCTCTATTCTCCTTCTCATTCTCCTCTCTATTCTCCTTCTTCTCATTCTCCTCCTCATTCTCCGTCCCATTCTCCTCCTCATTCTCCGTCCCATTCTCCTTCTTATTCCCTTCCTATTCTCCTCCTCATTCTCCTTCCCATTCTCTTTCCTATTCTCCTCATCATTCTTCTTCCCATTCTCCTTCCTATTCTCCTCCTCATTCTCCTCCTCATTCTCCGTCCCATTCTCCTCCTCATTCTCCGTCCCATTCTCCTCCTCATTCCCCTTCCCATTCTCCTTCCTATTCTCCTTCATATTCTCCTCCTCATTCTCCTTCCCATATACAAATACACACACATATATATATATATACAGACATACACACACACACACACACACACACATATTTATATATATATATATATATATATATATATATATATATATATATATATATATATATAAATATACACTCTCAACACCACTACCACTATTCTCATGACACCATGTAAATATATATATATATAACAAATATGATACAATATGATACATTGAAAATACCTTCTCTAAACAATATAAAATCTGGAATTTAAAATGTCTAATAATTAATCACACAATATATATATATTAAAAACAAGAGTCCAATAGGAATTTTCTACTAGGACACAAACCTACACATAGGACACTCCTAAAAGTCTCCAAAAGGACACAAAACGGACACAAATGGAGACACAACCATGGGGGTTATTTCTATGGGTCAAAAATAATCCTATATGCATGTTGGGGTGATTTAGAAGAGAGATTATACCTTCCGGAAGAGAGATCCAAATGAAAAAGCTTCCCGACTCGACACCGACACGTAGAGATTCCAAAAGAACACGAACGAGCTCCGAATCCTCCCAAACTTGGCTAGCTCCTTCCTTTCATGGAGTAGAAGAGAAAAGAAGAATATTTGGTGGAAGAAATGGTGGATTTGGAGATGAAATCAATGGAGTGGCTCTGTCACGCCCCAGTACCGAAATACGGAGACGGACTAGGCCAGCTACTCCATATGAGGTACGTAATGTCATACGGCGATCGTGGCTGTCGAGAGACGAGGGGGTACATGCTACAATCAAGTCTCCTATGGTCCCACAGAGTTCTATGTCTCAATCAATCAAGTCAAATCAGCAATTAAATGAACATTAAAGATAAAGCAGTAAGGCGTCCCTGACGCTTCATCAAAATGATCATGAGAGACTAGCTTTATAATTTAGCTATCTCAGAGAGTCAGGAGTACAAAATTATACACAGCTGCAGTCTGTTTAATTACAATTATGTACTGACACAAAATATCAAGTAATCCGGCTAACAGGTGCCGGTGGCTAAACGCCGCAAAAGTATAAGCAGGAGTGGTGGAGAAGAAACCCACTCGAGTCCCCGAACCGCCATGCTCCTAGTATGCACCATGGATGTCAGGGAGGAAGATCCTGTCCTCTGGCTCTGCTACGAGATTTGGCCAAACAAAAACCAGCGGGGTCAGCCCCGAATAGCAAGTACCGCCAAAGGGGCACAAGAGTTAAGATTAAAAACCCAGCTAATAGAATGACTGATAATAGTAATACTTATGCTACTATTATAGGGTGGCTCAACATCTTCGAGCCCATATGGCACCCTTACAACCAAACAAGGACAAAAGTTGCCGCATGGAGTCGGGACGTGTCGTACTCTATAATTTTCACATAAGTTTAAAAGGTATAAGCATTAAAATCTCCTGATCGTGACTTCGGTCGATAGCCTATCGCAGCACAATAACCAACCCAACAATCAAACAAAAACATGGGTTGGATCATGTACCATGATAGACCATGTTCCTCAGTCATTCACAGAAGTAGCACTTCACAACCAGAATAAGTCTTCTGTTCATAACTTCGGTCCACAGCCTGTCATAGTACGAAAACCAACCCAACAATCAAACAAGAACATGGGTTGGATCACGTACCACAACAGTCCGCTTCCCTCGGTTACTCGCGGAAGGTAATAGGATACAAGCAAGTCGTTTTCACGGCCAATCAAGTCTACGAGTTTCTAGTGGGACGAGGTTATCCTCGCGTCATGTTATTAGAAAATTCTCAGATCGTATCTTTCCAGCAAGGCTAGCCAACCCAGGGGTTCGCGTAGACAGGTGTTATTGAGCACAGGTCCCTCGTAAGGCCACCTTGCCAAAACATGTAATATATAGCAGGAATTAATCGGATACAGTCATCCGCTCGTTGCGGATGACACAGTATCCGTGGAGACCAGTCAGCGCGTCAAGACAATATCTCAAGGCGGCTGGTGTAACACGATCTCGGGATTCTGCCCTCCCCATGCATCTAGTATATTTAGTTGCCTAGTTTAACCCTAGGTGAAATCTTGGACTCTCATGCTGTGGCCTGCATGATTATCCTCCTAAAGTCGTACTTTAGTACGAGTACCCCAAAGAGGATCCATGTCAATCAGTATGTTAACATGTGCTACCCTCCTTGGTGTAGTACATCATTGCAAATACACCACGTGGAGTTACGAGTCATTTGTCGAGCATGAACAAGAACTGGGACATTCAGGTACATGTATCGGGTAGGAACACTTTGTTCTCCGGGGTCACATTAGTGCTCATATCATGCTCGGGACAAAAGGCGTATGGATATAAAATGGGCATATAATATCTGATAAAATATCAAATAACGTACGCACAAAGCACGCACGCTCAAGGGGAGCTGCGTGAAAAGTCACGCAGGCTCACTCAAGGCAGCGTACGTGAAAAGTCACGCAGGCTTACACAAGGCAGCGTGCGTGAAAAGTCACGCAGGCTCAAGGAGAGAGCTGCGTGAAAAGTCACGCAAGCTCAAGGGAAGGGCTGCGTGAAAAGTCACGCAAGCTCAAGGGAAGGGCTGCGTGAAAAGTCACGCAAGCTCAAGGGAAGAGCTGCGTGAAAAGTCACGCAAGCTCAAGGGAAGAGCTGCGTGAAAAGTCACGCAAGCTCAAGGGAAGAGCTGCGTGAAAAGTCACGCAAGCTCAAGAGAAGAGCTGCGTGAAAAGTCACGCAAGCTCAAAGGAAGAGCTGCGTGAAAAGTCACGCAAGCTCAAGGGAAGAGCTGCGTGAAAAGTCACGCAAGCTCAAGAGAAGAGCTGCGTGAAAAGTCACGCAAGCTCAAGGGAAGAGCTGCGTGAAAAGTCACGCAAGCTCAAGGGAAGACACACTTCCAACAGGAAGCGTGCTCAAACAGGAGCACACTGCTCACTGTCTTCTCCAAACAGCAAGAACACCATGGTTCATCCCAAACTTCAAAACGTCACAACTTGGCCATCCGAACTCCAAATTCGGATTTCCAAAGTTCCATCTTGGGTGAAATGGAATTCTCTTCCACATAGAAGCATCAAAACCCACAAAACTCCAACGAAAATAGATCAAAACCATGGAAATCCGAAAATGGTTAAAACTTAGATCTACATAAATCAAAGCTTCAAAATGGAAATTTCCAAGTTCTAAACTAGTATAGATTGAGGGGAAGAACATGTTTTGGCAAATAGTTTTGTAAGAAATCTTTAACAAAATTTGTGGATTCTTCTCTTGAGCAAGTTGGTACTTGCCTTGGTTGGTGGAGGAAGTAAATGAGAGGAAGTAAATGAGAGGAGAGAGAGAGATGAGTTATTATATAGAATCTTGGACCCATGGGTTCATAATGAACCAAAGGGTTCATGATGAACCATGGGTGAACCAAGAATAGGTTACCCAAATGAGCCAAAACTGTAGGCCCAAATGCAAAAAATAAATTAGGGAATAATATTTTGTCGAATATTTTTGGGAAATGTATGAAGAAATACTGCATAATAAATATCGTATAAATTCAAGGTAAATATAATTTATCGGTTTACGTATTAAAATACGTATTCCAGGATTGGAGAGTGACATCTCTACCCTTCTTAGAAAAATTCCGTCCTCGAAATTCTAGCCAAGACAGGATAGTGAAATCAGGGCAAGCAAGGCATAATCATATACAAGTTAACTATCATAGCAGTTATTATCATACATCACAAAGTGCAAAATAAGCAGGTGCAGAAAAGCATGGAATCATGTTAATAAGGTGTAAAAATATACCTTATTAGTCAAACAAATACGGATACCGAGATCTGATCCTCGCGCTCCCAGGTTGACTCTCCCGAAGAGTGATGGTTCCAAGAAACACGGACAAGGCTTATCGTCCGATTCTTGAGTACCTTCTCTCGCCGGTCCAAAATAGACACGGGTTGTTCCTCGTAAGTTAGGTCGGTACCAACGACTAACTCTGAATGATCGAGGACATGACTCGGATCCGGGACATACCCACGTAATTGGGACACATGAAACACATCATGTATGCCAGTTAACGAAGGCGGAAGGGCAAGTCGATAAGCCACCTCGCCTACCCGAGCGAGAATCTTAAAATGACCAACGTATCTTGGACTAAGCTTTTCCCGGGTTCCAAATCTGATGATATCCCGAGTAGGCAAAATCCGCAAAAACACTTGGTCGTCAACTCTAAACTCTATAGGCCTACGATGCTGATCTGCCCAATGACGATGTCGGTCCTGTGCAACTCGAAGGCGCTCTCTGACCAACTTAACTATCTCCACAGTCTGCGTGATCATTTCTGGCCCCAACAACTTCCGTTCTCCGACGTCGTCCCATGCCAAAGGGGACATGCACTTCCTTCCGTCCAATGCTTCGAACGGGGCCATCTGAATGCTAGCCTGATAGCTGTTGTTATAGGAGAACTCCACTAGATGAAGGTGATCCTCCTAAGATCCGCCAAAATCCAAGGTACACGCCCGTAGCATATCTTCTAATGTCTGAATGGTTCTTTCTGATTGTCCGTCGGTTTGTGGATGATAAGCAGTACTGAATCTTAACTTGGTTTCCAAACTTTGGTACAAGCTCCGCCAAAAATGGAAAGTAAACCGCGTATCCCGATCTGATACTATACTAACTGGAACACCGTGCTGCCTTACTATCTGCTTCATGTACATTTTTGCTAGCTGTTCAGTAGTCTGTCCAACTCGGAAGGGAAGGAAATGAGCGACCTTCGTGAGTCGATCTACTATTACCCAGACTGCATTCTTGCCAGCCGGGGATCTAGGTAAACCGGTCACAAAATCTATCGTGATGTGCTCCCATTTCCATTCTGGAATAGGAAGCGGCTGCAGCAATCCTGTTGGTCTCTGCTGCTCGGCTTTCACCTGCTGACATACCAGACACTTGGATACAAATCTCGCTATCTCTCTTTTCATGCCATTCCACCAAAAGAACTGCCTGATATCTCGATACATCTTCGTTCCTCCTGGATGTATGGAGTAAATAGAACTATGAGCTTCGAACATAATTTCTTGCCGAAGGTCTCCACTCGGTACACAGAGTCTGTTTCCAAACCTGAGCGTACCATCTTCATGAATCACTAACTCCTTCCTACGGCCTGATTCACACTCCGACCGTAACTTCTGAATCTGTGGATCTCCTGCTTGTGCTGCCCTTATCCTTTCTACTAAGGTTGACTGAATCTGCATACTGGTCATTCTTCCTATATCCCTTGGCAAAACTACTTCGATTCCCATACTCTGAAGGTCTTCTAGAATATGCTTCTGCGAGGTCAAGAATAAGGCACTGTCTCTCCTACTCTGTGCATCTGCAACTATATTCGTCTTGCCTGGATGATACTGAAGAT
Organism: Iris pallida; assembly: GCA_029216955.1. Taxonomy (NCBI): domain Eukaryota; kingdom Viridiplantae; phylum Streptophyta; class Magnoliopsida; order Asparagales; family Iridaceae; genus Iris; species Iris pallida. The sequence goes on from JANAVB010012200.1 coordinate 12,165,602, forward strand.
CTAAATCAAAATCTTTCAGCAGTTCTAACCATCTTCTTTGCCTCATGTTCAAATCTCGCTGCGTGAATACGTATTTCAAACTCTTATAATCAGTATAGATCTCTACCCGATCCCCGTATAAATAATGCCTCCACAACTTGAGTGAAAACACCACAGCTGCTAACTCCAAATCGTGAGTCGGGTAATTCTTCTCATGGTCTCGAAGCTGCCGAGACGCATATGCTATCACTTTTCCATGCTGCATCAATACACATCCTAGACCCTTCCCTGATGCGTCACAATATACTGTAAAGCCTCCCGCTCCTACTGGAAGCGTCAAGATCGGGGCTGAGATCAATCTCTTCTTCAATTCTTCAAATGATGCCTGACAGCTAGCTGACCAAACAAACTCTACGTCCTTGTGCGTCAAACGCGTTAAGGGTGCAGAGATCTTGGCAAAGTCTGCCACGAACCTTCTGTAGTAACCATCTAATCCTAAGAAACTCCGCACTTCTGCAACCGTTCTCGGGACTGGCCAATGCTCCACGACCTCAATCTTCTTCGGATCCACTGACACTCCTGCCCCAGAAATTACATGCCCCAGGAACGAAATGTGATCTAACCAGAATTCACACTTGTCGAGCTTTGCATAAAGTTGATGCTCCCTCAATGTCTGTAAGATAGTCCTAAGATGTTTCTCATGCTCCTCTTTACTGCTGGAATAGACAAGAATGTCATCTATGAACACCTCCACAAATTTATCCAAATACGGCAGGAAGATACGGTTCATTAAATCCATGAATACTGCGGGGGCGTTGGTTAGTCCAAAGGGCATTACTAAAAACTCATAATGCCCATATCTAGATCTGAATGTTGTCTTTGGTATGTCTTGCTCCCGGACTCTTACTTGATAGTATCCTGACCGAAGATCGATCTTGGAAAAGACGATGGCCTTGCTCAACTGGTCAAACAGGTCATCAATCCTTGGTAGTGGGTACTTATTCTTCACTGTTACTGCATTCAGCTTGCGGTAGTCGATGCACATCCTCGTCGACCCATCCTTTTTGGGAACTAGAATCACTGGCGCGGCCTAGGGCGATTTACTGTCTCGGATGAATCCCTTAGACTTCAACTCTTCTTCATGTTGATACAACTTATCCTGTTCTGACGGCGATATTCTGTAAACTCTATCTGCAATAGGCCTTGTTCCAGGGTTCAACTCAATGCTAAATTCTACCTCTCTGACTGAGGGTATCCCTGGGAGCTCATCAGGAAAGACCTCGAGAAATTCTTCGACCACTCTCGGAATCTGTCCTGGCTCTGACACTGCTACTGAGATGACGCCTCCGGCCTGACTCTTCAAGGTTCGAGTAAAGATGAACTGCTCCATCCCAGGAACGCTGAATATGACCCTACCTCCTCTATAATCAATTGTCGCATGACTATCTCTCAACCAGTCCATGCCAAGAACGACATCAAAATTCCCTATAGGGAATTCAATCAATGACGCGGGCAGTAAATGCCCACACACCTCCACCGGACATGAAAAGCGCACTCTGCTAACTTCTACGAGCCCATTGCCGGTGAGTATATCCATCCTCTCCGGCAATGCCTCAAACTCTAATCCAATCTGTGTAGCATATTGTGCAGAGATGAATGAATGAGTAGCACCTGAATCAAATAATGCTACAGCGGGAAATGAGGTGACGAGAATTTTATCTGCCACCACGTCACTAGACGCTAGAGCCTCTCCCAAGGATAAGGTGAGAGCCTGTCCCTGGCCCCGCTGAGCTCCTTGTTGCGGCCTTCCTTGACCATGCTGTTGCTGCCTCTGAGGGCCTTCGGCTTCCTGTGCCTGGCGGAACATCTGAGCCTGCGTTGGCAGACGCTGGGCTAGGGGCCTTACTGCTAATACTGGCCCTCCACTCGGGATTGCCACTGGAGCGGGCAATGCTGGAAACTGCTGAGCTGGCCCTCCTGGCCTCTGTATCATAGGACAAGTGGAAATACGGTGGTCTGCACGACCACACCTCAAACATAAGCCATTCGCTGACCGACACACCTCCCTCGTGTGCCCTGTCTTCCCACAGAAGGTACAGCCCTGGGGTGCTCCCTGACGCTGCTGCTGGTTCCTCGGCTGCTGATGCCGAACTGACACTGTATTAGTTGACACGGCCGTCCTCCGCGGTGCTCCTGCATCATGAATACGTACACCGGGTGCTGGTGCCGACGTCCGCTGCATTGCTCCTCCTCCAACCTGGGAATGAGATCTCTTCTGACCTCCTGTCCTCGATGCCAACCTCTGCTGGGTAAGCTCGTGCCTCCGAGCGGCCGTCAAAACAGCGTCAAACGTCTGGTAGTCGTGTCCTTCCACGAGCTGTAATAGTTCCAAATGAAGTCCCTGCTGGAACCTCATAGCTTTCTCTGGCTCCGTTGCCACCATTGCTGGTGCGAAACGGCATAATCTGCAGAACTCTGCTGCATACCCATCTACGGTCTTGCCTGCTTGCTTGAGACTGATAAACTTCTGCTGGAGCTCATATCGAGCTACTACGCCAAAATACTTGGCCTTGAATCTTTCACTGAAGGTGGTCCAACGAACAGGGCGTCTTATACCAACTTCTTCTGATGCCCACCAGTCGCGGGCAAGATCCTGAAGTACTAATTTGACCTGATCAACCTTCTTATCATCTGGAACCTTGGCTGCCACAAGAATGGCTTCAATGTCTTGAATCCATGCATCCGCAGTGATGGCATCCTCCGTGCCATCAAAATACCTCGGGTTCAAGCGACGGAACCTTCCTGATGCTCCCGAGTCAACCCCGGCACTTCTCTCAAGAGCTAACTGAATCCCTTGGTTCAGCAACACGTTCTGCTCCTGCTGCTGTTGGTGAGTGACAAGAAACCCTCGGACGATCTCCAGGAGTGCTACGGCATCTGGTACTGCCGTCGCTGCTGGTGCTGCAGGAGTTCCAATAACCTGCGGCTGCACTGCCTATGGTTCCACTTCTGCTCGTGCCTGCACTGGAGAAGGTTCTCTCCCCTGTTGCTGCCCAGTCGAGCCATGCTCTTGCTGCTCTTCCTCATGGGTCTCACCCGCTACTGAGAATGAAGCACCCCTATAGAGAAAGATATAAGATTATCAAGTCCGGACGAGGAAGATTTTTGAGGATGCAAGTCAGGTTAGGGATCAAGGCAAGGACAGAGAATTTAAAACAGAATTTCAAGGGGAACAAGTTTTGATTGAGACTCCTAATAATTCTGCAATACCCCACAAGTCTGAAAAACGGACCTGCATGGGCCACCACTAAAACCTTGTCACGCCCCAGTACCGAAATACGGAGACGGACTAGGCCAGCTACTCCATTGAGGTACGTAACGTCATACGGCGATCGTGGCTGTCGAGAGACGAGGGGGTACATGCTACAATCAAGTCTCCTATGGTCCCACAGAGTTCTATGTCTCAATCAATCAAGTCAAATCAGCAATTAAATGAACATTAAAGATAAAGCAGTAAGGCATCCCTGACGCTTCATCAAAATGATCATGAGAGACTAGCTTTATAATTTAGCTATCTCAGAGAGTCAGGAGTACAAAATTATACACAGCTATAGTCTGTTTAATTACAATTATGTACTGACACAAAATATCAAGTAATCCGGCTAACAGGTGCCGGTGGCTAAACGCCGTAAAAGTATAAGCAGGAGTGGTGGAGAAGAAATCCACTCGAGTCCCCGAACCGCCATGCTCCTAGTATGCACCATGGATGTCAGGGAGGAAGATCGTGTCCTCTGGCTCTGCTACGAGATCTGGCCAAACAAAAACTAGCGGGGTCAGTCCCGAATAGCAAGTACCGCCAAAGGGGCACAAGAGTTAAGATTAAAAACCCAGCTAATAGAATGACTGATAATAGTAATACTTATGCTACTATTATAGGGTGGCGCAACATCTTCGAGCCCATATGGCACCCTTACAACCAAACAAGGACAAAAGGTGCCGCATGGAGTCGGGACGTGTCGTACTCTATAATTTTTACATAAGTTTAAAAGGTATAAACATTAAAATCTCCTGATCGTGACTTCGGTCGATAGCCTATCGCAGCACAATAACCAACCCAACAATCAAACAAGAACATGGGTTGGATCATGTACCATGATAGACCATGTTCCTCAGTCATTCACAGAAGTAGCACTTCACAACCAGAATAAGTCTTCCGTTCATAACTTCGGTCCACAGCCTGTCATAGTACGAAAACCAACCCAACAATCAAACAAGAACATGGGTTGGATCACGTACCACAACAGTCCGCTTCCCTCGGTTACTCGCGGAAGGTAATAGGATACAAGCAAGTCATTTTCACGGCCAATCAAGTCTACGAGTTTCTAGTGGGACGAGGTTATCCTCGCGTCATGTTATTAGAAAATCCTCAGATCGTATCTTTCCAGCAAGGCTAGCCAACCCAGGGGTTCGCGTAGACAGGTGTTATTGAGCACAGGTCCCTCGTAAGGCCACCTTGCCAAAACATGTAATATATAGCAGGAATTAATCGGATACAGTCATCCGCTCGTTGCGGATGACACAGTATCCGTGGAGACCAGCCGGCGCGTCAAGACAATATCTCAAGGCGGCTGGTGTAACACGATCTCGGGATTCTGCCCTCCCCATGCATCTAGTATATTTAGTTGCCTAGTTTAACCCTAGGTGAAATCTTGGACTCTCATGCTGTGGCCTGCATGATTATCCTCCTAAAGTCGTACTTTAGTACGAGTACCCCAAAGAGGATCCATGTCAATCAGTATGTTAACATGTGCTACCCTCCTTGGTGTAGTACATCATTGCAAATACGCCACGTGGAGTTACGAGTCATTTGTCGAGCATGAACAAGAACTGGGACATTCAGGTACATGTATCGGGTAGGAACACTTTGTTCTCCGGGGTCACATTAGTGCTCATATCATGCTCGGGACAAAAGGCGTAAGGATATAAAATGGGCATATAATATCTGATAAAATATCAAATAATGTACGCACAAAGCACGCACGCTCAAGGAGAGCTGCGTGAAAAGTCACGCAGGCTCACTCAAGGCAGCGTGCGTGAAAAGTCACGCAGGCTTACACAAGGCAGCGTGTGTGAAAAGTCACGCAGACTCAAGGAGAGAGCTGCGTGAAAAGTCACGCAAGCTCAAGAGAAGGGCTGCGTGAAAAGTCACGCAAGCTCAAGGGAAGAGCTACGTGAAAAGTCACGCAAGCTCAAGGAGAGAGCTGCGTGAAAAGTCACGCAAGCTCAAGGGAAGGGCTGCGTGAAAAGTCAAGCAAGCTCAAGGGAAGCACTGCGTGAAAAGTCACGCAAGCTCAAGGGAAGAGCTGCGTGAAAAGTCACGCAAGCTCAAGGAAAGAGCTGCGTGAAAAGTCACGCAAGCTCAAGGGAAGAGCTGCGTGAAAAGTCACGCAAGCTCAAGGGAAGAGCTGCGTGAAAAGTCACGCAAGCTCAAGGGAAGACACACTTCCAACAGGAAGCGTGCTCAAACAGGAGCACACTGATCACTTTCTTCTCCAAACAGCAAAAACACCATGGTTCATCCCAAACTTTAAAACGTCACAACTTGGCCATCCGAACTCCAAATCCGGATTTTCAAAGTTCCATCTTGGGTGAAATGGAATTCTCTTCCACATAGAAGCATCAAAACCCACAAAACCCTAACAAAAATAGATCAAAACCATGAAAATCCGAAAATGGTTAAAACTTAGATCTATAAAAATCAAAGCTTCAAAATAGAAATTTCCAAGTTCTAAACTAGTATAGATTGAGGGAAAGAACATGTTTTGGCAAATAGTTTTGTAAGAAATCTTTAACAAAATTTATGGATCTTTCTCTTGAGCAAGTTGGTACTTGCCTTGGTTGGTGGAGGAAGTAAATGAGAGGAAGTAAATGAGAGGAAGTAAATGAGAGGAGAGAGGGAGATGAGTTATTATATAGAATCTTGGACCCATGGGTTCATGATGAACCAAAGGGTTCATGATGAACCATGGGTGAACCAAGAATAGGTTACCCAAATGAGCCAAAACTGTAGGCCCAAATGCAAAAAATAAATTAGGGAATAATATTTTGTCGAATATTTTTGGGAAATGTATGAAGAAATACTGTATAATAAATATCGTATAAATTCAAGGTAAATATAATTTATCGGTTTACGTATTAAAATACGTATTCCAGGATTGGGGAGTGACAGGCTCTCTAAATTTTGGGGAAGAACAAGAGAGAGAAAGTTGTGGATAGAAATGAAATGGAGAGAGAAAGGTTTGCTTTGGAGTGAAGCAAAGGAGAGGGGGTGCTCCATACATGGCCGGCCACATCTCAGAGGGTTGGGGGCATTTGGTAATTTACCAAAATGCTCTCTAAGTTAAAGAAATGAGTGGTTTGAGTTGGGGTTAAAATGGTAACTTGAAAACTCCTAATTTCAAGTTCTAAATCTAATTCTAATCCCTAATCCCACTAAAATCAAATAGGATTAGTCAAATATAAATATCTGGGTTTGGTCATGACAAGTTGGTCGGTTCCAGTTGGGTCCCGATCAGAGTCTAAGCTACCCCGGGTCCCCGATACAAGTCGGAATGAGCTGAAATTCGAACCCGACCCTAATAACCCCAAAACAATATCATAAATAATAAAATAACTTCCAAAAATATTCAAAAGTATAAAATGACAAAAATATCCCTGTTCCTAAAAACTGGGGGTGACAAATCTATCCACCTTAAAAAAATTTTGTTCTCGAAATTAATACAAAGCAATCACAGAAAAACACACGCAGAAAACAATCCCTCTCGAATACTTCCAAAGAAAAAAATTTCAAAAAAATAAAAATCTCTTAAGACACAACAACACTTACAAATAAAAACTGTTACGTGTCCGACACGGACACGAAACCATCACAAAATCTCACATATCAAAAGCCAAATCAACAATCACCAATGTAAAATATTAAAATAAATCAAAGAGGTCCAATGACCAAAATACCCTTGGGCCAGAAATGATACTGAAAATATCCTAATCATATGGTTAGGCTCTAGGTCAAACAGTCTCAAAGGTTTCACTAGCAAATCATTACAATCACAAATCATGGCTTAAAATTTAAAATAATTTAAAATCTCAAAAATTAAAGCATGAATTAAATGACTAAAATTATAAAATTTAAAATTACTCTTAAATAGAAACTGGGTGCTATAAGTCTATCCACCTTAAAAAAATCATCCTCAAAATTTTAAAACAAAATAAACACATGAAAATCATGCAGATCGATAATCGTATGCGTCTGTCCAATCATCATGATACTCAGAATCTCCGTCATGCCAGTGAGCAAGGCTACGATAATCACAGAGTCCTCAACTACGGTACATACCTCTAGTATTATGGTATTTAAAATTTTCGCATTGCCGCTAGCTTGGCAACAAAAACCTTAAATTCCCACACCCGAGAAATACGTCCATAGTCCGACTATATGTCCTCACTCTGCCTGCTAGCATGACCCTAGAGGATTCTAAAATCTCATAATCGAGGCGACCTAGCCCATACGACTTATCTCAGAAAAATATCACACCACAAGGACAACCTTTCATTAAACAATCAAGGAACAGATGGAATCGAATTTCAAACAGTTTATAATTAAGGAAGCAAATACGAAAATGAGATCGAAAGATTGGAACCTGCACTCTGCCCTGCTGCTACCTGACTGCGAGTAATCGCCATCCTGAGGACGAATTGAACCCAAGAGATCAATATGGCACAAGATAAGATATTATCAAAGGAGGACAATTGAATTAAAATGCAAGAAGAGTTGTCATGGTAATCAAAAGATCAGAAAAATTTCCTAAAATGTGATTGAGTAACTCCTATCATACCCTAGATCCTATGTCCTAGTCGCAGGCTCGTAATTAGTACTCTAAGTCGAGCACCATTACGAGATCGCACTAATTACGACACTGACCTGCATGGGCCGCCACAAAAATGTGTCACGACCCGTACCCTGATTAGGGGCACGAAAAGTGGGTACGTCCAGCCTACGCCGCAGCATCGACGGTAGAACGCTGTCTAGGTCATCTAGAAATACTACAACTAAACAGATAAAGGTACCTGTACAATATATACACTCCGAATAGAGGTGACATAGCAATACAGCCTCAATCACAAATGTGAAACTAGGGTAGATAGCATGAAAGAAAATATGATAGATGAAAGCAAGAAAAATAAGTTCGAGATCCACACAAGTCCAAAACTAAACATAACATCACAGAATAATATATAATACTACATTCTAAAATCCAAAGCTTGATCGCAGTCCAGTCAAGCCTAACAAGTGCTAACTACTCAGGGAGTATAAAATCTAGTGGCCAATCTATCAGGCCACTGCCCTGGCCTGAGTCTCCATCTGTCTCAGAAACATCTGTAAAATTTCATAACGATATTCTGTCAGAAAAAATGAGCAAGTACAACCACCAACAGCAGTTCCATGTGAATTGACAAATACTATAAGAGACAGTATAATGAAATACAAGACAAAGATATATGCGACTTGGGAACCATTTGAAATCCGAGTCAACCCTTAAACCAAACAAGGACCGGGGTTGTAACCCTTCTTTCAAACAGGACTTAGTCTCAAATCATGGTACAGTATAAAGGCAGGTAGAGCATGTGAGTAAATGAAATCATAGCATGGTGAGAAATACAGAAAGTAAAACTGAACTGGAATATAAGATACGACAATAAATGTAAAATGTGATTTGAATTATTAGAGCGATATGTGATCGGCTAGGGAGTCAGGATAGGGTTATCCACTTGGCCCGACAATCACAGGAAAATCTCTGGAAAGGGTCATGCCGGCCAACCTGGATAACCCGGCAAGGGGTATCTGCTACACCCTACGTGAGGTGAGGGTGGCGCTAGTATCACAAGATTGCACAAGATGGGCTTTGATCACATAACCCCTAATAATTCCCCCATCCCCGAATAGTATACGGATCCGGACATAGCACATCATGATGCGGGATTCCCTAAGAGGGGAGCAAGTCCTCTTCAGGAATCGGTGTCAATACAAGTATAAGAATCAAGACCAAGCAAGTACCAGTATCCCAAGAAATCCAGGAATGACATCTCATGACCGGAATCCGATAATACTAGTCCGTGAATTATCGTGTCGAGAATCAAGTAAGACACTACAACTGAATCGGATATAGTAGATATCAAGACAATGAAAACTATCAGTGAATGTACTCGCCTGTGGTCCTGAGTTGATAAGGTGAACAGACGCTCAGAGTAATCACAGACCTAAAGATGAGATACTACAAGTCAAAACATGGTTTAATAATGAAAGAAAAGCTAATCTAATCATGATATGCAAATCTAAGTCAAAACTAGGTCAAACTAAGTTACACCAAGCTAAACTAGGTCACACTAGGACAACCAAGGTCAAACAAGGTCACAGGAAGTCAATCCAAGTCAAACTAGGTCAATTTGGGTCAAGGTTGACTTACAGTTGACTTTTGGTCAAAAAGTCAACTCTGGTCAACTTTGGTCAACACTGAGTCAACCCTAGGTCAAACAAGTCAAATATTGACTAACAGTTGACTTTCAGTCAGCTGGTCAACTCTGGTTTGGTTTTGGTCAATTCTAAGTCAAGTGTTGACTTGAAGTTGACTTTTGGTCAAAAAGTCCACTCTTGGTCAACGAAGGTCAAGACTAGCCTAAACTACCCTCGTATAGTCATTACCTACCAAGACAACTTATTTCTAATCCCATCTTAGAAGTTAAACTCAATATCTCATCAATACCCTATTTCCTACATTTACCCTTCTCATTCTCCTTCTCATTCTCCTCCTTATTCTCCTCTCTATTCTCCTCCTCATTCTCCTCCTTATTCTCCTCTCTATTCTCCTCCTTCTCATTCTCCTCCTCATGCTACTGTTGCTCCTGCTAGTGCTATTGCTGCTCCTGTGGCTTATTCTCCTTCTCATTCTCCTCCTTCTCATTCTCCTCTCTATTCTCCTCCTCATTCTTCTTCTCATTCTCCTTTCTATTCTTCTTCTCATTCTCCTCTTTATTCTCCTCCTTCTCATTCTCCTCCTCATTCTCCTCCTCATTCTCCGTCCCATTCTCCTCCTCATTCTTCTTCCCATTCTCCTCCTCATTCTCCGTCCCATTCTCCTTCCCATTCTCCTTTCCATTCTCCTTCTTATTCCCCTTCCTATTCTCCTCCTCATTCTCCTTCCCATTCTCCTTCCTATTCTCCTCATCATTCTCCTTCCCATTCTCCTTCCTATTCTCCTCCTCATTCTCCTCCTCATTCTCCGTCCCATTCTCCTCCTCATTCTCCTTCCCATTCTCCTCCTCATTCTCCTTCCCATTCTCACTTCCTATTCTCCTCCTCATTCTCCTTCCCATATACAAATACACACACACATATATATATATACAGACATACACACACACACACACACACACACACACACACACACACACATATATATATATATATATATATAAATACACACTCTCAACACCACTACCACTATTCTCATGACACCATGTAAATATATATATATATAACAAATATGATACAATATGATACATTGAAAATACCTTCTCTAAACAATATAAAATCTGGAATTTAAAATGTCTAATAATTAATCACACAATATATATATATTAAAAACAAGAGTCCAATAGGAATTTTCTACTAGGACACAAACCTACACATAGGACACTCCTAAAAGTCTCCAAAAGGACACGAAACGGACACAAATGGAGACACAACCATGGGGGTTATTTCTATGGGTCAAAAATAATCCTATATGCATGTTGGGGTGATTTAGAAGAGAGATTATACCTTCCGGAAGAGAGATCCAAATGAAAAAGCTTACCAACTCGACACCGACACGTAGAGATTCCAAAAGGACACGAACGAGCTCCGAATACTCCCAAATTTGGCTAGCTCCTTCCTTTCATGGAGTAGAAGAGAAAAGAAGAATATTTGGTGGAAGAAATGGTGGATTTGGAGATAAAATCAATGGAGTGGCTCTCTAAATTTTGGAGAAGAACAAGAGAGAGAAAGTTGTGGATATAAATGAAATGGAGAGAGAAAGGTTTGCTTTGGAGTGAAGCAAAGGAGAGGGGGTGCTCCATACATGGCCGGCCACATCTCAGAGGGTTGGGGGCATTTGGTAATTTACCAAAATGCCCTCTAAGTTAAAGAAATGAGTGGTTTGAGTTGGGGTCAAAATGGTAACTTGAAAACTTCTAATTTCAAGTTCTAAATCTAATTCTAATCCCTAATCCCACTAAAATCAAATGAGATTAGTCAAATATAAATATCTGAATTTGGTCATGACAAGTTGGTCGGTTCCAGTTGGGTCCCGATCAGAGTCTAAGCTACCCCGGGTCCCCGATACAAGTCAGAATGAGCTGAAATTCGAACCCGACCCTAATAACCCCAAAACAATATCATAAATAATAAAATAACTTCCAAAAATATTCAAAAGTACAAAATGACAAAAATATCCCTGTTCCTAAAAATTGGAGGTGACAAAATTGGTTCTTCTTTTTTATTAGCATGTAACAAAACTCATAACATACATAACTAACATGCAGCATCAGTTCATTAAGTGTGAAGGTAAATGCGAGAAGGATCAAAATCATCCACCTTGAAGAAATGCCTATTTGTCTCGATCGAGCAGATCTCTGAATAAAAATCTACATGAATCCAAGTCCAAATGACCCTTCGAGTCAATGAACCATCTTAATGCACCATGCGAAGCAGGACATTACACCTATATTACATCTATTGGTTTAATCCAGTTACATTATAGCAAGTCGTAGATATTGATTGACCGTTTTATTAAATCACTTGTGTTTATACTATGTTGTCTGTCAGTGGTTTAGGGACTGAGACTGTCATTGCGTAGTAGTTCATCCCTTGTCCTTGTTTGGTGTAGAGATGGGTTACTGCTCCGATAATATACTACAGACCTAGATTATGACACATGTTCCTATATACTGCTATTGATAGTGTTTTATTTCGTTCACTTGTGCTTTCTTGTGGTACTTACTATTGGGTGTCTCACCCTCTGGTTTTATTTGACCAGATCTTATAGCAGAGCCCGAGGATCCAGTGTACTTCTATCCCAATGGCACGCACCCATAGGATGATCGTCGAACGACTTGAGTGATTTTTTTCTTCACCACTCGTATATCATTTTGTTTCCTTTGGACGTTTAGCCGACAAACACATGTTAGGCTGATATTTTGGGAGACTTTCCTATCACATATTGTATCATATTCAGATTGCAGTTGACGATGTGGTCATGTATTATTGATATTTGTGCTAGTTTTCCATTTTGTATCGCTAGCTTCATGGTCATTTTGGTATAAGCGTCGGAAACGTCTTACTGCTTTATCTTACATGTTATATATTTATGTTCTTGTTTGACTGGTTAAGACATAGTATATTCTTGTGAGACCCTAGGTTACTTATATTGTAGTATATATACTACCATGTCTAAGGACAGTCGTGACCGCATTACAGAGTATTGGTGTATTCCGTAGTGCGTAGCTGGCCGTGTCATACCTTGTTATCCGTATTTCGGTACTGAAGGAGCAGAATAAACTAGGGTTAGAGTTTTCTTGGATTTGGGGAAGGCGAAGAGGAGAAGAAGAGAGGGGGGAGCTCCATCTCATGTTTGTCGCCAAGTGGGAGAAGAGGATCGTGAGTAATTTGGTCCAAAAAACATTTATAATTTTCTTTTTGACAAAAAGGTTCACAAAATTCCTAGGAACTCATGAGTTCCTATTTTTTTTTAAACTCATCAATGTCAAACTGTTAGATTATATGTATCTCATCTCTTGATTTTTTAAAAGGCCTAAATAGAAAAAGTGAAGGACCTAAGTAGAAAAAGTCGTCCGTGTGTCAAAATCCTATTGCAAGTTTCTACTTGATTTTGTGTAGTTGAACTGAAAAGTTAATTACTAACTAAGGGAGGGTTAACTTAATATTCCTTAATACTTGAGGGTATGTAATGGTATAATATGAAAGTATAGCATATCAAGTTACGATGATGTTGTGTGGCGCCATCGTCAATTGCTCCGAAGTCGATGACGGATGTAGCCTTTGCATCGGGCGTAGGGGTGACGAAAGACCGCATCCGATGTGGAGGAGTCGGAATTCCGGAGGTCTGCTAGAGGAGGATGGATTAAGAGGCAATAATCCAGAACGCGGTTAGGAGGGGGCATGAGAGGGCCCACGAGGGGAGGCAACAGGTAGGAGGTGTGTGGAAGAGGAGCGGCCCCTCGGGAAGAGAATCTCCATCGATTATAATTATTTTTTATGCATAAATATTTTTTAATTTAGTGTATTTTTTCATATGCTATATAATAAATTAAACATTGCTATATAATACTCTTTCAAACTAATCCAAATATTGAAAGTATAAATTTGACCACTTCCATGTTATAACATATCATATATCTACTTTTCATCTGATAAGAAATAGCATTAAACTCAAAATTATACACATTTTACTTTTAGGTAATTTCTATGGGCACTACCAAAATTGCTAGGGGGCATCAATTGCTAGGGGACAGCCCATGAATGTGGAAAAATTGCTAGGGAACACCCAAAAATTGCTAGGGGCAGCCCAATCCCCCAAACCCTAATTTTTTCCCTCCTCTTTTCTTCTCCTCTTCCTTCCTCCGGCGGCGGTGGCGCCACCACCACTACCAGCAGCCACCGCCACCGCCGGTTGCTCCGCCGCGAGCGGAGGGAGTCTAGGAGGGAAGTGAGTGGGGAAGTGGGGAGGAGGAGGATGTAGGGGAAGTGGAGGTCGAGGAAGTGGAGGAGATGGGGCTTCAGGTGTTGCGGGAAGTCACGGCGGAGCAACCGGCGGGAAGGAGAGGCGGGAGTCGAGGGAGAAGGGGAGGTCAGGGTCAGGGAGGCGGATGCGGAGGGTCGGGGAGGAGGCGGCGAGGGGGAGGTCCATGGGGGAGCCGGGGAGGGGAGGGGGCCAGCGGGAGACGTGGGCGGCGACGAGGTCGACGGCGGGGCGGCTGCCGAGGTCGAAGTAGAGGGGGGCAAGGATCTGGAGGAGGGGGCGGAAGACGGAGGAGAAGGGGGAGTGGGAGAGGATGACGACGGAGCGCTGGTCGCCCCCGCGCGGGCGTTCCTTCCTTTTCTCCCATCTCCGACGAGGACTGCCACCTTGTTGGCAGTACTGCCAACTTGCTGGCAGTCGTAGGACTGCCAACTTGCTGGCAGTCCTAGGACTGCCAACTGGCTGGCAGTCCTAAGACTGGCTTGGGCTAGCCCCTAGCAAAATATTTGGATGGCAAACTTGTAATAAACTTGAAAAATTTTAGGCTAGCCCCTAGCAATTTTGGTAGTGCCCATAGAAAAAACCTACTTTTACTACACAATTTTTTTTAGGGTTATTTACACTAACTACCCCTATGTTTTTGATTTATAACACGGGGTACCCCTACTTTTAAACTATTTACACTAACTACCCCTATGTTTTTGGTTTATTACACGGGGTACCCCTACTTTAAGGAAAAATAAAAAAATTATAACACTAACTACCCCTACGTTTTCTAAAGGGAGGGGTAGTTAGTGTAAATAGTTTAAATCAGGGGTACCCCGTGTTATAAATCAAAAACATAGGGGTAGTTAGTGTAAATAACCCTTTTTTTTATAATTTGTTTTGCTTTCAAATAGCCCAATCCAAGAGTGTGTGAGATGAGTAAAGAAAGATAGGGGGAGCAATTGACGGAGTTACGGACAATGTGGCGGTGGCGACATGCCGCCATCACATCACGGAAGGTCCGCTTCTCCCGTCATTCTTCATCCATTTTCCCATATACTTTTTTATTCCATCCAACGAAACAAAACAATTTTTTTTTTTTAAAAGTTTGGATTTTTCTTTCTTTCTTCCTTCTCTTTTTCTTTCTACAGTCGACGAATCCTAACCTCGTTTCCCCTAAAAATTCCCTCTCTAGATCCAGAGAGTCCGGATCAAGCCGACCGACCGATCGATAGATCAGTTGGTGGAATTCGAAGGAAAGGTCGAAACTTTGCTTACTTTTTTGGTGGAATTTGAAGGAAAGATCGAAACTTTATGCGGAATCTGGAGGAAAGTTCCAAACTTTGATCGAAATTCTCTACGAAGGAGCGGAGGTTCGTCGGAAAGTTCCCAACTTTCGAGAAAATCGAGATGAATTGCAACGGCGACGGCGACGGCGGCGTTCGGGACCCGTCCGAGGACCTCGACGACGACCAGATCGCGGAGCTCCGCGAGATCTTCCGCTCCTTCGACCGCAACAACGACGGGAGCCTGACCCAGCTGGAGCTCGGCTCCCTCCTCCGCTCCCTGGGCCTCACCCCCTCCCCGGACCAGCTCGAGGCCCTCATCCAGAAGGCCGACACCAACAGCAACGGCCTCGTCGAGTTCTCCGAGTTCGTCGCGCTCGTCGCCCCCGAGATCCTCCCCGCCAAGTCCCCCTACACGGACGAGCAGCTGAAGCACCTCTTCAAGATGTTCGACCGCGACGGGAACGGCTTCATCACCGCCGCGGAGCTGGCCCACTCGATGGCGAAGCTCGGGCACGCCCTCACTGCGAAGGAGCTGACGGGGATGATCAAGGAGGCCGACACGGATGGCGATGGGAGGATCAGCTTCCCGGAGTTCTCGCGGGCCATCACGTCGGCCGCGTTCGACAATTCTTGGACGTGAATTCCGCAGGCTGCAATGGGTATAGAAGTCTAATTTGATTCCCATATCTCTTATTCTTCTTGTTTGCCAATTTTAGTTTTGTGCAGGAAAAAAAAAGAAATTACTCTATATGCATATGATTTTGCAACATTGTGAGTTTCGGTGGTCGTGCATATAGCAAGATAAATGTTTCTTGAATGTTGAGAGAAATTTTCGTAAAAGAACGATTGCAACATTTGTGTTAATAGAGCTTAAAATGTAGGTTCTTGTCAAGAAATCTGACGTACCTAGAACTATGTTGCATGGACACAAAGACGAATAGATACATATACGACACCACTTTTGGCATGTCCTAGCATATTTTGGAGTATTTGTCTAACGTGTCGGACACAGACACGACAAGAATAGGAACTGGTTTTTGGAGTGTCCATGCTTACTATTGCACGCATACGAAATTCAGACATTTTCAAATAGGTACAATGTAGTCACCCATGTTGCACGAATACGGTTACGGGTACGGACACAATACGGACACCAGTTTCCCGTGCAACATGGGTGACATTGATTGGATGTTTCTGTGATTTTTTTGGTCAAAGGAGAACCGATAGTTGGTTGTTTGAGTTTCGCATCTTTCTGTTGCAGTTTCAGAAATCCAACTCCTTAACACAATGACTCATTTTGCTACCATTTGTTTCTACCTTATGAATTTTTGTTACATACTGTAGAGAGAATGGTTCAATAACCTTACATGCATTAATTAAGGGGCTACTACATACAACTCCTTTGGAAACCCAGAGACAATGATACCGATACAAATCAGTTTTCGTATGTCATAGTATATTTTGAATGTTTGTCTGATGTGTCCAACACAGACATGACAACCTAGGAACTTGTTTCTGGAGTGTCCATGCTTACTTGATCTAGAATAGTAATTGTGGATAGATCGTTGGAAGGAAGAGGATATATTGTGTAATGATATGCACTGAATGTGTTGCACTAGTGGTTCTGGTCGATCATCGTACCGTTCTATTCGGGATAATTGGATGTTTCTCTTCTTCTGTTTTGTCCAAGGAGAATTGATAGTTTGGTTGTTCAGCATAGCATCTATCTATTGCAAGGTCAAAAATCTAACTTTATAACACTGACTCATTTTGCTGCCAATTGTTTCTACTTTTTGAAGTTCTGTCACATACTAAACAATTCAAACGATAGCTTTTAGGGTCGCTTTGGTTTGAAAACTTAAAGAGTAATCTGCACAACTATGTTGATCTATAACACAATAACTCCATAGGTGCGTTCGTTCTTCCCAGAAGTCTCTACTCCAAGACGCCTATCTCTAGTTCTTTTAAAATCTCTCACTACTATTTTTAGGCCCTTGAGCAGGATACAATGCTGATTATTGTATACTTGGAAGAGAAATGGTGATACACATAGCACCCCACTTTGAAGCAAGGTTCAAGGTATCGGAATCGGTATCGAACCATTCCTATGAGTATCGGGATCGACTGTATCGGCAGTATCATAGGTTTCGGATCAAAGTATCGGACTTTTTGGTATCAGAAAGCAAATAATTATTATTAAATTATTAACATTTTGTAAAATATAGTTTATGTATTTAAGCATGATTTTAATATTTTCAGTGTTGTTTTTTAGTAGTTTTTGAATGAAATAGTGGTCACCATTACCGATTGATTTACATACGATAGATAAGTTTTCTTCTTTTACATGCTTTTATAACCATTCTATGCTTTTACACCCTTGCCAATTGGTCTTGTTCGTTCATTCTTTTAGTTGAATTGTCCGGAAAGGAGACCCTTAATGTTGGTATCGGTCAGTATCGGATGTCGGACAGTATCGGATTGGGACATGCCAAACCGGATCGGTATCGGCCGTATCGGATCGGTATCGGCCGATTCTGTGAACTATTGAAGAGAATTACTGTCTTATGATGATATATAGTTTCTGGCCAGTGGGTACATGGCAAACACATTATCAGGATGTCGATGTTTTTGTTATTTTGGGGACTGCCACTGGAGTATATAAGCACAATGTTCTTTGTTAATGGCAAGGTATCGGTTCCAGTTAACAAGGGATCTTGTTAGTTGAACTGTATTGCTTGAGGTGTTGCCAGTGCGTGATGAGAAGTAATAGAAGCAGCATGGGAAGTAAGGCACTATGATCTCAGCTTTCTTTCTTAGTTCCTTTGCAGTCAGTTGCCATAGCTTTATATTCCATCAGCCAACGGATTTTATGGTTATTACAATAGCAGTAGTACTACTGGAAAGTACAGTTTCAAATATGGTTCACAGTATCGGTATCGGACTATTCCTATGAGTATTGGTATCGGCGATATCGGTAGTATCGGCGGTTTCGGATCGGAGTATCGGATTTTTTGGTATCGGAAAACAAATAATTATTAATAAATTATTTACATTTTAAAACATATATTTTATGCATTTAGGCATAATTTTAAGTATGATTTCTTAGTAGTTTTGAAATTAAATGAAATAGTACTCACCCTTACCGATTGGTTTACATACAATAGATTGATTTTCTTCTTTTACATGCTTTTATAACCTTATTATGCTTTAAACCCTTGTTGATTTGTCTTTTTCGTTTAATTTTCTTTGCCGAATTGACCGGAAAGAAGACCCCTAATGTCGGTATCGTTGAGTATTGGTATCGGTCGATATCGGATCGGGACATGCCAAATCGTATCGGTATCGGCCGATACTTTAAACCATGAGCCTTTCAATATTGTCCATACGTAACCCTTTGTATAGACGTTGAGGCACGCGGACACTAAGATGAAATAGGCCTGCTAATATGCCCAACATACCCGTTGCAATATGATGAGAGGCTATTCTTCATCATCAACCGAATCGCTATTCGCGACCCAGGATTCTATTTTATCATCAATCAAATCACCGTTCACATTTATTTTCTTCTTCTTTTTCTTATCAATGAATAGATCTCTTTACTTTCTATTCAGTTATCAATGGAATTATAGCGGGATTTCAAATAAAGATTGCACCAGAAAACACCATCTTGAAATCCAGGTAATTGTTGAAGATGTATATCTGTACTCTTCTTTAACAGCGGAAGTAAAACATGTCTTAAGCCCTTGAGCATGAGAACAAAGTTGGTTTTTGTTATTCTTTGCTAGAACATAAACTTATGACAACATATTGTTCTGCCCACTAGGTGGTGGTGGTGGTGGTGGTGGTGGTTGGAGGGTATACACCATCAAGAGTTCAAGATATTTTGTTGTTCTTAAGAATGTTAAAAGGACAACCTACATGCCATGACACATTATCATAATTAAATAAGTAAAAATTCGGATCACAGTACCGTCCAGTCATCATCGAAGTAGTGAACCACATCAACAACCAGACAAGGACAAGATTTGACACACTATTTCGCGGCGAGACACTGTTCCATGCAATGAACAGGTGTAAATATAGGATACATGTTCACATGCTACAGATACCATATACAAGAATAATGTAGAAAATACGTACACCGGAAACGGAGAGTGACAGTGATGTTTGTTGAAGGCAAGGTGTCAAACTCTTTTGAAGACTGCTTCTTGTCTGTCAAGACAATTTATTAAAGCAGTTGAGCTGTGTTATGAGAAAACTGAATAGGGATAAATTGACAAATTGATCAAATATCTCTGTGGGAAATTCTACTTAATGGCCCATTCCTTAGAACACCGAAGTTGCACTCTTCTCTAATGCACACCAAAACATAATACATGTGCTTTGTCCTCTAATGCAAGGTTCTTAGTATCGGTGTCCGACCCTCATAAGTATCAATACCAACAGTTTCCGCACTCAGCTGTTTCACAGAATGCCCCCCAAACAAATACTAGAAACCTTGCTACTTTGCAACGTTATTCTAGTAGTAAATTGTGTAAGGTGTGATGCAGGCACTTTTGGCTCCAGACCTGGTCATGCCTACTTTGGCAGATTTTGATGATTTGGCCAAATCTTTTATATTTAATTTCATAATTATCTTTTAGATGCTTCTCTAGTTTGAATAGGCTACTGAGTTGGATGGATTTTGTATCTATTTTACAATTATCTTTTTGATACTTTCCTAAGTTGGTTTAGATTTGTTTCTGTAGAGTTGGAAATAATGAGAGAGTATTATTGATGAGAGACTACATATATATAGGAGAGGCTAGCCTCCTCTCCTATTACTCTAAGCAATGTGGGACTAAAGCCCATTGACCAATAACTCTAATATAACATTTAATACCCTCCCTCAAGCTGGAGCATAGATGTCAATAATGTCCAGCTTGTTACATAGAAATTGAACCCGAGGACCCAAAAGAGGCTTTGTGAAGATGTCAGCTATCTAATCGCCAGTCCTCACATGTTTAAACTTTATCACTCCCTTTGTATATTCATCACGAACAAAGTGGATGTCAATTTCAATATGCTTTGTCCGTTCATGAAATACTGGGTTGGTGGCAATGTGAATAACAGATTGGTTATCACACCATAGATCTGCCGCTTGGGATCCTGCGTCTTCTCCCAGTTCTTGTAAGAGATGATTCATATATAATATCTCTGACGTGCCATGAGCAATAGCTCGATATTTTGCTTCTGAGCTTGAGCGTGCTATCACACTCTGCTTCTTGCTCTTCCATGACATTAGATTTCCGCCAATAAATACTGAGTAGCCAGATGTAGATCGTCTATCTGTCAGACTTGCTTCCCAGTCAGCATCAGTAAAACACTCAATGCGAGTGTGTCCATTATTCTCCATTCGAATTTCTTTTTCTGGATTCTTGACTAGATAACACAAAATTCTGAGAACTGTCTGCCAGTGTGGAACTCTTGGAGAAGCCATAAATCTACTTGCAATACTCACTGCAAAAGAAATGTCCGGACGAGTCATGACCGCCAAGTAGTTGAATTTTTCAACTACTTGACGATACTGATCTGGATTGGTCATCAGGACCCTTCGTCTGGAAGTAACTTTGCCCATGGATTCATAGGTGAGGTTGCTCCCTTTGCTTGCATTATTCCTGCATCATTTAGTATGTCCAGCACATACTTTCTTTGGGACATTATAATGTCCATTTACCCCGTGTGACCTCAATGTCCAAGAAATAGTTCAAGGATCCCATATCCTTGGTTTGAAATTGTTCTCCCAAAATTTTTTTGAGACCTGCAATACCCTGACTGTCGTCTCCCATGATTACAATATCATCAACGTAGACACCAAGGAGTATTCTTCCAGCAGATGTGTGTCGATAGAAGATTGAATGGTCCTTCTTTGATTGACACATGCCAAACAGAGTAACAATATGTGTAAATCGACCAAACTATGCACGAGGTCATTGTTTTAGGCCATAGAGGACCTTTCGTAAATGACACACTTTACCCTTCCTTGCAACGAACCCGGGAGGTTGCAATACATAGACTTCTTCATCAAGATCCCCGTGGAGAAAAGCATTTTTGATATCAAGCTGAAGCAGCGGCCAATTATGGCGAACGGCCAAGGCCATTAAGACACGAACAGATGTCATTTTGGCAACAAGAGAGAAGGTCTCGAAGTAATACTTACCATATGTCTGGAAATATCCTTTGGCTACTAGACGAGCCTTTAGGCGATCAAGAGTGCCATCCGATTTCACCTTAATCGTGAACACCCATTTGCAGCCGACTGCCTGTTTACCAGTAGGTAAGTCGACTAAGTTCCAAGTATGATTCTCCTGGAGAGCTTTCATCTTCTCATTCATAGCATCACACCAACCAGGATGTTTGAGACCCTCCTCAGCGGTCTTGGGACTCTGAATCCCATCAATAGTAGCCACCAGCGACTGAGTGTGACCGGTAAGTCCTTTGTAGTTGTCAACATACAAGGGATGATCACGACAGGCACGACGGGGACGTTCTGGAGGCGGAACAGCCGGAGCTACTGGCGGAACTTGTGGAGCTACTGGTGGAACATGTGGAGGCAACTCATTGGAGTCGGAGCTGCTGGTGGAACCAGAGGAGGATTCTGTGGGCGATGTCGGCACTGGCTGAATCGGTGTATGTGGACCATCGGCCTGGGAGACTGGCTCGGTAAGGGAGGGCACCCGTACGAGAGACTGTTGTGTTTGAGGAGAAAATAACAAAAAATTCTCTCCTGGATAGATTAGGGGAGTCGGACCCGTTGATTGTGGGAGTGGTGGAGATTCGGTTTCTACAAAGGTAGCATCCCGAGTGAAAATTTATCTCTTCAAGACAGGGGAATAACACCGATACCCTTTCTGACCTTTAGGATACCCAAGAAAAATACATTGTATCGCCTTAGGATCTAATTTAGAAAGTGTTGGTCGGGTATCCCGAACATAGCATAAGCAGCCAAAGATTCTGAGAGGAAGAGGAAATGACTCTCTTCCAGGAAAAAGCCTAGAAAAGGGAGTGCTACGATTGAAAACTGACGATGGCATGCGATTAATAAGATAACAAGCAGTAAAAACCGCATTCGACCAAAATCTCTTGGGAGTACGTGCTTGAAACATAAGAGTACGTGTTGTTTCCAGTAGATGGCGATTCTTACGTTCGGCTACACCATTTTGTTGTGGTGTGTACGCACAAGAGGTTTGGTGGATGATGCCATTGCGGGTCAGATGTCTATCGAGATCACGAGATAAATACTCACGGCCATTGTCACTCCGAATTTTTTGATTGGAATACCAAATTGTGTTTTTATTTCGGCATGAAAGTTACACCAAATGTTAAACAACTCAGAATGATTTTTCATCAGATAAACAAAAGTGACACATGAGTAATCATCAACAAAAGTAACAAAGTACTTAAACCCATTACTGATTCAATCGGACAGGGTCCCCATACATCAGAATGCACCAACTCAAAAGGAGCGGAAGCAATTTTATTTGAACTCACCGGATAAGGAATCCGATGATGTTTAGCTAAACTACATGGCTCACAATGAAAAGAAGCGGAGATTTCTAAAGATGGGTACATTTTCTGGAGAGCTTGGGATGATGGATGGCCTAACTGACAATGTAACTCGAAAGGATCGAGTTTCATGCCGGCACAGACAACAAAAGAAGCTGCGTCAAACAGGTACAAGCCTCCTAGTTTCAGGTCATGAAAAACACAACCATCAGGAAAAAAAAGGTTACCGAGCAATGTAGTTCACGAGTAATTTGACTAATATAAATTAAACTGAACGAGTTCCCAGGTGTAAGTAATACATAATCGAGTGACAGTCAGGAAGAAAGACTGACACTTCCACGGCCTCGAACTGTCATGGAACCCCATTGGCAACAGTAATGCCAGAAGCACGACGTACAGGTACATAATCATGTATCATACCTGTGTCACCAGTCATGTGAGAGGACGCACCAGAGTCAATTATCCACTGCTTGGATTTGACTATGCACGCTGCTGAGTATCCAGCTGTGGATCCAGACGTAGAAGCTTCACCACGACGTTGAGCCTGGAAATCAAAGAACTCTGTATATGAGTTCGAAGTCATCTGAATATATCGGACACCATCATCAGGGACATCAGTCGTGATATTAGCAGCAGGTGATTTAGTGCATTGCCAATAGAAATGGCCAAGCTGACTACAATTAAAGCAAGTACGCGGTCTTCCTCCATCACGACCGCCATTTCCATGTCCTCCATCTCGACCAGCATTTCGGCCACCAGGGCGGCTGCCACGACCACCACGGAATCCTGTACGAACTGCACCAAGAGCAGAGCGATCAGCAGGAGTATCACCCGGAGTGGTCTCAACTACTTTTGCCGTCCGAAGGACACGATAGTGTGCTTCCAACAGGGACGGTATATCAGATCCAGCAATAATCTGAGAGCGAGCAGAGTTCGTATCATGACGGAGAGAGGCAAGATAAGCCATGACATGGAGCTGCTCACTTGAGTCCTTACTTCATTAATATCCGACGTAAGAGTTAATACGCGGTCGATCTCATCCGTCATAGTCTTAAAGGTTCGGAAATGGTCTTTATGAGATTTGTCTCCTTGATTTGCTCGGTAGACACCAACGACCGAGTCATTGATACGAGACAAATCGCGTTTACCATCAAACGCCGCCGCCAACACCTCCCATAACTCCTTCACGGAATCCATATTTTGAACCATGTCTTCCACCGATGGTTCTATGGAATTCATCAACTGTGTAAACAGTCTACTGTCATCTGTCTCCCATTGCTCAAGGATGGGATCATTTTCTGCTGGAGGGTTGTCAGTCAGATGTTTGGACAACCGCATTCCTCGAAGTGTCTTTCCGACCTTCTTTCTCCATGTCGAGTAGCCTTCTGGCCCTTTCAACCGTCGATCGACAAGTCGAATGGAGAAAATCGTCGTGCTAGTGCCCGCTAGTGTGTTGCTGACACTAGTATCTGTGGCACTGCTATTCGCCGTAGAGTCTGCCATCTGTCAGAGATTCGACTGTCGATGTGTTCTTTCCACTTGATAAACACATCAACTCTGCCAATGCGCTAACGGAGCCAGAACCGGCACACGCGCATAGGAAGCAGAGAGTGTGGATCACAAGCCAGGACCGAGAGATAATCCATGTTAATCTCTGTTAGATTTTGGTGTGAAGATCAAGAAAAGAAACAAAGATTCATACACAACAAACCATATGTGTGCTCTTTGTTAAATTTTCGAAAGAAGCATTGAGGGACAGAGGTTCCAGCAAACAACAATATGGTTACCCTCTGAGAATCCCAACAATATTTTTTTTGGAAACCTAATTTAGGGTTTGGAGGGATTGGATGGCGGCTGATGGAAGGAGGAGAGGGTTAGGGTTAGGGATTTGAGTCATTGAGGGGGGGCTAACAGGACAGCAGGGGGGGCAGGGGCAGCAGGGGGGGAGGCAGCAGGTCGGGGGGGCGGGAGGGGGGAGGGCTAACAGGGCAACGGGGGTTTGTGGGGAGAGATTAGGGAGTGATTAGGGTTTTGTGGAGAGAGGGAGAGTGGTGGGTGACTGATAGGGTTTTGGCTCTGATATCATGTAGAGTTGGAAATAATGAGAGAGTATTATTGATAAGAGACTACATATATATCGGAAAGGCTAGCCTCCTCTCCTATTACTGTAAGCAATGTGGGACTAAAGCCCATTAACCAATAACTCTAATATAACACTTTAACAGTTTCTTAGGATTTAAGTTAGATTTTTTTATTTATAAATAGGACTTTGTAGAAGAGAGGAAACAAGTTTGATGAATAAAATTTGATATTTGAGTTACTCTATAGGACTTTATCTATTTAATTCTCATGTCTGAGAATTGAGGTACAAGTCCTCGTTATCTTGGGTTGTTGGCTCCAACAATCAGGATTTTGGTGTTGTGTCAGGTGGTATTAGACCTCAACGTGTAGCGAGGCATGTCTGGAACCAACGACGACAAGGACAACCAACATCTTCCTAATGAAGTGCAGGACGATTAATGTCTCTTTGCGACGATCTGTCACATTAGTCTTTTTGCGGGGATTGATTCTACGCGTAACCAGAGTTGAGCGGACGATAGGCTTGCAAGAACCGTCGAGGAAACCAGTTTGAGATTCAGAAACAAAGTCATGGGCGAGCAGCATCCGCGACCTCCTAGGAGATAGTTACTGATTGGCTCTAGATAATCGTCCACGGAGGATTCGTGTCGATTTTTCTACCGTATGAGAGGTCGTGATGGCGATCGTAGCGGTGACAAATCGACCGATCAACGACGCTATCGTTACTGGGACGACGTCGGTGGATGCTATCGTTACTGAGAATACGGAAGAAGCGACTTTCATGGCAACTGTCGCATTGAGGGTGCGACCTATGTTCTAAAATGTGGCCGCCTAGGCTCTTGGCGCCGGGTGCCCGCTCGATGTCCGCTTAGGCGTCCACCTAGTCCCCCCGACACCCGACTATACATGTTTTTGGGGTTTTATGGATTTTTTTGCAGTTTTTAGTATATATTTTTTGGATTATTTTATTTTTTTGGACCGCCTAGATCTAGACGGCCGTTTAGGCACCCACCTAGGCGAGCTAGATGCTAGGCCGCAGGTGCCCGCCCGACTAGAATCTAGCGCTTTTCACAACCTTGGGTGCGACTCGACGACGGTGGCGCTTATCAACGTAGCGGTCACATGGAGGAATCTAGAAAGAAATAGGTGCTTTATAGCGTGACAATGAAGATCGTGCTAAAACTCAAGCATGATGCAAATGGACTACCTGTCCGAACCTGTGTACCATAAATGACAAAAGATTTTGGGTCGTGATTGACGACGGCAGACAAGTAACCTCGTCAACTTACGATTGGTCGAAGATGCAAGTTCCGTGTTGGAGAAACACTCGAACCCATACTCCATCTGAAGGGGTTAGAAAGTACCGAACAACATGGTGACTGAGCGGTACCGAGTTCCTTTCTCCATAGGTGCTTATTGAGACGTGATTTACTGCGATGTGATAGATATGCTCAATATATGTTAATATGTTTCTTGGGAGGCCATAACAGTTCAATGTTGGCACGATGGACGCGACAACACGTATTGACTGATGAATGGTGAAGTACAAACTTATGCCTTTACAAAAAAGTACCCAATTCGAATCTTTACAAGGGAGGAAGGCTTTTCTATCATTGGTAGTTTCCATAAAGGAAGCGGACTTCAATGTGGTCTGTTGGGTGCATGACTTAGTGGTGAAGGAAAGCTTAGAGTCTGAAGAGTCAATGGAGGAAGGAGCGAGCCCACTAGAGGTCCGACAGTACTCAACGAGTTTTACGACGTTCTTCTGAAGGAGTTTCTTGGAAGACTACCAACCATGTGTGATATCTAGCACAACATCGATCTTGTTCCCGATGCGAGTTTGTCGAACTTGCACATTACCACATGTGCCTGCGGGAGGACGAGATTCTTCGAAAAAAGGTGAAGGACTTGAAGCAGAAAGTTGAAAGAAGTTTTGGATTGGTCAGAGAAGAGCACGACAACGAAGAATTTAGTGAACAAAGTCCGTAGAGTTCACGAGGAGATTCAGAAGCAACTGCAGAAGGCTAGTGTGAGATGATGCAAGTTGCTACATAAATCCTCATACAAGCATCGGAAGTGCAAGGTTTTCAACTTTGGTGACGACGCCATAGTGTGCTGTCAGAAGGAGACGATATTGATTGGATATCAAAAGTCTACACAAAGAACTCGGGTCGAGTTCTCTACAATGTGAGGGATATGGTGCATACACTTTTGGGTCCAAACTTGTCCATGCCTATTTTTGGCATATTTTGACGATTTGTCGAAATCTTTTATATTTACTTCCATAATTATCTTTTAGATACTTTTTCTAATTTGATTAGGCTTCTGATTCGGATGCATTTTGTATTTATTTATTTTATAATTATCTTTGGTTACTTTCTTCGTTAGTTTAAATTTGTTTATTAGGGTTTGAGTTAGATTTCTTTTATAGATAGGACTTTGTAGAAGAGAGGAAACAAGTTTGTTGAATAAAATTTGATATTTGAGTTTCTCCATGGGAATTTATATATTGAATTCTCGTGTTTGAGTATTGAGGTACGTGTCATTGTTATCTGTTCCGGCAATCAACGTTTCCGTGTTGTGTCAAGGTTAATCCCTATATGGAGCTAATTTTATCCGTCAAAGAGAGAGCCAAATGCGCAGGATATTGAAATGTAAGGTGGATGTATAGCACTTGATTGAGATTTTTAGATGATTAAGTTGATTGAGATTTTTAGATGATTCAGTTGATTGAGATTGAGATTTTTAGATGATTCAGTTGATTGAGTTGATTGAGATTTTTACTCTAATATCATACATAAGACATAAAAGGGGATCACTCAGTTGATTGAGATTTTTAGATGATTGGTTGCATCTTTGATTCTTTTGTGAGATGCTGTCGATCAGGGTTAAGCACTTGAAATGTGAATAGCCCATTGATAGTGTGCAGTACAAGATTTGATCATTGGTACTGGGTTGAGCTTTCTACCTATGTTACCTGGACTCGGGTACGGGTGTCGGGTACGGGTACATATCCAAGAGTCGGGTCCTTCAAACTCATAATTGAAGGACACACGGACTCGGCTAAAAAGGATCCAAATTTTGGGTATGGGTACGGGGATATGACTGAGGTTTCGTAAAAAGACAACATGTAATTATAAATTACTAGTAAACTTTACTCAACTAGTTGAATAAATTCCTGAGGGTCCCTTCAACTCCCCTACTACTTAATTACCAGTCTACCATATTAAAATAAACTATCTACCCCATTACGACATTAAAATAAACTATCTACATCATTACCACATTAAACTAAACTATCTACTTCGCTACCAGTCTTTCGATTGTCACCATGAAGGATCCGATTGTCACCATGGAGGATCGGATACGGATTCCATACCCATACCCATGTCCTAAAGGGTCGACACGGGTACTTCTCCTTAAAGTGGAGAGTCCGGGTAACATAGCTTTCTACCATGTTCTAGTGAATGGAGGTTCTATTATATTTTTATGCATCAAATATCCAAGATGATTGCATGTTCATATAACTATCAATTCTTTTAGAATATGTATATATAATTTACAATTTAGAAATTTATGATAAGATCAAAATTTATAGTTATGCTTGTGAATTAGAAGTGTTTCTGTCAAACATTGTTCTGATTACAACGGAGTTAAGAGTTCATGAATCGATCGTCGTCAGTCATTCCTATAATAAATGACAACCTTCTTTACCAACCTATTTTGTGACCCTGGTTAACTGGTTTGCCTTTTCTCAAAGTGAAATGTGAGAGGTAGATTCTTTGATTCGCCGGATTCACTTAAATGTGAGAAAATATCTTTATGGTTGAAGGAAATAAGTTATTCTCTGCTCTTCTCATCACAGGGCCTAAAACTGATATTTGTATAGCCTCACACAAAATTGACTGCTGTTTGTAGTCCTGAGAAGTAGTTAGTTCTCTTGTTTGATGTTATTTGTTTGATTTTTTCCTTGTCTTTTGTCTGAATCGTTTAAGAATTGTTACAGTCCATATTTCCATCATCACTTAAAATGAGAAACCAATCTCCACATGTCATTTTCATGATAGATATCCCCAAACTTCGAATGCATCTCATAGCGGAACTCAACTTAATTAGTGTTTTGTTCGATTTTCCTGTTGAATCAACTGTATGCTTGATTTAGAGTTTGTAAACGCAAACCCTTTTTTTTTGGCTGTTTTAGTTCTCCTTATGTATTTGTTCTGGTTGATTGTCATGTTGCTTTTGGGTTTTAGTATTTGTTCCAGAAATTTCAATTTCTCAAATGTTAGATTCAAGGTTCAAAGTATCGGTAAGGATCGGCGGTATCGACAGTATCCGAGGTTTCGGATCGGAGTATCTGATTTTTTTTTTTCGGAAAACAACTATTATCAATAAATTATTAACATTTTAGAAAATATATTTTATACATTTAGGCATAATTTTAACATTTTCAGTGTTATTTCTTAGTAGTTTTAGAATTGAATGAAATAGTAGTCACCCTTACCGATTGATTTATATACGATAGTTAAGTTTTCTTCTTTTGCATGCTTTTATAATTTTTCTATGCTTTTACAGCCTTGCTTATTGGTCTTTTTTCTTTCAAATTTCTTTGCCGAATTGACGGAAAAAGAGACCCCCAATCTGTA
Organism: Iris pallida; assembly: GCA_029216955.1. Lineage (NCBI taxonomy): Eukaryota > Viridiplantae > Streptophyta > Magnoliopsida > Asparagales > Iridaceae > Iris > Iris pallida. Next base: position 12,194,978 of record JANAVB010012200.1, read on the forward strand.
TTGTATCGTTCGGTTTATCGGATCGGGACTTGCCAAACCGTATCGGTATCGTCTGATACTGCGAACTATGCTTAGATTGTTATTGGAATTATATACTGCATAGCAGTAGTTCCTATAATAACTGTTGAATCATTAGCTTTGGGGTGTTAAGTAGGAATATATTGCTAGTTCTTGTTTTAATTTTTGGAAGAACTAATTGTCTAATGAGGATATTAACTACTAACTGCTTATGTAATCAACCCAGATTATAAATTTCTGGAACTGAGAAAGTTGTTTGAAGCTTATATTAACTGATTCTGGAATAGCATAGTTAACAACTGGGTCAGAACACACAGGTAGTAGTTGAAATTCTCCTTCACAGCATTTGATGCTTAATACACCCATTGATAGAGCTCCATGATGACCAATTAGCCTTTAATCCAACACATGGTATTGTTAAGCATAGTCGAGATCAACAGTAGAATTTGTACTGTTAGGTAGTAGTATCGGCCGATACTGATAGTACATGTAACCATATTGTTTCGTGTCCTGTTTGATACTCACCCCCACCGGTGCCGGCAGACACCGAAAGTGTGACTCTCTTTCCCAATCAATTTAGCGAAAGAAAATTAAGAATGAGAGAGAGAGAGAGAGAGAGAGAGAGAGAGAGACGACAATGTCGACGTAATGCTTTGATGATTCCGGATTATCGACATATTGAATCATTATCATTTATGAAGTTATCTACTACAAATTCACAACGTTCATACATCTTAACGTTATTCCATTCAGAATTATCTACTTTGGGAGTTCTTTATCTGAAAGATTAAAATGCAAGTAAAATGAACAACGATGTCTGTTGTGGATGAATAATTCTAAGGATGTTGAATATTATTCTAATTCAAAATTAACGGAAGACAACAAACAATGCGCAAGATTATGCCAAAATATATCAAGTATTTTCTAGTTTTCTAAAATAATTCTTATTATTTGGGTTTCTGAAAATAGCGAAACTATGAGTAAATTTGGATGAAATTACGCCACCAGCAATTGAAAACTTCTAAGCAGGCGTTTGGTACATGGATTTCAATATTCCTGGGTTAATATCTACTTGTTCTTTTGTGCTCATTGGCTAGTATAAGATGTATTCTCATTAGAGTTGTCAAGTGGGCCGGGTCGGACCTCTTGGACCCATGAACTATAGCGGGCCGGGCTGGCCGGGCTAAGAGTGGAAAATCTCAGCCCAGCCCGACACGTGACCCACGGCACGGTGGGCTTCGGTTCGGGCCGGGCCGTGCCGTGCCGGGACTTGATTGGTTCGTGATAAATCTGGGTATTTATTTTCGTTCTTCTCCTCCAAATTTTTGTATATTAATTACAATTATTTTTTAAACACAAAAGATTGAAAATTGATTTATGTAGGTGGTTGCAAATAATGCAAAGAATATGTATGTACAGATGGCTGGCCTGTACCCACAAAGCAAAGAAAAGCAAAGCCAAGCACAATACAAACCAAAGCCAAGCACAGCACAAAGCCAATCCAAGTACAACACAAATTGCTTGGGCTAAAGCCAAGCATAGCAGCACACAATGCAAAACTAATGATAAGCATTGCTTGGGCCGGGCTGGTCGGGTTTCGGGCCGGACTTGATCTTCGGGCCGGGCAGGGCCGGGTCGGGCATGTCTCCGATATACGTGACCCGGCACGACCCAATATACGGGGTTGGCCTGGTCCGGACCCATGATTAATCGGGCTGGGCCGACACATGGGCCAATTTTTCGGGCCGGACTCGTGTCCGGCTGGCCCCAATTGACAGGTATACTTCTCATAGAGGTATGGACATGTGTGTTTATGAAATTGTAGTCAGCAAATTGACTTCAATATTTCGTATGTACTGATCAATGGATCTACAAATCGAACCCAGCAGCTCAAATAGTGTACCTTACCTGATTGTGATTTCCTTTGGTTTAAGGCCTCGTTTGGTTCACGGAAGGGAAATTGATTCCTTTGTACTTTCCATGGGAATGAAAAGTAGAATTCTTGTCACATTTTCTTTCCGTTGTTTGATAAAACAAGGAAACCACCCAGGAAAGACCATTTGATTTCCTTTCCAGTGTTTGGTTGGTGTTGGAAATGAAAGCAAAAATATATCAATATTCCAATAATATCCTTACATTTTAAAATAAAAATGACATTATAAAAATCCAAAGGGACCCAGAATATGAGGAGTTAGGGCCTGTTTGGTTGCACGAAAGTGTATGAAAGTGCGAAAGTGGAAAAACGAAACTTGCGCACGCGATGCGTACGCATAAATTTTGAGTTTCCAAAAGATGTTTGGTTGATGGTTGAAAAATATGAAAGTGGAGGAATAAGGAGTTTCATTGTTTGGATGGTTGTTGAAAGTGGAAAAAGAAGAGTTCCGTTGTTTGGATGGTTGTTGAAAGTGGATGTTGGTTGGAGATATATTAAACGAAAACCACTTTTCTCTTTCCACACTTTTCCTTCTCTTTCCACCACTTTCACCAAAAAAATGGTGTGGTGAAAGTGAATAAAAGTTAGGGGGACACAAAACTGCGGACAGTCACTTCACACTTTTTTGATGGAGTTTCGAAGTAGAAACCAAACACTTGAACTGCGGAGAGTTCACCCCACTTTCATAAAACACTTCAAATCCGGATGAGTTTTAACGTACCAAACAGCCCCTTAATGGTAAAATAACCAATAACACATGGTTAGTTTTGTTATAATTTTTTGTAATAAATGTTGGAAAAGGAGGAGGGAAAATCAATCCCATGGGTCATGAGTGGAACCATATTCCCTCCCATTTTTCCTCTTGTCAGGAAATTGATTTCCAAGTTTGTAGCTACCAAACAAAGGAAAGGAACAACTTTCCTTTCTTGGTTTCTTAAATCCGTGAACCAAACGAGGCCTAAATGTTTGATCTATTCGCAACTATTAGTTCCTATTAGCCTGCATCATAGTTTCAAACTGAAGATGGACCGAGAAATTTGATACGATATGATCATGAACGAAAGAGAAAGAAACTATACCCGGTTTTGGTATTTCGATTGAGATACCCATAAATCGTATTTTACGTAGAAATAGTATTTTGCTCGTTTTTATGATCTCCGGTACAAAAGAAATAGTTCGGAAATTGCTAAATATGTGACCGTACAGGCGGTTTCTATCGTACAAAGAAGAAGATTTGATTGAGTTCGATCTTTTGTCGTGCGGATTAAGTTTACATTTTTGAAGTTACTATTGTTGGTTAAAGCGAATCCTTCAGGTGTTTCTTCTTGGGCCTGATTGCTTAGGTTTCACTCCAGGCATCAGGCATTTGTAAACTTGGGAAAAGCTTTGCGTAGGAATATGTTTTCATCTGGAAATGACCTGATTTTTGTTAAAAGAGCAATGCATGGTTATGAAATATTTTTATGAAGTGAAGTTATTTGAGTTCAAGATACAAAGAAAAAAAAAGGTTTCTGGTGATGGGACAGGCCTGTCAATGGTAGCTTATCGATCAGATGTTGGCATTACCATATCCAAACCGATGGCTAGCGGGGATACATCCGATAACCATCCGATATCCGATCGGATGGAAGTTTTGTCTCCCGTATCCGTTACCGATTATTTCAAATGATAACGTGTAATATCCGAACCAATAGTAACATCATCCCAAGCATCCATGTTAACTGGCAATTTCATATCATTTCCGGCTGATACTTAAAACTTGCTTCAGCAGATTAACATTGTTATGACCGGATACTACATGAGCTTCAAAGGTGAAGTAGATAAAGCATATGACTGTGTGTGGAGTCCATCACTAGCTAACTACACTGCATTTTGAAACAAAATTTTGAAAGATTGTATACAACTCAGTTTGACTAATAAGCATAGCGAACAACAAGAACAAAAGTTTAACATGTCACTAGAAGGAATATCCATTAGAAGTTTGACACGTCATTATTCAGAACCATCGCTTGCTAGGTCAGATCCTTTAATTATTCCATTATCGGGTTGGATGTTATCTGATCGGATATGATATTTTCCGTATCCGCATCCGATAAATATCCGAGTAGCTACAGAGCAAACCTTTGCAATTTTATCGAAACATAAGGTTATGCAGTTGGGCTATATCAGTACTAATTGACAAGAGTTTCGATCTTTCGTCACAAATCTTGAGGGTTTCGATCTTCCGTCACAAATCTTGCAATCTTCATATTCCTTTTGATATCTACTACTTCGAATTCGAGAAGAAAAAAAGAGTGAAATTATGGAAGTTTGATCAGAGTAGTACGTTTGCGTGTTTCGATGGGAAGGTGACAAGGAGGAAAACTAAAATGGAAGCAAGTACACGACAATCACAACTTTCGGGACCCGAAAGCGAGATGAACACCTTCCTTTTTGGGAACGCGGTAGTGAGAACACGACAATCAGAACTTTCGAGAAACTTTGATCCGAGATTCGAGCAACGCAAGCTGATAACGAAAGCTTAAACAAAACGAAAAAAAAAAAAAATCAATTATGATACCTCAACCGCAAACAATAGAAATCTATAATAATGTGTCGATTTGTCGGACACGCCATCTTCATCTTAGGGGTGCAATGTCTCTGATATTGAGTTTCTTTAGGTAACCGAAATCTAAGTTATCAACATCATGTATGTGGCACACGCCAGAGTAAGTTGAGTACACAATAGAAATGAGAAGAACACCTCTCTATTTAAAATACTCAAAAGAAGAAAGAAACATATAGATTAGTGATTACTAAGTGAACCTTGTCACCAGAGTATGTGGCTAACGATGGATCATGGAGAATGCACACTGATGCATGTGGCAATTTCTTGTTGCGTTGAGTACATGAACATAAGATTTTGGACAAATTTTTTTGGCGAACCGGTGGCTAGTTACAAAGTTGGTTTCGTGCCAAGTGTTCTGTTAATGATACTTTTAAAGATTTCTTAACGGATATCTTTGAATGGTGCATTTGTTTATTTTATTACTATTTCAGTACAGCTGTTATTCTTCTCTCTCTCCCTCCCCCCCCCTCTCTCTCTCTCTCTCTCTCTCTCTCTCTCTCTCTCTATATATATATATATATATATATATATATATATATATATATATATATATATTTCTCTCTCTCTCTCTCTCTCTCTCTCTCTCTCTCTCTCTCTATATATATATATATATATATATATATATATATATATATATATCGAGTTCCAGTGTAGGCGAGTTCGCCACAATTGTCGATTGCTTCAAAAAAATAAAATTATATATATATATATATATATATATATATATATATATATATATATATATATATATATATATATATATATATATCAGGATCTCAGTTCATAAGCATTTTCCTATATTTTCTAAAATACCAGTTATTGGATTGTATTTTTTGACTGTTCAGACTAGATCAAAATTTCGCAAAAAATTGGGTAGTTTAATGATATAATCTGAACATAAAAAAAGATAAACCAACGACTGCTATTTTGGGAGAATATATATATATATATATATATATATATATATATATATATATATATATATATATATATATATATATAAAATATTGTGTAATTAAGAAAAAAAAATCCTAGAATACTAGTATTACCTAAGTAAACATACATCGAAGGTCCCAAAAAATTATTTAGCTAAACATATATCCAAAGTCCTAAAAGTATATCTATGAAAATCTTAATTAATATATATTCAAATTATTTTTATATGATTTTACTATATTTAAATTCAGAGCTTTGCTATGCCTACAACCAATGTTACAACCGTCTTACAACTTTGCCACGTGTCGGACTTCGATTGGAGGAGGGAGAGAAGTGGTGGGACCGGGTGGAGCCCATGTAGCAGGGGGGGTGAGAGTGGTGATGGGACCCGGTGGGACCCATGTGTAAGGGGTGGGAGAGAATGGTTGTAAGAAGGTTGTAAGAATTTGGTAGTAAACTTAGCATTTTTCTTAAATTCATGCTGAACTTATCAATGAAAAGAGATACTAAAGCCTATTCATTTAGTAAATCGTAAGATAATTACTTGTGCACTGAACACGTGCAACGCATATGTTTATGAATAGTAAGAATAAACTAGCAAAAATATCCTTTCATAGCACCACGACTACAAAATATATTTGTTTAAAATTTATCAACGTGCAATATTTATTAATATTAGTTAGTATATAATGTCATGAGACTTAAGATTTGAGTTTAAATTTTTACAAAAAAAGGCCTCTAAAAACTGTGCAATTTTTTTGAAAATTAGTGTTCTTAAAAGTTTTGGTCTTAAAAAATTAGTGTTTTCAAAATCTTTGATGACTGCGAAAACTAGTACTATCTTTTGGTAGTGAAGTTCTTCAAAAGACAATTAGGTGGCTTGAATTGAATCAATAACTCTTACAATTTGGAATATGGATATAAAAGCGAATTTGTATAAAGTTCCAAAATATGTTAGTGTAAGTGAAAATAACACACACACACACTTCAAACCAAGATTAAAGTCCATTTTGAGTTCAAGTTGAAGGTATGTCATGCTATGATTTTTTTTAATTATAAAATTTACTTAAAATGAGTATGCTAAGGATGAATTTGAACTTTTGAACTTAAACTATTACTATAATCTATACTAGTATATAATAGATTTTTTTTTTCAATTTCATCATGAAACTTTTCTTTCTAAATGTACATGTTTATTGATTAATGTTATTAATTAAAGTTAATACAGACAAGTAGATAATTACAAAAATTGTCCTTTGATATTCCTAACAAGTATCGATAACATATATAATAATAAATTTAGAATAATTAAAACAAGTTACAACTTGTTTTTAATTTTTCTACGTATTAGTAGGCAAGGGTTTCAACATAACGTTAACATAAAAATTATGTTCATGCACAAATAATTTTAAATGTTAATCAAGCATAATAAAAGAGAGCATCACTATAGTACTATGTTTTAAATTACAACATCATATATTACTTACTTCCAAACTCAAAAATAATTTAATAATAAGATTTGGTGGGGCTTCTCCCCTAAATCCTAATTGGAATAGCCCTCCAAAAAATAGGCCACAGAGCTGGCCTTTGAATGGAAAAAAAGGATTCATAGTTCCTGCAAGCGCGGAGGTCACTCTCTTTTAAAGCATCTGGTGGCAGGGGGGAACACACTCCAGCCGATGTGGGACTATCTTTGCTTCCCAAACACCAATATGTTGCCATCTGTGAATGTGATTGTTTGACAAAAGCAAGTTGTAACCTTCTTTGGTGAGTTGAGCCACTTGCTTGGTCTTTGTTGAATCTTTTGAAAGAGCTAGTTATGAAATGATCTTAGAAGGGTTGAACAACTCCAAAGATACTATACTAATTTTTTTTTATGGTGGGTTGTTATTATCTTTAAAAATTGATATAACATAAACAACTTTCGAAAGCAGTCTTCCACGTGTTTTTAGAAGTTGTCCTAAAAATGAAGTAGTTTTTCAAACGATCGTACCAAATAACATTTTGAGAGCGTTAACCAATTCCAAACGTAGCCTTATTGCTCCAAGAAATATCGACATTTGTGATCCTTAGTTTGACGGATTAGTATTTTTGTCTACACCTCGATCGGTGCGGAGCACGAACTTTCTATTCGAATATCCATACAACAATTTTTCAAATGTTTAGTTAGATCGCTAAGACGATAATGAAAAAATATTGAACAAAAGAGAGAGAGATTTGGATAGTTGAAAACTTTCACTATGCTAGAGAAGAATACAACTTTTGGATGATGAGGAACAAATAATGTCTTATCCTTTATATAATCACAAGGGCTTTACATGGATGACCAAGATGATACCATTGTCATAAATCTAACAAGAAACTATATACAAACTAGATATTTTCAATGCACTTATGGAAAGTATTTACAACCAACAAAAATATCTAGCCTATGGAATGGAAGGAATTCTCAAGAAATTTCCAAATGCAAGGATATTCTAAGCATCATTCAAGAAATATCTACGAGAAATATTCAAGAAATCTTTCAAAAAAGTCCCGGGGGTCATGATTTTCGCACTTAAGCATCCTTGGATGTCTCAGAAATAACAACAAGTTGACCTTCTTTTTTATCGTATAGATTAGTTTAAAATCTCGCGAGAAATTAGATAGTCTAACGATCTATTGTAGGGTCAAAAAAGATAAATCCAATGACCATACTTATTTCGAAAACATTCAAAAATGCTTGAGAGCGGGGATGATGGTCCTCCAACTCTAGAGTATTCTGGAGGTTTCTCTTAAGTAACATTTTGGCTTGCTGCACAAAATGTCTCGATGGAAAAAAAAAATGTTCGTGACATTAGGCATTGTTTATTATCTTTACACTTATGATGACAATGGTGAGATTGCTTGTAGAAGGGTTTTGCACAAACTTATGAATCAAATTGTTGGTGGGGTTTTTTGCTACTTCTTGCCTCTTGGTCATGATCAACCAAATTGAGTGGCTCACTTGGTTGGGTCTTAGTTTGGTTCAAGTCTTTAAACTATTTGTCTAAGGTTTGGATATGTGTACTTTATATATATTCTTCCCCCACCAAAGTTTTGGATATGTGTACAACTAACTACACACACAAATGACAAAGCATAATCACATAGTTTTCAAGCCTTACGTTGGGCTTACACCACTACTATGTCACTAACTCAACAAACTCAAAAAGAGATGGTTGGTCCTACCAAAGCACCATAGTGTTATGAAAGTGTTCGACTGGTCAGTCCTAACATACCTAAACCCACTGATAATTACACTTAGAAAGCAAACAAAAATGGGAAGCATTTCACCAAGCCCCAAATATATAATGTTTATGACCCAAAACCAAAAGCTACCTATAATTAAAAGTAATCAATATAACCTCTCCCCTAAGGGCTCGTTTGGATCAAGTTTTTGTATTTGTAGGAATAGGTTTTCAATTCCTTTCCTATGGAAAATGAATTCAACATTCTCATACCCATGTTTGATTAGGTTGGGAATAGGTAGTTCAAAATTTTAAAAATGTCATCTCCATTTTTGGTTTACAAAAGGATAGAAATATTAATTTATTTAGTTTTTCTTTAATACCCTTTCATTAATTTCATAATGATTCACATGTTTGGGATAGAAGTTGAAAATTTGAAAATAAAGAGATGGTATAACCGTCCAAATAAAATAGCCAAACATCATTACTAGGAAAGCAAATCTATTTCCAATGGGGGGCTTGGGAATAGCTTTCACAAGTCAATGGGAATAGCTTTTCCACCTAAGCCCCTCTTATTCCCTCCTCATTTCCAATCCTAAGACCATCTCCAATGGGGGTTTCTATCTTCCCTATTTCTATGGAAGAAATTTATTTTAGAAAAAACTTCTCCCAATGGTGGTTTCTATTACCATTTCTATCCTAGGTGGCAATGATGTAGGATGGAAACTTTCTAGGAGGGTTTCTACATGTAGAAACTCTCATAGAAATTCTCTATCTCTCATGACAATTATTATTGGGCCCCACACCATTAAATTGGTCCTTTTACTATGTGACACATAGAATAGAAATGGAGAACCATTGGAGAGCATTTTTTGTATGTCTACAATTTCTATCTAGAAACTCTTCCAACTAGGATAGAAATCTCCTTAAAGTACAACGCCAAGTAGGATAAGAACTCAATTTTAGAAATCACCATTGGAGATGGTCTGGTGATTTTTAAAATTGAGTTCTTATCCTACTTGGCATTGTACTTTAAGGAGATTTCTATCCTAGTTGGAAGACCATCTCCAATGGTGATTTCTAAAATTGAGTTCTTATCCTACTTGGCATTGTACTTTAAGGAGATTTCTATCCTAGTTGGAAGAGTTTCTAGATAGAAATTGTAGACATACAAAAAATGCTCTCCAATAGTTCTCCATTTCTATTCTATGTGTCACATAGTAAAAGGACCAATTTAATGGTGTGGGGCCCAATAATAATTGTCATGAGAGATAGAAAATTTCTATGAGAGTTTCTACATGTAGAAACCCTCCTAGAAAGTTTCCATCCTACATCATTGCCACCTAGGATAGAAATGGTAATAGAAACCACCATTGGGAGAAGTTTTTTCTAAAATAAATTTCTTCCATAGAAATAGGGAAGATAGAAACCCCCATTGGAGATGGTCTAAGAGCATCTCCAACCCTATTGTCTTGTTAAGTGTTGTGAGTCTTAGGTGGCTCCTATGTGGCATGAGCTACAAGACAATGTCTTGTTTATGTGGCAAAATTATATCTCAAAAGACAATGAGATAGAAAAAACTCTCTCCAATGCAAAAATATTGAGGAGACAATAAAAAGTATTTTTTCCAACTTCCAATGCAACTCCTCCACTTCTTCAACTTTTTTATAAATATTTCTATTCATAATTGATGATGTGGAGACAAAATCATTGTGAAGTGCATTATCTAGATCTAGACAACCAACTTCACATTCTCCTTGCCATGTCATTGCCATGTCAACTTCATGTTTTATTCTACATTTGCATTGGAGAAGAATTTTTGGAATGAAAGTTTGTCATTCCTATGTGGCAACCATTTTTTCTAAACTCACAATAGGGTTGGAGATGCTCTAAACATACCAAA
>JANAVB010012200.1:12208084-12323084 GCA_029216955.1 Iris pallida
AGGGCCGGTTATTCAATAGTTTATCAAGGTGTACCAGCCATCACGCTTGATAGATGAGAATGCCACAGGAGAAAATATCCAAAATGGCTGACATGCCAGCGACCGGTGCATATAGATTTAAGTGGGCTTTGTTGGTGGCAATCCACGTGCAAGTCCTTGCATTGAAATCAAAGTAGTCTAAGTTAACTGAATGAAGCACCCTCTGTACAGACATTGAATGTAACATACAAATGATCAAAAGTACTTCGTGCAAGTGAGTTAGAAAATACGCCTACGACGCGCTAGGACCCGAGGCAGGGACACGCCCTTAACATTGAATGTTTACATGTGAATTATTGACTAACTTGGTTTACTTTGGACAGGGAAGGCCGGACGGTAAGTATGGGTAAGTCATGCATGTATTTCCATGCGACACTTGTATTCGACAACACGAGATAGGCTACGAAATATGCCATAAAACTGATCCTAAGGCAAGATTAGAAAGACAATGATTGATAGAGATGCACAAAAGTAAATGGAACGTGTTTGGTAATGATGGCATTGTGGGCGAGCTAGCCTCCCCACCAATGCATAATAATGTACTGATAACCCCACAGTCTGCTTGCAGGAAGCAGGAAACGTCGACGGGTACGGAGTTTCCCTCGAACGTGTTAAGGCGCGGAGCTATCCCTCGAGCCTTGGAGCGTTGCAAGGAGCTGGAGCACCATATACAGGACATAATGTATTGGGACATCGCCATGAATCATTCTATCTTGTAAGCCACTTGGCATGCCTTTTTTGTTTCAGAGAGAGAGAGAGCTTGAGCGACTTGTAATATCGGCCTAGCGCCGCTTGTAAACTTCTTGAATATCAATAAAGAGTTTGAATTTGTTTCAATTTGTGTTCAATTATTTTCCGCTGCAATGGGGACACTCTGTGCGACTCTGTGGCCTAGCGTAAATCGGCCGTTTCTGGACTTGGCCTTGTACGGGCGCAACCTAGGCCCGTGCGGCATCACGCCTTAGCGAGGACGATCGCTCCTACGGGAGCGGGACGTGACATAGTGGTATCAGAGCACGGCTTTACGTCATTGGACATCATTTCGATTTTCTCAGTTTTGAAAGCTCGTTGAAAACAAAAGAAGTGTACGCTCACTCTCGTTGTGCCTTGGGATGTTCCATACAATAAGTCTAATATTTTCAAAAGCTCGTACGAGTACTCGGTTGGACATGATCGATAGGCGAAGGCCTTTGTGCCACCACGACGGACTTGAGTTGGAAGAAACCGATGCTAAGAGTTAGCAAACGCAGTACGTGCTTGAATGAGCTTACGCTGACAATAGCGAACGAATACACGAGACCGAAGTATAGTTCGAACAGGATGGTTATGCACGCAGCCTTTTGGCTAAGTTGGGCCGAGTATCGCGCACCTAGACTTTATGGTGCAAACGAGTTGCGAGCGAGATTGACTATCACTCGGACGAGAATAAGGGAGACTTAGAACGTATGTTGATAGAGACGCTACTTGACCGGCGCTAAAGCGAACACGGGGAGATGGTTCTTAGAATTTGAAGAATGAGCGAACACGCAATTGGACATGTCGATCGGGAGTCGAATAACCTTTCGAGGATTTGTAGAATGACTTGACTCCGAGTGGTGTATGTGATAGCTTCGAAGAAGGATAAGAGTGAGTGTCAACGACTAGTCGAGTGGCTCAAACCCTGAGTGGTGTATAGACGTTATAGAAATTGTTCGAGCGAGACTACAAGATATACGGATAGAACGGGTATGTCGGAGAGGCGATGCGATCGTGCAAAGCCTTAGAAACGCGTCATGCTTAGTTGATCGTGACTTCGAATGTCCCAAACAAGATGTCGTTCGGACAACTTGTGAATGGGCAACGCATGTTAGAAAACGATTCGGAACGATGAATGAAAGTGAATGGTCTTGATCGAGGAAACTTAGAGGATCGTGCGTACGATTTGGGATTGATTCAAATAAAATGTGACTTGATTTTTGAACAACGATCTTGAAACGAGCTTGAGGAATAGCGATCGAACTTGATCTTGAATATCGAGGAAATTGTGGATTATCCAACTCGGACAATAGCATCAATCGTACGACTCGAAATTGGTTGCAAAGGAAGATCGTCAGGTTACGCATATCGTCGATGGTATTGAGGCGTATCAAAGATCGATATACGATAACTCGGGGGCACTCTGACTCGGCGAATGACAGTCGTGCAAATGTTATTGTTCCGTTGGACGCTATACTTGAAATGTTAAAGATGTGTCGAGGAAAATATAGATTTGGCTCGAAGATTTTCTAGTTGAACGAAATATAAATGGACTGTCGACTTGGCTTGGATAGAAAATGAAATGCTTGGATTTGCTTCGTTGACAACCACAACATTGACGTTCTTATCTTATGCGAGTGCAACTCCAGCCTCGCACATGCGTCGCACCGGATTAGGACGATCACTCCGCGTGAGCGCCGATATGGTGATTTATACGGCGGGAGTGATTGAACTTGGATGGCGTGGCAATTTGATTGCTTCAACTTGTAGTTTAACGCGAAGGTGGACTCGGGAATGAATTTGTGTGCTTGATGATTGAAATTGAGGATTGCGTAGGTCCAATCAGCGTATCGAGAACGAATTAGTCTAGACGCAAGCAAGAGTTACGCCCCGATGAGAATGATTATTCCGCGGGAGCGTTGCATGGTGATTTATGAACCACCGTGGATAATCGAACTTGCGTGAGATTGGGGCACAACATATTGTCAAAGCTAGACGACCTCGTGATCGAATACACGAATTGGTTAGAGTTGGCGATTAGAATGGATTCGAATATGCACAAGGAATGCATTGATGCGAATAGGTGATCGTGCTCGATGTTTAGAAATCTGAGTGACGCGAGCTTGGGTAGAAACACCCGTATAAACAAACAAATGGTTTGACCATAGGATTTGGGGCGAGCGGCGTGCAACGACCTTGCACGATGAGCGACAGACTTGACTTGTAACTATGACCTTGTGAGCTGACCTAGCGGATAGGCAGACGATAGACTTGTGGCAACAAGACTTAGAGTAGGACGGGGAACAGGGAGTGTGCGTGAACGACGATGAGATTGGCCCCAAACGAAGGGAATGATAGGAATGGATGACGCGCAAGTAAAGTTGGGATAACGAATTGAATCGTTGATAGGAAGAAATACTCGATGATGGTGCGATACTTGGTCTTGAATCGGACGAAAATTACTTAGACTTGGTCGACTCCGCTAAGAAGAAATCGTATTGATTTCATAGACAGGAACACTTGAGAAGCGAACCGGATTATCTCGAGGACCGAGATAAACGATATGTGATACACACATGAGTTCGGTTTTAAATCGAAGGTAGCAAAGCGATCGGCAAATCAAAACTATCACGAGTAGCTTGTCCGACTTCGCTAATCGCTAAGCTTGGTTGAAATGTACGTATTCGAGGGATGCCTTGAATATGTGCACGATCCAAACTCAGCGATGTGATGAACTCGAATGCAGCTGCAAGTGGGTATTGAGATGCACAAGAAGGAATGAGTGAGTTTGCCTCAGCCAACGACTCTCGAGTTTGATAAAATACAATACACCTCGTGCGACCATTTCAGTCCCATGATACGTCGAAATAGCAACCAAGTCGAAGAAACACTTGAATTGAATAAGTGCCATCAACTCTAAAATGAATGAAAAGTTATCCAATAAAATCGACCGAACGTATGCGACACGGAACTTGAAATGTTATCGAGTATAGTTCGGTGCCATAGAATGATAGAGCCATCCGACAGGAATTGTCTAAGAAACACGACGACAACGAGTTAAGGAATGGTAGGATGACCTGCACTCAGGAAGTCTCGAGGACGAGACTTGTTTTGAGTGGTGTATTATGTAATGACCCGCTCCTCCCTAGCGGAACGCCGATTCAAACGGCAAGTGCAACGACTCAAACGAGCCGTCGACCCGCAGAGTTGGCATCGACCTGAAGAAGAATCGATGCAAGGCTTACATTGGCCCATCAAGATGAATCCAGACTTAGACTCTCAAAGACGCGCTCGGAGTATCGCTCGGCCGATGCGAACATCGCTAAGGTGGGTAGCTCCGATGAACCCGTCTTTGCTTAGCCTAAGACACATAACAATACGGACACTATTGTTAGAATCGCTAGGCGTCAACACCGCGCATACAAATAAATGAACGACTCAACACACCTAGCTAAGGGAATAATCCCATCTTGTATGCTTGTATAGAATATAGAAAAGAACATGGAAATTGTGAGAACCCTCGCACCGCGCTCCACGCTCGTGCTAAGGCACAAGCTTACGTTTACGTCCCTTATGCGTTCAAACAATGAAACCATGAATGTTTTACAACAATAAAACGGAAGACTATCGATATAGTCGTTCCGAGTAGAGTATAGCAACATTGAAAGGCTACGGGACCGATGGGTCGCCAAGGCGACTCCCGCACAGGAAGTTACAAAATGTATAAATGAATGAATGAATAAGTGAATGAACGAATGAATATGTGAATGAAATGAATCAATGAACAAACGGACAAACAGACAAGTGAAAGAAAGAAAAGAAAGAATGAAAAAAAGATAAGAAAGAAAGGAATGGTTAACGACAGGTGTGACGGGCACGTGCAACGGGGCTCGCTACCCGCGCTGCACGGACGCCAACCTGGTCGATAACGCATTATGGCTAAGGGTTAGCCTATGGCTCAAAGACAGCCGTTAAGTTAAAATGACAATAAAATACGAAATGGTCGTGGACGGCTCGTGCACGAGCGAAGAGGGATTCCAAGGGCAACGAACGACGATTTCGTGGCCGGCCTAGGCGGAATCATGGCCTACGGGCGGACAGAATGTGCGGGCTTGGGCACATAACCAAACGTAGGGCCGGTTATTCAATAGTCTATCAAGGTGTACCAGCCATCACGCTTGATAGATGAGAATGCCACAGGGGAAAATGTCCAAAATGGCTGACATGCCAGCGACCGGTACATATAGATTTAAGTGGGCTTTGTTGGTGGCAATCCACGTGCAAGTCCTTGCATTGAAATCAAAGTAGTCTAAGTTAACTGAATGAAGCACCCTCTGTACAGACATTGAATGTAACATACAAATGATCAAAAGTACTTCGTGCAAGTGAGTTAGAAAATACGCCTACGACGCGCTAGGACCCGAGGCAGGGACACGCCCTTGACATTGAATGTTTACATGTGAATTATTGACTAACTTGGTTTACTTTGGACAGGGAAGGCCGGACGGTAAGTATGGATAAGTTATGCATGTATTTCCATGTGACACTTGTATTCGATAACACGAGATAGGCTACGAAATATGCCATGAAACTGATCCTAAGGCAAGATTAGAAAGACAATGAATGATAGAGATGCATAAAAGTAAATGGAACGTGTTTGGTAATGATGGCATTGTGGGCGAGCTAGCCTCCCCACCAGTGCATAACAATGTACTGATAACCCCACAGTCTGCTTGCAGGAAGCAGGAAACGTCGGCGGGTGCGGAGCTTCCCTCGAACGTGCTAAGGCGCGGAGCTATCCCTCGAGCCTTGGAGCGTTGCAAGGAGCTGGAGCACCATATACATGACATAATGTATTGGAACATCGCCATAAATCATTCCATCTTGTAAGCCACTTGGCACGCCTTTTATGTTTCAGAGAGAGAGAGCTTGAGCGACTTATAATATCGGCCTAGCGCCGCTTGTAAACTTCTTGAATATCAATAAAGAGTTTGAATTCGTTTGAATTTGTGTTCAATTACTTTCCGCTGCAATGGGGACACTCTGTGCGACTCTGTGGCCTAGCGTAAATCGGCCGTTTCTGGACTTGGCCTTGCACGGGCGCAACCTAGGCCCGTGCGGCATCACGCCTTAGCGAGGACGATCGCTCCTACGGGAGCGGGGCGTAACAACACACACACACACATATACATTAAAATATTTAAAATTTAAATTATTTTTTAATAATATCAAGAAAAAGAATTATTTACAGACATTGACCAATAAGACCTAAATAATGAAGCATAGTACCGAGCTAGAATGACTCTTGTGGTTTTCGAAGAGAGAGATAAAATTTCAGTTGGATACGGAAGATCAGTGGATCGAACCACAAAGACGTAATACAACGTGCACAAAGTTTCGTGCATATTCACGAGCATCTCAAAAATAAAATAAAAATAAAGCATGATCACCAATCTTCATCCTCTTCTTTGACCACTC
Source organism: Iris pallida (assembly GCA_029216955.1). Lineage (NCBI taxonomy): Eukaryota > Viridiplantae > Streptophyta > Magnoliopsida > Asparagales > Iridaceae > Iris > Iris pallida. The sequence goes on from JANAVB010012200.1 coordinate 12,214,337, forward strand.
ATCTTCATCCTCGGTTGGGGATCAGGTATACTCCATGCCCATCGCCAATTTTTTTGTTGCCTCATATAAACTTTGGATGGAGGCCCCTCATTTTAGTGTCTCCAATTTTCTTGAGCTTTGTTAAGATGGGGTCCCCAAATATTTCATACTAGAGATGGAGTTACGAACTTTAGTTTGATGCACTTCCTTCGCCAACTAAAGCTAGCATAGGGCCCTTAGTCTCTAAACCTTTTACCAAGTATGATGGGTTGCTTTTGAGTTAGGGATCATGACCACAAAAAAAAAACTTAAAAGGCAAAATCTCTTGTTGATTGCAAGAAAAACTTTCTCACATTTCACATCAAAAGTGATGATGGCTTTCTAAGTAAAGGTCTCCTCCTCTCACTTGTGTCAAATATAAAGTAGTTGTTTGCATCTCACCTTAGCGGGATCGAGCTGTACCTGAAGCTATTCTTGTAATAGATTGTCTTTGGTAGAGTTATTATACAGAAAGTGTTAGTATCGGCCAATCCACTTTGACTCGTTTCTATAGTTTACACACTTTTGTGTTGTCTCCTTTTCTAGTCGCATTTATGTTAATATATAGGGTCAGGTCTAAATCGAGTATAATTCACAAAAAAGGTTAGTCCACATGGGGCCAAGGACGTTATAGTAATGTGTCTATAAGGGAGCACTATTAGGACGACTTCTTATAATTGTCAATATATATGAGGCTACTCCCTATGCAAAAATATAGAAGCTTGCATCTTCACGACTATGATCTAGAAGATGTAGAATAAACCGATTCAAATGTATCGAATGTTTTGGGAATCAGATACGCCCTCCTGCGCTTCGATATTGTATCTGAGACGTTGCCGCAGCGAAAACTTAGGCTAATCCACCTGAAATAACTAACCCCCGTCTAACAGACACCAAGCACAGATAAAGACAAGTATATGGCGGTGACTACGTAACCTGGACAAATTTCAATCTCTATAACTCAGATGAAATTACAAGATTAACAAAAATTAATGCTGAACCCTTTGTCCTAATAGGTTCAACCCCCTCACCACACTCAAGAAGAAAAGAAAGATTATAATTGAAATCGCTCACAAATCCGTAGCAATCTCCCTAACCGAAGTTGACGACCCATCGATTAGATCTTTTCTTCCTTCTGTCTTGGACGACGAAATCCTAAGAGCAAAGTGCGAAACTTTCTCTTAGATTTTCTGTGGACGAGCACCTCGAATTTCCACTTTTATGCTGTGTTTTGTGTCTCCACCCTCACCCCATATATATAGGATAAGAAAAACCTATTTTAGGTCTTAATAGGATTTCTTAAATAGGAAGCCCTCAAATAAGATTCACACTACACCTAAAATAGCCCATCAATATCATATTTTATATTATAATAGGATCTCTTAAATAGAAAATCCTCAAATAAGAATCATATTATATCTAAAATAGTCTATCACTAATTATGGACATCCAAATTAAATTAAATCAAATATTTAATCAGATTTGGATTCCATAAATATGCTATTACCAAATTCAGACTGGACTGCAACAATCTCTTCCTCCAGTCTGATGAGAGGGTGTTGACCCCATGGCTCCTCAACTGGACTCCATGCCTGTCGTCATGCGACAGAGTTCCTGCTCCCCCATGCCACTGATTTTCGATCTCCCAAGCTGTTTTACATCTTCCTTCGTCTCCAGCTCCTCGACCGTCACATCGACGCTAGCTGCCATGCGTAGCACCTCTTGCACCACTGGGATCCCGCCGATATCAATAACACAATCAAGGCTGAAGTCCCTGACGATCAACCTCAACGTAAGTCTCGGCTACCTGTCCCCGACTTCTGTCTTCCACCGGAAAGTGTTAACGTTCCGACGAGCTTCTTCATCCTTGGCTGGCTCAACCAAGCAGACGGTGCGGTCCTCCTGAGATTCAAACTCCTGAACCTGCCCACCTGCATGTCTGAACTTGAATCTCCCCCATACACATGCGTCTTCGAACAGAACATCACGCACAATGTATACCGTCGATGACCCACAGCTCCCCCTGAACAATGTGAATGATGATGCTCCCGCCTCAGATTGAATTTGCTGCAAACCTTGATCTCTTTCTGGCTTCAAACTGTTGAAATCGATGTCGCTCCGTAAAGCTTTGGCAAACCACCCGTCGCCAAAACCGGATCCATAGAGCAACCCCCACCTGAAGTTCACATGTGCCTCTTGTTTTTGCAGAAATCTCTGCATGCCTAAGTACATCAAAAAGAACATCCCTGACAAGATCATGTTTGTATTTGAAACCTAGAAGCTCCTTACAATGAATTGTATACTCCCCGAAGGTGTCCAAACACACCTTACGGTACCCTGGATGTTCAATTTTTTGAAATATTTTTAATCGATATTCGGTCAATTTTTTGGTATCGTTCAGTATTTGCTCGCTCCTATATGTATGAGGCTGCTCTCATATGGAGTTGTCCCTATGCAAATTCTTGATGCTTGCCTCCACCTTCAGTATAATCTGATCCCCAAGTTGTTTTCCATTTCCTCTTTTCTCCATCTTCTTGTGTGAGATATGTTGCAAGGTGAATTGAGAAGCTTTCTTGCTCGTAACGCATTGAATATAGGGAAAATTTATGAAATGCCCAAAAATTACAAAAGTTTTATGTAAAACCCACAGCAAAATAACATTTCATCGCGTGCCCAGAATTATCTATTAATATATAAAAGCGGGTTCGAATGACCTTTTTGCCCTTCCTTATAATTTTTTTCCAAACAAACCCGAACCCTGCTATTCAAAAACAAAAAGCAAAAAAAACGTTTCGTACTCTCTCTTCTTCGATAAGACGATCAGTTTCTCCTCCAAAATCTAGGGTTTCTCCAAAAATCTTCAAACGTTCCTCCAAAATCTAGGGTTTCTCCTCCAAAAAATTTCAGACGTTCCTCTCATTCGAGACATTCGCACAATGTCGTCACAATCGAAGACATTACCAAATCAAGAAGCAGATTATCAAAAAAAGAGTGACGGAGAATCATCATCATCAAATCCAAAAGGGAATGACGGAGGATCAAAGAAACGAATAACTAAAAAAGTTGCATATAAGGAGAAGAAGCATGCTATCCAAAAAGAAGGTATAACTTTAACTTATTTTCATGATTCGTTGATAATTCTCCGTGTTAAATGTCACTAAGAATGGTCTTGATCATTCTCCGTGTAATTTAGCACGGAGAATGACATTCTTCCTGTAAATTTACAAGGAGAATATCATTCTCCGTGTTAAATAACACGGAGAATGTCATTCTTCCTGTAAAATTAACACGGAGAATGACATTCTCCCTGTAAATTTACAAGGAGAATGACATTCTCCCTGTAAATATACAAGGAGAATGTCATTCTCTTGTAAATTTACAAAGAGAATGATATTCTCCGTATAATTTAGCATGGAGAATGACATTCTCCTTGTAATTTGACGAGAATGACATTCTCCGTGTTAAATTATACAGAGAATGTCATTCTCGTTACAATTTAACAAGGAGAATGTCATTCTCCTTACAATTTAACAAGGAGAATGTAATTTAACACGGAGAATGACATTCTCCTTGAAAATATATCACGGAGAATGACATTCTCCTTGTAAATTAACAAGGAGAATGACATTCTTCCTGTATTTTAACACGGAGAATGTCATTCTCCGTGCTAAATTATACGGAGAATGACATTCTCCTTATAAATTTAATACGGAGAATGACATTCTTCCTATAAATTTATAAGGAGAATGTCATTCTCCGTGTTAAATTGTAAGGAGAATGTCATTCTCCGTATAATTTAGCACGGAGAATGACATTCTCCTTATAAATTTACAGGGAGAATGTCATTCTTCGTGTTAAATTAACACGGAGAATGACATTCTCCCTGTAAATTTACAAGGAGAATGGTCATTCTCCCTGTAAATATACAAGGAGAATGACATTCTCCGTATAATTTAGCACGGAGAATGTCATTCTTCTTGTAAATTATACGGAGAATGTATTTCTCCGTGTAATTTAACACGGAGAATGACATTCTCCGTGCCAAATTATACGAAGAATGTCATTCTTCGTGTTAAAATACATGGAGAATGTTATTCTCCTTGTTAATTTACAGGTAGAATGACATTCTCCGTGTAATTTAACACGGAGAATGACATTCTCCTTGAAAATATATCACGGAGAATGACATTCTCCTTGTAAATTTACAAGGAGAATGACATTCTCCGTGCTAAATTATACAGAGAATGTCATTCTCCTTATAATTTAGCACGGAGAATGACCATTCTCCTTGTAAATTTACAAGGAGAATGTCATTCTCCGTTTAAAAGTAAACGGAGAATGACCATTTTCTTATATCAATGGATAACAGTTATCATAAACCTAATTTATTGTTTATGTTTTTTTTTTCTTATTTTGTAGAAAAAACCACTATCAGAAAAAAGGATTCTAGAGTTTTCCGTGCTACTTTCAAAACAACTCGGGAACTTATGGAGGTTGTCACTATAAATGGCGGATGTTTACCTGAGCCAGTCATTGAATCTTTAAAGAATACCGATTTCTGGAACTTAATTGAGATATTCTACAAAGGCAGAGTTGAGACAAAAGAATTAGCGAAGGCAACAGAAGGCCTTGAGAACTTGATAGAAACCTACAGGGAAGACAAGAAAGGCGTTGGTTACTTTCAGTTGAGCAACACTGTCCAAATAGTGCTAAGCGTCAATGATGTGGCAACCATCTTCTGTCACCCCCAGTTTTTGAATTAGGGGTATTTTCATTATTTTCAAGTTTTATAATTTTTTTAGGAATTTTATTTGATCTTATATGATTTTTAGGGATTTGTTTGAGTTGGTTTAAATTTTATCCAATTTGGACTTAAGTTGGAGACCCGGGTAGCCTGGACCCTAGTGGGACCCACATACTAGCTGGGTTTGGCCCACATACCATCATAATTAGGCTAGAAACCATAAACCCTATTTCCATGGCTTAATTAGTCATTTTAGAGCTTGATTAGTATTTAAAATTTAAACCGAAACGAACCGAAGCAAACCCGAACCAACCTAAACTAAGTTTATTGGGTTGGGGGCTAATGGGTCTCCACCCAAAACCCAATAACCCCCCCCCCTATTGGCCGACCACAAGAGGAACCCCCCCTTTTGCTTCTTCACTAAGAAACAACCCTCTCTCTCTCCATTTCATTTTCTTTCTAAACTCTTTCTTCTTCAAGAAGACCTACACCTAGGTAAGCTCATAAATCCCCATTAATTCCTCTATTTCATTGGTTCCCTTCACAATAATTATAGAGGGAAAGATTCTCTACACTTTGTCCACAAATTTTGTAGGATTCCCTAGAAATCTTGGTTAGAGACTTTTGGGGGTTTTCTAATATATATATATATATATATATATATATATATATATATATATATATATATATATATATATGTGTGTGTGTGTGTGTGTGTGTGTGTGTGTGTGTGTGTGTGTGTGTGCATGTATTATATATATATATTTGAATTTGTGTGTGTGTGAGTAGAGGAATGAGAGTGGTGGTGGTGTTGTCATGAGGGTGGTGTTGTGTGCGAGTGTGCTTGTGTGGTTGTGTGTGAGAGTGTGTGTTAGTGTGGTAGAGAGAATGTGTGTGTGTGTATTTATATATATATATATATATATATATATATATATATATATATATATATATATATATATATATGTATTTGAATGTGTGTGTAGAGAGTGGTGGTGGTGGTATTGTGAGAGAGTGTGTGTCATGAGAGTGGTGGTGAGAGTTTGGGAGAGTTTGTGTGAGTGTGTGTGTGTTTGTGTAAGTGTGTATGTATTTATATATATATTTATATGTGTGTGTATATACTTATATACGTATAGATATGTGGGTATGTATTTATGTATATATAGATGTGTGTGTGTGTGTGTTGTATGTATATATAGATTAGGATATGTGAGTGTATGAATTTATATATATATATATATATATATATATATATATATATATATAGAGAGAGAGAGAGAGATTGAGAGAGAGAGAGAGGGGAAGATAGGAGGAAGAAGAAGTAGAAGGAGAAGAAGAATAAGAAGCAGCAGCTGCAGTGGCAAAATGTAGCAGCATCAATTCGCAGCAGCAGCAACAGTGAATGCAGTAGCAGCAGCTGCAGCTTCACCCCCCCCTTTAAGCCATGTATACCCCCTTATACCCCCCCATTATATATATATATACATATATATATATATATATATATATATATATATATATATATATATATATATATATATATATGTATAGTTAGGTAATTAGATAGTTAGAAGAAGAATTAGAGGAGAGAATTAGAGGAAGGAATTAGAGGAAAAGAATAAGAAGAAGTTAGAAGAAAAGGATTAAAAGAGAAGTAGAAGGAAGAATAGAAGGAGTTAGGAAAAGAAAGAGAAGAAATTAGAAAAGATTAGAAGGAGAGAGTAAGGAAGAGGTTAAGAAGAAGAATTAGAGTTAGAAGAATAGGAAGAAGAAGTTAGAAGAAGAAGGATTAGAGGAATAGGAAGATTAGGAAGAAAAGAGGAAGAATAGGATTTAGAGGAGTTTGAGTTAAGGAGTGAAATCGAGCTCCGAGTATCGGAACGCGATGAAACTTGGCGTAGGCCTAGATTATATGAATTAGACTTTGCGGATAGGCTTCCGGGTGGAAATCGGGGTCGTAGGGCGTCGGTATCGCGCCGTACCATTACGTATCTTAAAATATTCAAGATATCGGCAATGGGCCTTATCATGGACTGGATGTCCACTTTACCTATGTATTTTGGTAGGTAATGAACCTATAGGCTAGTATCATACTACCCTAGGGAGCTCGGGTCGAAATACCAAGCGTAGGTAGGCTAACTTGATAATTGCCTAAGTGAGAATTTTACCATTTTTAAGGGTAAAAATAGGATATTGGCCTACGGCCAGGATTTGAGTTTCCTAGTCCAAGATGGACTTGGATATGGGTTGTAAGGGTTGGTAATGATTAGAAATAGTCGCCTAGACCTAGTCTTGACCCCGGTTGACCACGGTTGACTTTTTGGACCAAAAGTCAACTATGTGTCAACACTTTACCCAACTTAGTCCCAAATTCCGTTAAACTTGAGCAGTTGACCAAAAGTCAACTATTAGTCACCATTGACCTAGGGTTGACCTAGAGTTGACCTAGAGTTGACCTAGAGTTGACCAGAGTTGACCCGATGACCAAAAGTCAACTGTAAGTCAACTTTCGACCTAGTTTGATTCGGATTGCCTTCCAATGTCCTCCTATGACCAAGGTTGACCTAACTAGATCTATCTTGACCTAGTATGACTTTGTTAGGCCTAATATGACTTAGATTAATCCTGTACCATCTAGTTTGACCTTGTTTGACCTAGACTGACTTAGTTTGACGTGTCTTGACCTATTTTGACTCAGTATGACTTAATTTCACTTCCAAACCATTATATTGATACAGTATTCCATCTATAGGTCCTCGAGGCATTGTTCTTGGACTCAGTCGACTTATCCATCATAGCACAGGCGAGTACATTCTCTGATAATATTTCTGTTTTATGATATCGTCTTTGTTTCTAGTATTTAGTGCAGATTATCCTTGTTCTCTTGACACATTGTTCACACGGATTGATATTTGTCTAGATCCCGTCATAAGATGTTATTCCTCTTATATATGGTATACACTGGGCAAGTTTTCATTGTTTATTGTTCATTGTATAGATATGATTCCTGTGTAGGCTCGCGACCTCCTCAGAGAATACGTATCATGACGTGTCATGACTGGATCCACTATATTAGTCAGGGATAGGGGTGTTAGCGTAGATATGTGATCAATACCCCATGGTATTATATTGTATCATCATTGTATCACTATAGTATTCTCATTGTATAGTGTTAATCATACACTCACGTATGATTAGCCAGGCCAAACATTGTATCAAGTTCTAAGCCGATCACATGTTGAAACTAATACTAAACTCACATAGATATAGTTCCAGATTATTGTACATGATTTATACTATTTTCCTGTTCTTACATTCAGATTACAGCCTTGACATGCCTTACCATGATTCATGTACACATTATTTACTTCGTAGATTCTCTCTATTTACTGCTACATTTTCAATATCGTCTAACTAGAATTGTTATTTGAGATTTGTGCTCGTTCCATCCTGACTGGATATGTTGACAAAATTTTACAGATTGTGGCAAAGAGGATTGTCCTACCTACTACGGTCCGGTTGACGTAGTGGGCGTAGACTTGGAGACCTTGGTTCAGCAGGGCTTAGCTCCGCCCGATGAGCCTCTAGCTTAGTTTAGTTAGACTAGATATTTTGAACTGGACCTTGTCTCCAGCTTACTACTTGTTATTATATTATATTTTGGGATTGTATTAGAGACTTGGACTTAGACTTGTATATTATTTGTGATGGACTTGACAGGTTATAAATGATTTATACTATTTTTCTGTTCTTACATTCAGATTACAGCCTTGACATGCCTTACCATGATTCATGTACACATTATTTACTTCGTAGATTCTCTCTATTTACTGCTACATTTTCAATATCGTCTAACTAGAATTGTTATTTGAGATTTGTGCTCGTTCCATCCTGACTGGATATGTTGACAAAATTTTACAGATTGTGGCAAAGAGGATTGTCCTACCTACTACGGTCCGGTTGACGTAGTGGGCGTAGACTTGGAGACCTTGGTTCAGCAGGGCTTAGCTCCGCCCGACGAGCCTCTAGCTTAGTTTAGTTAGACTAGACATTTTGGACTGGACCTTGTCTCCAGCTTACTACTTGTTATTATATTATATTTTGGGATTGTATTAGAGACTTGGACTTAGACTTGTATATTATTTGTGATGGACTTGACAGGTTATATTTTATAGTCTTGTTGTCTTTATCTTTCAGTCTTTACTTATTATCTTATAGTTGTGATTGAGTATTCATATATTATCATTGCTTGTCCTCCGTTCGGAGTTGACCATATTCTCGACAGGTTTTGATATATATATATATATATATATATATATATATATATATATATAAACTGTTTAGAGTAGAAAATCTACAGCGTTCCACGCCGTTTCTACGGTGAGGGCTGGGCGTTGTTACGTACACGTGCCCTTATAGCGGGTGCGGGTCGTGGCACGTTTTAGATACATATATAACCTGCATGGGCCACCAATCTACAGCGTTCTATGCCGTTTCTACGGTGAGGGCTGGGCGTTGTTACGTACACGTGCCCTTATAGCGGGTGCGGGTCGTGACACGTTTTAGTGGTGGCCCATGCAGGTCCTGAAGTCGCAATTAGTGCGATATTGTAGTGGCGCTCGACTTAGAGTGCTATTACGAGCCTGCGGTACGTATCTAGGATAGGCTATAGGCTAAGAGTACTCAATCACAGTAGGATCTTTCCTTGCTTATCTTGCTTACCGTCTTTGATATTGATTTACTGCATTCTAGCTGTCCTCCTTTGATATAATCCTTCATGTGCCATATTGATATCTTCTTTTCAATCTGTCTCCAGGATAGTTATGACTAATTCTCCCGGTGAGGAGCACGGGGAGACGGAGAGGTCTGCCACCTCTGGCGGACAGGCTCCGGTCACTTCTCCTGCAGATGGAACTTCTGTTGGGGCTCTCGGGGGTACTCCTCCAGCGCTCTCGATGACCGTCCCTGGGGCCATTGCGGGTGCTCTTCCCGTAGTGCCGGGGGCTACGGCGGGAGCTGCCGGGGGCGTTCTTCCTCCTCAGCAGGGGACTCCTCCGTCGGTGATGGGAGCTGTTCTTCCACCTCCACCTCCTCTGCCTACAGATATGGGGCAGATGCTTACTTTCCTCCAGCAGATGCTGGAGACTCAGAGAGTCCAGGCCGAGGCTCAGCAGAGGCAGACAGACGCGATGCGTCAAGGCATGGAGGATGCCCATCAGTTGGCCCTTGCAGCCGTGGGGCAGAGGGCTCCGCATCAGGGGACGCGTACTAGGTACGAAGATATCCAGGACTTCAAGAAGCTCGGGCCCCGTAACTTTAGCGAGACCGAGGGAGTGGTCTATGCAGATGATTGGCTCGAGGATATCGAGCGACAGATGAGGGCCTCACGCCTGACAGACGACCTAAAGGTCGAGGCGGTAGGTTTGCAGTTGCTAGACATTGCACGCACCTGGTTCAGAAATGAGCCAGCCCTAGCTGGAGAGGGTCGTACTTGGGCAGAGTTCAAGCTCCTCTTCAAGAAGAAGTTCTTTTCTCCCACGGACAAGATCGACCTGGTGCGGCAGTTCCAGGATCTGCAGCATGGCAGTTTATTTGTGGAGGAGTATGCCGCGGAGTTCGACCGTCTGAGCCGATACGCGGAGTACATGGTTCGAGACCCGAAGATCAGGGCGAGCCATTTCAGAGAGGGGCTGATCTGGGACATCAAGATCCACATTCCCTCCTTTTATGAGACTTATACCCAGATCTATGCGGAGGCCCGTAAGGTAGAGCGAAAGTGGGGCCTGAAGCCCAAGAGGGACCGTGATCTGTTTTCGGGGACTACTAGCAGCGCGGGGCCTGCTAAGTGTCCTCAACTCCAGCATCATTCTATTCCGTAATGCTCGTAGCAGATTCTTGCTCCGATTAGGGCACCAGTTCAGCAGGTGCCCCGGCAGCAGCAGCAGGGACCGACGTAGCAGGCACCTACTTGCCACTACTGTAAGAGGTCCGGACATCTTTGGGAGGTTTGCAGGAGACGTTTGGGTGTGTGCCTATACTGTGGCACCGAGGGACATCAGGCGAAGGATTGTCCTTCGAACCATCGCCGTGCAACTCAGGGAGCACAGGGTAGGCCACCTATGGCAACGCACCACGCCCTCCACCAGCAGCGGGATATACCCCGCCAGGACAGGGCTTTTGCGATGGCAGTTGAGGATCCTGTACGCATTGGACTAGGAGGTAGGGTCTTGCTCTTTCTTTTACCTGTTCTTTTTGCCCATTGATTGATTATTGCTTTCTTAGTACCTTTAGTTTGCATATGTGATGATCATGCTAGATTAAATAGAAAACCCCAATGAAGACTGCAATAACATGATAATGTAGAGATTTAAAACCATACATGTGTTCTGATTTCCTGGATTACATGTTATATAACTTAGGATAAAATTTAGTAGACCTTGATTGTTGGGTGCTTGACTTAGAGAAGAGTACGACCGTTTGAATTTCGAGGACAAATTTTTTTTAAGGAGTGTAGATTTGTCACCCCCAGTTTTTGAATTAGGGGTATTTTTATCATTTTCAAGTTTTATAATTTTTTTAGGAATTTTATTTGATTTTATATGATTTTTAGGGATTTGTTTGAGTTGGTTTGAATTTTATCCAATTTGGACTTAAGTTGGAGACCCGGGTAGCCTAGACCCTAGTGGGACCCACATAGTAGCTGGGTTTGGCCCATATACCATCATAATTAGACTAGAAACCATAAACCCTATTTCCATGGCTTAATTAGTCATTTTAGAGCTTGATTAGTATTTAGAATTTAAACCGAAACGAACCGAACCGAACCAAACCCGAACCAACCTAAACTAAGTTTATTGGGTTGGGGGCTAATGGGTCTCCACCCAAAACCCAATACCCCCCCCCCCCCCTCTATTGGCCGGCCACAAGAGGAACCCCCCCTTTTTGCTTCTTCACTAAGAAACAACCCTCTCTCTCTCCATTTCATTTTCTTTCTAAACTCTTTCTTCTTCAAGAAGACCTACACCTAGGTAAGCTTATAAATCTCCATTAATTCCTCTATTTCATTGGTTCCCTTCACAATAATTATAGAGGGAAAGATTCTCTACACTTTGCCCACAAATTTTGTAGGATTTCCTAGAAATCTAGGTTAGAGACTTTTGGAGGTTTTCTAATTAGAATGGTATATATATATATATATATATATATATATATATATATATATATATATATATATATATATATATATATATATATATATATATATATATATATGAATTTGTGTGTGTGTGAGTAGAGGAATGAGAGTCGTGGTGGTGTTGTCATGAGGGTGGTGTCGTGTGAGAGTGTGCTTGTGTGGTTGTGTGTGAGAGTGTGTGTGTGTGGTAGAGAGAATGTGTGTGTGTGTATTTATATATATATATCTATGTGTGTATGTATTTATATATATATGTATTTGTATGTGTGTGTAGAGAGTGGTGGTGGTGGTATTGTGAGAGAGTGTGTGTCATGAGAGTGGTGGTGAGAGTTTGGGAGAGTTTGTGTGAGTGTGTGTGTGTTTGTGTAAGTGTGTATGTATTTATATATATATATTTATATGTGTGTGTATATATTTATATACGTATAGATATGTGGGTATGTATTTATGTATATATAGATGTGTGTGTGTGTTGTGAGTATATATATATATATATATATATATATATATATATATATATATATAGGGGAAGATAGGAGGAAGAAGAAGTAGAAGGAGAAGAATAAGAAGCAGCAGCTGCAGTGGCAGAATGCAGCAGCAGCAATTCGCAGCAGCAGCAGCAGTGAATGCAGTAGCAGCAGCTGCAGCATCATCCCCCCCTTTAAGCCATGTATACCCCCTTATACCCCCCCATTATATATATATATATATATATATATATATATATATATATATATATATATATATATATATATATAGTTAGGTAATTAGATAGTTAGAAGAAGAATTAGAGGAAAGAATTAGAGGAAGGAATTAGAGGAAAGAATAAGAAGAAGTTAGAAGAAAAGGATTAAAAGAGAAGTAGAAGGAAGAATAGAAGGAGTTAGGAAAAGAAAGAGAAGAAATTAGAAAAGATTAGAAGGAGAGAGTAAGGAAGAGGTCAAGAAGAAGAATTAGAGTTAGAAGAATAGGAAGAAGAAGTTAGAAGAAGAAGGATTAGAGGAATAGGAAGATTAGGAAGAAAAGAGGAAGAATAGGATTTAGATGAGTTTGAGTTAAGGAGTGAAATCGAGCTCCGAGTATCGGAACGCGATGAAACTTGGCGTAGGCCTAGATTATATGAATTAGACTTTGCGGGTAGGCTCCCGGGTGGAAATCGGGGTCGTAGGGCGCCGGTATCGCGTCGTACCATTGCGTATCTTGAAATATTCAAGATATCGGCAATGGGCCGTATCATGGACTGGATGTCCACTTTACCTATGTATTTTGGTAGGTAATGAACCTATAGGCTAGTATCATACTACCCTAGGGAGCTCGGGTCGAAATACCAAGCGTAGGTAGGCTAACTTGATAATTGCCTAAGTTAGAATTTTACCCTTTTTAAGGGTAAAAATAGGATATTGGCCTACGGCCAGGATTTGAGTTTCCAAGTCCAAGATGGACTTGGATATGGGTTATAAGGGTTGGTAATGATTAGAAGTAGTCGCCTTGACCTAGTCTTGACCCCGGTTGACCACGGTTGACTTTTTGGATCAAAAGTCAACTATGGGTCAACACTTTACCCAATTTAGTCCCAAATTTTGTTAAACTTGAGCAGTTGACCAAAAGTCAACTATTAGGCACCATTGACCTAGGGTTGACCTAGAGTTGACCTAGAGTTGACCAGAGTTGACCCGATGACCAAAAGTCAACTGTAAGTCAACTTTCGACCTAGTTTGATTCGGATTGCCTTCTGTCATGCCCCAGAACCAGAATACTGGAGAGCGGGGGAATGACTCAGCCAGCTACGTATTACGGGTAGATGAATACCGTATAATACGATCAATGCTGTCTAAAAGACAAGGGGGTGCATACTACATGAAAGTCTCGCTATGGTCACTTCACATCTATTGTCTCAATCATTCAAACAAGAAACAGAAATAGAGAACATGTAAGATAAAGCAGTAAGGCGTCCCAAACGCTCAGTCAAAATGTTCTTGATATCTGGCTTTACAAAACATAGCCAGATGATGTAGCAAAGTATACACAATTGTTATCAGCTGCAGTCTGACTTAATTATAATTATGCAAAAGTAAGTACAAGATAATCCGACTAACATGTCGTTGCCAAACGACAAAGTATAAAGTAAATAACAAAACGAACGGGGAGATAAGGAACCCACTCGAGTCCTCCTGCGAGCATTCCTCTAGTATTGACCATCTTGGAGGTAGAAGTAAGCTGAGTCCTCGGGAACCGGCTCTAAATCTGGCCATGCAAAACCAGAGAGGTTAGACCTCTAATAGCAAGTACCGCAAGGAAGCACGATATGAGACATTAAACCAGTAAATAAGAGAATATAATAATAGACCCCTGCTTGCTACTGGGATTCACATAACATCACGACACTTCGAACCAACCTCCCAACCAAACAAGGACAGAAGTTGGCCCGTCATGTCCTGATGTTCTGATCATCTCAGTTAGGTAACAGAGTAGGTACAGTACACAAACAAATCAACTTAAACGGCCATCCAACTCCTACGGCTTACTACTGTGAGTCCCAAGTTATCCTGGAATTATGCAATAAAGATTTCTCAGTTCTTACTATGGACAAGCAAGGCTAGTCGATCCAATCAATCAATTGCGCCAATCATGAATTAGACGAGTCCCAGCAGGACGCCCGTCATCAACATACAATATACAATAAATAGTATAATCAGATACCGCTCCATGCCCGTGTGGCAGGTTTGTAGTATCTGTGGGGACCAGCCGGCCTGTCGGGTACTACTAGTCCCAAGAGGGCTGCCATGTAAGAACTCGGGAATCCATTCTCTCCATGCAATCATTATTTTTATTTAACTTAATAGTCTCTACGTTGAGTGAAATCCCATGCCGTGGATCATGGTCATTCGGAATGAGTACTTTAGTACGGGGTACGATATGCACAACTCTACAATGATGCCCGTGCGGTTAGGTTGTAGGTCTTACATAGCGTAATGCAACAATCCAAACTAACCACGGAACAATCATGCCTTGACCATAAAATACACATGCTTCTTTTATAGTAAAATAAATAAATAAATAATTAAATTGAAGCCTGCATGTGTGCCTGTATGTCAATATTCGGGATCGGCCAATCGATTATAGTAGTTCATACTTAATATGAACGTGTCTCATTCACTCATTTCAATAAGACGACTAGCCAGTCTCTTAGTTCCATCTAGGAACGCATGATCAATAATTAATCAAGATAACAATCAATGTTAATTAATGCCAAATTCGGAAAATAAACATTGGGAAATAAAGAATCTCATGCGCTGTGGGAAATGATTGAGAAATAAATAAATCTCATGCACTGTGGGAAATGATTGGAAAATAAATAAATCTCATGCGCCTGAGGGAAATGATTGGGAAATAATTAAACTCATGCGCTGTGGGAATAAAGATTTCCATGCGCCGAGGAATGAAGATTTGATGCGCTGCGGGAATAAAGATTTCCATGCGCTGAGGAATGAAGATTTGATGCGCTGGGACTGTCCTTCTTCTCCGAATTTTCTGAGAACAGAACCATGGGAACCATGGAAGCCATTGCTTCCAAGCTTCATAAATCCTTCATCCCAAGTCCAAATATGGACTTCCATAGGTCAAAATTGGGTAGAACGAAATTCTCTACAACATGGAACCATCAAAACTTGAAGATAACAAAGTTTACTAGATCAAAACCTAAGAAATCCGAAAATATAACAAACTTAGATCTACAACAAATAAGCCATGGAAATTGAAAATGCTAAGTACTAAAGAGACTTAAAATCAAATAGGGAAGATAATGGAACAATAAAAATAGGGATCCATCAAGAAGCAAGTTGGCACTTGCCTATCTCCTCTAGGTTGGTGGAAGAGTTATGAGGAAGAAGAAGAGTAATGGTGAAGAGAGAGAAAGGGTTTGGGGCTTTAAATGAAGGAGTGGTGGTAGGTGGGGGTTTATTTCGGTTCATGATGAACCAACATAATTAAACCAATCTGAGCCAAACCCATAGCAAAGCTAAAGCAGAGTATAAAAGCAGAAAGTAAAGTGCAGAAATAAAATTGCAGGAAATTAATTAACAAAAAATTAAAGGAATTTAAATACAGAGTAATACATGATAAATATTAAATGAATACATTCCAGCAGTACTTGTATTTAGAATACGTATTCTGGGAACGGGAAGTGACATCTCTACCCTCCTTAGAAAATTTCCATCCTCGGAATTTCAGATCCAAGCATGATAGAAATATCGAAGCTAAACTAATCTAAGTATAAGGAATTTAAGTAAGCAATCATTCTACAATGTCAATAGTATGTAATATATCTATGTTGAACATTCTACGATAGCAAGCAATTCTACTCGTAAGGTGGCAAGCATGAGGAGTTAAGACAATCAAGGTATACAGAAAGAGATATACCTTGTGACTCAAACAGGTGCGGATACCGTGATCGGATATCATCCTCACGTTCCCACGTTGACTCCTCTAAAGAGTGATGACCCCAAGCAACCCGGACAAGGTTAATTGTTCGGTTCTTGAGTACCTTCTCTCTTCGGTCCAAAATAGACACAGGCTGTTCCTCATAAGACAGGTTGGTACCAACAACTAGCTCAGAATGATCAAGGATATGGCTTGGGTCCGATACATACCTTCGCAACTGAGATACATGAAATACGTTATGCACCTCTCGTAACGAAGGTGGAAGGGATAAACGATAAGCAACATCGCCTATCCTATCAAGAATAACAAATGGGCCCACGTACCGCGGACTCAACTTTCCGCGAACGCCAAATCTAATGACCCCACGGGTAGGTAAGATCCGCAAGAACACGTGGTCCCCAACAGAAAACTCTAGCGGCCTACGATGCTGGTCCGCCCAATGTCGATGCCGATCATGCGCAACTCGAAGTCGCTCTCTAATTCCTTTAATCACTTCCACTGTCTGAACAATCATTTCCGGGCCTAACATCTTCCTCTCCCCGATATCATCCCATGCTAGTGGTGACCTACACTTCTTACCATATAGTGCTTCAAATGGCGCCATCTGGATACTGGCTTGATAACTGTTGTTATAAGAAAACTCAACTAAGTACAGGTAGCTCTCCCAAGATCCCCCAAATTCTAGGGTACAAGCTCGCAACATATCTTCCAAAGTCTGAATCGTTCTTTCTGATTGCCCATCCGTCTGCGGATGGTAAGCCGTGCTAAATCTTAACTTGGTACCCAGACTATGATGTAAGCTCTTCCAGAAATGTGATATAAAGCGGGTATCTCGATCCGACACAATACTGATAGGGACTCCATGCTGCCTGACTATCTGTTGCATATATAACTCCGCCAACTTTTCTGTAGATTGTCCTACTCTGAAAGGAAGAAAATGTGCTACCTTCGTAAGTCGGTCTACTATTACCCAAATAGCGTCTTTACCACTTGGTGATCTTGGTAAACCGGTCACAAAATCTATTGTAATATGTTCCCACTTCCATTCCGGGATAGGAAGCGGTTGCAATAACCCAGCTGGCCTCTGCTGTTCTGCCTTTACTTGCTGACATATCAAGCAACGGGAAACAAACCTAGCTATCTCCCTCTTTATCCCGTTCCACCAGAAGTGCTGCTTGATATCTTGGTACATCTTGGTCCCTCCAGGATGTATAGAATACTGGGAACTGTGAGCTTCTGCCATAACCTCCTGTCTGATATCTCCACTAGGCACACATAGACGTGATCCAAACCTAAGTGTACCATCTTCATGAATTCTTATCTCCTTCCTGAGTCCTGACTCACATTCTGCCCTAAGCTTCTGAATCCTCGGGTCCTGTGCCTGAGCTGTCTTGATCCTGTCTACTAAGTCGGATTGAACTTGCAGACTTGTTAGAACTCCTACATCACTAGGAAGTATAACTTCGATGCCCATCTCCTGAAGGTCTTCTAAGATATGTCTCTGTGTTGTCAACATGAATGCGCCGCCTCTTCTGCTGAGAGCGTCTGCTACTACATTCGCCTTGCCTAGATGATACTGAAGCTCCACGTCATAATCCTTGATCAACTCCAACCATCTCCTCTGCCTCATGTTTAGTTCCTTCTGAGTAAAGATGTACTTCAGACTTTTGTGGTCTGTGTACATGTCCACTCGATCACCATATAAGTAATGCCTCTATAGCTTCAAAGCAAATACTACTGCTGCCAACTCCAAGTCATGAGTCGGGTAATTCTTCTCGTGGTCCCGAAGTTGCCTAGATGCATACGCTATCACCTTCCCATGTTGCATAAGGACACATCCAAGTCCTTTACCTGATGCATCACAATAAACGGTAAAACCTCCGGGTCCAACTGGCAATGTAAGAATAGGCGCTGATATCAACTTCTGCTTCAGATTCTCAAATGATGCCTGACATTCTGCCGACCAAACGAATGGTACATCCTTCCGTGTCAAGCGGGTCATGGGTGCTGAAAGCCTTGCAAAATATGATACAAACCTTCTGTAATATCCTGCCAATCCCAAGAAACTTTGCACATCTGCTATGGTCTTGGGTACTGGCCAACTTTCTACTGCTTCTACCTTCTTGGGATCTACTGCTACTCCAGCTCCTGATATGATATGACCCAAAAATGAAATGTGATCCGACCAAAACTCACATTTGCTGAGCTTGGCATACAACTGGTTCTCTCTCAGAATCTGTAACACTTTTCTGAGGTGGTCTTCATGCTCCTCTTCACTAGTAGAGTATACGAGAATGTCGTCAAGAAACACAACGACAAACTGATCTAAGTATGGCATAAAGATGCGGTTCATCAAATCCATAAATATTGCTGGAGCATTGGTCAAACCAAACGGCATTACTAAGAATTCATAATGCCCATACTTCGACCTGAATGCTGTCTTGGGAATGTCCTTCTTCCGAACCCTCACTTGATGATACCCTGAACGAAGATCTATCTTGGAGAAAACTCTAGCTTTGCTCAACTGATCAAATAAGTCGTTGATCCTTGGTAGTGGGTACTTGTTCTTTACTGTTGCCGCGTTAAGCTTCCTGTAATCGATACACAATCTGGATGACCCATCCTTCTTTCCCACAAGTACCACTGGTGCTGCCCATGGTGATATGCTAGCTTGGATGAACTTCTTCTCCTTTAGTTCCTCTATGTGTTGATATACCTTAGCCTGCTCCGAGTCCGCCATTCTGTAAACTCGATCTGATATCGGTTTAGTTCCAGGTGCCAATTCTATGCTGAACTCAATATCTCTAACTGGTGGCAGACCTGGAAGTTCTTCAGGAAATACGTCTAGAAACTCTTCAACTACCTTCGGAACTAGAACTTCTTCCATTGCCGTCACTACTCCCTGCTCTTGTTGAGTTGCCACTGATCTGACTAAGGTGAACCGCTTCATGCCTGGAATATCAAAAGATACACTCCCTCTACGACAATCTATCGTCGCATGACTGTCTTTCAGCCAGTCCATGCCTAAGATAACGTCGAAATTTCCAACAAGAAATTCTATCAACCGGGCGGGTAAGGAATGCCCGCAAACTACAACGCTACATGCTAGAATAACTCGACTAACTCCTACGAGCCCATTACCAGTGAGTATATTCAACTTCCCTGACAATGCCTCGAACTCCATTCCTAGTCGTGTTGTAAATTGTGCAGATATAAATGAGTGCGATGCTCCCGAATCAAACAATGCTACTGCGGGATAAGAGGCGACGAGAATGTTACCTGCCACAACATCTCCCGATGCCAATGCCTCCTCCAAGGACAGAGTGAATGCCTGCCCTCGACCTCCTTGCTGGTTCCCATGCTACGGCCTAGCCTGGTGCTGCCGTTGGCCCCTGTCCTGGTGATGCTGGGGTGGTCTATGCTGGTGTTGCTGCATCGGCGGTCCCTGCTGCCGAAACATCTGAGCATGTGGCATTAACGGACGCTGGGCCAATGGTCTCACTGCCACTGCGTGTCCTCGATACTGCCCTGCCCCTGGTGCTGGCAGAGCAGGAAACTGTTGCACTGGTCCTCCTGACCTCGAATTCATAGGACATGTGGTAACCCGATGATCTGGATTTCCACATATCAAACACAATCTGTTCAATGTCCGACACACATCTCTAGTGTGCCCTATCTTCCCACAATAAGTGCAGCCCGCTGGGGGTTGCTGGTTCTTTCTCTGTTGCTGTTGCTGTTGCCTGGGTGGTGGTGCTGGTCCTCGTATCGCCACATCGTGGATACGAATGCCAGTGGATGGTCCTGTTGTTCGGGGCGCCGCTCCCCCTCCTCCTTCAATCTGACTATGAGATCTCTTCTGACCCCCAGTCCTCACCGCAAGCCTCTGAATAGTGATCTCATGCCTTCGAGTTGCCGTTAATACTTTGTCAAAAGTCTGGTAATTGTGTCCCTCTATCAATTGCAAGAGTTCAAGGTGAAACCCTTGCTGAAACCTCATGGCCCTCTGGCGCTCTGTTGCTACCATCTCTGGGGCGAACCTACTCAATCTGCAGAACTCCGCTGCATAAGCATCTACAGTCTTGCCGGCCTGTCTGAGGTTGATAAACTTCTGTTGTAGCTCAAACTGCGCCACAACTCCATAGTACTTCGTCTTGAATCTTGCAGTAAAATCGTCCCAAGCCACAGGACGTCTGATGCCTACCTCCTCTGATTCCCACCAATCACGTGCGAGATCCTGAAGTAACAATTTTACCTGATCTACACGTTCTTCTGCCGGCACCTTCGCTGCTGTCAGAATAGCCTCCATATCCTTAAGCCATGTATCTGCTGAGATGGCATCCTCCGTGCCTTCAAAACGGCGGGGATTGTACTTGCAAAACCTGGCTGATGCTCCTGAATCAGTCCTCACTCCTTTTTCCAATGCCGTCTGCAATCCTTGGTTAAGCAACACATTCTGCTCTTGTAACTGAGCGTGCATACGCTGCTGGGCTAACATCTGATGTTGCTGAGTAGCCATCATTTCTCTCATGATCTCCAGAAGGGCTGGTGTGTCCACTTGGGTAGGTGGAACTGTTGGTGGTGGTGGAACATCCGGATACTGCGATCCAGCTGCTGCTTCCACTATCACTTCTTCCTGGGCAGCCTCCTGAGGCGAGACTGGCCCTTGTTGCTGACCAACAGGGTCAGGTTGTCCATGTTGCTCCTGCTGTTGTCCAGCTCTGACCGATGTGGACGAAGTGCCCCTAAGAAAAGGGATAAGAGAACAATCAAACGATCGGACAGGAAAGATCAATGAAGTCAAAGGATACCAGAATGTCAAGCTAGAGTCGAGAGTAACGGATCATGAGATCAAGAGGGAACATGTATGGTTGAGACATCCTATAAATTAAAACACCCTACAAGTCTGAAATCAGACCTGCATGGGCCACCACTAAAACCTTGTCAAGCCCCAGAACCAGAATACTGGAGAGCGGGGGAATGACTTAGCCAGCTACGTATTACGGGTAGATGAATACCGTATAATACGATCAATGCTGTCTAAAAGACAAGGGGGTGCATACTACATGAAAGTCTCGCTATGGTCACTTCACATCTATTGTCTCAATCATTCAAACAAAAAACAGAAATAGAGAACATGTAAGATAAAGCAGTA
The DNA here is from genome assembly GCA_029216955.1 of Iris pallida. Lineage (NCBI taxonomy): Eukaryota > Viridiplantae > Streptophyta > Magnoliopsida > Asparagales > Iridaceae > Iris > Iris pallida. Next base: position 12,235,889 of record JANAVB010012200.1, read on the forward strand.
AGGCGTCCCAAACGCTCAGTCAAAATGTTCTTGATATCTGGCTTTACAAAACATAGCCAGATGATGTAGCAAAGTATACACAATTGTTATCAGCTGCAGTCTGACTTAATTACAATTATGCAAAAGTAAGTACAAGACAATCCGACTAACATGTCGGTGCCAAACGGCAAAGTATAAAGTAAATAACAAAACGAGCGGGGAGGTAAGGAACCCACTCGAGTCCTCCTGCGAGCATTCCTCTAGTATTGACCATCTTGGAGGTAGAAGTAAGCTGAGTCCTCGGGAACCGGCTCTAAATCTGGCTATGCAAAACCAGAGAGGTTAGACCTCTAATAGCAAGTACCGCAAGGAAGCACGATATGAGACATTAAACCAGTAAATAAGAGAATATAATAATAGACCTCTGCTTGCTACTGGGATTCACATAACATCACGACACTTCGAACCAACCTCCCAACCAAACAAGGACAGAAGTTGGCCCGTCATGTCCTGATGTTCTGATCATCTCAGTTAGGTAACAGAGTAGGTACAGTACACAAACAAATCAACTTAAACGGCCATCCAACTCCTACGGCTTACTACTGTGAGTCCCAAGTTATCCTGGAATTATGCAATAAAGATTTCTCAGTTCTTACTATGGACAAGCAAGGCTAGTCGATCCAATCAATCAATTGCGCCAATCATGAATTAGACGAGTCCCAGCAGGACGCCCGTCATCAATATACAATATACAAGAAATAGTATAATCAGATACCGCTCCATGCCCGTGTGGCAGGTTTGTAGTATCTGTGGGGACCAGCCGGCCTGTCGGGTACTACTAGTCCCAAGAGGGCTGCCATGTAAGAACTCGGGAATCCATTCTCTCCATGCAATCATTATTTTTATTTAACTTAATAGTCTCTACGTTGAGTGAAATCCCATGTCGTGGATCATGGTCATTCGGAATGAGTACTTTAGTACGGGGTACGATATGCACAACTCTACAACGATGCCCGTACGGTTAGGTTGTAGGTCTTACATAGCGTAATGCAACAATCCAAACTAACCACGGAACAATCATGCCTTGACCATAAAATACACATGCTTCTTTTATAGTAAAATAAATAAATAAATAAATTAAAGCCTGCATGTGTGCCTGTATGTCAATATTCGGGATCGGCCAATCGATTATAGTAGTTCATACTTAATATGAACGTGTCTCATTCATTCATTTCAATAAGACGACTAGCCAGTCTCTTAGTTCCATCTAGGAACGCATAATCAATAATTAATCAAGATAACAATCAATGTTAATTAATGCCAAATTCGGAAAATAAACATTGAGAAATAAATAATGTTTGGGAAATAAAGAATCTCATGCGCTGTGGAAAATGATTGGGAAATAAATAAATCTCATGCACTGTGGGAAATGATTGGAAAATAAATAAATCTCATGCGCCTGAGGGAAATGATTGGGAAATAATTAAACTCATGCGCTGTGGGAATAAAGATTTCCATGCGCCGAGGAATGAAGATTTGATGCGCTGTGGGAATAAAGATTTCCATGCGCTGAGGAATGAAGATTTGATGCGCTGGGACTGTCCTTCTTCTCCGAATTTTCTGAGAACAGAACCATGGGAACCATGGAAGCCATTGCTTCCAAGCTTCATAAATCCTTCATCCCAAGTCCAAATATGGACTTCCATAGGTCAAAATTGGGTAGAACAAAATTCTCTACAACATGGAACCATCAAAACTTGAATATAACAAAGTTTACTAGATCAAAACCTAAGAAATCCGAAAATGTAACAAACTTAGATCTACAACAAATAAGCCATGGAAATTGAAAATGCTAAGTACTAAAGAGACTTAAAATCAAATAGGAAAGATGATGGAACAATAAAAATAGGGATCCATCAAGAAGCAAGTTGGCACTTGCCTATCTCCTCTAGGTTGGTGGGAGAGTTATGAGGAAGAAGAAGAGTAATGGTGAAGAGAGAGAAAGGGTTTGGGGCTTTAAATGAAGGAGTGGTGGTAGGTGGGGGTTTATTTCGGTTTATGATGAACCAACATAATTAAACCAATCTGAGCCGAACCCATAGCAAAGCTAAAGCAGAGTATAAAAGCAGAAAGTAAAGTGCAGAAATAAAATTGCAGGAAATTAATTAACAGAAAATTAAAGGAATTTAAATACAGAGTAATACATGATAAATATTAAATGAATACATTCCAGCAGTACTTGTATTTAGAATACGTATTCTGGGAACGGGAAGTAACACCTTCCAATGTCCTCCTATGACCAAGGTTGACCTAACTAGATCTATCTTGACCTGATATGACTTTGTTAGGCCTAATATGACTTAGATTAACCCTGTACCATCTAGTTTGACCTTGTTTGACCTAGAATGACTTAGTTTGACGTGTCTTGACCTATTTTGACTCAGTATGACTTAATTTCACTTCCAAACCATTATATTGATATAGTATTCCATCTATAGGTCCTCGAGGCACTGTTCTTGGACTCAGTCGACTTATCCATCACAGCACAGGCGAGTACATTCTCTGATAATATTTTTGTTTTATGATATCGTCTTTGTTTCTAGTATTTAGTACAGATTATCCTTGTTCTCTTGACACATTGTTCACACGGATTGATATTTGTCTGGATCCCGTCATAAGATGTTATTCCTCTTATATATGGTATACACTGGGCAAGTCTTTATTGTTTATTATTCATTGTATAGATACGATTCCTGTGTAGGCTCGCGACCTCCTCAGAGAATACGTATCATGACGTGTCATGACTGGATCCACTATATTAGTCAGGGATGGGGGTGTTAGCGTAGATATGTGATCAATACTCTATGGTATTATATTGTATCATCATTGTATCACTATAGTATTCTCATTGTATTGTGTTAATCATACACTCACGTATGATTAGCCAGGCCAAACATTGTATCAAGTTCTAAGCCGATCATATGTTGAAACTAATACTAAACTCACATAGATATAGTTCCATATTATTGTACATGATTTATACTGTTTTCCTGTTCTTACATTCAGATTACAGCCTTGACATGCCTTACCATGATTCATGTACACATTATTTACTTCGTAGATTCTCTCTATTTACTGCTACATTTTCAATATCGTCTAACTAGAATTGTTATTTGAGATTTGTGCTTGTTCCATCCTGACGTGGCGAAGAGGATTGTCCTACCTACTACGGTCCGGTTGACGTAGTGGGCGTAGACTTGGAGACCTTGGTTCAGCAGGGCTTAGCTCCGCCCGACGAGCCTCTAGCTTAGTTTAGTTAGACTAGACATTTTGGACTGGACCTTGTCTCCAGCTTACTACTTGTTATTATATTATATTTTAGGATTGTATTAGAGACTTGGACTTAGACTTGTATATTATTTGTGATGGATTTGACAGGTTATATTTTATAGACTTGTTGTCTTTATCTTTCAGTCTTTACTTATTATCTTAGAGTTGTGATTGAGTATTCATATATTATCATTGCTTGTCCTCCGTTCGGAGTTGACCATATTCTCGACAGGTTTTGATATATATATATAAACTGTTTAGAGTAGAAAATCTACAGCGTTTCACGCCGTTTCTACGGTGAGGGCTGGGCGTTGTTACGTACACGTGCCCTTATAGCGGGTGCGGGTCGTGACATCTTCGGTATACCGCTTAGGGAAGAAAGCGAGACTTATTTTAACTGCAGAAAATTGGTAATGGAGACACAGAAACAGCCACCAGCTCCAGAATCTTTTAACCTGTGTACAACGCATTTTACAAGATTGCTGACTAATTCCAAGGGCACACAAGCAAAAGTCAGTAACCAGGAAGTGAAAAATAAGTTCTTCGAATTATTACAGAAGCTTCGTAATGGTGATGAGATTGCTAATCCAGATGATTTGGCCAAGCTGTTGATCTTCCACTTGTGCCAAACTGTATTCTTCACTAAAACTGGCGGTTCAAGTTTGCCGTACAAATTCTTCACGTTGGTGGACAGTATAGAAGCAATCAACAGTATATGCTGGCCAAGATTAATACTGGAATATGTCATGGATAGTATAAAAAGGAGTACAAGTAAATGTGTTGGAGGTGATTACTCCGATGTTTACTCCAAGATGGAAGGTTGTACAATATACTTCCTATATTGGTTTGCAGAACATACTACCCTTCTGGAAAGAAAGTTTGAACCAATTACAAATTACCCAAGATTTTTTACATGGGATGGGTACAGAATCTCAACCTTCCTCAGGACCGAGTACCCCCAGGAAATGGATTCTCCATACATATTTGAAAACTTGGTCATATCTGTTGGACAAGAAGGAGGACACCTGGAAGGTAAGGAACCTCTAGAAGAAGATATTCCATGAGAGGGAAGGAGAGAGACAGGGGAAGAAAGGATACCCTGTGCTGAGGTTAGTGCCGAACAAGTCAAAATCAGTGACACAATTGGTGGCTTGGCACTGTAATTGGAGGAATTAAGAAGACAGAATTCTGATCTTATGGCGCAGAACGAGAAGCTCCTCGAAAAGATTAAAGAGCTAGAGGCACAACTCCGTGCAGTCAAAGCTGATATGGAGAGCTCGACACATGAACTAGAGGAAATCAAATGACAGAATTCTGATCTGCTTGAACAAGAAGCCCATCAACGTGCAATCAGAAGCACAATAGATGGTTCAGTGAAGCAATTGGAGGATTTGAGATCACAAAACCTTAAACTTTTCAATGATAATGCAATGCTCAATGACAGAGTTAAAGAGCTAGCAGCACAAGGTAAAATATTCTCTTTTTTAAATTTGTGATTTGTCATTATACAAGTTTTATTACAATAGAATGACATTCTCCGTGTAAATTTAACACGGAGAATGTCATTCTCCGTGTCAATTTAACACACAGAATGTCATTCTCCGTGTCATTTAATACGGAGAATGATATTCTCCTTGTTAAATTAACACGGATAATGGTCTTTTCCATTATTAAATTGAGAAATCTTTAACTTTTTTTAATTCACATCGTACCTTTCATTCTTGTTTGTTTTATAACAGTGGAAATAACAGAGCAGCTGCGACAAGCAAATAACAGGCTTGTTCAGGAGAAAAAAGAGCTTCAAGAGAAGATTGAATTGTTGAATAAAGCAGCAATTGAAAAGGATGCAGCACAAGGTAAAATCTTCTCTTTTTTAAATTTGTGATTTGTCATTATACAAGTTTTATTACAATAGAATGACATTCTCCGTTCAATTTAACACGGAGAATGACATTCTCCGTGTCAATTTAACATGGAGAATGTCATTCTCCGTGTCAATTTAACACACAGAATGTCATTCTCCGTGTCATTTAATACGGAGAATAATATTCTCTGTGTTAAAATACAGGGAGAATGTCATTCTCCGTTTTAAGTAACACGGAGAATGACATTCTGCTTGTTACATGTAGTAGAATGAACAATTCTCCGTGTATAATTACACGGAGAATAACATTCTCCATTTTAGATTAAACGGAGAATGTTAAATCCTATTGTCACATGGATATATAATGACATTCTCCGTTTAAATTACACATGAGAATGACATTCTCCGTGTTATTTAACACGGAGAATGATATTCTCCGTTTAAATTAGAACGGAAAATGTCATTCTCCGTGTACTAATGAAACGGAGAATGTCTTTTCCATTGTTAAAACTGAGAATGTTCTTTACTTTTTTTCTATTAACATCGTACCTTTCATTGATGTTTGTTTTATATCTGTGCAAATAACAGAGTAGCTGAGACGAGCAAATAAAAGGCTCACTGATGACAAAAACAAGCTTCAAGGAAAAGTTGAATTGTTGAGTAAAGAAGCCATTGAAAAGGATGCTGAAATCAATAATCAAAAAGCCATAATTGATGTATTGCAGATTACACAGCTTCAACAAGTTCCAAAAAAACAACCTGACAAACCTGTCGAACCAGAAGTATGCAAAACAGTATTAGGAAGGGGGGAAAGAGGAGGCTAAAACTATCAGATGTAATGACTAATGATGATTTTACTCCCCAAGGGAAGAATACAACAAAAAGGCAGAAGCTTAAGGACGATCCGAAGCCAAAACCTCAACCCAAACCCAGAGCAAAAAAAATAATAATAAGAAGGATGATTCAACATCCAAAGAAGAAGCCAGAATTGCAGAACTGGTAAAAAATGGCGACATACTCAGGGAATGCGAGGACCTCAGACTTTGGAATGAGGCAGATAAAGAGCTGCAGAAGCTTTACAAGGACCTCGTATTCAAAAACAAGATGACTCCAGGTTATGTATTCTTCTATATTCCTTTCGTCTTTTTTCACAATTATTTTTGTCCATTTCTATTGATTTAATCTAACTGAACTAAATTTATGTGCAGTAATCTTGTATATTATTCTGCTGCAAGTCAAAATAAAGTTGAAATTATTCTGACATCATTAGACATGCAAGACATATTCAACTATCAAGACATAGAGGCTGCTATACTAAACATAATAATAATGGTGATGAAAGAAGACCAAGAAAAATCAAGAAATGAACCACAATCAAGTTCACAAGAGGTGTAACATAAGTGGTCTGAATTTATGTTGCCCCACACATTGGTAAGAATCAAAACTGAAACATCCCTCCTATTTATGTGTACACTGATGAAACTAACTAATGTTATTATGCCTTTGTTTTTTGGAAAACAGTCCATCATTCGCAATGCTCATGTTGAAGATGCAAAAGCCGGTGCCATTGAAACTTTCAAAACAGATGTCGATGACCTAATCATGGGTTTACAGGACGACATAGAATGGCTATTCATTCCTGTCTTTGATGATCGTGTAAAATACTATACACTCCTGACATTCAACTTCAGCTCGTACGAGTGGGCACACTACAACTCCTTGGTGCAAAACACGTACGAATCGAGCAAGGCAGATGCAGAATATATGAAGGAGATCTTAGAGCCTATTATCAGGAGAAAAATTGACATGATGAGGCAAAAATGCAAGGCGATGATAGAGTATGAAAGCACAAATATAAACTTTCGTTCAAATTGCCCACAACAAAAAGCACCCAACTACCTCTTGTACACAGCATATTTTATGAGGTGCTTGATGATTCATCCGTTCACAATACCAGTAAAAGGAAAGGACGATGACAAAATTCACAATAGGATTACAAAAATTAGGTTGCAATGGCTTAAGAGGTTGCTTAAAAGTCCAAATACAAATGATGAACACATTATGAAAATGACAATGTAAAACACATTATGAAAATGACAATGTACTAAGAAAGAATTGTATATTACATTGTTTTGTATATATGAAAATGAAAATGCAGTTATATTCTTCTGTGTCTGTGTCTGTGTCATTTTGTTACATCTGCTCTGTATTATATTGCATTGTTCTGTATATATGAAAATGCAGTTATATTCTTCTATGACTGCGTCTTTTGGTTACATCTGTTGTCTTGTATTACATTGTTCTATCTCAATGAACACGGAGAATGTCCTATCTCTGTTGTACTTATAGGAGAATGAATATTCTTCGTGCTAAATAACACGGTGAATGGTCATTCCAGTTTTTAAATGCATGAGGATGACCATCCGTGTTAAATAAAACGGAGAATATCAATCTCCGTATTAAATAACACGGAGATTGGTCATTCTCCATGTTAAAACGCATAAGGATGGACATTTTCCGTGTTAAATAAAACGGAGAATAGAATTCTCCGTCCTACTTAATACGGAGAATGGATATTCTGGTGAATGGTCATTTCAGTTTTTAAACGCATGAGGATAACCATTCTCCGTTTTAAATAAAACGGAGAATATCAATCTCCGTGTTAAATAACAAGGAGATTGGTCATTCTCCATGTTAAAACGCATAAGAATTGACATTCTCCGTGTTAAATAAAACGGAGAATAGAATTCTCCGTCCTACTTAACACGAAAAATGTATTCTCCGTGCTAAGTAAGACGGAGAATAATAATCTCCGTGTTATTTAACACGGAGAATAGAATTTTTAGTTTTAAAATACCGACGATGGTCAATCTCCGTGTTAAGCAAGACGGAGAATGCCATTTTTCGTGTTTTAAACAGAGAATGGTCATTTTAGTTTTAAACTACACAGAGAATGTCATTCTCCGTGTTATTTAGCACGGAGAATGTCATTCTCCATATTTAAAACGGAGAATGGTCATTCCATGCATGATAGACCATTGTCCGTTTTAAATTACACTTGTAACAACTATTAAATGCCACCTTATTTATTGGGGGGTGGGCAGTTGAGTAGTTTGCATAATGAACCTATTAAATGAGATTCATTATGCTGACTATTAGGTTCATCTGCATTTATTGGACAGTATGTCCTATATAAAGGGCTTTCTTGAGGAGCAAACTCCATCATCTTCATAGCATTTCCATTATGCACAACCCTGACTTAGTTTTGAGAGGAGAATGGCCTGGCATCAGTTGGCTGTTGGCTGTGGATCTTTTCGTTCAAAGTAGTTATGTCCTTGTAGAAGAACACGTTGTAGTGAATCTCGAGATGCATTGGAAGACCTTGTTCGAACCTGAACAACATCTTGGCTGTCCTCGTGCTTTGTCAAAAAGTTGGGGTGTCATGCTATGCCCTTCTCAGAAATGGTCGAGCATTCCCTTGGCAGAGCCACAAGTTGTGCTTTGTTCTGCTCATTCCGGCATTCGGGGTTGCGGGTAAAGGAAAGGAGGAATACGCTTCGATGCTATCTTCTGTGAAGATAAACCCTCTCGTATGTGCACCAAGATGAATAAGGGTTGCACTTCTGTGAAGATAAACCCACTTGTATGCTTCTTTAGGCCTTTCTGAATTTGTAATAGATGCTTTCTTTAAGAACAATATGAGTCTTTGTAATAGATCTTTTGTAGAAGAACAGTATGAGTCTTTCTGAATCTGTAATAGAGCCTTTGAACACATATTAAAGTCTTTCTTAATCTGTAATAGAGCCTTTGAACACATATTAATAAAAGAACTTCTTTCTATAATTTCTGTTTTAATTTTATTTTTCTCTGTCTATATACTTTGTAACATATGCGGTGCTTTCTATAATAAAATCACGAATAATATGACATTCAAAGTACAAATGAGAATGTTCATTCTCCGTGTTAAATTAAAGTACACATTAGAATATAACATTTTCTGTTTTAATTAAAATGATAATGCCATTCTCCGTTTAATTCAACACGGAGAATGTCATTCTCCGTGTTGAATTAAACGGAGAATAACAATTATAGTCTTATAGCGCATGAGAATGTTCATTCTCCATATAAGTTAAAATGGAGAATGGATTTCCCAATATTGAAACGAATGAGAATTCCATTCTCCGTCCTGAATTACAAGGAGAATGGCACGGAGAATGAACATTTCCATTCGTTATAATACTTATAATGCCATTCTCCGTCCTAGATTAACACAGAATGAGATTTAACACGGAGAATGACATTCTGTGTGCACAGAATGTCATTCTCCGTGTTATGTGACACGGAGAATGACATTCTGTGTTAGGTGACACACAGAATGTCATTCTCCGTGTCACCTAACACGTAGAATGGCATTCTTCTTTCAAATCCACACGGAGAATGTCATTATTTGTTTTAAATGTCATTCTCCGTTTTAAATCGACACGGAGAATGTCATTCTCCGTGTCATCTAAAACGGAGAATGGCATTATCTATGTCCCTAACACACAGAATGTCGTTCTCCGTGTTAAATTGAAACGGAGAATGACATTCTCCGGGTCACAAAACATGGAAAATGTCATTCTAAGTGTTAAAATGAATGGAAATTACATGGTGAATGACATTCTCATTGTTAGAACAAATGAGAATGCTATTCTCTGTGTAATTTGAAACGGAGAATGGCATTCTCCGTCTAAGAATGACAGATAATCGTCATTATGCATTCAAAAACTGTGAAACATTAGATATAAAACAAACAATTGATGTCAAAATTGTAAGAAATGTATGGAAAAAAACAGTTATATAAAAGGAAGAGTATATGTATATGTATTAACGAGGGGGCACTGCCTCCTCGACTACCGTAGAAGCACGTGGAGGGAGAGAAAAAGTTCTACGATTGTGATTACCTAATTCAAGACAATTATGGCACCTAACCTTCCTCTTCTTTTTTTTCTTGTTTTTATAATTGCTCTTATAACGGTCCACCTTTGGTCGGCCGGGACCCCGTTTCGGAACAGGGGGTAGGACCAAATCAGTTGAATTATTTTCAAACTGTTTTCCAAAATCTGGAACTGGACGAATAGTACATGAATATAGCTTCTGGTAGAAATTTGATGTCCAATACTGCTCCACAAAATCGTAGACAGATTTGCCTTAACCAAATCTGATGCATTGGATTGCATGGCTGCATGGGAATCCATATACCTTCCATCTACGACAACTACAATGCCAATCAAGAAGATTCACCAAGTGGGAGGAAGTATCTGCCATCACCTCAAACTCGAAATCACCAGACCGATATACCTTATAAGACATGCCATCATCTGTAAGCTGCTTCAGCATATTCTCGACGTATGGAGTCAATATGTTATTGAAATCACTTGCATCCTTGTGGCGATCTGAGATCATCTTCATCATCTTCACCCTGATGACATTTACAAGTGCTGAAATAGGCATTTTTTTCTCAGCCTTTATCCATGAATTGAATGACTTTGCACAACTAGAAGCAACCTCGCCGTATCTACATCCCAGAAAGAATGCATTTGACCAATTTTCAGGCTTTTGTTTATCCATCCATTTCACAACATGCACTACCAAAATTTATCGTTTTAGCGACGGCCACATCCGTCGCTAAACTGACGGTAATTACTATTAGCGACCGATAACCGACGGATTTTGGCCAAAAAATTCCGTCAGCAATCAGCTCGTCGCTAATAACGTTCCGTCGCTAAGTTGTCGTCACATGACTGAATAGCGACGGATTGTCGACGTCACAATACGAAGCATTAGCGACGTATTTTCGACGGACTTTCGTCCATTTCAACTATTAAGTACTGAAGTGTGTAGGCAATAGCGACGTAAAATTTCGTCGGTAACCCGTCGTGATAGCGTATCAGATCGTATCATTCTGTCGCTAAGCCGTCGGTATTCGTCGGTAGCTAACGACGGATTAGCGACGGTATTCTGACGGACTATCCGTCGATCAGGTTCTGGAAATGCTTGGCATTTCCAGCACAATGGCGACGGAAGAGTAGTCGCTAATACGTCGCGATCGTGTCGCTACAGCGACGGGTTGCTGACTGATTATCCGTCGCCATGATTCTGAAAATGTCATGCATTTCCAGAATCATGTCGACGGATTTTCCGTCGCTACGCGGTCGCCCTGGAGACGGATTAGCGGCTGATTATCAGTCGCCCTGGAGACGGATTGTCGTCGCTATTCCGTCGAATATTATACCACCAGAACCTGACCGACGGATAATCCGTCGACCACCCGTCGCTACCTGGAAACAGTTTAAAAACTCCAGATAGCGACGGCTTATCGGTCGAAAACCCGTCGGTAACTGGGATTATCCGTCGCTAAACGGTTACTAGTCCGTCGCTAACTGAGTTTTTTGGGAAAAAAATTGCAGCACTTTCCCTGTTCACAAATATATGCATAAACCAAACCAATATATAATGCACACCAATTATCCAACAATCACATAGACCAAATATATTATGCGCATCAATTATCCAAGAATCACATAGACCAAATATGCACATACGAATTTAATGCACACCAATTATCCAAGAATCATATAGACCAAACCAAATTAATATAAAATAGACATCAATTATCCGGAAGAGTAACCTAATATCCATCGTTATAATCCGATCATTGCACAAATATTCCAAATTTTTCATAAATATTCCAAAACACATAGGAAAGAGTTGGCCAGTTACAGTAACCTAATATCCATTCCTGGCGACCGATCATAACACAAATATTCCAAAATTTTCACAAATATTCCAAAACACATAGAAAAATCGACTTTCGCCTCAACAATAACCACAAGTCAGACGATGAATTCTTACAGCCAGGGATGATAGTTGCGTTGAGGCATGTACCATTCTATCAGCCACTTTGCATACGAAGGCTCAATCTGGTTGAGGTCTTCTGTAGGGACAGGAGGGTCGGTCCCGATGCTACTACTCTCTGACGGTGGCTCCTCCTTAGCTTCAAGCTTGGGAGCAATCTCTTCCCTGATGGTCAGCGATTCTTCCTTGACCTCGACCTTTGGTAACACCTTCTCCTTAACAGTCACCGGCTCTTGTTTGACGACGGAGACTTCCTCCGTGTCGACCTCCAAGGGTTTCTTGCCTCGACCCCTTCCTCGACAAGCAGCACCACCTCGACGAGTCCTAGGAGCCATCTTTCTGACAACAAAAATTTTTATATAGGGTAAAGAAATTTACTCAAGTTATAAAAGTTGTGACATTGGATTTTTGCGTTCATCATCATTAGAGGGAGCAGCACTAGAAAAGTTGTGACGTTGGTAGCATGAGAGAGTAAAAATGTGTATCACAAGACTAACAGAATTACTATGTAATTATGTACTCACCAATAACCGGATGTAACTAGAGTCGTTGGGCCTATCGTGCAGTAATTTGTGGATCCGCTGGTATAGGCCAGATGTACTTAGTATCTAGTGTATCAGATTAGTATCGGTCTATCGGTTTGGTATAGGACGTATCATATTGGTATTGGCCTTAACAAATTGGTATCGTCCTATATCCGATATGTACATGTATCGGCCGAATAGCTAGGATTCATATTGGCCTTATCGATTTGGTATCGGTCATATCCGATAGGTATCGGCCGTGTTGGATAAGTATAGACTATTTCGGATTAGTATCGTGGAAGGTTTAGTAACAACTGTACTTGGATTTCTCTCTTCTCGAGCTAGAATACCATTGCAAGAGAATCACCAGATCGTGATTGGCCAGTTACAGTAACATACATACTTCCTTTTCCATCAGAAAAAACGAGATTGAAAAGGAAGTATGTATGTTCTGTAACTGGCCATTTACGCTCTCGTGACTCTCTTGCAATGGTAATCTAGCTCTAGAAGAGAGAAATCCAAGTACAGTTGTTACTAAACCTTCCACGAAACTAATCCGAAATGGTATATAATAATCCAACACGGCCGATACTTATCGGATATGACCGATACCAAATCGATAAGGCCAATATGAATCCTAACTATACGGCCGATACATATCGGATAGGACGATACCAATTTGCTAAGACCAATACCAAACGATACGGCCCATACCAAAACGATAGATCGATACTAATCTGATACGGTCAATACTTATAAGTACCTACGGTCCAGGAGGTTGATCCGCTATAGTACACCCATGTACGATCAACGAAGTAACGATCCATTTCAATTTGGATGTGAAAATCTGTATCGTAAGACAAACTAAACATAATCAGTTCTATTTTACATGCTTAATTGCCAAGTATGGGAACGAATGGCTCAGAACACAACCCAAAATTCATTCTAGCATACATTAGTGTGAATCATCTACGTTCTGTACACATAGTGTAGTATATGTTCTTATCATATCTAGTATCTGAAAGATGTAACAGAATCAAGATGAACTCACATAGATTACAGGTGCCCCACATTTGAGTGCTACACCAAGACTTACCGTGATGAGGTTAGTGATTTATTTAACCTAATATAGTAATCTTGTAATTTAAAGTTGGAAGAACATGCAAGTAGCCTTATAGTTTCTGCCTCGCCAGTCGAATGGCTTAATTGCCAAGTATCAGAACGAATGGCTCAGAACACAACCCGAGATTCATTCTAGCATACATTAGTGAGTTCATCTTGATTCTGTTACGTCCTTCAGATACTAGATACGATAAGAACATATACTACACCATATGTACAGAACATAGATGATTCACACTAATGTATGCTAGAATGAATCTTGGCTTGTGTTCTGAGCCATCCGTTCTGATCAAGCATCTTCCTTCTCCTCTCCTCCACCATGGCTCTGAACAAATCTGCTCCTCCCTCTACTTTCCTTCTTCTTATTTGACTCTCTCAGCAACATATGACATCCAGCTCAAGCATCTTCCTTCTCCTCTCCTCCACCATGGTAACTGAGAATTTTTTTGAAAAAAAAAATTGTAGCACTTTCCTTGTTCACAAAAATATGCATAAACCAAACCAATATATAATGCACACCAATTATCCAAGAATCACATAGACCAAATATGCACATACGAATTTAATGCACACCAATTATCGTATCTATGGCTACATAGTTTCTGCCTCGCCAGTCGAATGGCTGCAGGGAATATGTCCTGATCACCATGTCGTACCGTAGATTAATGCAAATGGAGCTGGAGCCAAAATACAAAATACAGAAACCAAAATACAAAATACAGAAACCAAAATTCAAAATACAGAAACCAAAATACAAAATACAGAAACCAAAATACAAAATATAGAATCCAAAATAGGACCCTCTGTGAGAACGGATGGCTCAGAACACAACCCAACCGGAGAGAATACTCTGAGAGATCCATCTGTGTAGGACGTATATCTGAGAGATCATCTTTACAAGAATTATATCAGTAGTGGGATCGAGTGTTGGAGGAGATACTATCAGAGTATACGTCCTACTCAGATGGGTCTCTCACCGTTACTATTTTTTTCTGACAACATGGTGGATGTGCTCCGTCCACATATTCTTGCTCCGAGCCAAAACTGTGTCCCGGAGCTCAAGTGGACATCCTTGGTGTAGAGCTCGAGTGAGAGGTTCCTGACAGCATGGTGGTCTCCTTTGTTAAAGTATCCGTGTTCGTCCCACAACCAATGTTGGATGAGCACGGATACTTTGACAAAGGAGGCCACCATGCTGTCAGGAACCTCTCACTCGAGCTCTACACGAAGGATGTTCACTTGAGCTCCGGGGCAAAGTTTTGGCTCGAAGAAAGAATCTGTTGACGGAGCACATCCACCTTGCTGTCAGAAAAAAATAGTAACGGTGAGAGACCCATCTGAGTAGGACGTATACTCTGATAGTATCTCCTCCAACACTCGATCCCACTACTGATATCATTCTTGTAAACGTGATATCTCAGAGTATACGTCCTACACAGATGGATCTCTCAGAGTATCCTCTAGTGATAGGTTGTCGTATCATCACTGCCGAGGGATGAGGGTCGGAGAACAGTCAACTTTATCTACGGATACATAGTTTCTGCCTCGCCAGTCGAATGACTGCAGGGACTATATATGTCCTGATCACCATGTCGTAGTCCAATACAATCCAGAGATTGACACAGTTCTAGTTCATATATGTAGTCCAATACAAATAGTCTAATACAAAAACAACTCAATACAAATAGTCCAATACAAATAAGTACTAATAGCTAATGAGAACCACGCTGCTCACGCAAACGCTCAGTGATACGTTCACGCAACCACCTCGAAAAGCGAGATTTTTGGCACGAGGAGAGCTGTCGTCCCTTGTAAGGACTGCATGAAGAGTCATCTCGGTCTCACTAGCTACCGGTGCTGGATGAATAGAACTCCCGGTCTCACTAGCAACCGGTGCCACTTCCTCATTAACTGTAGGAGGAGCCACCTCAGCATTCACTGTTTTCCTCAAACGACGTGCCGCTCCTCGGGTCATGGGTGCCATCTGGTAAGATCGATAGTCACAAATAATATAATTGTAACATAAGCAAGCTAACTAAAGGAACCATCATGTAATTTGAGTATATTTTCGAAAGCCGATAAAGTATAAAAAATTTGATTTTTTGCCAAGTGTGAGAACGGATGGCTCAGAAGACAACCCAAGATTCATTCAAGCATACATTAGTGTGAATCATCTATGTTCTGTACATATGGTGTAGTATATGTTCTTATTGTATCTAGTATCTGAAGAACGTAACAGAATCAAGATGAACTCACATAATGTAATACTAAGACATCATCTACTACTATATAAGATATAGTGATAGGTTGTCGTATCATCATTGCCGAGGGATGAGGGTCGGAAGACAGTCAACTTTATCTACGACTACATAGTTTCTGCCTCGCCAGTCGAATGGCTGCAGGTATTATGTCCTGATCACCATGTCGTACCGTAGATCAAATAGAGCTGGAACTGGAGCCAAAATACAGTACTACTTCACCATGTCGTACCATTTTACTCTCTCTCTCTCCTTCCTCCCTCCGGCGCTCTCACTCTCTCCAGCGCTGTCACACTACTAATTCCTATGTGTTTTAAGTGTGAGAACGGATGGCTCAGAACACAACCCAAGATTCATTCTAGCATACATTAGTGTGAATCATCTCTATATTCTGTATACATATCGTGTAGTATATGTTAACCTTATCGTATCTAGTATCTGAAGGACGTACGTAACAGAATCAAGATGAACTCACTAATGTAATACTAAGACATCATCTACTACTATATAAGATATCGTGATAGGTTGTCGTATCATCATTGCCGAGGGATGAGGGTCGGAGGACATGCAACTTTATCTACGGCAACATAGTTTCTGCCTCGCCAGTCGAATGGCTGCAGGGACAATGTCCTGATCACCATGTCGTACCGTAGATTAATGCAATTAATGGAGCTGAAAATATCCGTCGCTAACCGGTAACTAGTCCGTCGCTAACTGAGATTGTCACATACACATATGTATATCACAGCTAGATGTATAGATATATACATCTATACAGAAGCACACAACTGATAGAACTCGCACTGTCCTTGAGACAGTGAACATATATATACACCATGAATCCAAACCCCATATATATTCACATTTACTAATCCAAACACCACCAAACTAATGGAACACCCAATATGGATAACACATTATTTAGCCAATATATAAACTCAGATAAATTTGAGAAGCAAAGCCACCCGCCGCCCCCGACCAAAGCCCGCCGCCCCAAGCCCGCCGCCCAGTAGTTCGGTTGAATATATATATGAAGAGTGCTTATGGGTGTGCGTCGGTTGTAAATAGCCCCGACGCACCCGCCCCAAGCCAGCCGGCCAGCCCCCGACGCCGCCGCCCCAAGCCCACCGCCCAGCCCCCGACCCATGCCAGCCGCCCAGCCCCCGACGCCCCAACCCCAAGCCCGCCTCCCAGACCCCAACGCCCCTGCCCCAAGCCCACCGCCCAGACCCCGGCCCAAGCCAGTCGTCCAGCCCCCGACGCCCTAACCCCAAGCCCGCCTCCCAGACCCCCGACGCCCCCGCCCCAAGCCGACCGTCCAGACCCCGGCCCAAGCAAGCCGCCCAACCCCCGACGCCCCAACCCCAAGCCCGCCTCCCAGACCCCGACGCCCCCGCCCCAAGCCCACCGCCCAGACCCCGACCCAAGCAAGCCGCCCAGACCAGACCCCGACGCCCCAACCCCAAGCCCGCCTCCCAGACCCCGACGCCCCCGCCCCAAGCCCACCGCCCAGACCCCGACCCAAGCCAGCCGCCCAGCCCCCGACGCCCCAACCCCAAGCCCGCCTCCCAGACCCCGACGCCTCCGCCCAGCCCCAAGCGCGCCGCCCAGCCCCTATACCGCGAGAGAGAGAGAGAGAGAGAGATCGAGAGAGAGAGAGAGAGGGGGGGTTACCTTCGGGAGAGAGAGAGGAGAGGACGCCGACGACGACACCGACGCCGATCACCGAAGCCGACACCGGCGAGAGAGAGAGAGAGAGAGAGAGAGAGAGAGAGAGAGAGAGAGAGGAGAGAGAGTGAATTTGGGGGGAATACGAAAAGTTTCCCCCGCCGTTTTATTTAAAGTCTGGTACATTTATATAGCGACGGACTAGCGACTGGTAAAAGACCGTCGCCAAGCAGTCGCCTATTTTGGTAAGTGTCGACTGAATATCCGTCGCTAAATCGTCGGAAATATGTCCCACCAATTTTCTACACAATTCCCGCCAAATAATCGACTGTGTAGCGACGACGGAAACTCCGTCGCTACATCACCGACACTCTAGCGACGGACGTGCGACCTTTCCTCCCCCTAAAATTAAAATAAAAATGACAAAGGCTTGTATTCGGTAAACAGTCCCTGAGCGGCCACGAAACCGTCGCTAATACCGACGAAATAATTCCGTCGCTAATAATCCGTCGCTAAATGAGCGTATTTTGGTAGTGATGACCACAATTCAGATCATAAATCTTCTTAATTGCTTGTTTATACCCACCTTTATACAGGGGAAAAAGACTAATTAATAAAGATGGAAATCAAGGAACAAGCACATAAAAACAAGGACCATTCTCCGTTTAATTTAACACGAAGAATGTCATTCTCCGTGTATTTTTAAACGGAGAATAACACGGAGAATAGCACGGAGAATAGTCATTCCCATTGTTAGAACGCATGAGGATTGTATTCTCCGTTCTAAACTGACGGAGAATGACATTCTCCGTTCTAAATGACACGGAGAATGACATTCTGTGTATAATTTAAAACAGATAATGTCATTCTCCGTGCTAAATTACTACAGATAATGACATTCTCCATGTTATTTACACGGAGAATGTTCATTCTACTTGTTAAAATAAAAGAAAATGTACAGAAAAGCTGCATATATCTGTCTCATTTACACACCTAGAGTTAGAGCATATACTGCTTGCCTCCAAGCTTCAAGTACATGCGGATGCACTCTTTCATTTCCTTTCTCCTTCAGTGGTATGTTATTCTTCATGTGATAATAGCAATAGCTATGGTAAGTAGTAGGGAACACTTTGGGAACTTCAGAAACTAAACCGGTGTCATGATCTGAAAGAAAAACGATACGCCTACTACATCCAACAATATTCTTGAGATTTTTAAGGAACCATTCCCAATTGTCACCATCTTCGCCCGAGACTATACCGTAGGCAATAGGGTAGAACTGTTGGTTACCATTCTTCGCTGTAGCAGACATCAAACACCCTCTAAACCTCCCTGTAAGGAAAGTCGCATCCAAATATAGCATCGGGCGACAATATTGAAAGCCTTCAACACAAGCCCCATATGAAAGAAAAAGCCGCTGAAACCTCATTGACGTATCATCTTTCTGAAAGTCGATAACGGAACCAATATTGGTTTTCTTTACCTTTTCGACATACTAACACAAGTCGCTGTAAGCTCTAACATCATCTCCATACATTTCTTGGTGCACCAACCTAATGCCATGGTATGCCTGCCCGTAAGAGATAAACCGTAGTCAACCTTGAATTCATCAACAACTGATTTTGCCGACTTTTTAGGATCCATCCGAACAATGTCACTAACCAAACTTTTCACAAACTTTGCTGGAACAACTATATTACCTTTATCCATATAGCCAGCTCCACAATTGTGTTCTCCCACATACCTCTTCACCTCAAAAATTTGATTATCTTTCGAAATGGATATAGCATGGCAGCTCCACAAACAAGCATGGGTCTTGTAATTCTTGCAACAAACGGTGTACCTCCCCGGCTCAGATTTTAGAATATGGAATGGATGACGAGATTCAAAATATATGTTCCTAACAGCGTGCCTAACTTCTTCAACACCATTTAGGAAAATTTGACCAACGCCTGTAATTGATCCAAGCCACATATCCGATTTCCTCTTCTTTACTATCTCAATTGAGCCCTCATAAAATTCTACTACTCGTTTATCCTTTACAGTAGGAGAACATCTACTACTCAAGGAACTAGAAGAGGAAGACAAAGGTTCCATAGGAATGCTTTGACAAGAAAAAGATGTCGATGAAGAACATGGAGGGTATACTTGCTCCACAAATAGATCAAAGCTCACGTCATGGGTACCATTGAAACCCCCAACCAAGGACCGAAGCCAAAAATCACTGCCAACATACAGTTCAGTCCCATCAGAATGCAAAAACTTGAAACGAAAGGAAAGTGGATCCAAAGAAGTCCATCGATCACACACTTGATGCTTTAAAAATTCCACGGTACTTTCATGTGTGACACGTCAGGAAACTATGTCTCTCTTGAAACAAAGATTAACTAAACATCTTGAATCCATTCCCCCCTGATAACATAAAAATAGAAGAGATCACAAAATAGGACAACACATATTTCTGACATTCTCCGTATAAAACAGACGGAGAATGATCATTCTCCGTCTAAAACAGACGGAGAATGATCATTTTGAATGGAAAATGTTCATTCTCCGGTCAATTCTAACGGATAATGGTCATTCTCTATAATCGTTGCTCAGTTAATAATCTTCATAACAAATTCAAATTCAACAAAAAATTTGCGACTAGACGAAAATGATGTATGAATTTCTACATATCTAAACTCTCACCTTGTTTTAAGATCTATAAAAAAGAAAAGAAGATGATCTTCTCTCCACAATTGACCTAATCGCCGAAAAACTTCAAATCACTCCACGAAGAAGAAGAAGATGACGATGATGATGAGCGAAGTTCGACTGAAGAAAATCACAGTGAACAACGAACGATATTTGCGATCTCTGTTGAAGATGAGAACAATAGAATTCAGATCTCTCGTGAAGAAGAAGAATAATAAAATCGCAATCCAAATCTGAGTTTGAGAAATCAGAATCATAAATATATGACCAAATTTGCGCGAAGGAGTATTTTGAAACTATACAAATGACGATAGAGCATCTAAATGGAATCTTATAATATTTAACGTGGAAATATATAATTATGGACATTTCATAAAACCCACCCTGCGGGTGGGTTTTTCATAAAGCCCAACCCAAAAATTGGGTTTCACAGCAATTTCCAGTTGAATATATATATATATATATATATATATATATATATATATATATATATATATATATATAAAATTCCTACTTCTTTTGTTTAAATCTCCTGCGGTGCTATGACACATCTATGTGTTACAATAGTGAAACAAATCTTCTCTCAATAATATAATTGTGAATAGTGTTACTTTAGTCGATAGCTGCTTAATGTTTACAAATTTATATGCTTGCCTCGAAATATGTTGACATGGAATTGATCAGGAAGGACGCGCCAACTAGCTCGACGACGTTCGTGATTTTGAAGTTTCGGCCGTACGTCGAAGACTTTCTCCGCAACTCCAAGTTTGAAGGCTCAACTGTCCAAGAAAAGATGGCTCAACGTCCCTCTATTCCAGGTCACTGGAATACTCTGTTGTAAACTGAGGGATGTGTGTGTATGCAACGGCTATCTCATCGGCACTCTTTTGTAATTGAGTCATGTTGTAGCCCGCGCGGCATGAGTCTTGTACTGGAGTCTGTAAATGATGTTCATTATCAATAAAGATCAGAGTTTTCTTTACTTAATGTGTGATTCAATTTTTCTGCTTATTCTCTTAGATCTCGTGTCTCGGATTACCTTATAACTATGTCCTGTGCGATCGCAAATTAGGTTCGCACGACATCACGTCCGGAGGACGACTATCGATTCGACGGAATCGGGACGTGACATATATAATTGTGAATAGTATTACTTCAGTCTTCTAACATGCCATCAACATTGATGATAGAGTCAATTGAATACAAGAGTTGAAACTTAAACTTTCCAGGAATTTGACAAAATGCCATTTTCAATAGAAATAACCTAACCCAACAATCACATTATTCTCGTAATTAATGTAGTTGAAACAAACTTGACATAAGCATCAAAAAGATTTTATTTCCACGGTAGTAGTTAAGAAGAAGAAGATGAAGTAGACAGAAAAAGAAAAGGGATCAAGTATATATGCGGAACCATTGGTCTTCATGGGTGAAGACACTATCAGCTATACTAAAGCATTGACCAACAATTTCTTTCAAAAAATAGTACATTACCAATATGTTCACGGAGATAAAAGTATAAAACTATATCACAAAATCCACAATATCGAAATTGAAATTTTTGCATAATATAATCTTATGTTAAAATATAAATATGTAATTCTTATTAGAATTCTAGAATTTTGATACAGTAACAAAAAAATTAATATCGCATTAAAACAACCCATATTCACATCAAGCTTTTAAGTGAATTTTAACTAATTATATTGTTGTCCGAATCACCCTGGACGGCTGTCCCAGACCTCCAATTCTGTGAGGCTCGTTCTTTCCTAAAGTAGTACCTAGACTTAGTATCAACCACGACAGACTAGATGACGGTTCATGGCCCAAAACTAAATGGACACCAACATGAACGTATCTACGATAGAACTATTATGATGTATTATGGGCCACCCTTACACTTTAGAGATCCTGGTTCAATTGTAGGTAGCAACATTTTTTTTGTTATATTTATATTATTTTAGTTAAAAAATTCACATTATATATGAGCGCCCATTTCGAGAGTTCGTCTCGACCCCCACGAGCTCAGAATCTGTCGTACTATCAACCATAAATTAATTTTTTTTCCTAACAAAATGGCTTAGGGTCTGCTTGGATTGAGGGAAAAAAAGCAGAATTAAGTGGGGTTAAATGAGGGGAGTTAAGTGAGGAGGAGTAGAGTCAATGCATAGAATACAGATTAATATGTTGAAAAAGAAAAAAAAATTATGATATTTTATAAAACAAATTTGGGGTATTTATGACTTTTAAACAAATTCTTCAACCCTTCTCGTTAACCCTCCGATTTGGGGTGTTAAAAATGGAAAAAAGATGTTGAAATAAACCCTCACTTAACCCTTTATAACTCTTCCTCCTAAACCTCCACCCTCAAACTAAGCATGGTTTTATTTTTCTCTCACTTAACTTTCCTCACTTAACTCTCTTAACCCTCAATCCAAATAGACCCTTAAAGTTTGAAAACATATATCAAAACTATAATTTTCTGAGAAAAAAGAAGAAGAGACTCATGTCTAAAATCTATTTCATTAAATGTACGCTCAAACAATAAAATAATAAAACATCTCCACAGCAGCGATTTTCTCTCTCCATCTCTCTCCATTTAATTGATGATTTGATGATTTTGCAGATAAAAATATTTTTTTTAATAATTAGCTGAAAGTTGATAAGGAAGTTCCAATTTTCGGATTCCTCCTAGACCCCTTAGACCTTAGGACATGTCATGCTCAACTTGAGTAATTTAGTAACGGACTCTCATAAAATAGTGGATATTAGAATTTGGATTTCAAAAATGATCGACGTTACAGTTTAGGTCTCCAAATCACTGTTTACATAGACAAACGAACAGTAATTTGAAGACACAAATTCTAAAGTCGATTATTTTCGAGACTCAAATCCTAATTTTAACTATCATGCGCGACCATATTACTAAATAATCCGAACTATAACACATCAAATGTTACCTCTCCTCTGAAAAATATATGAGCCAAAATATACAAATGGCAGCCAACATATATAATCATTAACATAAGCTACATTAGTCTCATCAGTCTATTCCTCTAAGACTTGGGATAATGAAATTTTCCACATTGCAAACCTATTCAACACTTCTAGTGACAGCCAAGTAGTCTCCTGTCAACGTTGGTATGGAAGGAAAGTTATTGGTTGGCCAACTGATCCATACATATACACCTGCTTCATATTGGTTTTTTTTTCAAACGTGTGAGAGAATTTGTTCTCCTCCACTGTGACTTTTCTTTCTCATCATTTCTACTTGTGAATCTGTATGCAATTAATAATCAAGCTCCCGTCCAGTATTTTAGGGTTGACATGCATGGAATAAATACTATTTGAACTTTTTGACTCAAGAACACTGCGTACCACAAGTTGTAGCTCCTTCATGTATACACGTGTACTAATTTTTTTTTTAGGGACATTGAGTTCTAGGGTCTCATATATTTATGGATATTATGATTTGGGTCTCGAAATTGACTGATATTAAAGTTTGGATCTTGAGATCATTGTTCACGCACGTTGGCTAATGAACAGTGTTTTCGAGACCCAAATCCTAATGTCAGTCAATTTCAAGACATAAACCCTAATATCCATATATATATGTGAGAAAAACATAAAATATATGTTCAGAAAAAAAATTCATGTGATCTGGCGACCGGTATGCGTGAGTGATCGATTTATGCAATTTTAACCCAACCGAAATAGTCAAACCAAACCGAAAACGAATCGAAACTAGCCATTACCAAAATCGAATTGAACTGATAATCAATTCTTTTGATTTAATTTATTTCAGTTTGATCGGTTGGACTACTTTTATTATTAATTTAATGATCCGATTCAAAGTTGAGATTGTGATTAAATTATATAATATAATTTTTATACTTTGTATTTCAAAGCTAAACTAGTTGTTAAATTATCAAGTTGAATTTTAAAACATATTGTAATACCCAGATCTCGTATTACGTATTTGGAATACGTATACGTAATTTGATCCGTATTGCATGTCTTCCTGCTTGATTTATTCTAGCATTTCATTGATTGGTTTATTCTTGGGTTGGTTCGGCTTGGCTTGGTTTGCTTTGGTTCATCATGAACCAAGGGTGAACCCTCCTACCTACCACCACCCTCTTTACTTATAACCCCTTCCTTTTCTCTCTCATCATTATTTCCTTCTTCATTTACTCTCCACCATTACTTCTTCAACCACCAGGAGGAAGAGAGAGAGAGCTTAGGCAAGTGCAAACTTGCTTCATGATGGATCTCAAGTTTTATTGTTCCATTCTCTTCTTTACTTGATTCTAAGCCTCTTTAGAACTTGACATTTTTGGATTTGATGGATGGATTCTTGTAGATCTAAGTTTGTAAACTTTTCGGTTTTTTCTTGGTTTTGATCTCTAAAACTTGGTTATTTTCGAAAACTAGTGTTTCTATGTTGTAGAGAATTCAATTTCATGCAGTTTTGGCTTTTGTTTCACTTGATTTCGGCTTCGGATGAGAAAGTTATGGCCAAAACAATTTCTGGTCATTTCTATGTTCATCTGCAGCATGAACAGCATGTCGCAGTTGGCGCATATGATGTCTCTGTTGACGCATGTCGCAGTTGACGAATATGATGTCTCTGTTGACGAATATGATGTCGCTGTTGGCGTATGTCGCAGAAGGCGCATGTCGCAGAAGGCGCATGTTGCAATGAAGCGCATGTCGCGGTAGCCGCATATCATGTCGCAGTTGAGCCACATGAGGCGCATGTTGCGGTAGGCGCATATTATGTCGCAGTTGAGCCACATGAGGCGCATGTCGCGATAGACGCATATCATGTCGCAGTAGGCGCATATGGTGTCGCAGTTGCATGCATGTCGCAGAATAGGCCGCATAATGCATATTTTGACTATTACTAACTGTTATATGTCCTAATTGACTGAATTATTGCTCGAATTTCTCCCAACTCCCAACGTGGAAGTTGTAGGTCTTTTCCTTAGCAGCAAGAATATGTCACTAGTTATTTTATGCAAGTTTCTCTCGTTCATGATAATGTAAGGATAGAACACGATAGTGGCCTGTTAAGGCGCACTCTTGACAAGTACCAAGTGGACATGACATGACCAGATAGTGACCCGCCGTGGTGCACTCCTGACATGATAACTTGACCTGACAATTTGACATGATAACTTGACATGGTAATTCTTGATAGTGGCCCGCCGTGGCGCACTCTTGACAAATAAACCTGACATGATATTTCTCGAACTGCTGTTGCGACGGCTAACATGATATGACTTGATAAGTATGAATAACCTGGACACCGTGGACGATTGTGCTTATGCATTAAACCAGTCTTGTCTTGCATCATGCTTAGGATGGGACCCCTGAGTTCCACGGTCAGGAGTACCTACTGAAATGGACTAAGGCTAATAACTAGATTAACACAGTAGTCATGAAGAGATTTTCCTGCTACAGGCAATCCCGTTATCTGGGCGCTCTAGGACTTGTAGCCTGCCGACGAGTAGGGCACATTTTCAGCACACTGCCACGTGTTGCACCCCCTGACATGATATTTCGACCTGGATAACCTGGATGGTCTGCAGGGCTTGTGGCTGTGGAATAATCTCATTGCATCTTGCTAGTAACTAGGCCTGTGATAACCCTAGTTAGTTAAAGTATCAAGCCGTACTTATTGCTTGGCCGTGAATGATTGAATGGAGTCTAACCCTGTCTATTCTTGCCTCGATCCTGTACAAGATTGTTACATGACATGATTACTTGTGCTTGTTTTTTTTACAATAAAGATCAGGAGATCAGTTCTGTTCAGGCGAAGGGTTACAACCCCGGTCCTTGTTTGGTTTACGGGTTGTAACCTGGCTCCCGGAGCAGTTCTGTGTTCTCTCTTCGTTTATTGTCTTGTTGTACCCCATGACATGCTCGACATGCTTTACCTTACGTCAAGATCGTAATTATTTACACTGGCCTTATTGATAAATGGTGGGGATACCAAGTTCCGTTCAGATGAAGAGTTACAACCCCGGTCCTTGTTTGGTTTACGGGTTGTAACTTGGTTATCTGAATAGTCCCATGGTTATCACATCGTATATCACCGGTCATGCCTTTTCTTAATTAATGTCTTTTATTATGTCATTATATTGTGCTAATTGCTGGTTTTAGTTCCTAAGTGAAGCCTCCTTTGTGGCACTTGCTCTTTCTGGGGTCTGATCCAGCTGGTTTTGTGTGGCCAGATATCGGAGCAGCACCAGAGGATCCACCTGTCTTCCAGCCAGATGGTGACCACCAGGCGTAACCCTGGCAACGAGTGGGTCTATTTTTGTCCTCCCACTTTATTATAAAATTATTCTTTTGAGGCGTTTAGCCGGCGAGCACGTGTTAGCTCGTATTGCACTTTTATTTACTGTCTGCCTACGGGCTGTAACATGATTGACAAGCCCCGGGGGTTGATCATGTATGACTGAACTCTTGCTAGTCCTCACATTTTGTAACGACTAGCTTCATGATCATCTGGATATGTAATATTTGGGACGCCTTACAATTGTATATTTGAAGATCTGACATCTTGTAATTATTATTAGTTGGTTGAGATTGAGACAATAGGCTATTTTATGATCTTAAGAGACTGATGGCTTGTAGATAAACCCTCACATATCTAGACAGCCGTGACCGTATGGTGAGATGGATTCTATTTTATCATACGTAGCTGGCTATGTCCGCCCCCGCTCTCCAGTATTCTGGTTCTGGGGCGTGACATGGTTTAAGTGGTGGCCCATGCAGGTCTTGTAAATCAAGATATGTGAGGGTTTACCGAATAGATGTCTCAATCAGTACTCGTCCTTGATCTCTGCTCGTATCTTCTGAATCCCTGTAATCTTGACCTGATCCTACGCTTGTATCGTTGATCTGTCCTGATCCTTCCTTATTGTTCCCTATGTCGTCTTCTTCAGCGGCATTGTTCCTGGACCTGTCGATCAGCAAGGCGGAGCACCTCCCGCGGACCAGCAACAACCTGGAGATCAAGCCCAGCATTCAGGAGTAGCCTCCAGAGTCATGCCTACTGAAGGAGAACCCCCAATTCAGCCCGTCCAGCCTACAGAGCCTGATGATGGCACTTTGGCGGGTCTCATCAGGTCCCTATTAGCTTCCCAGGATCGTCGCGGAGATGCCTTACACCAGGCGGTGGCAGATGCTTTGACCAGAGGAGGTCATCAGGGTAATAGCGCGGCCAACAGCTTCAAGCGCTTGAACCCTCCCTTCTTCGACGGCAGTGAAGATGCGATCGCTGCAGATGCATGGCTTCAAGACACAGGTGATTCTAGAAGCAGCCAAGACTCCAGAGAACGAGAAGGTGGCCGTAGTGCGCCTGCAGTTACTAGATCTTGCCCGCAGCTGGTGGGCAGCGCAGGCCGATGGATTAGTGGCCCCTATTGCTTGGGCAGTATTCAGGAAGAGATTCCAGAACAAGTATTTTGATGCTGTAGCTCGGTATGATCTACAGACGAGGTTCACCAATCTGAAGCAGATGGGCAGGACGGTCGATGGATATGCGGCCGAGTTCTCCAGGCTTAGTCGGTTTGCTCCCACTTTGGTGGCAACCGAGTTCGACAGAGCCCAGCGATTCCAGCAGGGGCTCCATCTCGAGGTTTTATTGGCAGTGGAGCAGTTTGAGCATCAAACCTTCGATGCAGTATTGAGAGCAGTTAGGAGGCACGAGTATACCTCCCACAGGATAGTGGACAGGACCGGAGGTCGGAAGCGATCTCACGGCCAGATGACCCAGTCTTCAGCACCAGCCCCGGCAGTCAGGGCTTTGACAATTGGAACTCCGAGGCAGGCGGCCTCAGTGACGTCGGTCACGTCTCCTCAGCAGCAGAAGCAGAAGCAGTCTTCCACAATGGGCTGCACTCATTGTGGGAAGCCAGGACACATTGTTTCGGAGTGTCGCAGAGCTCAGGAATTATGTTTGGCTTGTGGAGCACCGGACCACAAGATAGGGTCCTGTCCGAATAGGGCCAGTTCGTCATCGGCCCAGACTAGTCCCTCGGTAAGGGGACCAGCACCAGCACCAGTACAACAGCAGTACCAGCCTCCGAGGCCATTGCCGCCTCAGACCCAAGTATTCCAGCAGCAAGGATCCCAACAGTATGCCCTGGTCCAAGCTCAGATTCAGAACCGGCAGAGAGGTTCATAGCAGGATATCTTCCCTCTTTCTCGTGCCTTCGATTTTCTTGCTTACATACATGATTGCATGATTGATTGCTTAGTATAGCTTGCCTGAGATTAGTATAGCTTGTTCTTGTCCCTCTAGCCTCTTAATTAAATTCCGAGGACGGAATTCTTTTAAGGTGGGTAGAGTTGTAATACCCAGATCTCGTATTACGTATTTGGAATACGTATACGTAATTTGACCCGTATTGCATGTCTTCCTGCTTGATTTATTCTAGCATTTCATTGATTGGTTTATTCTTGGGTTGGTTCGGCTTAGCTTGGTTTACTTTGGTTCATCATGAACCAAGGGTGAACCCTCCTACCTACCACCACCCTCTTTACTTATAACCCCTTCCTTTTCTCTCTCATCATTATTTCCTTCTTCATTTACTCTCCACCATTACTTCTTCAACCACCAGGAGGAAGAGAGAGAGAGCTTAGGCAAGTGCAAACTTGCTTCATGATGGATCTCAAGTTTTATTGTTCCATTCTCTTCTTTACTTGATTCTAAGCCTCTTTAGAACTTGACATTTTTGGATTTGATGGATGGATTCTTGTAGATCTAAGTTTGTAAACTTTTCGGTTTTTTCTTGGTTTTGATCTCTAAAACTTGGTTATTTTCGAAAACTAGTGTTTCTATGTTGTAGAGAATTCAATTTCATGCAGTTTTGGCTTTTGTTTCACTTGATTTCGGCTTCGGATGAGGAAGTTATGGCCAAAATAATTTTTGGTCATTTCTATGTTCATCTGCAGCATGAACAGCATGTCGCAGTTGGCGCATATGATGTCTCTGTTGACGCATGTCGCAGTTGACGAATATGATGTCGCTGTTGGCGCATATGATGTCTCTGTTGACGCATGTCGCAGTTGACGAATATGATGTCGCTGTTGGCGCATGTCGCAGTTGGCGCATATGATGTCTCTGTTGACGCATGTCGCAGTTGACGAATATGATGTCGCTGTTGGCGCATGTCGCAGAAGGCGCATGTCGCAGAAGGCGCATGTTGCAATGAAGCGCATGTCGCGGTAGCCGCATATCATGTCGCAGTTGAGCCACATGAGGCGCATGTCGCGGTAGGCGCATATTATGTCGCAGTTGAGCCACATGAGGCGTATGTCGCGATAGACGCATATCATGTCGCAGTAGGCGCATATGGTGTCGCAGTTGCATGCATGTCGCAGAATAGGCCGCATAATGCATATTTTGACTATTACTAACTGTTATATGTCCTAATTGACTGAATTATTGCTCGAATTTCTCCCAACTCCCAACGTGGAAGTTGTAGGTCTTTTCCTTAGCAGCAAGAATATGTCACTAGTTATTTTATGCAAGTTTCTCTCGTTCATGATAATGTAAGGATAGAACACGATAGTGGCCTGTTAAGGCGCACTCTTGACAAGTACCAAGTGGACATGACATGACCAGATAGTGACCCGCCGTGGTGCACTCCTGACATGATAACTTGACCTGACAATTTGACATGATAACTTGACATGGTAATTCTTGATAGTGGCCCGCCGTGGCGCACTCTTGACAAATAAACCTGACATGATATTTCTCGAACTGCTGTTGCGACGGCTAACATGATATGACTTGATAAGTATGAATAATCTGGACACCGTGGACGATTGTGCTTGTGCATTAAACCAGTCTTGTCTTGCATCATGCTTAGGATGGGACCCTTGAGTTCCACGGTCAGGAGTACCTACTGAAATGGACTAAGGCTAATAACTAGATTAACACAGTAATCATGAAGAGATTTTCCTGCTACAGGTAATCCCGTTATCTGGGCGCTCTAGGACTTGTAGCCTGCCGACGAGTAGGGCACATTTCCAGCACACTACCACGTGTTGCACCCCCTGACATGATATTTCGACCTGGATAACCTGGATGGTCTGCAGGGCTTGTGGCTGTAGAATAATCTCATTGCATCTTGCTAGTAACTAGGCCTGTGATAACCCTAGTTAGTTAAAGTATCAAGCCGTACTTATTGCTTGGCCGTGAATGATTGAATGGAGTCTAACCCTGTCTATTCTTGCCTCGATCCTGTACAAGATTGTTACATGACATGATTACTTGTGCTTGTTTTTTTTACAATAAAGATCAGGGGATCAGTTCTGTTCAGGCGAAGGGTTACAACCCCGGTCCTTGTTTGGTTTACGGGTTGTAACCTGGCTCCCGGAGCAGTTCTGTGTTCTCTCTTCGTTTATTGTCTTGTTGTACCCCATGACATGCTCGACATGCTTTACCTTACGTCAAGATCGTGATTATTTACACTGGCCTTATTGATAAATGGTGGGGATACCAAGTTCCGTTCAGATAAAGAGTTACAACCCCGGTCCTTGTTTGGTTTACGGGTTGTAACTTGGTTATCTGAATAGTCCCATGGTTATCACATCGTATATCACCGGTCATGCCTTTTCTTAATTAATGTCTTTTATTATGTCATTATATTGTGCTAATTGCTGGTTTTAGTTCCTAAGTGAAGCCTCCTTTGTGGCACTTGCTCTTTCTGGGGTCTGACCCAGCTGGTTTTGTGTGGCCAGATATCGGAGCAGCACCAGAGGATCCACCTGTCTTCCAGCCAGATGGTGACCACCAGGCGTAACCCTGGCAACGAGTGGGTCTATTTTTGTCCTCCCACTTTATTGTAAAATTATTCTTTTGAGGCGTTTAGCCGGCGAGCACGTGTTAGCTCGTATTGCACTTTTATTTACTGTCTGCCTATGGGCTGTAACATGATTGACAAGCCCCGGGGGTTGATCATGTATGACTGAACTCTTGCTAGTCCTCACATTTTGTAACGACTAGCTTCATGATCATCTGGATATGTAATGTTTGGGACGCCTTACAATTGTATATTTGAAGATCTGACATCTGTAATTATTATTAGTTGGTTGAGATTGAGACAATAGGCTATTTTATGACCTTAAGAGACTGATGGCTTGTAGATAAACCCTCACATATCTAGACAGCCGTGACCGTATGGTGAGATGGATTCTATTTCATCATACGTAGCTGGCTATGTCCGCCCCCGCTCTCCAGTATTCTGGTTCTGGGGCGTGACACATATACATATAGTTTTTAAAATTACACAAAAATATATAATTTTTTAAATTATAAAATATGTATAAAATTGAGGTTACTTACATAATTGTGTAAGTCTTATTCGATTTTTGATTTTGGACCGAAATCTAAAATCGAAATCGAATAATTTTTTTAAAATATTTTTTAAAATCTAAATCAAGTCGATTTTTTTTTAAATAAAATCGAATCTCTTATTCAGTTCGGTTAATTCTAGATCCAAAATCGATCCCAAATTATCTCATATAAATTAAAATAAAATATAAAATAGGTATATGCTGAATGTGAAGGGAAGAGAGAGAGAGAGAGAGAATATAAACATGAGTTACATGATTTCAAAGTTACAACAGCATGTCCTTTATGACTACTGTGACGTGTAGACACCCTACCCACAAGTGTGGTTTGGACTGTGAGTCACTTCAAGAACAGTTGACATGTATACATATATAACACAACGCACAAAAAGTGAGAAGCAACTGACAGAAGTTGCCAAACTATCATACCAGCAAAGAAATGATTGAACAATTTATTTGATCCCCCCAAAATTTAATGTGAATTTATTATATTCATACATTTGTCACAAAAAAACTTGTATGTCGTACCAATAATATTGTTTTGTAGTTGGACTTTTTGCATGAACCACCCTCTGGGTCTCCTTGCATGCTTTTGGAGCTCAGCATGAAAATTACATCACAACAACGTATGCGCTTAATGTCGTCTTCATTGCTATGAGTCATGCATACGTACAAACTCCATGAATTAATACTCTAACAATACAGAACTTGGTCATAGTGACAACCTGCTGTTTTCGTAACTCGAATATGTATCGTGATGTATCGCGAAATATTAATTATAGTCCAGCGAAATATTTGATTCCTTAAATTTAACTTTAAGGTAAGGCATCGTTTGTTTGGTTTGCGGAATCAAAAATTTAGAAAAGGAAAATAAAATTATAATTTCAAAAAAAAAAGTGGTGAGACCTAAACATTTGATTCCTTAGCTTTAACACGATTTTTTTTTTTTTTTCATGAAAATTGTAATTTAAAAAAAAAGGAAAATAAAAAAGAACTGTATTTCCTTTCTGCCAACAAAACGAGACCTAAACAGTAACCTGTTTTTGAAGTCAGTAACATATTGGTGAGAACACATGAAAAAGGAGTCGAGATTTGAGACCCCCCAAGAACAAATTCAAAGTACTGCAAGGGACAGTTTAATTTGTAGGTGCATGCCCAAAAGTCTAGAAAGCAACTGATGGATACCTTTTTTTTTTTACCATACTCTTTAAAGACACGTCAAAGATTAGGTCAGTGTTGTCTGAACCGGACCGAACCGGCAGTCCAACCGGTCTTGACAAAAATTTCGGTCCGATCTGATGTGAATCGAAGTTTTTTGAAGAACCGTCGATTTTTTCACAGAACTGGATTTAACCGGTAAACCGGCCGAACCGGTTCGCAATTGAATCGAAAATTTTTGGTTCTTTTTTAAAAAAAACTCAAAAATTTTTATTGTGTGAGATTTGGACCATTTAATTTTTGGTTTGGTTTGGTTTTGAGAGACCTTAGTGTTGTAAATTAAACCAAACCAAACATGCTAAGAACCAACCCAAGAAGTAAATGTGGATATGTTATCTGTTTGAACCAAACCAAACCAAGTCTATTTGAACTCCGGTTGAACCCCGGTCCAACCTATACAAAAAAAAATCGGTTCAATCATCGGTCCAGTTTTTAAAACATTGGATTAGGTGATGGTAAGTTAAATGGCCATTAATGTTAGGTTGTATGGAGCCTAATTGACTCGATCTCTTAGTTAATCTGATCGCTTAGGTGACTATCGTTCAGTCCACTGACCGTATGTCGACATTTAATTAAGTCGTCCTAATATCCTCTGTTTATATAAAAAAAATTATTAGTACGCAACTTGTAAATTATCTTCAGAACATAGTAAATTTTTTACATGTAGCGGCCGTGAAGATAGCTTCTAAATTTGAGAAGTGAACCACATTGAATTTTGTATGTTCTTGTCCATTTTTTTTTTCTCTCCCCTGTTGCTTTTCTTCATGTGCATATCATAAAAGGGTTAGAAAATCCTACAATTTACCCAACTCAAAGACCTAAATGTAGAGAAATAGTTTATGATGATGATGGATATATATATATATATATATACTCGTGTCTATGGAGAATCTCTAATCACATTATATATATATATATATATATATATATATATATATATATATATATATATATATATATATATATAGATATATAGAAAATTGACACCAGACTGCACGTAGTTCACACTTCCTTATTCCTAGACTACTATATATAATTATTCTAATCTTTATTAAAGCTTATTTTGGAAGACTAAAAGCTAATGGTCTTAATTATTCCGAATTTATTATTATATTATTATATGTATTATTTTATAATTGTATACCATTTAGGAAATATTAAATGACAGTTTTCGTAATTACCTAACTGCTTTTATATATATATATATATATATATATATATATATATATATATATATATATATATATATATATATATATCGCAAATGACCTCTAGTCTAGTGGTTAAGAGAGATGCATGCGATCCGAGTGGTCAGAAGATCGATTTTCGGTGGAAGCGTTCGCCACAATTATCTGCTTTCAAAAAAAATAAAAATAAAATAAAATAAAATAATATATATATATATATATATATATATATATATATATATATATATATATATATATATATATATATACACAATAACATTCTGGTCTTGGTAACCTTGCCTCATCTTATCACCATGCATGAATATGTGTATCAAAAGGTTCTAACTAAATAATATTTTGGACAATAACATTACAAAATAGGATAAACTACTACCACTCTTTGTAAAATATTTTAGAAGATTTGGTCTCATGTAGATGTCTAGTTTGTTGCCCAAGATTTGTCACGAGGATCTTCTTTAACAAATTGGCTTAAATTGGCGTGGAAGAGGACAAAATGTTGGTTTGGTTAATCTTGTCTCATTTAGTAGTAATTTGTTTTTTTTTTCCAAAAGAAGCATCAAGTTTTGACAAATTGCTATCTTAAGAATCTTACCATATGGATGTACACGAGTGAATTCAAGTACAATGAATAAATGATCAAGACTCATCGGATTGAGAATCAAGAAATTGCAAATTCATGCATATGATTGATAAAAACCTTGCATGTGTTCGGATAACATGAATGAATTGCGAATACAATTACATTTTTTTTCATACATCATGTTTAAGCATATTTTATTTACAAAATATTTTAATGCATAATATTAACATGGATAACACAAAAATTGAGCCCAATGTGCTTGACAATTTTGAGTATAGTCATTGAGAAAAAATAATATGCATGCGGAACCTTGTGATGACGATAAAAATTAACCACAATTTACCTAATAATAGCAACAAGAACAAACATGCAAACATGCAATTTTTTATAGGAAACTCGGTTAAGTTCGACATACTCCACGAGGCAATTCGAGAAATAACTTTATTGTATACCTTACAAGGATTTCATGTAATACCGTGACGCAGAACCCTCATTTACACTGGATTATTTAATTCGTCGAATGTGATTATGTTGAATACGTGTTTCATTACAAATATAAGATTATACAGTACACAGGTTATGGGTAGAAAGTAATAACTCAATGATTTGAATTAGAATATTAGGAATATATAAGGATTTTCCAGAGTGCCATCTTTGCATCTTATTGAACTATGAGAGGGTGAGAGGAAAGAATATAGAGCTTCTGGGGACAACATCTTTTGGGTTACACTCTAGGGATGGTATGAGTAACTAGCTATGAACTTCAAGTTATAATTATAAGGTAACCCTCTCTATTTCAAGGTATCTATACATTTGGTTCACAAAGTCAGCAATCTCATGTTGTAGATTTATATTTTCGAATTGGTATTTGCAAGTGCAAACCATCAAATAGTTATTGATTGATATTAAGATCCTTTGGTTGTCCATTATATTCTTTATCTTGCTTAAATTCATACACTGTTGCAAGATGTATAGGCTATATTAGGATATTAGGATGATATATCTGAATGCAATTTGATAAATATCGACAAAAAGAGATCTAATTTCATCCCTGCAAAACGACTACAAACAAGAAAATAGTAAGGTTCGCAATATCCGGATTGGAATCGATATTGGACCCTTCCTATGAATATCGTGATCGCAGCATGACTGTTGATTTCGAATATTGGAGTATCAAACTTTTTGGTATTGAAAAATAAATAACTTCTAAATAAAGTATTAAAATTTTATTTAAAACTATTTTGTATATTTAGGTATAATTTTAAGTAGTTTAGGTGTTATTTTTAATAATTTTGTAATTATATAAAATAATAATCATCCTTGTCGATTGGTTTACCTGCAACGAATAAGCCTTCTTCTTTTACATGCATTTACAATCTTACTATGCTTTACATCCTTGATGATTGATTTTTTTATATATTTAATTTTCGTTGCTGAATTGATTAGAGATGTCGACATCGGTCAGTATCCGTATTGATCGGTATTAGATCGGAATATGCCAAACATAATGATATATGGAATATTGCACACGAGTTTATATTAATTAATGATACTTCTGCATATAAGTACAGAAAGAGAGATCTATATATAATAGGAAAAGGCTGGATTATGATGAAGAATAAAGAATTTGACTTCTCTTGGGTGTGTTTGGTAAATCGTATTTGGAGGTGAGATTTAGATTTTTATGAATTTGGAGACAAATCCATGGAATCCTATGTTTGGTTGGAGATGGATTTGGATATGGAAAGTATGACAAAATCCAAAACTGGAATTTGATTGGATTTTGGAGGAAAAAAAATAATTATTCTTAATAATTTTGTTAAAATATTTATTATTTAATAATTTTGTTAAAATTAGTTAATCTTTAATAATTTCATTAAAAATATTTATTCTTTAATAATTTCGTTAAAAATTAGTTAAATAATAAAAAAAAACTAACTATTTTATTTGTATTATTAAATAATAGAAAAATAGTATTATTAATTAAAAAATTAGTTAATTAGTTAATTTCATTATAATCATAATTAATAATTTATTAGTATTATTATAATATTAATTAATAATTTGTTAATTAGTTAATAATCATAATATACTAGCATTATTATATTATTATTAATATTAATTAATAATTTATTAGTATTATTATAATATTAATTAATAATCATATCCTATGTTTAGTATTATTAATTAAAAAATTAGTTAATTAGTTAATTTTGTTATAATCATATTAATAATTTATTAGTATTATTATAATATTAATTAATTATCAAATCCTATGTTTAGTATTATTAATTAAAAAATTAGTTAATTAGTTAATTTTGTTATAATCATATTAATAATTTATTAGTATTATTATAATATTAATTAATAATTTGTTAATAACCATTTTATTATAATATTAATTAATAATATTTTAATCACAATTAGAATCATATTTTATAATAATTTAATTAATAGTTTACTAATCATAATAATATTAATTTATAATTACTATTTTTAAAATATTTAATTTATAGTTAATTAATCGTTAATTATTAATTATTAATAAATACTTATAATTATTAATCATTAATAAAAAATTATCAATTGTTAATTATTAATTATTAATTATTAATTATTAATCAATAATTATAATTTATAACTATTAATCGTTAATAAAAAATTATCAATTGTTAATTATTAATTATTAATTATTAATCAATAATTATAATTTATAATTATTAATCGTTAATAGAAAATTATCAATTGTTAATTATTAATTATTAATCGTTAATTATAATTTATAGTTATTAATTATTAATTAGTTAATCGTTAATTATTAATTAATAATCTTTTATTATTAATCGTTATTTATTTAAAAATTAACTAATCATTAATTATTAATTTTATAGTTAATAATAATTAATCGTCAATTATTAATTACCAATCGTTAATTATTAATTTTATAAATAATAATAACTATAATTAATTATAATTAATTAATAGCTTAATTATTGATCATGACTATAATTTAATTATTAATCATAAATCCAAATCCTATGTTTGGTTGGAATTGGATTTGAATCTTGAAATCCATGATTTGGATTTGGAGGATTTCCAAATCCAAATAGTAAAATCCGGTTACCAAACAAGCCCAAGAAAAGGAAACCAAGAATGTCAAATAATATATTTACAGTATAAAATGGGTATTTCTTGGCAATTATATATATATATATATATATATATATATATATATATATATATATATATATATATATATATATA
Organism: Iris pallida; assembly: GCA_029216955.1. Lineage (NCBI taxonomy): Eukaryota > Viridiplantae > Streptophyta > Magnoliopsida > Asparagales > Iridaceae > Iris > Iris pallida. The sequence continues at coordinate 12,273,874 of JANAVB010012200.1, forward strand.
TATATATATGAAGCAGATCAAAAGTCTCCCTTAGAAAACGTCCTAAAAAACTCTCTCACTCTCGGCCATAATTTAATGTTAATGTTAATATTAATGTTAATATTAACATTAAATACTAAAATTAATATATATATTTTTTTTTGAGGGCGTCCACTTCTTACTGGTGCTTGGAGGCATGCCTCCAAGGGGGCTCGAACCCGTGACCTCTAGCCTAGAGTGGTTAAGGGAGATCTATGCAGTCCGAGTGGTTAGGAGATCGATTTCCAGTGGGAGAGTTCACCACAATTACGAAGAAAGCAATTTTACATAATATAAATCTATTCCTTTAAGTGCAAGTTGAGAATCAGAAATTCGAGCTAGTTTGGCTGGAGTGGACTACATGCATGTGGACTGACTGATATGAAAAAAAAAAAGGGTGGGTTGGAGCCCGCCAGCCCCTACATGCTTCCGCCTATGTAATTAAGTGGAAGTTCATAATATGATGTCGGCAAAAAGCAGCAAAACTTTTTTTGATTATGATACTGTGACTGCAAACAAGCACCATCAGGGAAAAAGGAATGCTTTTTTCTTGTCTAGTTTTTGGTTAATGACAAGTCAGTTGTTGATTAGAGAGTAATCAACAATATATAGGAAATTATAGTGTGTGGTCCTAATCAAACCTTCATTCAGATGGGTATAAGCTAACACATAATCTATCACTAATCAAGACACTTTTTTCTTAGTAATCTTGAGAAAATCCTTTTTCTTGATAATTCCATTACAGGAGGCCTATGGCATTTTTATTCGTGGACAAATTTAGAATGAGAAACATATTATTATATTATTAGGTTACAAAAATTGTTACCGGGAATTGTGAATATACATCTAAATATGTTTTTTCCACAAAACTTATAAATTCTATCCTTTAAGAATAGGTGGATAATTTCTTTTCACTGATCAAAGTTTTTTTTTTTTTTATCTTTTTTTATTTTTCAAACTTTTTTTTATTTTCATTTTTGTGGATTTTCTTTTCATTCCTTATGTTTTTTCTTTTCCATTTGTTTTGTTTTTTTTCCAGTTTTTTTTGTTTTTAAGGATAATTTTTTTTTTTCATTCTTTAAGTTTTTTTTTTTTGTTTTTCTCAATTTTTTTGGTTTTTTTCATTTTCTTTATCATTTTTTTCCTATTATACTTGTATATTCCTCGAACATTGAATATAATTTTCAAATTTTAATTACCAATAAGTTTTCAAAAAGTTTAATTACCGAAAACATGAAATATAATATTTTTCAGACATATTGTATTCCGCATACCAAACTCTCCTTTAGTTCTATTTATAGACACGGACACGGATGGTAGCTGCTATTGTGAGGAAGGACATGATTGGGATACCGAACCAGGAACAGGTGATCCGGTCCCGAACACCAGACACGATCAACTGTTCCTGATCCGGTGTCCCAACCATGTCCTCCCTCTATGATATGTGGGCCATTTTGTTAGTTTTTTATCTGTGGAATCCATATGTCACAGAAGGGGAGGACATGATTGGAATACCGAACTAGGGACAGGTGATCATGTTCCGAACACCAGATAGAATCAGCTGTCCCTGATCTATTGTCCCAATCCTGTCCTTCTTCTACGATGTGTGGACATTTTTGTTAGTTTTTATCTGTGAAGTCCACACGTCATAGAGGGGAGGACAAGATTGGGATACCGAACCAAGGAACACATGCTCTCTATTAAGGTGTTTGGTAAGGTTAGAATCCTAAACAGAAGCTGGACCATCTCCTGGCGACTTGCACACGTCATTCAATCAAACTCTCGCTCGCTCGCTCCCTATATATATGTGAACGCACTCGCACACCACCAACTTACTGATCGCAGCTTAGACGTACACAATAGGGAGAGAGCGATCGATCGATCAATCGACGACGACCGACGACGACATGGGCCGAGGCCGAGCGCCGTGCTGCGAGAAGGTCGGGCTGAACAAGGGGTCGTGGACGCCGGAGGAGGACTTGAGGCTCATGGCCTACATCCGAAAGTACGGCCACGCCAACTGGAGGGCCCTCCCGAAGCAAGCAGGTACCTACCGTTTGATCAATGTAACCGCGAAAAGTTCCGTTACGCAATCTCCTGACGTTGTCGTGTCCGTATCGTGTCGTGTCGTGTTCAGGTCTGCTGCGGTGCGGGAAGAGCTGCAGGCTGCGGTGGATCAACTACCTGCGGCCCGACATAAAGCGGGGCAACTTCAGCAAGGAGGAGGAGGACGCCGTCATCAGGTTACACGGAGCGCTCGGAAACAAGTAAGCGTTGTTATGCGTTCATACTTTTGATCAGCAGCGTTCGGACGTTTTTGGCACATTAACTTTTCACTTTTCGATTTTGACATTCTGACTACAAAACAAGTACCGCAAGAAATGTTTTTGAAGTGGTCTCTATATATGTGTTTCAGAATCGACGAAAGGTGTAAAGAACAATTTTTTTAAGTTGGAATGTCAAAATCGAATAATAGAAAGTTAAGACGTCAAAAAATGTCCGAACACTGTAGTTGTTGAGTACACTGACTAATGATTGAATCAATCAAATGAATCGATTGTCTAGATGGTCTAAAATTGCGTCGTGCCTGCCCGGGAGGACCGACAACGAGATCAAGAATGTGTGGAACACCCACTTGAAGAAGAGGCTGCCGAAGTCCGAGGATCAACAAAGCTCGCCGTCGTCGTCGTCATCCGCAGTTACCGACCGGGGGGAGAGCAAGGCCGAGGCCGAGGCCGAGCCGAGCGAGGCTGGGGCAGTCGAAGCCGCCGCTCTCGACGACAGGATTGAGATCCCCGTCGAGCCCGACAGCCCGGACTTGTGGGAGATGCTGGACGACGATCAAGTCGTCAAGCCCCTGCCGTGCTCGTCTTCTTCTTCCTCGTCGACGACGACTGTGGTACTCAAGGATCCGATGGAGGAAATGCCCGACATATCGATCGAGCCGGAGCTGTGGAGCATCATCGACGACGACGAGCTGGACGTGGCAGCGTGCAACGTCGAATCGAGCGGCGGCGAGGGCGAGAGGTGGCTGGCCTGCTTGGAGAAGGAGCTCGAGCTCGAGCTGTGGGGTGGGAGCGGCGACGCCGTTGCCAACGGCCACCAAGAAATGGCTGCCGAGGTGGTGGAGGGAGGGGATCCGGTGACTTGTTATTTCCAGAGGTCACTCTCTTCTTCTTCTTCTTTGGCCCCCTCTCGGTGATCTCCTATATTGACTTGGCAGTGCTGAAAAAAAAGAAAATTTATATATACAAACATATATGAATATGTATACTTTGCTTAATTAGCATGGCAAGAGTCCGAGCTCTAGTCCAGTGATATTAGAATGGACATCCGGAGGGAACGATAAGGTTCGAGTCCTCTCAATTGTGGGTGTGCGTGAGATTAAAAAAAAAAAAAGAAAAAAAGAAAAAAGAAAAAGAGTCCTTGGAGACATATTCCTAACTTTGCATCAACAGTCAAATCTTGTAGCAACTAGCATCATACTTTGATTAGTACTATAGTATGTCATGATCATCATAGTTTGGATTAATGTGGCATTCTTCTCTTCAATCTAAATAATTTTGTTTATGTCAAGTGGATGTATGTGGTTTGTATAATTGATGGGATTAATGAGATATCACGTAATCTTGTATGAATATTTGACCGTTATCTTAATGATATACTTCATGGTTTATGTATGTATCATAGAGGTTTGGGTTTGGAGCGAGCTCGGGTCTCCTTCTATTAAGGAAGTTAACATATTATGGCCTAGGCCTATCATAAGTTGTCAAGTCTTTAGTCGAAGTCAGCAGCGAGTTAAGGACTTTAGATTTTGATGTGCAAGAGTAGGGATGGCAACGGGGCGGGTATGAACCGGGGTCCATATCCTCTATTCTTATTTTCGAGTAGCGTTTGAATCCCCATTTTCGTTTTCGTTTTCCGTCGGGTTCAATGTTTTATCCCATCTCCGTCCAAAGGGTTCAACGTGAGTTCTGTTGGTATTTTTGCTTGTTCGTCTTTTGCTTTAGAAACTAGTAAGATAGTCTCACATTGAAAAAATCAAATGGATGGTATCTCTATATAAAGCTTTGCTTGTGTTGAGAGATCACATGAAGCGTGGAGAGGCACATGGGTGCCATGTGAGGGCATTTTCTAGTGGAAAGAATGCTAAATCAACCAAGAAGCGTTAGTGCTTTTTGTCATGCTCATGGGATAATTTTCTTGTGGAGCTAAGCTCCGAACGACTCGGACTTGGGCTCAAGGGCGTAAAGTGGCGAATTGTTGGCGCACTTTGCACTTAGCACGACAACGCTCGTCTCTGTAGTGTTAGTCGCAGCGCAGGTGCTGCGACATGCAGGTGCTGCGGCGCACAGGTGCTGCGGCGCACAGGTGCTGCGGCGCACAGGTGCTGCGGGCTGCGCGGCTACGCGCGTAGGTTGATGGGTTGAGTGTCTATGGGACGCATGTGGCGTATGATGTGACTGATTGGAAGATTTGAGCGGTTATGGAAAGATTGAGTTAATTGATCAGATCCGAACTTTGTGGGATTTGAATTTAATTCATTCAAATCTTTCCATTATTCGCTCCTATCTTTTCACAATCAGTTACGGACAGGAATATGATTAGGGTTTTGACCCTTCTCTATAAATACTATCTTCGTGCCTTCATTAAGGACTTACGCCAAAATAAAGAGACAAAGAGAGAAGTGCAGCCACCGCCATTAAAGTCCTAAGGAGTTCTTCGAGTTTGTGAAAGAAGGTGACAACGAGCGTTCCAGAAGTTCTTTCAAATTTGCTGGTTCCTGGGAGCAGATCGCAATAGGGCGAATCTTGCTTTGAGCGACGATGATCTTTATCACTCCAGTAAAGTCGTTGCATCAACTCCGGTTGAGAGCGATTATTCATCTCGTTGCTTCAACTTCAGTTGAGAACGAGAATTCATCTCTCTCTTAGGAGAACGAGTTTTTCGTCTCTCTGGAAATAAGAGTTCGAGATTTCCATTTTCCATCAAAAGATCTGTTTCGAGAATAACAATATCAAAGCAAGATTCATATCGTGGAAGTCAAAGAAGCAGACTATGTTGTCTCACTCTTCTATGGAATCTGAGTTCTATGCACTGGCGGCTACAGTGGATGAAGCAGAATGGTTTCGGGAGCTCATGTATGATCTTCCAATGGTTGGTGCGCAGATACCAGCGGTACCTGTCATGCCCCGATTGTCACGCCCCGATTTCGAAGAATCGTTAGTCGTCCCCCGGGTGTGATGCAGTGCGAACCTAAGTTGCGATCGCACAAGACATAGTCATAAGGTTATCCGAAACACAACATCAAAAAGAGTATGCAGAGAAATTGAACACATTGAAATGAGAGAAACTTTTATTTGCATTGATAATAAAACTTCATTTATAAGACTCCATTACAATCATTGCCGTGCGGGCTACAACATGAATCGATTACAAAACGAACACTGATAACATAGTCATTCCATACATTACATCCCCTTTACAAACAAAACATTCCCAAAGACCTGGAATAGTGGGGAGTCGAAACGTCATTTCTTCTGGACTGGATGCAGAGTTTTCAAAAGGATTCAAAAATAAGCCTTCAACACACGGACGAGACTTCCATTTACTTGCGTCGCCTTGAGCTTAAGTGGCATGCCCTTCTTGGTTCGGGGTACCTGTGTGGAGAGCGAGGATCAGCATATTACACTTTGTACTGGTACGTGGCAAATTAAGTTCCATGCTCTCATTCGGTTGAAGAGTTTATATGACTTAGTTTGTGAATCTTTCTAACCATCCTAATGAATTTCAGACAAGCATATGACAAGCATAATATAAGTTACGTTAGAACTTACCCACGACAAAGCGTGCCGTGCAATGTGAAACTTACCATGTTCTTCCCTGTCAATTTGTTATCGCTAGTACAGCGAGTGCAAAATTACGTGTGATTGGTCACTAGCACCACAAGCCATCCTGGACTCTATAGCTTTTGTTAGTCGGGGCCCTTTCAACGCAAGTAGCGAGCCTCGTTGCAAGTTCCCGCCTAACCCGTGCTATCATACAGCACAGCTATTTTCGTGTTTCCTTTCTCGGCCGAAACGGTCCCGTGGCCTCTGAAATCGTACAAGCAATCGATTAGAACACTGTATTATTCAAGGAGTTCGATATGAAATGCGAGTTCGAAATGCAAGCCATGAAAGCCATCGAAAATATTCACGAAAACGTATTTAAAAAACCAAAGCCAAAACCAACACAAGTGCGGCATGAAAAATAGAGCAACGAAAGGTCTCTCCCGACTCAGCCACAGAGTCTATCCTTGAGGCGCAACCCCCTGAATATGAGACTTGGTTCCGAAGAAGTCATTCCATAACGGAGAATGTACCTTAATTCAACCATTCCCGTTCGACTGATTCGATCGATCTCGACCTATCGATTCTTACCGAATCGATGGCGACAGTGTTCCTTTCTCGCGCACCCCGTGGACGGAGAAGGGGGCACGATGTAGGGATGGGGTACTATACCATAACCAACTAAGAAAAAGTTTCGTCCTCGAAACTTAAGAAAAGAACCTACCGCTAGGAAATAGGGAATATAACTTTTCCCTCATCTCCGACTCTAGTTTTCAGGTCGACTTCTCGACCGCATGGTTCTTCCAGAGCACTCGAACAAGAAGGATGAAACGATTTTAAAGTAGTTTATCCTTGCGCTCCACGATTTGCACAGGCTCTTCAATATACGATAAGTCTGCCTGCAGATTTAGCTGACCAAAGTCTACCACATGGCTCAGATCGTGCAAGTACTTCCGCAACTGAGAGACGTGGAAGACATTGTGCATGTCCGACAGTGCTGGCGACAGTACAATCCGATAAGCTACTGGGGTGACTCGCTTCAATATCTCGAAAGGATCGACAAATCTTGGACTCAACTTTCCCTTAGCTCAAAATCTCATGACTCCATGCATAGGTGTGACTTTCAGAAACACGTGATCGCCCTCCAGGAATTCAAGGGATGGTCGATGGGTGTCGGCGTAGCTCTTCTACCGACTCTGTGCTATCTTCAATCTCTCCCGTATCATTTTAACTTTTTGTACGGTCTGCTCCACGAGTTCTGGGCCAAGTATCTGCCGTTCCCTGACTTCATCCCAATAAATTGGCGATCTGTACTTCCGGCCGTACAAAGCTTCATACGGCACCATTTGGATGCTGGACTGGTAGCTGTTGTTATATGCAAATTCGGTCAACAGTAGATGAACGTCCCAGCTTGACTTCAAGTCGATCGTACAGAGTCGTAAGGGTTAGATTAGCTCTAAGTAGGGAATTAAATTCTAGTATAAACCAAGCCTAACGTGACTTAAATGTGGTTAGTTGTGTTCATCCTAGGTCGTGGGCTCAAGTGGTCATGTCTAGTCAAATTGGGTTCACAAGTTAAGGTTCAATTTATGGGCTAAACTAATAATGAATGAAACCTTCACAATAATGAATTAAATAAATATTCAAGTAATATAAATAATGCAAATTGACAAAAATATATCTATTTTTGAAATGTGGTAGTGAAACTTACCATAGCCGACGGTCCATCCATGCACAAGACAAGGATTAACATAAATATAATATAACCAATATTTCTCATGTTCGTCTCTGTACTGATACCTCTTAGAAAAATAGTTACCGACTCATGCAACTTGATTGGCAGCTGTGACTCAAGGCTCAGCTCTGCACTAGTACGTGCACATACCAGTAGTTATGACTCTCTGGGTCAGCTATGTACTGATATGCACACATATTAGCAACTGTGGCTCAGAGTTCAGCTCTTCACTAATCCACGCCTATCTACATGATGGTCCATGGGTATTCCCATTATTAGCAGTTGGGACGTTCTAGCTCATCTCACTAATAGACTGACACCCCCTGATCGAGGTGACTTCTAGCCCCGGGGTGTCATATTTCCTCCTAAGCTGAGCGATCCCAGTGCCCTGGAACCGATCGAGAGATTACATCCTTGTGCACAAGTTGTCCAGACTGACTCTATGAATTCAACATCTATCAATTAAACTCTTTTATCAACAATTTATCGATCGATCAGCAGACATTCCATCTATTCTTTTTCATATAGTCGAGAAAGTAGCTCTACTCTTTTCTCTATACGGACAAGTCGTATCATCTCTTCTTAGGCAATTCTTGTACAATAACAATCTATCCAGCATTTTAATCTTTTGCAATAGTTCAATATCATTAAGCATTGAAACATATTTGATAGCATACGATAGATATATGAAAGCATCTCTTTTCTCTTGTTATTAGCATGGCAAGGTTCTCTTGATCATGGCAACGTTCATTTCTTAGCAAGGCATTATATTATCTCTGTTTTAGCATATCAACATGTGGATTCTCTTATAAACATACTCAATGATTACTATCTTGTTATTAGCAAAAACATTCATTCAAAAACTCATATTCTTATTGGGTGTAAGCGAATTATAAAATGTGTCTTTGTCCACTAACCCAAATCAATCATTTTTGTTGCAGAGCCAGCAATCTGATCTATCTGTTTATCTAGTGCCTTCGCGAAGCGGGACACTACATGAGGCATGGTTCGGTATATGCTCAGTAGAGGCAGATAGCTAGGTTTTCTTCATGGTGGGCGGTTTGAATGATCCTTCAATCATTTTTCCTTTATGCTTAATAAATTGATGTTGTATGTGTAGTCCATGCTTGTGTTGCATGCTAATAAAGAGATTAATCGTATTGTTGATAGATACAATCACGTAAAATATGGTTCATTTTCTATGTATATTATAGTGTTATGAGGTATCTGGTTAGTGTATTGTATTACTTCTGCAGGAAAGTAGAAAGGTAAAGATGTGGCGCGGTGCCACGAAAAGTATGATGTGTGTGGACGGTGCACTGTATGTATGAGGTATGTGGCATGGTACCACGGGAGGGGCATGGTGCCACGGTATGTTTGGGACCTGCAGGTCGCCATTCGGAATATTGAATGTGAGTATGTTATCGTATGATCAGTGGTATGAGTAATGATGTATGATTTCTGTATTTGGAGTATGTACCATACATATATTTTATAGTTGATTATGTAATGTCCCGCACAGCATGGTGCATTACAATGAGTGTTGACTCGAAGAAGTCCGTTGAATGGAAGAATGCATCGAGTCTAATTGATGCAAGAGTTACGTTGGCCCGAAAGAGAAAGCATTGAGACGGTTCGAAGATCCAATAAATCGAACCGATGCAAAGCATAAGTCCAATTTGAATAAGTATTTATTTTAGTTGATTTCATGTGCAAGCTAAGCTTTTATGTTGAATTATAAGAGGTCGATCTTTTGCCATGTTTGCAACGAAGTCCGCTGAAACCAAAGCATCGTCTTGCAATGAACTGAGACATGGACACGGTAGGCCGAATCAGTTGGTTAGTTCAACAGAGCATGAAGTGCTCGAATGGCTAGTTAGTAGAGTTGGTCGTACAACAAAGTTAAAAAATCGAGCCGCATGAGCTCGGCAAAACGACAAGGCGTATCGACATAATGTGAGAGGACTTTGACCCTTCTTTCTTACTCCGTCATGCCTTATTAAAATGTACCTTTGTATGCTAAGTTAAACGCTCGAGTTCACGAGCATGGCTCGAATGAGAGAATTTATAGTGCATGTCGAACACAAAGAACATTAAGGCAAAATGTACATCAAGTGCATAAACCAGAATAGAATATGGGATAACTGTATCGACGAGTGCATCAAATTCACGAGTCACGGGCATTGAACAATTGAATCAAAATGTGCCTCAAGACATGAGTCTTTGAACATCAATCAAATGCATGCCTCCATGCACAAGTTAGTATGCTAGAACATGGAAATATTATATCAACGCAAGTGCCTCAGTGCAGTGCCTCAGTGCACGAGCTGTTGAACATTGAATGCTCTTTCGAGACGTGCCTTAAGTGCACGTTGGAGGGAAAGAACATAAGTCTAGCATATTGAAAGATCGTGTCGGGGTGTGCATCAAATGCACGAATCGCATATTATTGAACGTTAAGTCATAGAACATCGAAGGACATACTTCATGTGCGAAGTAAGCAGTTGTGGCACAAATGCCACGGAACTGTCAAATGTATAGTATATTGCCTTAGAAATATTTAGGATGTCACGCCCCAGTTCCGGAATACGGGGACGTACACGGCCAGCTACACCGTATAAGGTACGAATACGCTATACGGTGATGACGGCTGTCCAGTCTGGTTGGGTATCCTAGCATGCAATCAATCTATGGCCTAAATCCAATCTCATATCCACAGGCAAATCACAATGAATCAACATCAAGAGAGATAATCATATGGAAAGCAGGGAATACTCATATGAAAATCAGGAATCTACAATACAGAATAATAATGTAGACAAGTATACCTTCCCACAGTTCCTAGCATGGTCTGGAACTGAAACACACCCTCCAAGTCAAGTCTGGAAGATCCACCGGGTCGGTCTCAGACAATCTGGAAACAATCCAGGATTGGTCAGGCCAACCGCAGCAAGTACCAGAAAGGAAGGCTCAAGGTCGGGCGAAGAAAACCAGCAGGATAAAATATGACAAGAATAATATCTAAAAACAGTAAATAAAGGTAAGGGATCGTGCGGTACCAACGCACGATAACAATCCACAAGTATAGTGAAGCTAACACAATCACAACCTCCCTAACATCTACTAACACCTGCATTGCCAGCTGGAAATCAATATCAGCTGGCTAGCAGGCAACAAGCCAAACAACACAGAAGGACAAGCGGCCACACAATGCCTACGACTTGCTATTATTAGCTAACTAGGGTTATCACAGGCCTAATTACTAACAAGATGCAATGAGACTTCAAAGTCCAGCTCCTGCTTGCTACTACCCGAATGGCCCCAGCAAAAGAAAAAGATAGATATAGCAGGCACATTGCAGTAAGATACATGTGCCCTAAAGAAGTGCCACACTCGACGGAGGGCTGGAAATGCGCTCATCTCGACGGATAGCAACAATCCCTAGTATATATATAGATACATAGGGCCGGGGCCAGACAAGCAACAGGTCACTGGGAAGTCCCCATGAACTACATGATTAATCTAGTTATTAGCCTAGTCGGTTTCATTGTGGATCCCTGACCGTGGTACTCAGGGATCCATGTCCTAGACATGATGCAAGACAAGACTGGACTGGTGGCTTATACAAGCACAATCAAGAGAAATCAACCACGGTGTCAAGACGGGGTCATGCCTAGCAAGTCAGGACTGGCTGTCGTAACAGCGATCAAGAGTAAACATGTCATGTCAAGAGTACTAGTCAGGAGTGCGCCACCACGGGCCACTATCAAGAATCAAGAGTATACATGCCAGGTTTACTGTCAAGTCCAGAGTGCTAGTCAGGAGTGCACCTCTACGGGCCACTATCAAGAATCAAGACAGGTCCAGGTCATCGTGTAATACCAGGAACAAGGTCAAACCTATCAGTCACAAGAAGTCACATGCCCAAATCGTGACATGGACATCAAGTCGGGTACAAAATCAGAACCTCTACCATAATAGCCTGTCAAGTACACATGGGAACCTACAGCTCAAATCATCAAGTCAGTCCATCCACCAGATCAATCTAGCAAGAGTCTCCCATCCATGATGGAGTGAATATCACGTCAATAAAGACAACCACCAAATACCAAGCTCATTCCCCTCACAATGCTAGGCCCTCTGACTCACAAGAATCCTCCAAGTCAATGATCACAAGCCACTAGAAAACAAGCCCCTCAACTACCAAGACACAGCAATCAAACCAGGTTCCCTAACTACCGGAATACACAAAGGTACCAGGTTTGGGCGTTTGGGAAGTCGAGTAAAAATCATATAATAATACCCTCGATATTCTCCCCGTTCTACGAAATATTCGAAATCACCAAAATCCAAGAATCCACATAGATCCACCAAGTCAATATCCCAAGATCGTACTCTCCATAATAATCAATCCTCAGTCATATCCACAAGTCGCAACTCCCAATACATAGGACAGCTGTCAGCTCTATCTGACAGACTAGGACAACCCCTAGGATGAAGAGTCAGGGGACAAGAGTCCGGTAATAAATGCCGCCGGAAGTGACAAGGATTACATGGACCGCTCTGAAGCAAATCCATAACCCTTAAACCAAACAAGGACCAGGGTTGCAGACCATCTCCTGAGTGGAACCGTTCTCCTTACGCTATCCGACGGACAAGACATGTCAAGACGCTAGGCGACTAATCTAGTCGGGAGTCTACCTGGCAGGCAATGGGATCAGGTATACTATACCAAGGTGAACAGGCACGAGCCCAGTCCAGCAAACCAAAGGAATGGTTCTGTCCAGTCCTTCGAACCAAATTCCCGATTGGGAATTTTGGAAGAATCCGGCAGAGTCTCCTCTGTATTCTGGACAGGAGCTCCCAGCGAATTGGGGCTAAAACCACTCGGCGCAACCCGTCGCAGAATCGCAGAATCGCAGGCTGAGAACACTAAGTCTCAGCTACCAGCAGCACTAAGATGCGTACTGGGAACAAGTCGATAGCCGAGAACACTAAGTCTCGGCCTCCAGCAGCACTACGATGCGTACTGGAAAATCAATCGAACCCGAGACCACTAAGTCCCGGCCTCCAGCAGCGCTACAATGCGTACTGGGCGCCAAGCCAACATGCATAATAATAAAATAACCGCCTCGCAGGACGCATCACAGCACATGTTCGTAATTCTAACCCAAGCGCAATCACAGCCACAAGAATAGTTCGCCAAGCCGTTACCCGACCGCGAGTCGGACACAGGGCATACAGGGACAATCCATACATGTGAGTCGTGCTCGTGTCCTCGGAGGTGTGGATGACCCATCCGAGTTGTCCGATACGGTCTATCCCGGTATCGGACCAAGCTATCCTAAGTTATCATCATGGCAGATCTACTACTAGGCTACACTAATCATGGTTATAAAATTTATAAGTACAAATTAATTAAATGAAATAAAATCCAGGAGAGAGGGCAAGAGCCGTCGATGAGCAAGGGATACTTGCCTAGAGGGCTCGGCTAGGTAAGCAAGTCTTCGGCAGTCGCGATCCAAGCTAGCACGCAATCGAGATCCTCAGAACACACAATAAATAATCATCAGCACCAAATAATAAAATAATATAATAATCACAAGAGATGGCAGAAGGCTATACCGTACGGGTCCTGCAAGCAGCGCAAGAATCTGGCACAGAAACCGAGGCACGCGGACTGATACGGGCACGCAACCCGAGACGCGCACGTATATCGAGACGCGTACGAGAATCGAGAGAACACGAATATCGAGACGAACGAGAAACATAAACGTGTACGTAAATCGAGACGTGCACGTAAATCGAGATGACCCAAGGTCCAAGGAGCACGTGAATCGATTCGGCACACAAATCGAGGTGCGCACGCAAATCGATGCGGTGCGAAGTCCAACGCAGCACGCAAACCGAGACGGTCATGCAAATCGATGCATGCACGCGAATCGATATGACACGAAAATCAAGAAAGGCACAAAGGTCGAGGCACGAAAAATGAGACGGTGCACAAACCGAGATGGCACGTTGCCCGAGGCAGCGCGGGGCTCGGGGCGTCCCGCTGCCCAAGGCAGCACGTAGACCGAGGTACACGCAAAATGAGGTGACACGTACACTGAGGTGCACAAGACCCAAAAACACGAGGAAGCGTACCAACCGAGGGTGCGCTGCCCGAGGAACACGCTGCACAAGGCAGCGCACTGCTCGAGGCAGCACGCTGCCCGAGACGCACGGATCGAGGGGCTCGCTCCCCGAGGAGCTCACAGCCCGAGGAGGGGAGAGAGGAGGGTGGCGGAGCTCACCAGAGGGGGACTCGGCCAGGTCGGGTCGGGTCGGACCACCAACGGGGGAGGGTGGTCAGCAGTAGGAGCCAAGTCGGGGCGGCGCTGCTGGCCGGAGAAGAAGGGCGGAGGAGACGGAGGCCGTCGTGGAGCTCGGCCAAGTCGGGTCGGGGGCTCCCGGCGGCAGAGGAGAAGACAGAGAAGGAGAGACGAGGGCGGTGCCGGTGGCGGCCATGGGGGCTCGGCCAGGCGGAGGAGAAGGGAAGAGGGGAAAAGTGGTGGTGGCGCTGGTGGTGGCGACGGCGGCCATGGAGGCGGTGGAGAGGATGGAGACGACGATGATGATGGTTGTGGCGGCGCTGGAAGTGGTGGTGGCGATGATGGCAGCCGTCGAAGGAGGCGGGGGCGATGCCGGAGGGTGATGGCGGCGGTGGAGGCCAGAGATGGAGACGGTGGTGATGAGGGAGGCGATGGCGATGATGGTGGTCGCCATGGCGGTGGCGGTGCTGGAGTGGTGGCGGCGACTGCAGTGGTGGGTGGCCTGAGCTGGCCGGGGAAGAGCGGGAGAGGAGAGGGGGGAGATCGAGAGGGAGAGTGAAGAGATGGTGAGCTGAGAGAGAGAAAGGAATTGGGGGAGGGGGGTCGGCTGATCCAGTGAGGGGTCGGGGGAGAGAGAATGGGTGAAGAGAGAGGTGAGGGGGTTAGGTAGGGGGTGTCGGCTGAGAGAGAGTGGAGAGAGAGGGTGAAAGCATGGGTTGGGGTTAGGGTTAGGTAATAATAATAATAATAATAATAATAATAATAATAATAATAAAATGGTAATAACAATAGTGGCAAGAATAATAATGTGAATAAAATTCACCCTCAAGAAAATATCAATAAAATTTTAACAATACCCAAATTTAAATTCCCCAAAAATACAAAATACAGTCAGATACCTATTTCAAAAATAGGGATTTGACATAGGACCTTCGGATCGTTCTTTGAACATTGAATCGAGGCGATGAAATATTGAAAGAAAGGGTGAGAACATTGTGAGGCGATAAAATATTGAAAGAAAGGGCGAGAACATTAAAAGAAAGATTGAGAATATTGAAAAAAAGAATAGAAATGCAAGATGATGTGGGAAATGCGAGAGGATGTGAAGTTTGAGTTTCAGACTCAAGACTATGTTTGGTTGTATGAGTTAGACACGTATTGCATGGTCGAATGGACTTGAGATATTGCCCATGCACGGGTGTGATGAGTGATTTCCCTCGGTCGAGTTATTGCTGGGGCACCGAGACCGTTCGACCTAGGAGGGATGGGGTTGGTGCATATATTTTGGGACGACTTGCAATCGACTACTGATATGATAGCCACAATTGTTGGTAAGTTCGACGTCTTTTGAAATGGGCTGGCATCCCGTATGAGAAGGACGTCAGGTTACCCAATTTGAGAAAGAGAATTCTAGTCCATTCTGGCACGGAGAAACTAATGACCTTCATATAGATAAGGACCGGTGGACCGAATAGTACAAGCACACAGTGATTGTCACGCCCCGAGTCGACAAACCGTTCGTCCCCGGTGTTACTTTGTCGATTCGATCGTCCTCGCTAAGGCGTGATGCCGTACGAGTCTGGAATTGCACTCGTACAAGGCAAGAACGTTACGTTGCTTTTCATATCAATATGCCAAGTTGAAACTTCACAAATCACATCAGAATATAAGACGCAGTATAGGAAGATAGAAATGCTTTTCATTCATAGCTTTTCATTCATAGCTTTTCATTATTATTTTTATTTTATTAGTTAATTCTGATTATTGGTTTTTCTTTTCAATTAATCAATTTTTATTTATTGTTATTTTTCTGTTAATTAGTAATGTTATTTCTTAACCATTTATTAATGCTACTAAGTTACTTGTTGACTCATTATGTTTCTAATTTTGACTATTAAATTACTTGCTGATTCACTAAAGCTACTAGTTATTACTAATAAGTTTAGCCCATATTTATTAATAGAAAAGATTACTGCATTTTAAATCAATTATAGATTATTCTTAGTTGTTAAGTAATTTCGTATTTATTTATAGTAAAATCTTTTAAAAACTATTGGAGGGAATAATTAGATTTTTGGGATCTGTTTGAAAATTGAATTTGAAAATCATTTGATTTTGAAAAGCTGTTAGAATATTGAAAATCTGTTTTGGAATTCGAATTTGAAATCTGTTAGAATTTTTATTTGAAAATCTGTTTTTATATTTTTGAAAATCTGTTGAAATCATTTTTATTTGAAAATTTTGTTTGAATTTGAAATCTGTAATTCTGTTACTAAACCTATTTTTCAGCCCCCAGATCTACATTTTATTACAACATTGCCACTGTACACAAAGACCCCAGATCTACTTTTATTACATCACTGCCACTCATTAATTTACTATAAATAATATTATTTTATTACACACTTTTCCATACATTCTGACATCAATTACTTACACACACAATTTCTCTCTCATGTTCTCTCTCTCGTTCTTTCTCTCTCCTGGCTGACCCCCGGCCATCCTCCGCCGTGCGCCACCACCTCAATCGGAGCCGACCATCGACTGTTCGCCGTCGCCTCAATTGTACAGCACCTCGACTGCAGTGCAGTCTCGAAGACCGTGCCAGCGTCTCGATTACAGAGCCACCCCTTCGGTTCTCGTGCAACCACCGAGGAGCAGCTCGCCGTCGCTGCAAAGGCCTCGTAGTCCGTGCCATCATCTCGTGCGTTGAGCTACTGACTTCGTCGGCGCCTCGACTTGAGCGTCGACCCCTCGATCAGCGAGCTGACCCTTCGAACTCTGTACTACCTTTTCGGGAACCGAGGAGCCATGAGATGTCCACCGTCGCTGGAGCTCCGCCTCGCCGAGGAGTCGCGTTAACCGCTTGGACCACCGTCGTGTCACCGGATCTCGACGACCCCGCGCCAAGAGCCATCGAGGAGTCGCTGTCTTCTTCACCACCGAGTTGAGCCGCTCCTAGCCAGATCCGACCGTCGAGCCAAGCCGAAGTCCGCCGACGACGACTGCGCCCAGACTCGCCGTCGGTCAGCAGTGTTTCGCCGTCGTGGATCGACGACCCCATCGGCCAAAGTGAGTTCCCTCATCGGTCTCTCAAACCCATTCTTCTTGGTTGCTACTAAGGTTTCATAACTGGAGAGATTGACGTAGGATCTAGGGTTTCGGATCTCAGGAGTTGGGGTTGATGATGATTAGGGTTTTGTGTGTGGATGATTATAGGTTGAAGAGGAGCCGAGCTTAGGGTTTGGTTCAGGCTACAGAGGAAGTCGGGATCGGATTAGGGTTTCAGGATGGGGCTAGTCGGCCGGAAAAGAAGAAGGCTAGTCGGCTAGGATTCTAAGTGTGAAGCTACGGCCATGGCGGGAACTATTTAGGGTTAGGGTTTGGGAGTGTGAGCGAGTTGAAGAAGAAGAAGTGGTAGGTTGGATCGAGGAAGGAGAAGATGTTAGGTCGGGTTTGGGGAGGATGATCGACTGGAGAAGGAGAACATAAGGATTAGGGTTAGGGTTTTCTCAGGGCGGGATGGGGAAGAAGAAGTTGTCGGCTGGCTGAGGAATAGACTGGAAGGAGAGAGAAGCTTAAGGTTTATATTGTTAGGTTGTGGGCGTGGGCCGGGTTAACATGGAGTGGGCTGGGTTGAATGTGGGCTGTTTGTGGGTTTAGTTAAAGGAAAATTTGTAAGGATTTTTGTTTAGATGTAACATGTGGGCCGAGTATGAGAAGTTAGATGTATGGGTCTGGACTGGTCAGGCTGTGTGTTGGGCTCAGATGTTGGGCTGGATTTTTGTTCTTAAAAATTCAGTATTATCAATTAATTATTATATTCACATATTAGGTGATTGTAGCTTTAGTTAATGACTAATGATATTTGGTTATAATACACAATGTATTAGGTAGTTATTATTTTAATTGAATAAATATGATGGATATCTTTAGTTTTATCAAATATTGCTAAGTATTGTTTTGTACCGTTTTTAACTAAATAATACTTCCTAAATCAAATTATATACATTTTCTAATTAATGTAAATTGTTAACAACCCTTAGAAATGTTTTAGTAAATTGCTTTACAAAAATGTTTTCCTAATAAAATATATTTAGCCCTTGTCAAATAAATAATTTTTCTATAGTTATAATATATCCTTCTAAAAATAGTTATCTTGTTAACATTAATAATTGGTATTTGTTTAGCTGATAGTTAGTAAAAGTTGGTTTAATTTTGTTAATATTAATTACTAAATATTTTGCTAGAAAATGTTGTATTGTTTTCTAAAATAAATTCTTTACTAGATATAGCTTAAAAGATTACTTTGATTAGACTATAAATATATTTTCTAGAATATTGTTTTTAGCTAATATATACTTTTCATTAGTTAGCCTATGGTTATTGTTAGCTAAAATATAATTTAGCTAATTAACTTTTAGTTAATATCAACCAATAAACTTGTACCAACACTAGGTGACTTTACATCCATGTAGTATTACTCCCGTGCTTCAAAGGCGAGGCAAGTACACTGACTCGACTTGTACTCTATATTTCTGTCTTACATTCATGTGCCATGTTCTCATATCGGACACGAGATACACACGATTGTCTTATACCATTGTTCATTGCTTGTGAGTCATTGTTTATTGTGGGGTTTGGAGGAAATATTAGCTTCTGTGTGACCACATCCAACATAGGTAATTGTGGATAGCCTAATCGTACACTTCACGTGCGATAAAGCCGGACCTTATAGAATTGATTGACTCATTGATTGATTGTACTCCTAAGCCGGTCACACATTAGTTTAATATTTCAAATTGTCACACTTGCATATTGATTGTTGTGTACATTGTCTTGATTCATTGATAGCCGTGTTCATTGTCTAGCATATTGATTGTCGTCCATTGCCTGCAGTTTTATATTTCATTTCTGGTATCGTAGTTTCATTTCCATTTCTGGTATTCTGGTTTCACCTTGTATTCTGTACTACAGATTATATTGTATATTGCTCTTGTCAGGATTGTACTTTGCTCTTTTTCTGACAGGATACGTTGCAGGTGAGTGGGAGGCCACATGGAGCATGTGATTGCATTGGATATTTTAGCTTTTATTTTATTTTATGGAGATTGAATTTTGGATATTCATTATTGTATCTTTATTTTATTTGACCGGATTTGTCTTCGGCTGATTTTGTACTAAAAAGACTTGATGGATATTGGTGATCATTTTTGGGAACGTTATAAAAGCTGTGTTTGTTTACATTACATTGTGACTTGGAGTTTTTCTTAGTATTGTACAGCTTACTTCGTCATGTCCATCGACGAAGGCTGGGCGTGTCCGACTCGTATCCGATTATTCGGGAGCGGGTCGTAATATATTTTTAGTGGTGGCCCATGTAGGTCTATCCTAATGACACTTAGGCAATAAAGTGTTATTGGGGGACCATCGAAGCTAAGGAAAACTCATCACAGCATAGGAACCGTAGGAAATAGTTTATGGTTTATGTTTATTGATATTTAAAATTTAAAATTTTGATTTTACTTATGATTTTTTTAGGTTAGTTTACGATTTTTCAAGGATATAGCAATCAACAGTTTATTTTTCTGTTACAGGACGGTCGCCACGACGAACGCTGGGACTAGCGAGCAGCCTGCACCCAATGCGCAGGAGCAGATTCTACCGCCTCCGCCTCAGCCGCTTCCTCCGACGATGACGTTCGACGACACGCAAATGCTGGCCACGTTTCAGCAGTTCATGGAGGCCAAGAATCAACAGGCTGCACAGTTCAGAGAGGCTCAGAGTCAGCAGGCCGCACAGTTCAGAGCGACCGTCGTCGACGCACTCAGGACCAGAGAGCCGGCAGCACCAGCTCTACCAGCTCCGTCAGTACCACCGGCACCAGCAGCGCCGAGGCCAGGGACTGCCAAAGACTATCAGAACCTCTATCCGATGGATTTTTGGGGCGATGAGGGGATAGTCTACGCAGATGAGTGGCTAGAGAATTTCGAGCGGTCATTGAAGATGGCAAGGATTCCGGATGATTTGAAGGTCGAAGTTGCGGGCATACGACTTTTCGACATAGCTAGGGCTTGGTACCGGAATAAGCCCCAGTTAGCGGAGCCCGAGGTTTCCTGGAAGGATTTCAAACTGATGTTCCAGGAGAAGTTCTTTCCGGATGTGGAGTGGGACGAGCTTCGGATGCAGTTTGAGGCGTTGCAGCAGGAGAGTATGACTGCGGCACAGTATACATCGGAGTTCACCCGACTCAGCAGGTTCGCAGAGAACCTAGTCAGCACGCCGAAGGAGAGGGCTTGGAAGTTCAAAAAGGGCCTAACTAGGGAGTTGCGACATGCAGTAGCTATCAGTCAGGCCACTACCTATGCGAGCATCCTTAAAGTTGCTTAGGGAGTGGAGAAGGAGATGGATCCGAAGCTTAAGCGGGACCGAGAGATTGGCGCCAGCAGTTCCTAGGTTCCACCGAAGCGGACCAACACTCATTAGAGGCCACCTCAGCATCAGCATCATGTTCGAGCACCGACATTGTCGAGGCAGCAGAGACAGATTCAGACTCCAATATACTTTTCTTGTGCATACTACAAGAGACCGGGACACCGTGTCGAGGAATGCCACAAGAAGTTAGGGCAGTGCTTGATTTGTGGATCTGCCACTCACCAAGTGAGAGATTGTCCTGCAGCTTTCACTCGTCAGGGATCAGTACCAGAGCAGCAGCAAGAGGACCCAGTCTTTGAGGATCAGTAGTAGCTGCAGGAGCGCAGCCGGATGGACCGTTATCTTTCTTACTTACTTGCAGTAGCTGGATTTCTTTTGTATTGCCTATTTTGAGGCTTGACTCTGAGTTTTTCTTGCACTTACTATTTTCATATTGTCTAGTGACTACTTGTTAGTCCTTGTTACTTTTGTTATCGAAATAAAAATTTCTTTTACTCAATTGTTTCTTAAAAACTTTTTACATGATTTTGTGCACCCCTACAAAACTCTTGAAATTTTGAGGACGAAATTTTTGTAAGGGGGGTAGATTTGTCACTCCCTTGAATTAACTTCTGGTGAATTTTACGATTTTTTTTCATAAATTGCTATTTGGAAATACAATATTATTTTCCTATGAGTAATTTAGTTTAATAAAGATATTTTATTAATTAATTATGCTTCAAATATTTATTCTTAAAATTCTAACCCTATTAATAAATAATCTTGATAAATCAGCTTAGTAAATACTTGGTCTTGGAGAGTAGATCTAAGTTAAGGCAATAAATATGTTTTGATTAATTTTAAATCTTGATTAGTATTGATTAGTTATTAACCCTGTTTTAATTAAAAATTCTGGTTTTGTTACAGAGTAAATCATGATTATTATTTTCATTTTATTAGTTAATTCTGATTATTGGTTTTTCTTTTCAATTAATCAATTTTTATTTATTGTTATTTTTCTGTTAATTAGTAATGTTATTTCTTAACCATTTATTAATGTTACTAAGTTACTTGTTGACTCATTATGTTTCTAATTTTGACTATTAAATTACTTGCTGATTCACTATAGATACTAGTTATTACTAATAAGTTTAGCCCATATTTATTAATAGAAAAGATTAGTGCAGTTTAAATCAATTATAGATTATTCTTAGTTGTTAAGTAATTTCATAATTATTTATATTAAAATCTTTTGAAAACTATTGGAGGGAATAATTAGATTTTTGGGATCTGTTTGAAAATTGAATTTGAAAATCATTTGATTTTGAAAAGCTGTTAGAATATTGAAAATCTGTTTTGGAATTCGAATTTGAAATTTGTTAGAAGTTTTATTTGAAAATCTGTTTTTATGTTTTTGAAAATCTGTTGAAATCATTTTTATTTGAAAATTCTGTTTGAATTTGAAATCTGTAATTCTGTTACTAAACCTATTTTTCAGCCCCCAGATCTATATTTTATTACAACATTGCCACTGTACACAAAGACCCCAGATCTACTTTTATTACATCACTGCCACTCTTTAATTTATATACATAATATTATTTTATTATACACTTTTCCATACATTTTGACATCAATTACTGACACACACAATTTCTCTCTCATGTTCTCTCTCTCTTCCTTTCTCTCTCCTGGCCTACCCTCGGCCATCTTCCGCCGTGCGCCACCACCTCGATCGGAGCCGACCGCCGACTGTAAGCCGTCGCCTCAATTGTACAGCACCTCGACTGCAGTGCAGTCTCGGAGACTGTGCCAGCGTCTCGATTCCAGAGCCACCCCTTCGGTTCTCGTGCAACCACCGAGGAGCCGCTTGCCGTCGCTGCAGAGGCCTCGCAGTCCGCGCCATCATCTCGTGCGCTGAGCCACTGACTTCGTCAGCACCTCGACTTGAGCGCCGACCCCTCGATCAGCGAGCTGACCCTTCGAACTCTGTGCTACCCTTTCGGGAACCGAGGAGCCACGAGATGTCTACCGCCGCTGGAGCTCCGCCTCGCCGAGGAGTCGCGTCGACCGCTTGGACCACCGTCGTGTCACCAGATCTCAACGACCCCGTGCCAGGAGCCATCGAGGAGTCGCTGTCTTCTTCACCACCGAGTTGAGGCGGGCCTAGCCAGATCTGACCGTCGAGGCAAGCCGAAGTCCGCCGCCGACGACTGCGCCCAGACTCGCCATCGGTCACCAGTGCTTCGCCGTCGTGGATCGACGACCCCGCCGGCCAAAGTAAGTTCCCTCATCAATCTCTCAAACCCCTTCTTCTTGCTTGCTACTAGGGTTTCGTAACTGGAGAGATTGACCTAGGTGTTTCACTTAACAAAAATGCCTGAAAATCGAATTTTTGTTAAGTGAAACAAAATGGCGACTTTGCTGGGGAAATTTTGTTTCACTTAACAAAAGGCCTGAAATTGGCTTTTGAAAATAAAACAAGAAAAAGTACAAGAAGTACAAATTGTTCTGGGAAGTATTGCTATGGAAGTCTGATCTGAAGGCGATCATTTTGTTCATTGGACCATACGATCATGATGAAGATCACTGCTAGAAGATGAACAACCGGAAGAACTAAGTCACCAGAAAGGTATCGACACACTTGGGCACTGATGGCGAGGACGAATGCTTTTCTGCTTTGCTTCACTCTATTCTGGAAGAAAGGTTGAAGAAGAATGCTCTGGAGAATCAAAATCTCTGAGTTCTAATCTCTCTGTCTTCTATCTCTCCTCTCTCTCTGCTTGTCTTTTTTATATGAGAAAAATAAGTCTATTTATAGACTTGGCTTTTTGTGCGTAAAACTCAGCAAAAGTTCTGTCTTTACGCTAATAACTGCCACCCATGACTGAAGTCATCCTTTACACACGTTGACATGTGTCCCATAATTTCAATAAGAATAGGATGCACGTACACACGTTCTTCGAGATATGTGGCATGAAAACCACGTAGGCAAACCACGTTCCAAATTAGTCAGAAAGGATAGGGCGTAAAAATAACCCAAATATACCCTGAGCGTAAAGTAGTAGACTAGGCGTAAAATAGCCCTAAAATGGACTTCCCGCGTAAAGTGGTTGATAAAACAACCTTGAGCGTAAAGGTAGCCCAAATAAACTTTATGCACACATCAACTTTGAGCGTAAAAAGCTCATATAGTATTCTTGCGTAAAAGAAGCCATCTTGTGAGCGTAAAAGTAGCTCAGTCCACATACTAAACGACAATATTGATTTCTGTGTAAAACAAATCCCTTCGAATCCTGTGTTATACGTCGTCAGTAGATCTTTATGTCAGACCCATTATTACTTTGCATTAAATGCATGATATGACAACTTGTCTCTGGCGTAAAATAGTTGGCCTGTCCCTGGCGTAAAGTGGTTGACGTGTCCTTGGCGTAAAGCAGCTGACCTGTCCCTGGCATAAAGTAGCTTGTTTGAGTGTAAAGCTCTTATCCCTTTGACTCAGTCTATGAAGCATTTTTTTACGCTCCTACAAGACCCCCTTCAAAGTTTTCGAAATTTGAAAAGACTTCAAGAATTTCGAAATACTTTGAACATAAGCGTAAAATTCGGAATTTGACCAGTCAGCATAAAGTTTGGGATATCCAGCGGTCAGTCGCGTAAAAATAGGGATATCCAACAATCGGCGTAAAAATAGGGAATTTGAACCGATTCAAAAATCTCTATAAATAGAGCTTTTCGAATTCGATAAAGACTTTACTTGTCTCTTTGCAATCCCAAATCTCTTTGCCACCCTTTCTTCGAAATCTCTCCCGCTTTAACTCAATGGCTCCCAAGAAGACCGCCGCCGGCAGCAAGGGAAAGAAACCCGCCGTCGATTCTTCATCGGCCGACCGTGCGCAAACTCCCATTCGGTCATCGACACCACTCCGGCAGTCCAATCCTGCAGTAGCTCCACCAATGAAGGGTAAGACCCTATCTTTTGGCCGAAACATTCATCGGAGAAGAAGAAGACAAACTTTCAGATTTCACGCCCACGTCATTCGTGTTAGCGTAGAAACTGAAATAACAAAATACGCCCACGTTATACGTGTCAGCGTAAAAAGTTAAGAAATACGCCCACGTTATACGTGTCAGCGTAAAATTCGAATTACGCTCATGTCTACTCATGCTAGCGTAAAATTTAAGAAATATGCCCACGTTATACGTGTCAGTGTAAAATTCAAATTACGCTTATGTCTACTCATGCCAGCATAAAATTTAAGAAATACGCCCACATTAGCATATGCTAGCGTAAAATGAAAAAACTTTGTAAAACAAAGACCTTTTACACTTTAAAACTTTTAATCAATTTTAGTAAGCGTAAAAGTCAATGTCTTTACTCATAAAACTTCAAATTAGATTTCTCACTAACTTGATCTTTCTTCCTTTTGTCAGTAGATTTACAAACTCATCCTCTTGAAGAAGTTTTTGGCTCATCAGCTGGCATGGTGGGCTCGAACTATCTGGAGGATTTATCTCATGTCAAATTTCCTCAATCCAACCCCGAATACCCTGCAGCGAGAGCACAGCTGATATCTGTCCAAGGAGATAGGATGCTATTATCCATGATCGACGGGGAAGTACTGGTGTCACTGGACAATCAACAATTTTTAAAGCCAGCTTTTTTATTCGGGGATGCGATAGATTTCAAATCGCAAACTCATCCCAAGAAGGAGGCTTGGGTGTTTAGATCTGGAGAAAGGGTGATGTATCTCCCTGACATGGACAGGGATTACCCTTTATCTGCTTTCTTCCATGCTAGCCATCACCGTCAAATGCTGTGGAACTTAACTCCCAATAGCTATGTGTAGTGCCCCGTCCCGCAAAGTCAATCGAAGAAATCGAAACGCCAACAGCGTTGGAACTTAGCCTTACAACGGCTGCTCGAAGGCTCGCTCGTCCGAGGCGACTCCTCGCACAGGTGGGGTAGTTTCGGTGAACTCTCCTCATCTTAGCCTTCACATAATAAATCATGTTTTTCAACTTGCACAAGTAGGCTAATATAAAAGCTACGCACCAACATAGCTAAGGGAATAATCCCGATCCGTCGGAATGTCTTAGAACATGGAAAATGGTCCCACGGTCTTCATAGAAGTCGGCTCAGCGTGCTTTCAAATGACACCCGATCCTTCGATCCCGTGGCTTGGGAGAAGGAAGTTGGCTTAAGTTGTTAAGTTGCCCCGACACTTGAAATAGCCTAAGTCATAGGCGTCGCCTGCGTGAATGCTTGGTAAAGCATGCACGGTCCCTTCGTTTTGCCCCAACACTCGAATCAGCCTAAGTCATAGGCGTCGCCCGCATGAATGCTTAATAAATTATGCACGGTCCTGTCCCGCAAGGCTTGGCATGGCCTTCGCACGTCCCGCAAGTTAAGTCGTCTTACACGGCTCGTTGGCTAAGTCTAGGCATGAACTTGGTTGTTCAAGTCGACCCCGTGCATAACATGTTCCCTCGATACGTAGCTCGGTGTAGCCTTGCTCGTCGACTCGTTGCCCGAATAAGTAGACAAGTGTTGTGTTGGGCTATCGAAGCCAATTCTAGCTCTGTTCCGCTCTATCTGCGGTTGTCAAGTCGCATTGTCCCTTGAGAACAAGGCTCGTCGTGTAAAGTATATGACTTGAGCGTTAGCGTCGCCTAGAGAACCAGGTCTGTCTAAGGCACGTGCTACGGTGGATTTAGTAAAGAGTATGCCACGATCAAAGGAAGTCCACGCGACTGGTTGTCGCCGAGATCGGTCCCGCTACTTGGGAGTCTCGCTAAGTCTTGATAAGTCCCGCACACGAGATCGGTCCCGCAGCTTGGGAGTCTCGTTAAGTCTCGAAAGAAAGAAGGAATGCATGGTCATGTTAAGGAAGGACTGGATAGACTGGATAGATCGAGTATGCATGGTCATTAGACAACTTGTCGACAAGGTGTAGTCTTCTCGAGTGATCACCGGGGCGCCGAGATCATTCGGCCCGGGAGAAGCGAGTGTGGCTCAAAGTAGGATGTTGGATGACCGCATGGGAGAGTTCGGCCCCACCGGGCTAGCTACCCGTGTAGGTACAGGCCGATATCCCACGAGCCATGTCCAAAATAGCTTGACATTGCTAGTGACCACTCATGTAGATGTGTCGGCAGATAGCGGCACACCGCGTGTATGCCTTTGGATTTGGGTCTAGATCTTGAATGCAGGTCTAGTCGGTAACACAAAGTCCGGGCCTAAGACTGGGCTGCAGCATAGGCACCGTGCTTGGCATGATAGATGGCATCGGGATATTCATGGAATCAACACTGTATTTTACAAGTCTTGTCTAAGTTAGCAAATGAGTCGATCCTGAAGGCCGCAAGGCGGTAGCATGATAAGTCTTGATAAGTTGCGAGGCACGCCCTCAATCTTGAAGCATGTACATGTCTAAGCAGATCTTAAGGCACGAATCAAGTCTAGCGGCACGACCTGTACGAGTCGTCCCATTGTCGTCTTTGGCATTTAAATCGTTGACACGAGAATTGACCTAGTGATCTCGAGTTTGATACAAGTCTTGGCACGGCCGAGTTCGCGTGAGTTGCTCCTCGGCGAGGCACTGTCTTGAATATGTCTAAGTTGCGAATAGAGTATGACACGACCCTGCCGTCCCGAGTTGAAGTTTGGTCAAGTACATACTCAAAGAGGCACTGCCTCGATCGGAATACATGTTGGTATTGTAGCACGACCATGTCGTTACACGTCGAGTTGGTTAGACGTCAAGTCTTAAAACTGATCCTAAGGTAAGACTAGAAAGACAATCGAAAGGGTTTAAACTGCACAAAGTAAATAAACGTGTCGGTTATGCATGGGTGGGCGAGAAGCTCACTCTACCAGTACAGTTGAGTACTAACACCCACACAGTGTTCATGTGCAGGCACAGGTAGAAGCTCGTGGCGCGGAGCTCACTTGGAAGCGTCGAGGCACGGAGTTCCTTGGTGACTCGAAGCATGCGACCGCGCGGATTGAAGACTTATACAGGACATAATGTATGGACATCGCCTTCCGAAGCTTTCGCTGGATCAAGAATTGTATCGAGAGATGAGAGAGAGCAGAGTGACTTGTAAATGAGAGAAAAGTGAGCACGAGAGACTTGTAATTTGGCCCAGCGCCCATAATTGCAATCTTGTATTCAATATTAATAAAAGAGCTTCTTTTGAATGACTTGTGTTCATGTGTTCTTGTTCTTAAATTCCGCTGCATGATTCAATGTTTCTGCTTGGGACTTCTGTGCGACGACCCCGTCGTCGCCGATGTAATCGGCCATTATGAAACTGCCTTGCACGAGCGCAATCTAGGCTCGTGGGGCATCACGCCTTAGCGAGGACGATCGCTCCTACGGGAGCAGGGCACGACATAATGGTATCAGAGCACGGCTTTACGTCCTTGGACTTCAAGTCGAATTTCTCAGTTTTGAAAGCTCGTCGTTGGGAAAATAAGTACGCGCTCTCTCTTGAATGTCCCTCGGTATGTCCATACAATAAGTCTAAATATTTTTAAAAGCTCGTACAAGCGTTCAAGCAAACGCATCGATAGGCTATCGCCGAACGCATCTGTAGGCCTTTGTGCCGAACGATGTTAAACGTGACTCGATAGAGAACACATGCTAAGTTAGCAAGTCGTGAGCGTGCCGAACTAGTCCTACGATGACCCTAGCAATTGAGCGTGCAAACTCGAATATAGTCCACACGGGATAGCCATGCGCACGGCCTTTTGGCTAAGTTGCGTCGTGTGTCGCGTACCTTGACTTTTGGTGCAAACGAGTTACGAGCGATATCAAGTACCGCTCGGTCGAGAGCGAAGCTGCACTTAGAGTGTCCATCGATAGGAACGCTATCGAGTTAACGCTTAAGCGTACACGAAAGGATTGACTTGGATTTCGAGGAAATAGTGCGAATAACTTAGTACGTCGATGCGACGTGAGCGATTACGCTAGAGATTTGTCGAACGAATCTGAAGGATGTCTTAGCGAATGACGCAAACGTGATTGTAGGCTCAATCGGATGGCTCTAATCCGAGTGGTGTATGAATTTTTTTGGAAATCATTCGAGCGAATATTGAGGATTACGAGTATGTCGGCGAGGCGATGCGATCGTGCAAAGCCTTAGAAAACGTCACGCTTAGTTGGTCGTGACTCCGTATGTCCCGAACGAGATGTCGTTCGGACAACTGGTGAATGAGCAACGCGAGTTAGAAAGCAATTCAAAACGATGAATGATAAAAATGAATGGCTTGATCGAGGAAACATAGCGGATCATGCTTACGATTTTAGATTGCGTCGAAAGAAATATGACTTGAGTTTGGACAACGATCTTGAAACGAGCTTGAGGAATGGTGGTATATTCAGCTCGAACAATAGCATCAGACGCACGACTCGAAATTGGTTGCAAAGGAAGATCGTCAGGTTACGCATATCGTCGTTGGTATTGAGGCGTATCAAAGATTGATATGCGATAACTCGGGGGTACTCTGACTCGACGAATAACGATCGTGTAAATGTGATTGTTCCGATGGATGCTATAATTGGGATGTTAAAATATGTCGAGGAAAAGATAGACTTGGCTCGAGGATTTTCTAGTTGAACGAATGACGGGTAGACTATCGAATTGAGATCTTGGCTTGGATGAAAACGAAATGCTTGGATTTACTTCGACGATAACCCCAACGTCGACATTTTTGTCTTATGCAAATGCAACCCCAGCCTCGCACATACGTCACGCCGATTAGGGCGATCACTCCGCGCGAGCGCTGGTATGGTGATTCATACAGCAGGGGTGATCAAACTTGCATGGGGTAGCAATTTGTATGTTTCGACTTGTGGTTTGACGCGAAGGTGGACTCAGACTCCGTGTGATTGAAGAATCGAATTTGAGGATTGCGTAGGTCCAATCCACGTATCGAGAATGAATTAGTCTGGACTCAAACAAGAGTTACGCCCCGATGAGAATGATTATTCCGCGGGAGCGTTGCATGGTGATTCATGAACCACCGTGGATAATCGGACTCGCGTGAGATTGGGGTACGACGTATTATCGAGCTAGATGACCTCGTGATCGAATACATGAATTGGTTAGAATTGGTGATTTGAATGGATTCGAATACGCGCAATGAACGCCTTGACACGAAATAGGTGATCGTGCTCGATGTTTAGAAATCTGAGTGATGCGAGCTTGGGTAGAAAATACCGTACTACCGACTTTGGTTTGACCCTAGGATTAGGGTCAGTGTTGGCATTATTGTTGGAGAACTATGATTCCAATCCTGACATTGACTTAGCCTCGCAAGGATTAGCCTAGCGGTTAGGCGAGACGCCCTGTTTCATAAGTTATCAATCAGAGGATTGATCTTGAGGATTGACATGGATGGATTGAACAAATCAAGGATAGGAAAACCTCGCTCACGAGATTCGGTTGACATGCATATATTTCAGGGATGCCTGGGTATGTGCACGATGCGACTCGAGTGAGAACAAATTCTCTATCATGCGGCTTGGCTGAATGCATGTATTTTAGGGATGCCTGGAATGCGTGCACGATCCAGCCAAGTGATACAATGAGTTCAAGCAAGACTTGAAAAATGGGAGTGTCTTAGAACATGGAAAATGGTTTTAACTTGTACAATTAGGCTAATATAAAAGCTACGCACCAACATAGCTAAGAGAATAATCCCGACCCGTCGGAATGTCTTAGAACATGGAAAATGGTCCCACGGTCTTCATAGAAGCCGGCTCAGCGTGCTTTCAAATGACACCCGATCCTTCGATCCCGTGGCTTGGGAGAAGGAAGTTGGCTTAAGTTGTTAAGTTGCCTCGATACTTGAAATAGCCTAAGTCATAGGCGTCGCCTGCGTGAATGCTTGGTAAAGCATGCACGGTCCCGTCGTTTTGCCCTAACATTCGAATCAGCGTAAGTCATAGGTTTCGCCCGCATGAATGCTTAATAAAGCATGCACGGTCCTGTCCCGTAAGGCTTGGCATAGTCTTCGCACGTCCCGCAAGTTAAGTCATCTTGCACGGCTCGTTGGCTAAGTCTAGGCACGAACTTGGTTGTTCAAGTCGACCCCGTGCATAGTACGTTCCCTCGATGCGTAGCTCGACGTAGCCTTGCTCGTCGACTCGTTGCCCGAATAAGTAGACAAGTGTTGTGTTGGGCTATCGAAGCCAATTCTAGCACTGTTCCGCTCTATCTGCGGTTGTCAAGTCGCGTTGTCCTTTGAGAACAAGGCTCGTCGTGTAAAGTATATGACTTGAGCGTTAGCGTCGCCTAGAGAACCAGGTCTGTCTAAGGCACGTGCTATGGTAGATTTAGTAAAGAGTATGCCACGATCAAAGGAAGTCCACGCGACTGGTTGTCGCCGAGATCGGTCCCGCTACTTGGGAGTCTCGCTAAGTCTTGATAAGTCCCGCACACGAGATCGGTCCCGCGGCTTGGGAGTCTCGTTAAGTCTCGAAAGAAAGAAGGAATGCATGGTCATGTTAAGGAAGGACTGGATAGACTGGATAGATCGAGTATGCATGGTCATTGGACAACTTGTCGACAAGGTGTAGTCTTTTCGAGTGATCACCGGGGCGTCGGGATCATTCGGCCCGGAGGAAGCGAGTGTGGCTCAAAGTAGGATGTTGGATGACCGCATGGGAGAGTTCGGCCCCACCGGGCTAGCTACCCGTGTAGGTACAGGCCGATATCCCACGAGCCATGTCCAAAATAGCTTGATATTGCTAGTGACCACTCATGTAGATGTGTCGGCAGATAGCGGCACACCGCGTGTATGCCTTTGGATTTGGGTCTAGAGCTTGAATGCAGGTCTAGTCGGTAACACAAAGTCTGGGCCTAAGACTGGGCTGCAGCATAGGCACCATACTTGGCACGATAGATGGCATCGGGATATTCATGGAATCAATACTATGTTTCACAAGTCTTGTCTAAGTTAGCAAATGAGTCGATCCGGAAGGCCGCAAGGCGGTAGCATGATAAGTCTTGATAAGTTGCGAGACACGCCCTCAATCTTGAAGCATGTACATGTCTAAGCAGATCTTAAGACACGAATCAAGTCTAGCGGCACGACCTGCACGAGTCATCCCATTGTCGTCTTTGGCATTTAAATCGTTGACACGAGAATTGGTCTAGTGATCTCGAGTTTGATACAAGTCTTGGCACGGCCGAGTTCGCGTGAATTGCTCCTCGGCGAGGCACTGTCTTGAATATGTCTAAGTCGCGAATAGAGTATAGCATGACCCTGCCGTTCCGAGTTAAAGTTTGGTCAAGTACATACTCAAAGAGGCACTGCCTCGATCGGAATACACGTTGGTATTGTAGCACGACCATGTCGTTGCACGTCGAGTTGGTTAGACGTCAAGTCTTAAAACTGATCCTAAGGCAAGACTAGAAAGACAATCGAAAGGGTTTAAACTGCACAAAGTAAATGAACGTGTCGGTTATGTATGGGTGGGCGAGAAGCTCACTCCACCAGTACAGTTGAGTACTGACATCCACACAGTGTTCATCTGCAGGCACAGGTAGAAGCTCGTGGCGCGGAGCTCGCTTGGATGCGTCGAGGCACGGAGTTCCTTGGCGACTCGAAGCGTGCGGCCGTGCGGATTGAAGACTTATACAGGACATAATGTATGGACATCGCCTTCCGAAGCTTTCGCTGGTTCAAGAATTATTTCGAGAGATGAGAGAGAGCAGAGTGACTTGTAAATGAGAGAAAAGTGAGCACGAGAGACTTGTAATTTGGCCCTGCGCCCACAATTGTAATCTTGTATTCAATATTAATAAAAGAGCTTCTTTTGAATGACTTGTGTTCATGTGTTTTTGTTCTTAAATTCTGCTGCATGATTCAATGTTTCTGCTTGGGACTTCTGTGCGACGACCCCGTCGCCGCCGATGTAATCGGCCATTATGAAACTGCCTTGCACGAGCACAATCTAGGCTCGTGCGGCGTCACGTCTTAGCGAGGACGATCGCTCCTACGGGAGCGGGGCGTGACACTATGGTAGACCGTGTAGGATCATTTTCAGAAGAGAGAGAGCAAATGACATGGGTTATCACATTAGCACTCCCTATGGTGGTGTCATTCCATTTTTCTGGTCTATTGCCTGGGTTCACACCGAGTGAGGACTCACTTCTCATCCAGTCGGTATAAATTTCCATGTTCATAAATAAATTCCTAAGGAAAGGAGTCTTATATCCTCAGACCAACCCTAGGCTGACAGGGTGGCTAACCCCTTACAGCAGTAACTGGATTCAGATCAGTAATTGGGTCATAAAGCACTTTAAAACAGAATTGGACGATATTGGTCTGTATGAAGCGGTAGCTTCTACCAGTTATGGCATTCCACCGAACAGCAACTTATTCCTGGCTTTACTGGAATTGTATATGAGTTCAACATGAACTTTTGCAACTCCACACGGCAAAATGGGTCTTGCTTTGCATGAGATGCAGTTCATCTCGAAGTTGCCGATGGGCGAATTCTCTTATGAAGAATACATTCCTTCCAATCGAAAACTAGCAGAAGTTCGAGAGAAGAACCCTGAACTGGTGCAAGTCTATGAAGAACTTATGTGCCATTATCTGATTTGCACCAGTATGTATAAAACTGGGTCACATTTGGCATACATAACCAAATGGACAACCTATCTATTTTATCATGAAAATAAAGTGTCCAAGACTGAGAAGAGCAGGTTTCGAGAAGACAAAACTCAAACCATTAAACCTTGCTCGATAATTCCTGCAGATGTAATCCAAGTGCTGATGGCTTCACAGAAAGCTCACGACCAATATCTGTCTACCAAAACCGGAGACATCCCTGCGGGGACTGAGGCTTTAAGCTACCTGAGACAGGGTAGTCAGAAAATGTCAAAGAAGGCCTTGCTGGCAGGCTTCCTATCCTTATGGCTACGAAGATGGGTCATGCCAGGGATCAGTACCATGGACAGAATTCACCGCAATGTACTGTGGCCAGCGGTACGTTTAGTATTCAAAAATAGAATCAACCTGCTGTCAGCAATGGTATGCCGAATAAATGCAGGTCTACGGACTTTCGGTGAAGAGCTGATTAATAATGCTCCTCACCGAGACAATTTTCCAAGGATGGAGCTACCCTACACCTATCTGATGGGTTGGTTACTACACCACAATTGCAATTTGCTGCCACCGGGCCCTGAGGATGAAGCGAGGATTTTTCTCCAAAAATTTAGCAAATCCACATGGAGAGCTACAACGGTGGCAGACACCCGAGCAGCATTAAATTACTCTCACGGCTGGAACTTCTTCTGTATAAGGCCACCAGTTCCAGCCGACTGCCTTGGCGTGCAATTTGAAGATAAGAGTAGATAAATCAGCTTTATTGCCAAGATCTGTCTTCCGATGGCTGGCGTACATCAGACCTTCCCATCTGATGTACAGAAATGAAGATTACTGCGCGTTTGAGCCTTACCTACCAAGTAGGTTCGCTCCAGTTTGGATATGACCAACTTCACGTTGGAAATCCTTCCACCAGCTTCTATCATTATGGAAAGCTGATTGACGATGCACGAGCATGGAGATATTTCAGCACTGCATGTACTGGTGCTAGATTCCATATATCTACAGCCACTAGTACAACTGAGCTACGTATACTTCACTCATATGCTCGTTTTTATACATCCATTTGCTCCTTCGAAGACGGTTATAGCATGCAAGGAAGTCTGCGATGGGCCCAGGAGGGAAATGTTGAAGAACCCATCAGAATAACTCCTGACGTACCAGACAATACTTCTGCTATAGATGAATTTCTGGCAGTAATTCCTAGAGGAGCTGGGGAGATAGCCGCGGGACCAATAGCTATTGGAAAAACCCGCAAACGAAAGCAGACTACAGCTACCACTCTTCCAGTGAAGTCTCCTGAGAAGAAGAAGAAGAAGACTACTACTAAAGGGCCTTCCAAACCCAAAGCCTTTATTCCAGAAGATGACATCTCGGTCGAAAAGGACCAACTTGTTGCTTCCCCTTCAATCCATCCGGAAGAAGGGTCTTCAACACCTCAACCAACAGCAGCATCAGAAGTTGTAAAAATTTTATCTCCTGGACGCCTTAGTTCCTCACTCCATTTATCTTTGCCACGAAAGGCACAAGTTACGGAGGATGCTACTGCTGCACACATTGCTAATCGAGACCGTATTCCATCAGATGAGCCGGCTCTCAACTTTGACGATGATGACTGGGATGGTGATTATGATTCATACCTTGAACAAAATGTACATATTCCAAGTACTACGCAAAACCTATACGGAATTATGTATCATGATTTTTTTATATTAACTTATTTTGCTCATTTTGCAGATATCATCATTGCAACAAAGCCTGTGGCTCCTCCTTCTCCTCAAGAAGATATCTATGAGGAAAACGAGGAATCTGAGAAGAGGCTTCTTCTTCAAACGAAGTAGAAGTAATCCAACCAGAAGATGAGCAACAAGAAGTACAAAAAGAGCTTGAAGCAGAAGTTGAAACAGAGGTTGAAGCAGAGGCTCAGCCCGAATTATTTTCTCGTGTTGATAACCGAGAAAAAGAACAAGCTGCAGAAAAACCAACTGCAGACCATGAAGCATCTGTTGAAGGAGGAACTGGCCTCGATGAAGAACTTGAAGTACCTCCAGAGCCTGAAAAGCCAGAAGTCAAAGGAGGTGATGAAGGCATAATCAAATTACTAACCGAAACTGAGAATATTGTGATAGCACCCTCTGCTATTACTACTGATCCTGTAGAAGTTCTGGAAAAGAGTACGCCTGAAACTAATGATCCTGTAGAAGTTCCAGAGAAGAGTATGCCTGAACTTGAGTCAGCTGCCACCACCGTCATTCCACCCGTACATATCACCGCCACTGAAACTCTAGTAGTTTCAGCTCCAGAAACGGGTGGAGTAACTAACATTGAAGACATTGATTTCGAAGCTGCTGGGAACCAGTTGACTATGATAGCAGTAACTACAATAGCATCATCTCAGCCTGCTATCAGAGCAACTACATCTGCAAGTGTTGAAGACACAATCCCTGAAGTTTTTAGGGATCAAATGGCTGTGACAACCGTAACAAGAATTGCTTCATCTCAATCTGCTGTCACTCCAACAGCATCTGTTCCTAGTCTCTAAAGAAGAGATATAGTAGATATTGCCGCGACGCCGAGTTCAAGCATAGAAATGAATCTCCTAGTTGAGATTCATACTGACACTTTTTATAAAACCTTGGCGACCCTAATCAAGATGGTCCTGAATAAGGGCCTTAATTATGAGAGCTTAAAGACGTCTATAGCTCTTACCATCAAGAACGTTGCTATGTTCAATGATACGGGGAGAGCAGCAGCAATATAGAAAATTGTAGAGGGTCTTGAACAACCAATCAGAGAATATCTTAAGCTGTCAAGCGAGACAGTTGAAAGTCTCATACAAGAAGAGTATAATGCTTTAACAGCTGATTATCTTGATCGAAAGACAAGATATAATGAAGCTCTCCATGATTATAGTACAAAGGTTACCAGAGAGAAAGCCTTTTTAGCTGGAATACAGTCCGAGCTGGATGGTCATAGAGCAGCCTATGACACTTTAAACCAGGAGATTCAGCAGCAGAATGATAAAATCCAAGAAGTTGAGGCTAAATTAGCTCGGTTAAAGGCAGAGAGGGAACATATGATCGCTGCTCGGAATCAACACCTTGCTCAGGGCTCTATTTTAGAAGAACATGCCTACGAAGCCGAATCAACTATCAAGACCCTTGATGAAGCCAAGGATAATCTGATAATCAGCTTTGCTGGACTTTCTAATCTTTGCACTACCGAAGCTCGACATGCTGAAGCGACTAAGAAAGTATTGAGCTCTCGTGATAGGCGCCTGGCAGAACTGCAAAAATTACTTCAAGATGTTTCTGCTCCACCTTAGGAAAATAAGGAGCTTTTGTAACTTTTGATCTTATCCAAAAAATGAATAAAATATTTATTTTGTGATCCTATCATTTATTTTGCAATTAAACAATAGGCATGAGATAGAAAGTACTTATCAGAGGTAATATGGACATGATAAGTTTTCGAAATTCAATAAATTGTATCTATCCAGAGGTAATATGGACATGATAGATAATAAAATCTTATTTTCTATTTAGAGTATACAATACTATCAGAGGTAATATGGACATGACAGATCGTAATAACCCAAAAAAAATAGATTAATATCTATTCAGAGGCCAAATGGACATGATAGATAGGAAATACAAGCAAATTGAATATTTATTCAGAGGTCATGAGAACATGATAAATAACAAATCCAATTTTTTAATCAACTGATAAGATAGAAGATTAAAATTTCTCTCCAAGGAGACAAGTAATCAGCTTAACCAAATATTGGTAGCTGGGAAACAAGAAGACAGATGTCATAGAGGATATATGCCAATATCGATGAACGAATGAATGAACCAACGTATCTTTCGGGAAAAGAAAAGGTCAATTCAATTCCATAATTAAATGGATGAATCTGATGTAGTGAATGGATAGGTCTTTTCGGGAATGAAAAGTTGTTTTCAATTTTAAAGACCAGTTCATTAATAGATCTCTCCTATAAATAGGTGAGAACTCTTTGTAATATTTCATTCTTATTTCCACTCCTCTATCGGAAATGTCTTCCAAGGACGTCCAGCAAAAGAATGAAGTCTCCATGAAAGTTGAGAACGTCATCAAGACGCGCCCCGTTGAGCCAATTGTGTCAGACCCAACCAAAATAGGCGAAAGCTCTTCTACGCCCAAGCCACCACAAGACATCCTCGCTTTCTTAGTAGAGCCAGGAAAAACTCCTGAAGAAGAAACACTAAGGATGGCTGCCTGCAAATTTTTTGTGAACTCAGTCAACGATGCTTTTGATGCATTAGCTGACTATGTATTCAATAAGGAAGGCAGTGGTCCTCGTCCTTAATCCTTTGTTCTGAACGAAAATAATAATAAAAGTAAATTTTATTTTTATTTTGTTTTCCTTTTTATATATAGTACTTCTTAAGAAATTTGCCATTGATCGGCATCATGAGTAAATCTCCATTGGGCTTTGATAACCGATATGCGCCATTAGAAAACACAGTTTCAATTACATAAGGGCCTTCCCATTTTGTTTGGAATTTCCCTTTACTTTTATGAGTCATCACCATCGGTCTTCGAACAGCTAATACCAGCTCGTCAACCTTGAATACCCTCTCTTTAACTTTACGATTGAAAGTTCGAGATATACGGGCTTGATATAGCTCAATATGCTGTTGTGCTTGATGACGCTTCTCGTCCAATCCTTCAAGTTCTTGGAGTCGTAAGCGATCATTATTCTCTATAGTTAGCTCATTAGCAATGGCTATTCGAAGAGATGGAATCTGGATTTCCAATGGAAGGACAGCCTTACATCCATAAACCAGTGAAAATGGTGTAAAACTAGTAGGAGTTCGAACTGTTGTTCAATAAGCCCATAAACATTCTCCAAGTTTCTCATTCCAATCACGTTTATTAGAAGAGACAAACTTTTTGAGAAGTTTGATGATCGTCTTATTGAAAGCTTCGACTAAACCATTAGCAGCTGGATTATAAGTCGTAGAAGCCAGATTTTGAATTCGATTCTTATCACAGAATTGATAAAATGCCTAACTGGCAAATTGTGGTCCATTGTCATGAATTATTCGTCGAGGAATCCCGAAACGATAAATGACATGATGTTTGATGAAGATGATAATATTAGATATTTTCACTTCAGCAAGAGGAACTGCTTCTGCCCACTTAGAAAAGTAATCGGTTATAGCTAATATAAACCGATGTCCTTTAACAGAAGGAGGGTTAATCGGACCAATGATATCCATACCCCAAGCTTCGAAGGGCCAAGAGGCTGCTGTAGGATGTAAAAATTCAGACGAATGATGAATAAAATCAGCATGAATCTGACATGCTTTACACCTTCTGGCATAGTCTACAGCATCTGCTATCATAGAAGGCCAATAATACCCCATTCTTCGAATGCGGTCTTGTAATTTCGGACCTGGTTGATGAGCACCACAAACACCATCATGAGCTTCTCGGAGTGTTTGTTTGGCTTCACTTTCTGAGAGACAACGCAGCAAGAGTCCATCATATGAACGACGATATAACATATGTAAAGATGAATCATAATAGAATCGAAATGATCGTCTCTTAATCGATGTAGCTTCTTTTGGATCTTCAGGTAAAATCCCGTGAACCGCATAATCAATGAATGGACTTCTCCAATCCTTCTGTTGAACTTGACTCTGTAGTATAACTCTGTTCAATATACAGATTATTCTTGACACAGAATAAATCTCGGTCCAACAAAGTAATTGTATTTTGTCTTCGGATTGGAACAACCAAGTCTGCAGCTA
Source organism: Iris pallida (assembly GCA_029216955.1). Taxonomy (NCBI): domain Eukaryota; kingdom Viridiplantae; phylum Streptophyta; class Magnoliopsida; order Asparagales; family Iridaceae; genus Iris; species Iris pallida. Next base: position 12,312,612 of record JANAVB010012200.1, read on the forward strand.
AGCTAGCAAGAGCATCAGCCTCCACATTCTGAGAACGTGGTACAAATTTAATGAAGAATGCTTTGAATGAAAGGACCAACTCGATTACCACTTGATGATAAGGGATAAGATTAGGATTTATGACTTCATAAGTCCCTCTAACTTGATTAACAATCAGTTGAGAATCTCCATGAGCTTCTAGGAACTCAATATCCAATTGTTTTGCTACTTGGAGACCAATCAATAGAGTATTATATTCTGCTATATTGTTGGAGCATGGCTCATTGAGAGAATAGGCACGGTATACGACCATTTTATCAGGAGAAACCAAGACGATTCCTACCCCAGAGACAATATTACCTTTAGGTCCAACCCGTGATGCCCCATTAAAATATAATTGCCAGATGTCATTCTTTAAAGCCATGTTACAATCCACGACTTCATCTGGAATGTCCTCATATAACTTCGATGTTTCAGGTATAGGGCGAACAGCTAAGAAATCAGCTAATGCTTGATCCTTTACTGATTTTTGAGGTACATAAACCATGTCATAAGGAGTGAGCAACATCGCCCAGGTAGCTAACCTGGAGTTAAGAATGCTTGGTTTTCTCATTAATACCCGAATGTGATTTATTCTGGAAATGACATGAATAGTCTGTCCTGTCACATAATGTCTTATCTTTTGTACAGCAAAAACCAAGGCCAGACATTCTTTTTCTACAAGAGTATACCTGTGTTCAGCTCCGACCATCATTCGGCTAAGATAATAAATTGCTTGTTCATGACCCATATCACTTTTCTGTGTAAGAAGAGCACCAAGTGAATGATCCAAGGCTCGAACATATAGTAAAAATGGTCTTCCTACTACTGGAGGTACTAGAACAGGTGGATTTGTAAGGTATTGCTTGATGTCATTGAAGGCTTTCTGACACGCTTCATCCCAAACAAATGATACACCTTTCTTTAATAGACGGGAGAAAGGTTGACATCTCCCAGAGAGATTAGATATAAATCTTCTGATATAAGCAATACGACCCTGAAAGCCACGGAGTTCTTTCAAATTACGAGGAGGACGCATTTCAAGAATTGCTTTAACCTTATCAGGATCAACATGGATACCCTGAGAAGTAACGACAAATCCTAAAAACTTGCCACTGGAAACCCCTAAGAAAGACTTAGTAGGGTTCATTTTCAATTGATGTTGATGCATCAATTCAAATACTGTTTTTAAGTCTTGAATGTGATCATCCTTTGATCGACTCTTAATAGCAATGTCATCTACGTAACATTCAACTGTCTTCCGTAGATGTTCTTGAAAGATGTTGCTCATAGCCCGTTGATACGTGGCACCAGCATTTTTAAGACCAAACGGCATAACCGTATAGCAGTAAACCCCAAGGGGTGTACGAAAGGCAGTATGTTTCTCATCTTCTGGATACATCTTAATTTGATTGTATCCTGAGAATCCGTCCATGAAAGACATGCGTTCAAAACCACATGTATTATCTATCATGACATCGGTAATCGGAAATGGAAATTCATCCTTTGGACAAGCTGTATTAAGATCTCAAAAATCTATGCAAACTCGAACTTTTTCGTTCTTCTTCATAACAGGAACAATGTTGGCATCCCAGTCCGGGTGTTGTTCTTCACGAGCAAAGCCACATGTGATCAACTTTTTGACTTCCGTCTCAATTACATCCATCATATCTGGTCAAAAATGCCGTTGCTGTTGTTTTACAGGCTTGGCATTAGGAAGAATATTGAGTTTATGAGTAGCAACTTTAGGATCTAAACCTGGTATATCCTCATAACTCTATGCAAAAATATCAATATATTCTTTGATCAGTTTTATCAACTCTTCCTTTTCATCTTCAGAAAGGTTTTTACTGATGAATATTGGTTTGGGTGTAGTACCATCTCCAACATCGATCTGGACAATCTCATCCTCTGTAGGTGGCTGTCGCTGTTCAAAACGAAGTTCCATTGAGTGTCCATCTGTTGAGCCCAAGGATCATTCTCAAATGGTTCAGATTTACCATCAATTTGAACCATATTGACTGAAAATATTTGCTCAGATTCATCATAATAACCTCCTCTAACATATGAGGAGCGAAATATATCAGATTCGATGAATTGGATTTCTTCTGAATCTGACGATTGTGAAGAGCTAGAAGAGAATTCTTCTAGTATATTGTCATTAAACATGTAGGATGGATCATATCCCAACCCATGACGAGTTTTCTGGTAAAACGGATCATCACATAATGGTAATCGTCTACCTTTGCCTTGATTGAGACCTTGTATAGTCTTCAAATCATATCCCATATTCTGGATAATCTTGAGAGATTGTTGACTATATTTGTCAATCCGAATTCTTCCTTTATCTTTATCTCTCAGATCATCTGTCTGAGTAACAGAGATATTTCTGGCCAGGTCAAACACAATTTGGTGCTTGTTTTTCTTATCAGACGAAATCATGAAATAAGATTCTTCGTGACGTCTATAAGTTACACAAGCTTGCGATGAAGCAACTACAGGAAGAAGATAGGGAGAAGATGTTAAGAACTTTTGAGCATAAGGTCCAACATCGACATGAGGAGGAAAGGAATTTTTCTTATAGTCAATGTATAAAGTTTCTTCTGTGTCTATGTTGTCTTTATATTGATGACTTTGATCATCAAAAGATAAAGTCATTCTTTCAATAAATTTGACATCCATATACTCAAAAAGGAAATCTTCATTGATATCAAGAAGTACAGAATGATCAATATTTACATCATTTACAATTTGACTGCTACGCTTCGGATTAATCACTAATGGACCACCATCCGTCTTCTGCGTAGATTTGCCAAGATTGACAATCAATGGTGGTTCTGGATCATTCGTACAAGAAGTACGCCCTTTAACCTTGATCATAAAAGGTTGAACTTGGCTCTTAGCAGGAACATTCACTGATTCCTCAGATAAAGCTTGAGTTCTTCCTTTGACCTTGATCATCAGAGGTTGATTGTTGACAGGTTAGGATTGGATTCGCCCTTTGACTGTGATCTTCAAAGGTTGCTCTTCTGGCGAATCTTCATTAATAGACTGGTCTTCGGCAGATGATCGATCTTCAGCTATGTCTGATATCTCTTTCACATGCTCTTATTTGTAGAGCATTGAATCAGAAAAATAGGCTTCGACACCATTGAAAGGATTAATATCAGCAAACTCAGTCTTCATAACCCCTTTGGAATCCACGTACTTGAAACATTGATGGAGAGTTGAAGGCACGATGTTATGCTCATGTATCCACGGTCTCCCAAGAAGGATATTGTAGGATACGTCTGAGTTAATAACATAGAAGGTTACCATAGTTCGAAGATCACCAATCTGAATCTTTAGACGAATCTTCTCCAGTGGTTTACTCTTGCCAGAGTTGAAACCAACTATCGTGGTACTAGTGTAAGTCAAATCACTAGTAGGAATCCTCAGTGGTCTTAACATAATCTGAAGAATTATGCTAATTGAAGACCCAGGATCAATGTAAATCCTGTCAATTTCAGTGGATCCGATATAACTAGTGTAGCACAGAGGCCTGTCATGCTTGTTATGCTTCAACAGCATATCTTCTTGTGTAAAGGTGATGTTGGGAATTTCTTCCATCATACTATGACATTGTGGACATGATATGGGTGTATTATCAGGACTCTTGAGTTGAGCCAAGCATGAATCTGCTTGAAGCAAAGCTTCACTCAAAGTCTCCCTGCTTTCTTTAGAAAGACAAAACAGCTCAAATATAGATAGTCTAGCCGGAGTATTGGCTAGCTGGGATAGAATATCAAATTTGTAGGGTTTCATCACCACCCCCTGACTGGAAGCAGACTTCAATGGGACGTCAAAGCGTACTGCTTTTTGTTTTTACTTTTCAACCACAGATGGTTTAGCAGGAACATGAGACGGTTGAATTGGTGGTGTTTCAACATCCTCTGATTCTTTGGAGGATCCCTCATAATCTTTGTGGTACTCCTTCCCAGATCTTGTACCAGCAAAAGTTTCTTCTTCGGACTCAGGAGAAGGAAGTACCATATTACATGATTTAGTCTTCCTTCCCTTAGCCTTCTTCTTGTGAGGATTGTTATGAGGAACTTCAGCACCCAATCCAACAGTAGATTTTTGTTTTTGAATTTGCAAAAGAAGTCGTATTCTTTTATCATAATTTAAACCTTCTGCTTTTTGAAAGTCATAATCCATCTTCTTCATGAGGAGGACAGATTGCTGATTGTACAAGTGGGTGGGCAGTGGACTTTCAATAGGTGGTTCAACAAAGGAAGAAGAAGAGATCTCCGTAACTACATAAGAATGAGGAATAGAAGTCTCTGTAGCTACGGAAGGAGAAGGATTCGGGATATGAGGAAGAATCCCTGTAGGAGCTTTTTTATAAGCAGCAAAGACTTGTTGTGTCCTGTATAAGGGAACACTATTCATGGCTAGCCACTGCTGATGAGTAAGCTTGAGCTTGGTAGTAGGAGCCAAACTTGGAGGACATATGTTCAATCCTCTCAGTCTATCTTCCAAAGGAATGCCATCCCATAGATGATCCAAATCATCAAGATCTGGAATAACATGAGAAATCATGTTGCAGGTTTTGACTTTCTTACCTTTCTTGGATTTTGAAGTTTTACCTTCATCTTCCATTTCAGATACCAAATCAGGATGTACCCACATAATTTCACCATTCTTTAATGTGAGAGGTAACAATCCTTCATTTTCCTCCCTGGCAGGCGGGATATTCACAATCTTTATCGTCGCCTTCGGAATTGGGACAATTCCATCTGGAACTTATTGAGAAGGAAAATCTCCGAATTGAAGAGAAACCATATTGATTGTGACTGTATGCTCTTCGTTGGTTAAAGCGATAGCATTAGCATTAATTAGCTCTTAGATTTTCTTCTTTAGGACATAACAAGCCCTAGTGGGATGATTTATGTATCTGTGATAGATACAATATTTGGGATTGTCAGTGAGATTCACCTCATTAGGCCTCTTTGGCTCTGGGATTTGGAGTTTGCCACTCTTCACCAGATATTGGAATATCCCTGGGATATCACTCTCGTCAAAAGAATATTCTTCTTTTGGCTTAGAAGACTCCTGACTATTTGGCGTTGTTTTGTTTTTGGAAAGATTAACCATAAGGGTATCATTTCCTTTTGCATTACGATTGCCAGAATTATTACCAGAATTTCCTTTCTTTCCTTTATCCTCTGAGGCAAAAATCATCCCATGTTCACGAGCCAACCTACCATTGGTCTCGGCAGAAACTGCTGCTATAATAAACGAAGTCCAATCTGTGAATTGGGAACCCGTGAAGACAACAATGGATGGTCGCAGATTCATTTTGAATGTATCAATTAACGCTGAATCTGGCATACCAGGAGGCATCTTTAGAGTAGCCTGTCGAAAACGTTCAATGAACGTCCGAGTATCTTCTTTTTCTTTTTGTTTGATTTCTATTAAGGAGGACATGTTCATGTCCATACCTCCTTCATAGAAGCGGGAAAGAAACATTGCCTTAAATTCGTCAAAAGATGAAATGTAATTGTCAGGTAAACTACGATACCAGTCGTAAGCTGAACCCGTCAAGCACCAAATGAACACTCGAGTGAGAAGAGCATCATTTTTTTGCAAATGTACAGTCATAATATCAAAGTAATTGATATACTGACTAGGAGAAGCTTTTCCATCAAACAACACCATTGATTGTGGCTTGAATTTTGGTTGAAAGGGTACATCATTCCAATGAGGAAGATAAGGTTGCTTAATCTCTAACCTTTGGAGCTGATCCTTATGCTTCAAACTTCAAACTATGCTTTGAGCTCGCGCACTGCTTGAATGGCTTTGCTGGTTTGAGGAAGCATATTTGATTGAATGGTTGTTGGATGTACCGTAACCCCCACCGGAGATGGTACATCTTCTGGAATAATGGGATCTGGAGATGCAGAATTTTGGTTAACAGCAGGCTCTTGAATATTCAAAGGTATATCAGCCCCTTGACTATCTTGAGTTTGTGCTGCTACTTGCACCGGTGTTACTATTACCGGTTGAGAAATTTGCTGAGCTGTTATTATCTGGTGCATGCTTTGCATCATAGTAAGCATGTCCTTTAATGATTGCTCAACGGCAGTAAGATTTTGTTCTGTATTAGCAGATGACGTCTTCGGTTCTTCTCCAATAGCATAGGATTCAACCTCTCTTGAAGATATAGAAGGATTGGTATAGAGGTATGAATCAACACTATCAGTTTCGGACTCAAAAGATTGAGTACCCCCAGCTTCTAAATCAGAAGTCTGCAACTGTCTTTGCCTTCTTGATCGAGTATTTTGATATACTCCTTCAAAAGAATCAAGAAGTCTGTTGAATTGTTGTTGACCTGGAGTTTAGGACGTGTTCTGTCTAGGACGTCGTCCTATGTTGGTATGAGAGGCCATGTTGACTGACGTATATGACAACTCATGTTCTTGGTCATCAGCTTGTTGTTGAGGCACATTAAAACTTAATCGGTCAAAAATTGATCGTTTAGAAGCTGAACAACAACATTTAATTACAATCTGGTGACACTCATAATGGTAATTTTCTTGGGGAAGTGTCAAGGAAGATTGTCTATTTTTACGTTTTTGCATTAGCAATTCACGTAAATCAGAAGGAGTGGAGGGAATAATCTTCTTTATTACATTTGGGGTAGAAAAATGTTTAGTCCCTTGTGTATAAAGAAGATTACTGGCTGCATTCGCAAAACCAAACTGTATATTTTTACGTGCTTGGAGTTGCGTGCATAAATCCTGAGATTTTTTAGCACGAAGGACTCCATCTTCATTGCGTATAATTTGTAGGTTTGGTACCTTGCGTACAGCAGTATAAGAAGGTTGTTGGTTGAAAACAGAAGTTCTACCAACTTTGTTTTTATGCTTCATGCGTGTAGGTACATTCACTTTAGATACAGAAGCATCATTGTGAATTTTATCTACACTGTCACAGACAGGAGATTTACCTTTACGCATAGAGCACAAAACATGAGTATCTGTCACGTCATAGATGGGAGATTTTCCTTTACGCGTAGAGCATAAATTTTGTATGTCTACCACGTCACAGACGGGAGACTTTTGTTACGCTCAGAACGTAAAGCATTGGAGTCTGCCACATCACAGACGGGAGACATGTTTTTACGCTCAGGACGTAAAACCTGATTTTTACGCCCATGGCGCAAAACCTGATTTTTATGCCCAGAGCATAACACTGGAGAGTCTGCCACGTTACAAACGGGAGACTTGTTTTTACGCGCATAGCGTATCACCGAAGTAGAGATTGCCTCATCACAGATGGGAGTCTCTACAACAGGAGTGGGAAGAATTTCCTTGCCATCATAAGTAACAGAGAGATCAGAAGCTGTTTTGGATTTAGGAATCCAAACTTTTCGTGCTTTACGAGATTTTTGAACATTGGAGCAGCGAGAACCACCCCCAGTTCGGAGCATCTCTTCATAAGCAGTCTGGTCGAAGTGTACAACCAGAGTCTTCTTTGTCGATCCGATCGACACATCATCATATTGAGCAATTGCCTCCTCGTTAGAGGAGAAGGTCGTCCCCAGCAGAGTCGCCATTTTGTTTCACTTAACAAAAATGCCTGGAAATCGGCTTTTTGTTAAGTGAAACAAAATGAATTTTGTTTCACTTAACAAAAAGCCGATTTTCAGGCATTTTTGTTAAGTGAAACACTAGGATCTAGGGTTTCGGATCTCAGGAGTTGGGGTTGATGATGATTAGGGTTTTGTGTGCGGCTGAGTATAGGTTGAAGAGGAGCCGAGCTTAGGGTTTGGTTCAGGCTACAGAGGAAGTCGGGATCGGATTAGGGTTTCGGGATGGGGCTAGTCGGCCGGAGAAGAAGAAGGCTAGTCGGCTAGGGTTCTAAGTGTGAAGCTACGGCCATGGCCGGAACTATTTAGGGTTAGGGTTTGGGAGTGTGAGCGAGTTGAAGAAGAAGAAGTGGTAGGTTGGACTGAGGAAGGAGAAGATGTTAGGTCGGGTTTGGGGAGGATGATCGACTGGAGAAGGAGAACCTAAGGATTAGGGTTAGGGTTTTCTCAGGATGGGATGGGGAAGAAGAAGTTGTCGGCTGGCTGAGGAATAGACTGGAAGGAGAGAGAAGCTTAAGGTTTATATTGTTAGGTTGTGGGCGTGGGTCGGGTTAACATGGAGTGGGTTGGGTTGAATGTGTCACGCCCCGATCCCGCAGAGTCCTTTTCGTCCTCGCTTCGGACTCTTTTGGGACCGTTCGTCCTCGCTAAGGCGTGATGCCGTGCAAGCCTAAGTTGCGCTTGCACAAGGCCAAGACCTGAAACAAGACAAGATAGACAAGTTTGACAATACGCAGGGAACGTATCGCAGATAATTGAAGCAGCAGCGGACATATTTCAGAATACAAGTATGGAACACAATGGTAACAAGAACATTTCTCTTTATTGATTTCATTTGAACAGATTACAAGCTCTCAATTCTCTCTGATACAATATTACATTCTCTCAGAACTTTACAGATAGATTACAATGATCCCGTTCCCATACATTACATCCTTTTATATACAAAACCAAGCTCTTGCACAGATGTCATCTCTTGGCATCTCTTCTGATTTCTGGCTCCTGAGGATGAGGCTCGGGCTATCGCTTCGGACTATCCTTTTCGATGTAAGGTGCACCTGCATGCAGACTGATGATGGGTCAGTATATCAGCATACTGGTGAATGGTGTGAACAAAGAGCTACATTTGTCTGAAATGATCACTGTTCATTTAGTGAGAAAACGTTTCTTGTGATGTGATCTTGCTAGTTTTACCTAGATTCATTCCATGCATACAGAGTCAGTTTACATATCTTTTTGAAAACACATCTTTGAAAAGCCACAGTTCATATCATTTCATTTCAAGCATACAAGGGACTATTCAATTTGAGCACGATGACTATTCATTTGTGTAGTGCGCAGCATGTTTCATGAGCACATTCATTTCTTTGATCAAGCAATTCTTACGGACAGTTATAAGTACGATATCATATCTTTTCTTTTAGTGGTACATAGCATTCTTGGTAACAGATTAATCTCTGCAAGCATTTATACCAGAACTTAAGCAACACATATATATCACTTTTCAGTGACTCTTACCATAGCCGACCGTCGATCCCTGCACAAGACAAGGATTAGCATAAACATGATAAAATCATCATTTTCCATATGATCTAAACTCTTGAGGCATATTTGATCTATTGGCAATTATTCATTTCAGTCCATCAGATAACAGAGCCGAAGCCCCCAAGCAATAGAGCCGAAGCCCAGAGCCGAAGCCCCCAGATAGTGGAGCCGAAGCCCCTAAGCAAGAGAGAAGCCGTCGCCCCCATACAATAGAGCCGAAGCCCAGAGCCGAAGCCCCCAGATAGTGGAGCCGTCGCCCCCAGATAACAGATAACATACCGGCACCCATTTTCACATGGATGCTCTCAGCGTTAGACATATATTCGCAAGCAAGCAGTTGAGCAGTCTACTTCTTATACATGCAGGTTATCTAGTTTCTTGTACTAGCAAGGCAACAAGTCTTCTTATTAGCATGCAGATTAATTCTTTCTTAGCATACAGGTTCTCTCTTTCCTTGTTCTTAGCATGGCAACATGTGAAATCTCTTAAAGCATACTCAATGATTTACCATCTTGTTATTAACAAAAGCATTCAATCAAAACTCAGATTCTTAAGGCGCAAGCGAATCAGCAAATGAGACTTCGTCCACTCACCCAGATTAATCGTCTTTTGTTGCAGAGCCAGCAATCCGATCTTTCTGTCTTATCTAGTGCCTTCGCGGAGCGGGACACTACAGAATGTGGGCTGTTCGTGGGTTTAGTTAAAGGAAAATTTGTAAGGATTTTTTTTTAGATGTAACATGTGGGCCGAGTATGAGAAGTTAGATGTATGGGTCTGGGCTGGTCAGGCTGTGTGTTGGGCTCAGATGTTGGGCTGGATTTTTGTTCTTAAAAATTCAGTATTATCAATTAATTATTATATTCACATATTAGGTGATTGTAGCTTTAGTTAATGACTAATGATATTTGGTTATAATACACAATGTACTAGGTAGTTATTATTTTAATTGAATAAATATGATGGATATCTTTAGTTTTATCAAATATTGCTAACTATTGTTTTGTACCGTTTTTAAATAAATAATACTTCCTAAATCAAATTATATACATTTTCTAATTAATGTAAATTGTTAATAACCCTTAGAAATGTTTTAGTAAATTGCTTTACAAAAATGTTTTCCTAATAAAATATATTAGCCCTTGTCAAATAAATAATTTTTCTATAGTTATAATATATCCTTCTAAAAATAGTTATCTTGTTAACATTAATAATTGGTATTTATTTAGCTGATAGTTAGTAAAAATTGGTTTAATTTTGTTAATATTAATTACTAAATA
>JANAVB010012200.1:12328084-12392975 GCA_029216955.1 Iris pallida
GACTGGATCCTTGTGTATTGATTGTGGGTAGGGATGAGTATAAATGGTCATGTGATTTACCCATCATGTCCACTCTGTTACTTTTCATGTTTTATCATGTACAACCTAAGCCAATTACATGCCATCTCGTACTCTAAATCACTAGTCACTTACAGTTCTTACTTATCATGTATATATTTCCAGTTATCAAATATCTCTTCTGTTTTCATGTACATCTTCTTACAGCGTTTCATGTATCTTACTCTATTGCTTGCTTTATATTTCCTGCCATGATATGAACTGTACGAGATGTACTGTGCTCGTTCCCGTCCTGACTGGACCTGTTGAAAATATTACAGATGATACCGAGAACTTCTGCCCGACCTACTATGGAGCCCATCTATACGATACTTGTGAGTTGGACCCACAGGAGGATCCAGCTCTAGCTGAGGACGTCGTCCATACTGCTTAGACTAGTTTAGTTAGGTTCTATTCTGTCATTTGAGATCTGGATTGTATGTATTCTTTCATATTCTGTAGTTGAGACTTTGTATTCTGGATGTTGCTGAGTTGTTATCTTAGACACTTAAACTCTTCTGATCATCTGTATTTCATTTTGAGTTCTATATCATATTGTACTTCTTCTTCCTTAGTTGTGATTGAGTTTACATTCTGCTATGTCACCCCCATTTGGGAAGTATAAACTGCTTAGCATTATATTGTTAGATGTTGTGACCTAGGACAGCGTTCTACCGCCGACACTGCGGCGCAGGCTGGACGTACCCACTTCTCGTGCCCTTACTCTAGGGTGCTGGTCGTGACACATTTTTAGTGGTGGTCCATGCAGGTCGAGTTTATGTAGTGGTATTCGAACTAGAGTATCACTACAGCCTGCAGTAGGATTAGGATATTTTTGGAGGTACTCAATCACATTTAGAAAAACTCTTATTCAGATTTTGTATACTTACATTTTGCTGCTTATTGTCTCCCTTGAATATAACTGTCCTCCCTTGCCATTTCGACTTATTCTCAGCAATTGTTTCTTTGATCTATCTCTAGGATGGTTGAGACGAGATCACATCGCCATGGCCAGGGGGACGCCGATAGGAGGTCTGCCACCTCTCATACCCAGCAGCCAGCCCCTGGTACCGCAGCCCCAGTCATGCCAGCTGGGGTAGGCGTTTCAGCCGCATTCTGAGGAGCCCCTCCACCAGCAGCAGGGGGTATGCCTCCACCAGTTCGGAGACAGGACCCAGTCATCCCAGAGGTGCCTTTCCAGCAGCCACCGCCTACAGGATACATGGACGCGGCATAGATGTTCGCCTACTTTCAGCAGTTTATGGAGGCGCAGCAGGTCCGGCAGGCCAGGGGCATGGAGTTGGCCATTACGACAGTCGCAGCTCGACCAGCAGTCCAGCAGCCGAAGACACCTGGGATAGAGCAGTTCCAGAAGATGAGCCCCAGAGACTTCCTGGAGACGGAGGGAATTTTATATGCTGACGAGTGGATCGAGCATATAGAGGAGATCTTCCGCCTGGCCCGGATACCGACATATCTCCAGATAGAGGCAGCAGCTAGCCGGATGTAAGATCTTACTCGCACCTGGTATCAGTCAGACCCTAGGGTGGGGGTAGCTGGACAGACCTGGGAGGAGTTCAAGGGCTTCTTCAAGAAAAAGTTCTTTCCAGATGCAGCGCTCCGAGCGTTGGAGTCGCAGTTTGAGAGCTTAGTTCAGGGGAGCCTGTCAGTAGAGGAGTACGCTGGGGAGTTCGGTCACCTCGACAGATTCATAGAGGGCTTGAGCGAGACGGCGAAGGCCCAGAGGTTCCGAAAGGGTCTGGTCAAGGAAGTCAAGTCCTTGACCAAGGACAACAGGGATGCCACTTTCGATGAGATTTTGACGGGAGCTTTATTGGCTGAGGACGATCTTGAGCTAAAGCTCAAGTGGGGACGAGACCCTGTTGGGGGCAGCAGCAGCAGAGGCCAGGCCAAGAGGCCTCACTTTCAGCACCAGCAGCCGAGACAGTTCTAGCCGCAGCCATTCCAGCAGAGACAGCAGCAGCAGCAGAGACAGCAACATGTTATCTTTTGCCCTTTCTGTAAGAAACCAGGACACGATTGGGGTGAATGCCGGATGAGGCTAGGCAAGTGCCTACTCTACGGATCATCAGATCATCAGTTTAGAGAGTGTCCCAAGTCTGCGGGACGGACAGCTCAGGGAGCAGGAGCCAGGGCTCCAGTAGGCCAGCAGCAGGCTAGAGGAGGCCAGCAAGGGCGAGCTTACGCCATGACATTTGAGGATGATCAGGCAGTAGGAGAGGTGCTTGCAGGTTCTGATCTTCTCAATTCCATTTCTACCTTGTCTCATTATACCTCTCTTGAAATTCAATTCCATCTATTCCTATCTGTTTCCTCATTATTGATAATTTTTGATCTGGTGTTTCATTATGATTTAATTTTCTTCTGAGATAAGTCGTATAGGCTAGGTCGCCTTGATTATGAGATTTTAGAATCCTCTAGGGTCATGCTAGCAGGCATAGTGAGGACATATAGTCGGATTATGGACGTATTTCTCAGGTGTGAGAATTTAAGGTTTTCGCTGCCAAGCATGCGGCAATACAAAAATTTTAAATACCATAATTCTAGAGGTATGTACCGTAGTTGGGGACTCTGTGATTATCGTAGCCTTGCTCACTGGCATGACAGAGATTTTGAGTATCATGATGATTGGACAGATGCATACGATTATCGATTTACATGATTTTTCAGTGTTTACTTTGTTTTAAAAAAATTTTGGATGATTCTTTTAAGGTGGATAGACTTATAGCATCTATTTGAGAGTAATTTCAAATTTTATAATTTTAATCATTTAATTCATGCTTTGATTTTGAGATTTTAAATTATTTTAATTTTAAGCCATGACTTGTGATTTTGATATTTTACTATTGTTTGGTTTTAATTTCGAGGACGAAATTTTTTAAGGTGGATAGATTTATCACCTCCAGTTTTCAAAAACTGGGGTATTTTTGTCATTTTTCATTTTAGAATATTTTGAAATTATTTATTTATTTATAATGTTATTTTGAGGTTAATTGAGTCGGGTTCGAATTTCAGCTCAATCCGACTTGAAACGGGGACCCGGGTTAGTTTTGACTCTAGTAGAATCCACACACTAGTTAGCCATAGCCCACATGATATTTATTTTAGTTAGTGGTTAGACTAATTAATTATGGATAGGGTTTGGTTAGATTAGAGAGTTAGAATGACTAATTTAGCCTCAACCATTTAGCCCTTTCCTAATATTTAATCAATAGATTAGGGGAGGGCATTTTAGACATTGCAATAGGGGGAAACCATCCTAGTTGTGGCCGGCCCTAGCATGAGGGAGAGAGAGCCTCATTTTGTTTTATTTCCATTTCCACTTTCTCTCTCTTGTTCTTCCCCAAATTTCTAGAGAGCAACCTCCATTAATTTCATCTCCAAATCCATCATTTCTTCCACCAAATCTTCTTCTTTCATTCTCTACTCAAGCCAAGGAGGAAGCTATCCAAGTTAGCGAGGATTCGGAGCTCATTCGTGTCCTTTTGGAATCTCTACGTGTCGGTGTCGTGTCGGAAGGCTTTTCCTTTGAATCTCTCTCCCGGAAGGTATAATCTCTCCTCTAAACTACTCCTACATGCATATAGGTTGATTTTGACCCATAGGAATGGCCCCTATGGTTGTGTCTCCATTTGTGTCAATTTCGTGTCCATTTGGAGACTTTTAGGAGTGTCCTATGTGTAGGCTTGTGTCCTAGTAGGAAAGTCTCTATTTGGACACTTGTATTTATTATGCATATTGTTTAAATGTTGTTTTAATATTTAATCTCAGATTTCTAATAGTTTAGAGGTGAGTTTTCTAAGTATCATATTGTATCATATTATTTAATCTATATATGTATATATGTGGTTGTATATATATTATTCTCTCTATGTATATATATGTACATATATATATTATGGCTTATATATATATGTATATATACTATGGTATGTAAATGAGTGATTTTGTGTTTGGTATGGGATGAGGGTTCGGCCAAGGAAGAGTTGGATATGTGTTTGTTGTGTTAGAATTGATAGTGTATGTATGGTATTTGAGAGAATGTTTGTGTAGAGTTTTAGAGAGGGGATTGAAGAGTGGAGAGTGGTGTTGAGGGGGGAGGGGTACTGCTGCTCCTAACAGCAGCAGTTAGCAGGCCTTGACAGCTCCCATTTCACCCCAATATCAGTCCCTAAACCACCCCCACAAAATCAGTCCTAAAACCCATACATAGCTGTCCATAGCACCCTCCTAAACCCATGAAAACAGCCCCCTTAATCCACCTGTTGACTGTACCAAAACAGTCTACATTGACCACCATATCAGCCCCTAAACACAAGCCCAAGTGGCTGTCCTAAACCTGTCATTTAACCCCTGTTAGCAGTCCTCAAACCACTTGTTGGCTGTCACCATTTCAGTCCGAAACATGCCCATAATAGCCCCCCCCAAAATCTGTCTAATAGATGCCCCTTATCAGTCCAGATTTTCAGCCCATTAGCACCCTAAATTGTTGTCCCTACAGTCCCATGTACACCCCCAAATAGCCCCCACATTCCAGTCTAATTAGCCCCTAAGTGACAGTCCCTATAGCTCTCAAAAACCATCCCATTAACAGTCCTATTGGCTGTCCAAAATTAGCCTAGTAACCACTCCATAAATCAGCCATAACACAGCACCTAAATCAGTCGAAAACCATCCCATATCACCCCCAAATTTGTCCTCAACCCACCACCATTTCAGCCCATGTTTCACCCCCAAAAATCAGTCCCTACATGCTTTGTGTGTGTGTGTGTGTGTGTGTGTTTATGAGCTTGTGTGTGTATGTGTGTGCCTATAGGTGTTAGCCTATATGTAAGCCTAGGTGAGAGCCTATGAGTGTGGTATCATGTGTGTATATGTGTGAGTGAGCTTAGTGAGTGTGTGTATGTGAGTTAGAGTGTGTGTGAGTGTTAGTTAGATGGTAAGAGGGTATAGGTAAGGTAATGGGTAGATGACTAACATGTGATCTAAGATAGGTTAGATATCTAGGAAACCTATGTATCCTGGTAGGTAACCCTTAGATAGGATAGTATCTAACTACCCTAGGGAGCCTAGGCTAGTATCTTGAGAATTAGCGGGGTTGGCAAGGTATCGGGATTGCCTTGGTAAGGGTAATATAGGTATTTGAGTTTAGAGTCTAAGATATGGTTAGAACTTGGTTCCCTTGGTTGTTAATGATCAAATATAGTACTCCTAGACTAGTTTTGACTTCGGTTGACCATTTTGACCAAAAGTCAATAAAAGTCAACCAAGAGTCAAACTTAGCCTTTAAGCGACTAGATTTGACCGAAACCAAACCAGAGTTGACCAGTTGACTGAAAGTCAACAGTTGATCAACATTAGACTAGAGTTGACCAGAGTTGACCAGGGTTGACCATTTGAAGTCAACCTTTGACCCCGTTTGACCTAGTTTGACTTGGATTGACTCCCAGGGACTTGGTATGACCTAGTATGAACCAGTATGACCTAGTATGACTCAGTATGACCTAGATTGACCTAGTTTTGACTTAGACTTGCATTCATGACTTAAATTAGTTTTTTTTAGTATAAAATCCTGTTTGACTCATAGTATCTTATTTTAGGTCTGTGATTACTCTGAGCGACTGTTCACCTTATCAGCTCAGGATACAGGCGAGTACATTCTCTGATCGTTTCATACTTGTCACGACTTATATTCTTGCTCTAGATTACTTTACTTGATGTTGTCACGTTATCATCACGGATTGGTACTATATGGATCTCTTCGTGGGATGTTATCCCCCTTAGCGGGCGCATCGGATACTTTATGTCATGTGTTTCATGTACATCATGTATTCCTTGCTCTTGCATTATTCATGTACACTCATGTTCGCTCATGTTCTTTCATGTACGCTCATGTACTTTCATGTGCTCTCGTGTACGTTCATATTTCCTCATGTGTCTCGTATGTAACCAAAATATCATGTCCATAACGTAACTTGACTGGATCCTTGTGTATTGATTGTGGGTAGGGGTGAGTATAAATGGTCATGTGATTTACCCATCATGTCCACTCTGTTACTTTTTATGTTTTGTCATGTACAACCTAAGCCAATTACATGCCATTTCGTACTCTAAATCACTAGTCACTTACAGTTCTTACTTATCATGTATATATTTTCAGTTATCAAATATCTCTCTTATTTTTATGTACATCTTCTTACAGCGTTTCATGTATCTTACTCTATTGCTTGCTTTATATTTCCTGCCATGACATGAACTGCATGAGATGTACTGTGCTCATTCCCATCCTGACTGGACCTGTTGAAAATATTACAGATGAAACCGAGGACTTCTGCCCGACCTACTATGGAGCCCATATAGACGATACTTGTGAGTTGGACCCACAGGAGGATCCAGCTCTAGCTGAGGGCGTCATCCATACTGCTTAGACTAGTTTAGTTAGGCTCTATTCTGTCATTTGAGATCTGGATTGTATGTATTCTTTCATATTCTGTAGTTAAGACTTTGTATTCTGGATGTTGCTGAGTTGTTATCTTAGACACTTAGACTCTTCTGATCATCTGTATTTTATTTTGAGTTCTATATCACATCATACTTCTTCTTCCTTAGTTGTGATTGAGTTTACATTCTGCTATGTCACCCCCATTCGGGGAGTATAAACTGCTTAGCATTATATTGTTAGATGTTGTGACCTTGGACATTGTTCTACCGCCGATACTGCGGCGTAGGCTGGACGTACCCACTTCTCGTGCTCTTACTCTAGGGTGCGGGTCGTGACAACTTTGCTCTTTTTCTGACAGGATACGTTGCAGGTGAGTGGGAGGCCACATGGAGCATGTGATTGCAATGGATATTGCAGCTTTTATTTTATTTTATTTTCTAGAGATTGTATTTTGGATATTCATTATTGTATCTTTATTTTATTTGACCGGATTTGTCTTCGGCTAATTTTGTACTAAAAAGACTTGATGGATATTGGTGATCATTTTTTGGAACGTTATAAAAGCTGTGTTTGTTTACATTACATTGTGACTTAGAGTTTTTCTTAGTATTGTACAGCTTACTTCGTCGTGTCCATCGACGAAGGCTGGACGTGTTCGACTCGTATCCGATTATTCGGGAGCGGGTCGTGACATTTGTAATTGCATCCATAAAAACAATGCGAAAGTACTTCATCAAAATCCAGCGACAAAAGCTCCAAGAAAACTATACAGCGGTCCAGTCCCGTCGAAGGGACACTTATAGAGAGCTCACTCGCCGAGACGCAGCCCGCTGCATCTAGGACTTATTCCAACAGAAGTCGTTCCATTAGTTGGATCGATTCTCGTAACTTTCGTCCAAATCGATTTGAATCGATGTCGCAAGGCATTATCGTTTACCAAGCTTAGCGATCGAGTCAGATGGCCATCTAAGTTCTTGGCCGATTTGACTCGGCGTAAGCATATTATAAAGTTTCGTCGCCTATCGAAAGCGGGGCGCTACATAATATACCACTAAGAAAAATTTTCATCCTGAAACTTAAGAACAAGGGTCTGACCTTAATTTAGACAAACAACGCAGGTTATTTCTCTTTCATCTCCTCCTCCATCTCCAACGTCGACTCCTCAACTGAATGGTTCCGCCAAAGCACGTGGACCAAGGACATCGACCGATTTTGTAGCACCTTCTCCTTGCGGTCCAAAATTTGAATAGGCTCCTCCGAGTAAGATAAGTCTGTACGTAGCTCCAACTGATCGAAGCTAACCACATGACTTAGATCGTGCACGTATTTTCGAATTGTGAAACGCGGAAGACATCGTGCACATCAGCCAAGGCAGGAGGTAGTGCGATCCGATAAGCAACCGTTGCAACTCGCTCGATGATTTCGAAGGGGCCTACAAATCTCGGGCTTAACTTGTCTTTAACGTCGAACCGTATCACACCACGCATCGGCATCACTTTTAGAAACACATGGTCCCCGACCAAGAAATCTAGCGATCGTTGACGAAGATCTGTTTAGCTCTTTTGTCGGCTTTGCGCGATGCAGAGTCTATCTCGAATCAAGCGGACCTTTTCGATGGCCTGCTCTACGAGTTCCGATCCAATTACTTGTCGCTCTCCGACTTCATCCCAGCATATCAACGAACGACACTTCCTTCCGTAGAGCGCTTCGTATGGAGCCATCTGAATGCTCGACTGATAACTGTTGTTATACGCAAACTCCACAAGCGACAATTGCGTATCCCAACTAGTCTTTAGGTCGATCGCACACAGACGCAACATATCCTCTAAAATTTGATTTATCCTCTCCGTCTGACCGTTTGTTTGGGGATGATACGTAGAACTAAAGTTTAGTTTGGTCCCCATTGCCGCCTGTAGGCTCGTCCAAAAATGCGATAGGAATCGCCCGTCTCTGTCCAAAATTATTGAGGCTGGTACCCCGTGCAGTCGAACAATCTCGTCGACGTAAATTTGTGCTAACCGATCGACGCTCCATCCTACTTTAATTGCGATGAAGTGAGCCGACTTGGTCAATCTATCAATAATGACCCAAATCGAATCATTCCCCCACGACGTCTTCAAAAATCCCACAATGAAATCCATCGAGATGTTGTCCCACTTCCACTCGGGAACGGCGAGGTTCTGCAGCTCTCCGCCTGGCCTTTGGTGTTCCGCCTTTACTTGCTGACACGCCATGCACTGCGACATGAATGTAGCCACGTCTTTCTTCATGCCGTACCACCAGAAGTTTGTGCGCAAGTCTATGTACATCTTGGTGCTTCCAGGATATAACTAGTACTTTGCATAATGTGCCTCTGTCAGAATTTCTTTCCTGAGTTCGGCAGTTTCAGAAATGCAGAGCCTTCCCTTTAGTCGCATCGTCCCGTCTCTGTCTTCCGCAAAGTCAGTCGCCCTTCTGTTGGAATGAGGTCGCGCGTCTTCTTTAGGAATGAGTCGTCCTTCTGTGCGGTCTTTATCTTGCTAAACAGGCTCAATCCTAACTTCAACTGAGCAAGGTGCAGGTGCCAATACTCAATTCTGAGTTCGATACCCAATTCTGAGTTCGATACCCATCGCTTTAAGGTCTCGCCGTATCTCCTTATTTACGGCTAGTGTTCCCATAAATATTCTGCTAAGCGCATCGGCTACCACGTTTTCCTTGCCTGGCGTATACTCGATCGTTAGCTTGTAATCTTTTATGAGTTCGAGCCAACGTCGCTGTCGTAGGTTGAGCTCTCGTTGCGTAAACAAGTATTTCAGGCTTTTATGATCTGTGTAGATTCTGCAAGCCACACCATAAAGATAGTGCCGCCAGAGTTTTAACGCAAACACAATCGCCGCCAATTCTAGGTCGTACGTCGGGTAGTTTTTCTCGTGCTGCTTCAACTGCCGTGAAGTATAGGAGATGACTTTGTCTCTCTGCATGAGTACGCACCCGAGGCCAGTTCCCAATGCGTCGCTGAATATCTGAAAGCCTTCTGGACCGTCTAGAAGTACAAGGATTGGAGCTGAGACGAGTCGTTGCTTCAACTCTTGAAAGCTGGATTCACAGTCATCACTCCATTCAAATACTACTCCCTTCTGGGTGAGGCGAGTCAGAGGCGACGCTAGTTTTGAAAAGTTTCGCACAAATCTTCGGTAGTAGCCCGCTAAGCCCAGGAAACATCGAATATCGCTAGCCGAGGTAGGTCGTTTCCAATCTACCACCGTTTCAATCTTATTTGGGTCCACCGTGACACCTTCGGCAGAGATCACATGTCCGAGGAATGTCACGCTACTCATCCAGAACTCGCACTTACTCTGCTTGGCATATAGCTTGTTTTTACGTAGAGTCTGCAATACCTTCTTCAAATGTTTCGCATGCTCTTCTTGATTCTTTGAGTAGATAAGGATATCGTCGATGAACACGACTACAAATTTATTGATTTGCGGTCGAAAGACTCGGTTCATCAGCCTTGAACGCGGCTGGGGCATTCGTCAAACCGAACGGCATGACTAGGAATTCGTAATGACCATATCGAGTGCGGAAGGTAGACTTCGATACGTCGTCAGACTTGATCTTCAATTGATGATAGCCTGAACGAAGATCAATTTTTGAAAATACTGACGCGCCTTGCAGTTGGTCAAACAAGTCGTCGATTCGTGACAAAGGATACTTGTTCCGCACGGTCGCCTTGTTGAGTTCCCGATAGTCGATGCATAGCCGCATCGATCCATCCTTCTTCTTCACGAACAATACGAGAACTCCCCACGGAGAGATGCTAGGGCAAATAAATCTGTGGTCTAGCAACTCTTGTAATTGCACCTTCAGCTCCTTCAGTTCTGCTGGAGCCATTCGGCAAGACGCCTTTGATATCGGCCGTGTATCCGAAAAGGTGTCGATACTAAATTCTATTTCTCGATCCGACGGTATCTCGGGCATCTCGTCAGGAAAAATGCCAGAAAAATATGCCACAACATCAGTCTGCATTGCATTTGTATTATCCTTCTGCATGTCTCGAACTGATGCCAAGTATCCCGCGCAGCTGGAACGCAGTATACGCCTTGCCGATATTGCCGATACCATCATTGTCGTCTTCAAGACCGTACCGCACGAATATGAGAACTCTGTCTTGCTAGGAAGACGAAACACCACTCTCTTCTTCGCACACTCGATCGTTGTATGACAAGCGCCCAACCAATCCATGCCCGGGATTATGTCGTACTCTTTGATGTCTAGTACGACGGCATCCAAGGATAGATTTCTTCCTCCGATGCAAATATGGCCATTACTACAAATAAAGTTCGCAGGCATATCGACTCCCGACGGAGTGCTAACGCTAATATTCATATCTAGTTATTGCATAGTTATTTTATTTTCTTTCGCATAATCAGCAGATATAAAGCTATACGTCGCACCCGAATCGAATAGTACTCGATGAGGTATATTTTTGTAGAGTAATATACCTGTTACAACAGTATTGGACGCAAATGCCTCATCCCGAGTTAAGGCATAAACTCGGCCTTGAGCTCCGTGGCGTTGGTTCTGCTGGTTGACGGGCACCGCATTTGCGCCTTACAGTATCGGCACTTTATGCGGATTCGAAACGTTCCTTGGTGGGTTGGCTTGATTCAGAACTTTTTGCGGGCAATATGTAACTATATGGCCTACCTCGCCACACTTGTAGCAAGATTTCGTGACGCAATTGACGGTTCGGTGCCCACGCCTACCGTACCTGGTGTAGTGTTGACTGCCATGGCCTCGGTCATCGAATCTGTTCGGACGTTTTGTTATTTTCGATCCCCCGGCGTCGTTAGGACGCTTGTGGAAGTGGTTACGGATGCCTCTATTCGACATACGGCCAAAGATACTCTCACTATCAAGATCGGCATTATAGGATTCAAGGTATGTTCGGCACCTTTGATTCATGACGTCCCTTCGCTGTTCGTCATTTAGGCCTTGTTGGAAGCGTTCACACCAGGCTTCTTTGTTGGGCAGGAAGGCGCCGGCAAACTTCGCCAGCTTTGAGAAGCTCGAATCTTAATCGTCGATAGACATATTTCCCTGTCACAGGATCATGAACTCGTCTTCTTTTTGTTGACGGACGGCGCGATGAACGTACTGTTCGAGGAAAGCTTCCTTGAATATTTTCCAGGAAATTGTGGCGTTTGTATCGGCTTCGTAGATTTCCTGCTTCTTAGCTGCCCACCAGTCGTACGCCCTCAGTTGCAGCTATAACGCCGCACAAGTTACCCTCTGGGACCCTTCAATGCTAAGCAAATTAAACAGGTCGTCCATCTCTGCGAGCCATCCCACGATCACATCAGGCTCTGCTCGGCCGTTGAATTTTGGTGGGATCATCTTGCGAAACTTCTTTGCCTTAAACAAGGAAGAAGAATTTATCATTTACGGTTGAGCTTCTTTTTCCTCATTTTCTTCTTGATTACCTTGTTTCTCCTCGGGTACTTCATCTGTTGTCTTGGTATTGCCCATCATTCTGCTCACTATATGAGTCAGGGCGTTCATATGCTTCTGCTGTGTATCAAATTGGGCTTTGAATTGCATCTGAAGCTGCTGCTGCTGCTGCAGTTCCATCAACTGTAGCATCTTCTCCATAGTCGTCTCGCTAGGGCCAGTGCTTTTTGTGCTCGACGTACTATCTACGGTTTGGGTTGTTGTGCCGGGATTGTTTCTTTTCTTAGACATTCCTACAAAACAGAGTAAACCCGTTAGTATTTTTCAAAAATATCTACGAGCTTACTTGTATGGAACTTTTATTTCACGCAGCATGTCGACAAGCATTCAATCGAGCCATCGCAACGGACATTCCAACAATAAAACATCTTTCAAAAATCCGAGGAAACATAACTGTAACCTGATACTAATTTGTCACACCCTGAGTCGACAAACCGTTCGTCCCCGGTGTTACTTTGCTGACTCGATCGTCCTCGCTAAGGCGTGATGTCGTACGAGTCTGGAATTGCACTCGTACAAGGCAAGAACGTTACGTTGCTTTTTATATTAAAATGCCAAGTTGAAACTTCACAAATCACATCAGAATATAAGATACAGTATAGGAAGATAGAAATACTTTTTATTCATAGCTTGCAACGAAGTACTAGTTGTAATTATATTAGATGCCGTTGCGGCTACATTGATTGAAAACAGAAAGAAATACACTCGACAAGTTGCCTGAACTAACGCTTGTCGTCCCATACATTCGCCCCTTTATACATAAGTCGTCGATTAAATTGGCTTCAAAATACTTCAGCATAGGAAGAGCTTCAAAATGCCTCTCCGTACTTCAGCTTCAGTTTAGTTGGGAGCGCCCGTCGCACCTGGAAAAATTGGGGGAATAGGATTAGCACACTTGCTAAGTGGACGAGACGAACCCACTCGTCTAAACCGACTCTGATTGTTAGGGTAGCCATGCTTTAGAGTTGTCTTTCTATTAGAACTAAATGAATTCAGTTCATATTCGATAGCCATCTTTGAGTAATAAAGCATACAGTGAAACATAGCAGTTTATCATATTTCTTACCACGGCCGTGCTCGTCCCTGCATGAAAACAGAGATAATATTTACACCTGCATAAGATAATAGGTGAGCATGCTACTATCACGTGGGACTATCTTAACGGCATTTCGGCCCGATCAGTCTAGGTTGCAAGCCTGACTGACGGTCCCGCAAAACATCGTGCCGAAGCACGATTATTCATTCCCCCTAGGTCGATTCGATTCTGATGCCCCGAATACCGATTCGAGGAAAAATTAACTTGTGCACAAGTTGTCCATGACCATGCCAATGCGTGAACAGTTTAACATATGCAACAGTTTTGTATAACGCAAACAGTATTGAACGGGATTATCATTTCTTCCAACTCATGCAACGATTCATTTTCCCCAAAGTCGTACTTCCGATTTAGCGTCCCGTAAATTGTCCGAGGCATCATAACCCACGATCGATGTTTCATATTATTTTATAGCACGTGAAATAATCTATCTTTTTACTAGAACCTTAAACTTTCTGGTTTATGTGATAGACTTGTATTTTCAGAGTGAATTACTCTAAATAGATACGTTTTTTCCGAGTTCTTGAACTTAGTGGATTGGCATTCAATTAACTTGGCAGCGTTCAATTTGAATGAATTCGAGGCAAGAAATTAGTTTGCGGGACAGAGTAGAAAAGAAGGGGCCGAATCACCCACCAATTACTTTGCTTCGTGCCGATCGTTGAAGCGCTTCACAACGTCAAGCTTTAGTTACGCGAGCTCCTGCAATGGCACCAACACTTTGTTAAAATTCCTTATTTTCCCCTTGCTTCGAAATTTGTAATTGCATCTATGAAAACGACGCGAAAGCACTTCATTAAAACCCAGCGGCAAAAGCTCCAAGAAAACCATACAGCGGTCCGATCCCGTCGAAGGGACTCTTATAGAGAGCTCACTCGCCGAGACGCAACTCGCTGCATCTAGGACTTATTCAAACAGAAGTCGTTCCATTAGTTGGATCAATTCTCGTAACTTTCGTCCAAATCGATTTGAATCGATACCGCAAGGCGTTATCGTTTACCAAGCTTAGCGATCGAGTCAGATGGCCATCTAAGTTCCCGGACGATCTGACTCGGCGTAAGCATATTATGAAGTTCCGTCGCCTATCGAAAGTGGGGCGCTATAGTGATCCTGCACAATGATCACTTATAACATGATAGAAAAAGATGGTATGTGTATTCACCTTTAATTTGCATCAGTGCAAGGGTGAGTGCGTCAATGTTGGTAAGAAGTTGCTACAAAATAACACGAGATTGTTATATGTTGTCTGCTTGCTTACACGAATAATGATAACATACTTGCCATGAAATACATGCTTTATGCTTACAATATGCCATAAAACTGATCCTAAGGCAAAGATAGAAAGATCACAAATAAGCTGGATGATTCATGTATTTACGTAATATCGGTTTAGTAAAGTGGGTCTTATCAGTACACTAGAGGATTAGTGCTGATCTCCACCAGATTGCTTGCAGGATGAAGGTAATGGATTGCTCGCGATAAAGCTCCACTTGAACGTGCTGAGGCATGAAATGTCATAGCATTTTGAGGCGTGCAACCGCATTGATGCTCAGACTTGCAACAAGATGACGCGATCGAGATATAGAAGACATGATGTATCGATGAAATCCTTTGTGGACAAGAGAGAACTTGAGTATTGTAAGCCAATCTGGCAAATTCAATTGGGCTATTGAAAGCCTTTGTAATTCTGCTGCTTATTGAATAAGAGAATTATTTCGTATACTCCGTGTAACTCCAATGTGACTTTGTTTCTTCTGCTGCTAATATTAAATTGAGATAACCATTTTGAGAACCTGTCAACTTGCCTTGTACGAGTACAATTCCAGACTCGTACGACATCATGTCCTAGCGATGACTGATTCGGTAAAATCAATGCGAGGATAGACGATTTTTTGGGTCGGGACATGACAGATTAACTGTTCACACATATTACATGGTCATTGACAACTTGTACATAAGGTAATGTTGTCCCTTGGACGTCTTCCACTGGCCGTCGAAACCGAATCTGCCTAGGAAAATTATGTAGAATGTGCTTCATGCACGATATATTGCGAGACCTGCAGTGGAGATTTCTACCTAACTGGATGGGAGTATCACAATACGGGGTATCTCAGGATTTTTGGTTTGACTAGCTACCTGCACGCGAAGGACATCGTCATATTGAAATTATTCGTCCAATATAGCTTATTATGCCAATGATCTCGTACAGTTAGGCTGCATACTAATGTCATCTGCTTGCAAGCTTAGCTATTTGCTCCCGAGGATGAACACACACATAGATGTACGCGTACTTTATGAAGGCTAACAGATGTCTGATACAGTGACAAAGATCATGACCCACTTATATTTTATAAGTGTTATCTTTGAAATGACGGGAAAGGATGGTAAGTATTGAGTAATTATATGTTGAATTGACAGGAAAGGATGGTATGTATTAGGTAAGATCAATCGTTGTATGTGTGGCACAAGTATGCTTATAAGACACGATATGTTATGCCATAAAAATTGATCCTAAGACAAGATTAGAAAGTTCATATATCTGTGTGCACTCACTTATTTAACTGTGTTGGTTTTTGGCTGAGTCAGAGATGAGCCACTCCCCAGTATATGGCAATGCACTGACACCCAACCCTCCAGGTACAAAGCTACTTGGACGTGTTGAGACGTTGGAGTATCGGCAGGTCAGTGCTTGATGATGTTTGGCTGGATTGTTGCTTGGTTTATAGAGGATGTACGGAATAGTATTATTTTGAATGTTTCTTGAGTTGTAAGCCTTGCATCGTGTTTCTAATAGATTCGAGAGAGGGAGTTTTTGTAATCGAGTTATTCTTTAGCTTATTGGTGTTGTATTATGTCACGACCCGCACCCGCTTTTCGAGATGCAAGTACGTGAGCAAGCCAGCTACGTATCAAGCGGACTCCAGTCCGACTAGAATACGTATAAGCTGTCAAGAGCATGGTATCATGTCTAATATGGTAATCTAAACTATATCTCAATCCACGAGATGTATATAAATCAAGAATGAACAAGTATGGTTCATGGTCTGCAGCCCACTAACATACATGTCCGATTAGACTCTAAGAAATAACATGAGTCTATAAAGTAAACTAACAAGTAGAGTATATCATAATAAGAAATAAAGAACGAATGGATAATAAACATAATATAAATAACTGGATCCTGCAAGTGTATCACAAACATCTACCATCCTGCTCTGCTAACTACTCCATGCGATCGCTAAACCTGAAGAGATCATCAGGTCCTCAGGGGACATAGCAAGATACATAAAAATATGCCTATCTAACAGTTCTATCATGCATAAGAATATAAATAGGCTATAAACAGAAAACGGGACAGAAACTGACAGGTGGCTACTGACAGGTGACTATGAACACTGATACGGAAACAAATACGCATAAATGAACTCCAGGAAGAACAAGTAAACAAGAGATCAATGGAATACCAAACCCTTGCCCCGAGTGTGGACTCGCAGGTTTGAACTAATCACTAACCCTCATCCCGAGCGTGGACTCGCAGGTTAGTTCATGACAAACACCCTCGCCCCCAGTGTAGACTCACAGGTGTAAACAGATCAAAACAAACACCCTCGTCCCGAGTGTGGACTCGCAGGTGCAAACGGTCAACCCTCGCCCCGATTGTGGACTCGCAGGTTGAGGAAACGATACAGGAATAACAGTTCAATTACACATACTTGTAGACACGACTCAGTCAAGATATAGGTGACGACACATTACAACTCAGTCATGACATAGGTAAGGGCAACCCTAGTATGAACTACAATGAGATCAAGCCCGATATAACTACACTATCAAGTCACGAAAAGATGGTGCTGTACAAGCAAGACTTATAAGCTGATAAACATGGTATGGAGAAAACATATAGACAGAAATCAACTAGAGAAGTAAATGATGACATATAAAACAAAAGACTATAAGCATGTAAATTAACTGTAGAGGGAGGCAAGGTACCTTGCCTGGTGGTAGCACGAAGAACCAACAATATACCGTCAATTGGTAAGCCATAAAGTCCAAATCTCACAACTGTCTCCGAAAGCTGAAACAGATATTGCCAACATTCTCAAAATAGTCAAATTAGCTGTCCATAAGTCCAATTCTGGACACAGGGGCAAAATGGTAATTTTGGGTCAAAACGGTGTCCGCCGTTGGACCCGTCTTGTACCGAAAAATGTGCCAGAGTCTATGGTCTTTAAAGTCGTCAACCTATATGTCTACTGGTCCAGTTTTTCGATACGAACCCAACCGTACGTCCAAAATTGGATTCCGGCGGGCCGTGCACAAAATCGCCCGTTACGTCGGATCGTGGGGCCCGCAAAACGACGATCCGGTCAACTGTCTCAGAATCGGACCAAACTTGGCATATAGGACCAAAAAAATGATACGGTCCTATTGGCGTAAGTTTTGTCTCGATTTGACTAATGTACACAAAATAATTAGGTAATTTGCAAAGAGGTCGATACGGTGAATTTTGACGGATATGCATCAAATTCGTCGCGCACATGCAACCAATTTGAATTCCATCAAAGTCCATACGTCGACGAAGTCGATACGCACCTTTTGATGCTTTTGGTTCGTAATCACGTCGTCCAGTTTGGCGGGACGCACGTCGTATCAGAGAGTTTTTAAGAATTCTACAGTTTTAAAAAATAGTTTTTTGACAGTTTTGGAATTCAGTTTTCTCGACAGATATTCGATTAAATAACAATCTACAAAAAGGGTTCTAGAGTCGTATAGGTTGTCTTCCACTCTGTTCCATTAGATTTTTAAATCGCTCAATGGTTCGATCGAAATCGGTCTTCCAATATAGATGCTGGTCTATGAAACTGTCATGTTTTCGAACAGTTATTTGCCAGTTTTGGCATCGATTTTATGGACGACCTAGTTCGTCTAAATAAAAACCAACTAAAAGGATTTGAAGGTGTATATGTTGCGCTCATACCTGAAGTGGTCGATCGTTAAATGATCAAGCGTACGCCGAGAACACGCGCTACAAAGTTGGCCTCGTGGATGTTATTGCTGATGTTATTTCCGCACCGTGCCCGGCGTGGCCGGCCGACCGGTGGCCCACGGTAGTGCTGGCGCGTGCGCACGGGTGATTGGGGTGCACGTGTAGGTGGCAGGTGAGGCGGCGCTATCCTGGGGTTAGCCGAGGGGCTAGGGTTTCGTGAATCCCCTCTCCTTTCGTTCGATCCTTATATATATATATGTTGGGTATAAGCTACTTAATAATGTGGTTCGAGAGGGGGGTCGGGTTCACAGGCTCGGTTTTGTCACGCCCCGACCCGGGAAATCGCTCGTCCTCGTTAGATTTCACCCGAATCATCGTCCTCGCTGGGGCGTGATGCCGCACGAGCCTGGGTTGCGCTCGTGCAAAGCAAGATAACAGGTTCACATAGAACTATCTCAAATTCGATAACATAAGCAGCGGAAGGAAACAAAGTATAACACAAGAATCTCTTTTATTCATTTTGAACTGAAGGTTACAAGGGCTTTGAATAGCCCAACATAAATGCCAATTGGCTACAACGCTCATGATCTCTCTTAACTCACAAAGGATTACATTATTCCATACAGTATGCCTCTTTATAGCCACCAAGTAGTCTTCGGCCGAACATATCCTTGTCGCAAGTCCGAACGCCTATGCGGAAGCTCCTCTTGAACGCTAAAGACTCCATGCCTCGGCACGTCCAAGCCAAGCTCCGCCCCGAGCCGATCATAACCTGAACCTGCACATAAACTTGTGGGGGATTAGTGCTTTCGTCCTCGCTTCGCACTGATCAAGACCCGCTCGCACCCAAACCAAACACTTAACTATTCAGTGAAACATGCATCTTAATTTGTGGTCTTTCTATTTAGCCTTAGAATCAGTTTCATGGCAATACTTAAAACATAACATCCTTTCATTTTGTGTCCGATACCGTGTCCCTGCGACAGATACAGTTAAACATAATCTGAACATAAACATAGTAATTGTGCCCATCTCCGTCCCATATTGCCTAGCCTGCACGGGTTAGAACTTAACATAGAATCATATCATTCACGCAACAACCAACCATAAACTTAGACCATGCATAAGGGTCGCAGGCCCTGCGCCTGCACCCAACTCTTATCTCAGCCCACCGGCCCTAACTATATGAAGGTCACGGTGTTTCGCACCGTAATGGACTTGTCATCTCATATGTGTAAGCCTAAGATCGCTCCGATACGGGTTGCTAGCCCAATATACGAAGGATCGCAAACTTACGGATATCATAGCTTATCATAGCACTGGACGGTCGCAATCCGTCCGAATGTTATGCACCATAAATACCACACATAATTCCCTCCTAGGCCGAACGGTCCCGGCGCCCCGGCGTAACCGTTCGAGGGAAGCCGCACCCGTGCACGGGCCATCCGAGTCCATTGACCATGCAATATGCGCCATAGCAAACACACATAGCATTCCAACCAAATCTTCCGTTACATAAACATAGTCTCGTTCCATAAACGGTTTTCCGTGCCATAAACATATTCGCGTCTCATAAACATAATCTACCATCCATATGGGGAGCTCTGTCGGCGTTATGCCCCAACACATCCATATTGATGCACGACGCCCAACGGCTTAATCATCTCATATTCAACGCGTACCATTCGTAAGTTGTTCTCATAGCCTAATTCCGTAGTTACTTAGTCTTTTCGTACATAAGTGCGCGAGGGCACGCTCAGCGCCGTAATCAATGTTCTACGCCTAGTGTTCAATATTCTTGGAGCCGTGCACATGATGCACATCTCAATATCGTCTTTCAATGTTCTACCATCATTGCCCTACCGCGACTCGTACATTTGATGCACGTCGCTTCAATTGTTCGATTGTTCAATGTTCTATCTTAGTGTTCGACACATACTAAGACCTTTACTCGCCAAGCCACGCTCGCTAACTCGATAACATCTTACGCATACCAATAACATATTTTATTAGACGTGAAGGAATAGGGAGAGAGAGTCAAGAACCCGCCCACCTTAAGTCGATACGCCTTGTCGTTTCGCCGATTGAAGCGTCTCGCTTCCATAACTCGATCGCATAGCTAACTCCCGGACTTAGTCATTCCTTTGAAATACTCGGTTGATTTGGCCTATCGCGCCCATACCACGATCCGTAATCCAGCATAAAGGCATAGCCTGCACACCAGATCAACTAACATCAGTACTTGCTCAACGGAACTAATCCTTTGCATCAATTCAATTCATAGATTCCAACCGACTCAAAGCTTACCTTTGGCCAACGTAACATTTGCATCGATTCGTATCGATACCCCATCGGGTCAACGCAACTCTTCGAGTCAACGACTGTGAAATCCGTAAAATTCAATTTCTTTTTTATTATTAAATATGTGTTTGTTAATTTGATTTTTCAAATTAATATTATATTTATTGTTAATAGAAAATTATTTTCAAAATAAATAAATTTGGATTTTGTCTGTCTGACCAGACCCGAACCCAATTTGAAACTAAAAATATCTTAAAAATGTTTAGTTAGATTTTTTCTAAAAAGAAAATTATTTATAAATTTCAAAGTCTTTATCTATTATTTTCTTTTAGCCCACTATAATTGTTTAGCCCAAGTATTTGAAACCCAAAGCCATTTTTACCAATATTTTCTTAAGGCCCATAAATCAATAGGATTGAATCCATGTAGCTTAGGCCCATAAATCAAATAGGAATGAATCCATTTTACCAATATTTTCTTTAAGTTTCTTTTTAGTTCTTCTGTGAACAGAAGAAGCTATTCTTCTTTCTGACCCCAACGTTCGACCCCTCGTTTCATCTCCTCACCGGCCGGCCGGCCATGATGGCTGGGTCGTTCGTCTTCCCCCTCTCTGGTAACTTCCAGATCTCCACTCTATATAAACCCTCTTCTTTTTCCTTCTTTACCACACCACCATTTCCTTTCCCAACTCCCAAACCCTTCTCCCGGCCGACCCGAGTCCGGCGACCCGTTCCAGCGTCTCTCCCCTGCGGCCCGAGCACCCCTGAGCGTCGGCCGCGCCCCGTCCAGCGGAACCCGACCGCCGACCCCGCGCCCAGCCATCCAGGGTCGAGCGCCACCCTCGGGTCTCTGTTCCCAGACCCCTAGCCCGACGCCACACTCCCCGCGACCCCCTTTGCCGGCACGCCAC
Source organism: Iris pallida (assembly GCA_029216955.1). NCBI lineage: Eukaryota > Viridiplantae > Streptophyta > Magnoliopsida > Asparagales > Iridaceae > Iris > Iris pallida. The sequence continues at coordinate 12,349,392 of JANAVB010012200.1, forward strand.
CCTCGGTCAACCCCGATCGAGCCTCGCTCCTGCGTGCCAACTCCCGACGTTGCTGTCTTGGTCGCTTCCGAACCACCCCACGCGACTCTGCCCCACTCGGTCAGCGGGCCCCGATCCAGATCTGTGGTTTCGCTGATTTTTCTCTGTCCGCGAGTGCTGAACGTTCCGAGTCCAAGGCATCACTTCGGATTCCTTCGATTTCGGTAACTTCTGGATAGTCCCATAGTTCTCTCTTAGTCTGTGATGAAAACTGGTCCACCGATTCCTTCGGGAATTCGGATTTTTGGTTACGCTTCAATTACGTTACCATTTTTCCGAAGTTTCTTCGGAATTTGTATGCTGTTGGTTTGCTTCGTTGATCTTTCTGATTTCGGAATTTTTGAACACTTGTTGGATAGGTTCTGAGATTTTTGGTAGTAAAGTTAGAAGCTTCTGTTTTCCGAAGATCATTTCGGAAGAAGTTCTGGTTTGACGTTTTTAGGCTGTGGATATTATCTTCGGGTTTTTGGATATTATTTTCTATTTGAAAATTAGGTTTTCCTGGTTGGGATTATTTGCAGGAAAAATCGGCACGTTTCCCAGTTTTGGGTTATCCCAAAAATAGAGGAAATGCTGCCAAAATTTCTATAAAAATTTGATTATATAATTTTTAAAATAAATTTCGGAAAAGAATACTATTTTTTTAATTTATTTGGACGACGATCATATTGGTCAATGGGCCCCAGTGAAATGCAAACGCACCGGTCTGTCCGGACGTTGAGGCAGAGTAGCTGTAAGTGAAGATTGGACCAGTTCTGAGACTCATACTATTTTATTTTTAAATTAGAAATTATTAGTTATTATTATTATGTAATTTTGTAGGTAATTTACAAGACTAACATTTTCTTTCTCTTATTTTAATTCATGGAAATGTAAGGGCATAAGCTCATTTATCTATTTTTGTAAATTTGTAATAAGTAGGAATTAGCTGTGGATTTTCTGGGATTGTGAACGCGTAGGATTAACTAATATTAATATTAATTATTAGTTAGAAATTCACGATTTTCTCATTTAAAGAAAAAAATATATATTTATATATATAATTATAAAATACTAATTTTTCCTAATAAATTGATAAAAACAAGTTTTTCGAAATAAAATATAAATTTAATGCACTAGAAAAACGTGTTTTTGATTGTGTTGTTTAATACAAGACTAAAAATTGACTAGGAGACAAAATCTAGAGATTGTAACTAGATAATTCTAGAGTTGTGGTTTCTGAGACAAATTCCCGGAATGTAGGATTTCAAGGAAGAGTGTGACTGTTCAAATCCCGAAGTACCAATCTCGTCCAACCTGAGAAATTTAAGGCAAGTACATTTATGTAAATTTACGATTATTTTAACAATTATTTCATTGCAATTTTAAACCACTGTTATACTCGAACTCTTTCGAGAGTACTGACCATACTGTTGGGGACTGGGGGAGTAGAGTAGTGGATATGACCAAATCCAAAATTAGGATAACTGACTGTATTAGCTTTCCCCTCTTCACACGGGGACAAGCCATACCGTATCGCTAGGATACTACTGTAACCCAATCCGGTCATATTCATTACCTATTCACATCACTGTACTGTATTATTTCAAAACTGTTCATCTTCAAACTGTTTAAAAGTGCATGATATTAATTGTCATTTTAATTGTTAAAATTTGCATAAAATTGTACTTTGCTCCTTTCCTGACTGGATAACCGTAGGTACTACTGATAACCTGGAGATGCTGATCAATAGCTACTATGATCCTGATTTGTACCCGGCGGTACTTCCATCTGAGGAGGATGTTGTGGCGTCTCCATAGATGCTACTTTAGTATTGAGAGTTTAGTTGTTTCTATGTTATATTCAGTTTATGGATCTTTTGTATCAGAACAAGTTTTAAATTATCGATTAAATAAAAGTTGTGGCAATCTTAGTATTTGTTGTTGATTTACCTGCATATGGATTATAGCTTACTGCCGCCGTCTCATCAACGGTGCAGGCTGGGCATGATCCGATTCGACCCAAGTATTTGGGGACCGGGTCGTGACATATTTTTAGTGGTGGCCCATGCAGGTCTAATCAACGACTTAGGAAAATCTATTTAGAGACATTTAGAACACTAGAACAATAATTTACCACAACATAGGACCGAAATATATTATAAATAAATATTTTTTATAGATAGGCTACCTTGCTTATGTTTATATCCTAAACCTTCCAGAGAATGGCCACTGACAAAACCAACCCTGTTGGCGATGGGATGTCAACACCTGATCATACCCCACCTCCCCAATCAAGTCCAGATCCTACACCTCGGCAGCTGGCCGACCGTCCCCTTAATATGATGACAGATCCATCATCTTCTCGGACGGAGATGCAGCCCCTGGTGGTTTCGCCCACTCCAGCTGCCCCACCGGTACCTGTGGACCCCACCGACCTCATAGGTCTGCTAAGAGGAGTGCTAGAAGCCCAGAGAACTCAAGCTGAAGCTCATCGCGAGCAGACGGCCATTATGAGAGAAGGCATGGAGAATGCCCATAGCATGGCAATGGCTGCACTAGAGAGAGGAGAAGCAGCTCAACAAGAACCAAGGCCTGCCAAGGTAAAACATAAATTTAAGGATTAATTTATGTAATATTAAGGCCATTTAATTAATGGGAATCATATTGCCAAGGTGGGCGATATTGAGAGTTTCAAGAAGCAGAACCCTCGACCCTTCAAGGGAACCGAGGGAATTGTCTATGCTGATGAATGGCTCAATAGTATGGAGCGTCTTCTAAGCGTTGCTCGGCTTTCCGAAGACCTCAAGGCTGAAGCAGTGGGACTCCAACTGCAGAATGTAGCAAGCACCTGGTATCAAAATGAACCCCGACTCCAGGATAGGCAGATTGACTGGGACACCTTCAAGAGGTTATTCCAGAGGAAGTTCTTTCCAACTTCAGAGTTGCGGGAGATGGAGCGACAATTCCAGAACCTGAAGCAGGGCAACATGACTGTGGGAGAGTATGCTACTGAATTCGGCCAGCTCAGCCGATTTGCCAAGAACCTGGTAGCTGACCCTGACGATCGTGCTGAAAGGTTCAGATATGGACTAAGAGAAGAGATCCGCACCCATGTGATCTCAGGCGGTGCTAAGACTTATGAAAAGATCCTGGAGCGAGCTCAAGACATAGAGAAGAGCCAACCTGCCCGCTCGAAGAAAGATTATCCTGGAACTAACAACTTCCAGGGTAATCAGAAGAAGCCCAACAACAACAGCAACAACAACAACCGTCCTCTCTACCAGCAGGCGAGGAACAATGACAAGGCGCCTCAGAGGCAGATCCCCGTCTGCAACTTTTACAAGAGGCCGGGACATCTGGCAAACATATGCAGGAAGAGGCTAGGGCACTGCCTAGTCTGTGGGTCTTCCTCCCATCAAGTGAGGTACTGCCCTTTGTCGACTAACCGGACTGGAGCAACTCAGCAGAAAGGACCTCTGCCCACTCAGCAACAACAGTTTGGGCAACATCAACAGAAGATGGGGCGAGTTTTTGCTCTGACAGCAGAGGAACCAGAGCCAGCTCAGGAACCTATAGCGGATGTCATACCAGGTTCTATCTATGTGCATTCCTACCCTGCCTTAGCTTTATTTGATTCGGGAGCATCACATAGTTTCATAGCCACCAAATTCATATCTGCACACCATATAGTTACTGGCTTTAGCAAGAAGATCTGTAGGGTTATGACTGGAGGAGGACCCCTACCTATTACTGAGATCTGTGAATGCCCTATCACCATAGCTGGCCATAACTTTATAGCACCTTTGCTTGTCATGCCCTTACCTAACTATGATGTAGTCCTAGGGATGGACTGGTTGAGTAAGCAGCATGCGCTGATAGACTGTCATCGAGGATGTGTAGTCTTCAGCCCACCTGGAGAACCGGAGTTTGAAATTTTTCGAACTCCGGAGGAGATGGAATGTGTTACCTATACCACTATCACTGAAGAATCCGGACCTCCCCATCCTATCATAGCAGAATTTATGGATGTTTTTCCTGATAGTCTTCCCGGGTTACCTCCAGACCGAGACATAGAGTTCACCATTGACCTAGTTCCCGGCTCTTCCCCTATTTCTAAGGGATGGTACAGAGTCAACCCGAAGGAGGCCAAGGAGATGAAGGACCAGATCAATGAACTGAAGGCTCTGGGATTCATTCGAGACAGAGCTTCACCCTGGGGAGCGCCTGTCTTGTTTGTTCCCAAGAAGGACGGAACTGTGAGGATGTGCATCGATTACCGGGCGCTGAATAATATCACCATCAAGAACAAGTACCCTCTGCCCCGGATCGATGACCTGTTTGACCAACTCAGTGGAGCCAAGGTGTTCTCGAAGATTGACCTCAGATCTGGCTATCATCAGATCAAGGTCAGGAAGGAGGACATTCCCAAGACGGCGTTCAACACCAAGTATGGGCAGTTCGAATTCTTGGTCATGTCGTTTGGACTGACTAATGCTCCTGCTGTATTCATGAACCTTATGAATAAGGTTTTCCATGAATACTTAGATCAATTTGTTGTTGTCTTCATTGATGACATTTTGATCTATTCGAAGACTGAAAAGGAGCATGAGGAGCACCTCAGGAAAGTTCTGGGAACTTTCAGAAAAGAGAAGTTATATGGTAAGCTATCCAAATGTGAATTCTTTCTAGACAAGGTAGATTTTCTTGGCTATGTTGTTACAGGAGAGGGAATTTCGGTGGATCCTAAGAAGATAGCTGCTGTGGAGAAGTGGTCTACCCCAAGTTCAGTTGCTGAGATCAGAAGTTTCTTGGGCTTGGCTGGCTACTACCGGAAGTTTGTGAAGGATTTTGCCAGAATTGCTGAACCGATGACGAAGCTTACCCGGAAGAATGAAGAGTTCATCTGGACGGAAGATTACCAGGCTGCATTCGAGGAGCTGAAGAAGAGGCTTACCACTGCACCAATCCTTGCGCTACTCGCAGGATCCGGTGGTTTCACAATCTACAATGATGCCTCTAGAAAAGGACTGGGATGTGTTCTTCAACAGAATGGGAAAGTGATTGCTTACGCATCTAGGCAATTACGGAACCATGAGAAGAATTATCCCACACATGACCTGGAGTTAGCGGCAGTTATCTTTGCGTTGAAGCTATGGAAGCACTATCTGTATGGAGAGAGAGTGGAGATATATACAGACCACAAAAGTCTGAAGTATGTTTTCACTCAGAAAGAGTTGAACATGAGGCAAAGAAGATGGCTGGAGCTAATGAAGGACTTTGATATCGACCTGCAATACCACCCGGGTAAGGCTAATGTGGTCGTTGATGCACTTAGTCGATACCCAGTGGCGATGTTCTTGACCAAGGAGCGGCATCTGCTAGAGGACATCGAGAAGCTTGGATTAGAGATCATATTGCCTGGAGATAGAAGGATGGAGCTGGATACTGATTCAGTACTGATGAAGTTGTAAGTGAGCTCGTATCTGATGGACAAGATCAAGGAGACTCAGTTTCGAGACGAGGCACTTTGCAAACTGAGAGACCAAGTGTTGGCGGGAACACTTGAGGGTTTCTCAATCGCCAGCGATGGAGCTTTAAAGAATGGTATGAGGCTTTGTGTACCATCTGGCAAACTGAAGAACGAACTGATGAAGGAAGCGCACCAGTCGCAGTATTCTATACATCCTGGAGCTAATAAGATGTATCGGGATATGCGCACTATTGTTTGGTGGTATGGAATGAAGAAAGATGTGTCCAGATTCGTGGCGAGATGTTTGATCTGTCAGCAAGTGAAGGCCAGTCGACAGAGACCCGCAAGACTTCTACAACCGCTGGACATTCCGGAGTGGAAGTGGGAGCACATCACAATGGACTTCGTGTCAGGTTTGCCTCGTTCCCAAGGAAGGAAGGATGCCATCTGGGTTATAGTGGACCGACTAACCAAGTCAGCTCACTTTATTCCCTTCAAGGTTGGTTTATCCACCGAGAAGCTGGCAGCACTGTACATGCAGCATATCTACCGGATTCATGGAGTACCGGTAAGCATTGTATCTGACCGAGACACTCGTTTTACCTCTCACTTTTGGAAAAGTTTGCATGACAGCCTGGGGACACAGTTAAAGTTCAGCACTGCCTATCACCCCCAGACAGATGGTCAATCAGAGAGGACGATTCAGACACTGGAGGATATGCTGAGATCGTGTGTCTTGGAGTTCGGAGGATCATGGGAAGACCATTTGCACTTGGTAGAGTTTTCTTATAATAACAGCTACCAAGCCAGCATTGGTATGACCCCATTTGAGGCTCTGTATGGACGTCGTTGCCGTACACCATTGGCATGGGACGACGTAGGAGAAAGAGTACTGCTGGGCCCAGAGATGGTGACCGACGCAGCAGAGAAGGTGAAGATAATCAGAGACAAGCTCAGAATTGCCCAGGACAGACAGAAGCATTGGGCAGACAGCAGTCGTCGACCACTGGAGTTTGAAGAAGGAGATAGTGTCTTTGTGAAGATTTTTCCTACCAGAGGAACTATCCGATTTGGCAGAGCTGGGAAGCTGAGTCCCAGATATATCGAACCATTTCAAGTTCTGAGCCGGATTGGAGAAGTGGCGTATAGGTTAGCTCTACCAGCTAATCTAGAGGGCGTACACAATGTCTTCCACGTCTCACAGCTCAGAGGCTACATCCCTGATGAGAATCACATCTTAGACCACTCAGAGCTGGAGATTAGACCGAGCCTCACTATGCCTGAGAAGCCAGTGGCGATTTTAGACCGAGGCGAGAAGAAGACCAGGACCTCGGTGACTCCGATAGTTCGAGTAATGTGGAGGCATGATTCCCCAGGCGAGTCTACCTGGGAACGAGAGGATGAGATGCGGGAGAAGTACCCGTATTGTTTTGAGACATGAGGTAATTTCTAACCTTATCCTTTTAAATTTCGAGGACGAAATTTCTTAAGGAGGGAAGGTTGTGAAACCCGTAAAATTTAATTTCTTTTTATTATTAAATATGTGTTTGTTAATTTGATTTTTTAAATTAATATTATATTTATTGTTAATAGAAAATTAATTTCAAAATAAATAAATTTGGATTTTGTCTGTCTGACCAGACCCGAACCTAATTTGAAACTAAAAATATCTTAAAAATGTTTAGTTAGATTTTTTCTAAAAAGAAAATTATTTATAAATATCAAAGTCTTTATCTATTATTTTCTTTTAGCCCATTATAATTGTTTAGCCCAAGTATTTGAAACCCAAAGCCATTTTTACCAATATTTTCTTAAGGCCCATAAATCAATAGGATTGAATCCATGTAGCTTAGGCCCATAAATCAAATAGGAATGAATCCATTTTACCAATATTTTCTTTAAGTTTCTTTTTAGTTCCTCTATGAACAGAAGAAGCTATTCTTCTTCCTGACCCCAACGTTCGACCCCTCGTTTCATCTCCTCACCGGCCGGCCGGCCATGATGGATGGGCCGTTCGTCTTCCCCCTCTCTGGTAACTTCCAGATCTCCACTCTATATAAACCCTCTTCTTTTTCCTTCTTTCCCACACCACCATTTCCTTTCCCAACTCCCAAACCCTTCTCCCGGCCGACCCGAGTCCGGCGACCCGTTCCAGTGTCTCTCCCCTGCGGCCCGAGCACCCCTGAGCGCCGGCCGCGCCCCGTCCAGCGGAACCCGACCGCCGACCCCGCGCCCAGCCATCCAGGGCCGAGTGCCACCCTCAGGTCTCTGTTCCCAGACCCCTAGCCCGACGCAACACTCTCCGCGACCCCCTTTGCCAATGCGCCACCCTCGGTCAACCCCGACCGAGCCTCGCTCCTGCGTGCCAACTCCCGACGTTGCTGTCTCGGTCGCTTCCGAACCACCCCACGCGACTCTGCCCCACTCGGTCAGCGGGCCCCGACCCAGATCTGTGGTTTTGCTGATTTTTCTCTGTCCGCGAGTGCTGAACGTTCCGAGTCCGAGGCATCACTTTGGATTCCTTCAATTTTGGTAACTTCTGGATAGTCCTATAGTTCTCTCTTAGTCTGTGATGAAAACTGGTCCACCGATTCCTTCGGGAATTCGGATTTTTGGTTACGCTTCAATTACGTTACCATTTTTCCGAAGTTTCTTCGGAATTTGTATGCTGTTGGTTTGCTTCGTTGATCTTTCTGATTTCGGAATTTTCGAACACTTGTTGGATAGGTTCTAAGATTTTTGGTAGTAAAGTTAGAAGCTTCTGTTTTCCGAAGATCATTTCGGAAGAAGTTCTGGTTTGACGTTTTTAGGCTGTGGATATTATCTTCGGGTTTTTGGATATTATTTTCTGTTTGAAAATTGGGTTTCCCTGGTTTGGGATTATTTGCAGGAAAAATCGGCGCATTTTCCAGTTTTGGGTTATCCCGAAAATAGAGGGAATGCTGCCAAAATTTCTATAAAAATTTGATTATATAATTTTTAAAATGAATTTCGGAAAAGAATACTATTTTTTAATTTATTTGGACGACGACCGTATTGGTCAATGGGCCCCAGTGAAATACAAATGCACCGGTCTGTCCGGACGTTGAGGCAGAGTAGCTGTAAGTGAAGATTGGACCAGTTCTGAGACTCATACTATTTTATTTTTAAATTAGAAATTATTAGTTATTATTATTATGTAATTTTGTAGGTAATTTACAAGACTAATATTTTCTTTCTCTTATTTTAATTCATGGAAATGTAAGGGCATAAGCTCATTTATCTATTTTTGTAAATTTGTAATAAGTAGGAATTAGCTGTGGATTTTCTGGGATTGTGAACGCGTAGGATTAACTAATATTAATATTAATTATTAGTTAGAAATTTACGATTTTCTTATTTAAAGAAAAGAAAATATATTTATATATATAATTATAAAATACTAATTTTTTCCAATAAATTGATAAAAACAAGTTTTCCGAAATAAAATATAAATTTAATGCACTAGAAAAACGTGTTTTTGATTGTGTTGTTTAATACAAGACTAAAAATTGACTAGGAGACAAAATCTAGAGATTGTAACTAGATAATTCTAGAGTTGTGGTTTCTGAGACAAATTCCCGGAATGTAGGATTTCAAGGAAGAGTGTGACTGTTCAAATCCCGAAGTACCAATCTCGTCCAACCTGAAAAATTTAAGGCAAGTACATTTATGTAAATTTACGATTATTTTAACAATCATTTCATTGCAATTTTAAACCACTGTTATACACGAACTCTTTCGAGAGTACTGACCGTACTGTTGGGGACTGGGGGAGTAGAGTAGTGGATATGACCAAATCCAAAATTAGGATAACTTACTGTATTAGCTTTTCCCTCTTCACACGGGGACAAGCCATACCGTATCGCTAGGATACTACTGTAACCCAATCCGGTCATATTCATTACCTATTCACATCACTGTACTGTATTATTTCAAAACTGTTCATCTTCAAACTGTTTAAAAGTGCATGATATTAATTGTCATTTTAATTGTTAAAATTTGCATAAAATTGTACTTTGCTCCTTTCCTGACTGGATAACCGTAGGTACTACTGATGACCTGGAGATGCTGATCAATAGCTACTATGATCCTGATTTGTACCCGGCGGTACTTCCATCTGAGGAGGATGTTGTGGCGTCTCCATAGATGCTACTTTAGTATTGAGAGTTTAGATGTTTCTATGTTATATTCAGTTTATGGATCTTTTGTATCAGAACAAGTTTTAAATTATCGATTAAATAAAAGTTGTGGCAATCTTAGTATTTGTTGTTGATTTACCTGCATATGGATTACAGCTTACTGCCGCCGTCTCATCAACGGTGCAGGCTGGGCATGATCCGATTCGATCCAAGTATTTGGGGACCAGGTCGTGACAACGACTCTACATAATGCACCGTACGGAGCGGGGCATTACATAATATACCACTCAAAATCAGGTTCGTCCTCGAACCGAAACCAATACTTAATCCAAGTGTCCCGCATAGATCGCTTCACGATCTCGTGCTACTATCGTTGGAATCATACAACTTAGTTTGGATCATACACATATTTTAGGCGTCCCACCAATATATGCATTTCAGCCAAGCTCAGTTGTAGGATGTCGGGACAAAGCTAACATGCTCAACTTAAATCCTCAAACACCAATCAGTCCGTACTCGTCTTGGTCAGACCTTAGCACATATTCCTAGAGTCCTGCTCGTAAACATCTTCGCACATACTTGATCCAAACCATAACTTCGATCTCATAAGTTTCTCGACGGCCATCTATCGCATGCATCGCATCAAGTCATTGCGCATCCGATCGCAACAAGCTTCCACAACGCCTATTCGCCCAACCGTTTTCTATCTCTCGCATAACTCAAGTCTTTTATCCAATCATTCATAACATTTGGCCTTAACGACATGGACTAAGTCCACATGTCACAAATTTCTTGTCTACAATCAGTACTATACAAAGCGCACAACTATTTCAACATGATCCACGTTCTCGAACTACCCGCGCATCGAGTCTGGGGCTACCCCCGCTAGGCAACTTATCCAGACATCATGTTTAATCTCTCCTGACACAAGAGGTCAACTTGAGTCTACGATGCTCAAAGGCAACAATCTTTCCGAACCAAGGTCTCTTACGATACGCCCATCTCCTATTCTCGATCGAGTACGAATCCTTTACTCAATTTTTGAATCATTCCTGACTAGTTCGTTCCATAACATAGATCGCGTGCCCAACACATACATAGCCTAACCGTTACTCAACCGTTCTACGACACAACTCTTAGGGTCGTTCTACTATCCGTCGCTCTTGCGCATTGCAGAATTCTTACAATCGCCTTACCGTATCACTATACTCGGCACGTTCCTCAACATATACTCGATCATCGACTAGCCAAGTCTATCTACATATCCATTCGATCGATCATAACTTTTCTATTCGTCTCGATCTAGTCGAAGGTGTCACGACCCGCTACCCAAATTGTTGGACCAGGCCGAGTCATGCCCAGCCTACGTTGAGATAAAACGTAGTAAGCTGTTCTAAAGACAACAGGATAAGACTAAATGTGCTAACAGTTCTATAAGTGAAATAAAGTCATAAAATGCTCCAAACACAAAAGTCGTCGTATATAGTAAAATGTCCAAGTACAAGTGAACTAAAATGTAAAACTGGATACATGTCCAGTTACAAAATGTATAGTCTAATACATGACTACTCTCAAAAGTTTAAGTAAACAAAAGACAACTAGGCGAGGTTCCCCGCAGGAATATCCTCGTAAAGCAGAGCCGGGTCCTCGGCAGTAACCCCATAATAGGTGTCGCAGAGTAACTCCTCCTCAGTAAGGACACCTACAACGTTATCCTGTCAGGACGGGAGCAAGTACTGAATCTAGCAAACTAGCATATGAAACATGAAAATGAACATGTGAGGAATAACTAGAAACATGGCATCACATAGTCTATCATGGCAAGGATACATATGTCATAGAGACAGATGTACATGTAGTGTTTAAAACTGTAGCAAGTACGTGATCGGTCAATAGATGTACAATGTACTGTGGTACATGTAAATAAAATGTACATACGTACAAGTCAACAAGCATAGGTGTACATCTGTACAGAAATGCGGGATAATGGCCTACGGCAAAGTATGCATATAAAATGCGACCTCGCTCGCTACTATAGGGGGGTCATGATCACGTACTCTACCATCAGTTTCCCCATAACCCGTATTCTATCATGTGAGAGATACATAAAGACAGTTCTAAGCATGGTAGTAACTGGAAGTACAACATGTAGAGATTCTAACTTGCTACCCCAAAGATCAGCATTTAACATGGCGGAGTTTGCAGTTTATTTATGTGACAATATGTAAAGTTCGTAGAAAGTACTTGCCTCTAGCAAAGCAAAACAAAACAAGCTACGATAACAATGCTACGGATGTCCGATAACTCATCACTGTAGAAGTAAATACAATAACTTAGTTTTTACACTAAGTTAAAACACTAGGACACTAATTGGTAAAATACGACTTGTGATTGGGCACCTAGCCAAAATGATGATTTTGGCATAGGAGACCAATGTGGGGTAACACACTACTTTAACTAAATTTCTAGGGTCTTTACACTAGTGAGGGGTGGGGTTTAACACGGCTAAAACTCAAAATAACACAAAAAGCGACAAGTCGTAATTAATCAACAAATAAATCAAAAGTCCATTGTGTTCTAACAATTTTAGAGATAGACAAAAAGCCTAGTTTTGTTTAAAGTAAAGTACCAAAGTGATCCTTGTTAATCATAGAAATTTATTATAATTTTTCTGGAATTTATTAACCAGTACAAGTATTTTATAAAAAATCAGTTTTCCTAAGTATACAGAAAATGAGTTTTGGTTTCATATGCCAAACTAGTGGCAAAATAGTAAATTAAATACTACAAAAATTATACTAAATTAGCTAACTTAACATAGTATCTAAATACTATTTTTCCATAATTTTAGCAGTACTTTAAGTATTTTTAGAAAATCAAAAACAGCATTGTACACAATAATTAATTATCTGCGTATTTTGTCCATGTATATAATTTGAACCAAAGTTCAAATACAGGACCCAAGGCCATGAATCAAGTCCAATATGACTTGTACAGGTCTTGAATGTATGAAAACACATTTGAGCCCAAATACCCATGCTAGGCTTGGACACCAAATGGTTGTAGTAATTTAAATATACAGAAAATACAAAGTGGTAGAAATAAATATTATTATTTTAATATGGTAAAATTATGCATAGTGAAAATATACATATATATGTTTTAAAAGTACATATATATATGTAAGGAAAAATACTTAATTATAAAAGTACATATATATACATACACTAATATTGTATATATATATATATATATATATATATATATATATATATATATATATATATATTTTTTTGTTTATATATATATATATATATATATATATATATATATATATATATATATATATATATATATATATATATATAGTATAAATATATATATATATATATACATATGAAGATATATACATATATTCATATATCTATATAAATACAAATAAATATAAAAAATTTTACTAAGTATAAAAGTATATATACATACATATAAAATACTGTCAAAAACAGTATATACATATATATGTATACTAATATATATATATACATATATATATAAATATATATAAATAACAAAACAAAGGAAAAGGAAAAGAAAAAGAAAAGAAAAAGAAAGCAGTGGCAGGGGCTCGAACCCGAGCCAACAAAGCAGGGGGGAGATGTTAGGTCGGGTCGGGCTGGCCAGGGGGTCAGCCCGCTGGGTTTGTTAGAGTTAGGATTTAGTTTGTTTTATTTCGTTTAGGGTAGATTAATAATAAAAAAAATAATAATAACTGTCCTGTGTCCTGATAGTTAGGGACACAGGTATTAACGTGTCTGGGTCGATTCGACACGCACGACACGAATCTCACGTGTCCAGTTCCACGCTTGTGTTCGCCAGGACACGGCGTACAGCATGGACTCAACACGAGACACGCACGACTCGTAAGGACACTGCTACTCACGTGTCCAGCTCTGGGGGGGGATTTGATGGTCGTGGACGGCGGAGGAGGCGTCGTGACGGTGGCGGAGTGGTGGCGCTGCGGTCGTCTCGTCGAGGCGAAGCGGATAGTGGTGGTGGCTGGTGATGACGACGGCGGTGGAACTGGTGGTGGGGTTTGGCCGGAGCTAGGGTTCCGACGAACTCGAAGTGGGGAAGACGGTGGCGGTTGTGGTCGGGGTGAGGTCGAAGTGGTGGGGGTCTGTCGAGGGGGCTGCGGGGGTTTAAATAGGGGGGTTGAGGCGGTCGGGGCAGCCGGGAATGGCGGGGGCAGGGCGGCGTGGTGGTCGGGCAGTCGTCGGTCGGGGTCAACGAGAGTGGGTGAGGAGAGAGAGTGTTCGGTCGGGGGGGTGTCTGGGTAGTTAGCAGTTAGGTCCTCCAGGTTTAGGATTTTGCATAATAGGTCTTCCCAGCTCTAAATGCAAATTAGAATTTGCATTCCTTAATTAAAACAATTAATTAATTGCAAACTGACTATAAAACAATTCAAAAAATTACAAACAGATATTAAAATAATTTAGAAAAATTGCAAATTGATACATTTTGATTTAAAAACCTATTTAAAAATTATTTAAAAATTCTAGAAAAATTCCTAAAAATCCTAATAATTAATTTAAGGCTAAAAATAATATTAATAATTAATTAGCACTAATTTAACTAAAATTTGAAAACCAGGGGCTTACAAGTCTTCCCTCCTTGAAAAATTTTGTCCTCGAAATTCACAAGGATTGAAGACCCTACAATATTCTAACATAGCAAGCAATGAAATCAAATGACTAAGGCTACGATCGAAACTAACCTCTAAGGTATCAAGCGGGAACGGGTGGTTCCCTCGCAGCGGTTGGATCGAACAAGTAGGGGTATCTCTTCCTCATGTCCGACTCCCTCTCCCAAGTAGATTCACCTGGGAAGTGACGGCTCCAAGCTACTCGTACTAGGGGTATAACCTTGTTCCTCAGCCTCTTCTCTCTCCTGTCTAATATCTCCACTGGCTGCTCAGAAACTGTAAGGCTCGGTCCGACCTCCAACTCTGAATGATCTAGCACATGACTGGAGTCTGGAACATATCTCCTCAGCTGAGATACGTGAAAGACATCGTGAACTCCTGCTAGGTTGGGTGGAAGTGCAACCCTGTAAGCTACCTCTTCGATCCTGCCAAGTACCTCGAACGGCCCGATGTATCTGGGGCTCAGCTTCCCTCCTCGTCCGAACCGGATCGTCCCTCTAGTAGGTGATATCTTCACTAGCACCATATCACCGTCTGCGAACTCCATCGGTCTGCGACTAGCATCAGTCCAGTATTTCTGTCTGTCCTGAGCTACTCTGAGCCTGTCTCTGATCATCCCGACTTTCTCTGCTGCATCCGTGATCATCTCTGGCCCAAGCATAACTCTGTCTCCGACATCATCCCAAAAGAGCGGTGTGCGGCATCGTCGTCCATATAGCGCCTCGAAAGGAGACATACCAATACTGGCCTGGTAGCTGTTGTTGTATGAAAACTCTACCAAGTGCAGATGGCTCTCCCATGATCCTCCGAAGTCCAGCACGCAGGTCCTCAGCATATCCTCCAGTGTCTGTATCGTTCTCTCGGACTGCCCATCTGTCTGCGGGTGGTACGCCGTGCTGAACTTGAGCCTACTGCCCAACTCCTCCTGCAAGCTCCTCCAATAGTGGGATATAAATCTGCTGTCTCTGTCTGACACGATGCTCACCGGCACTCTGTGTAGGCGAACTATCTGCTGCATGTATAGCTCCGCCAACTTCTCGGTGGAAAGCCCCACCTTGAAGGGTATGAAGTGCGCACACTTCGTCAGCCTGTCTACGATGACCCAAATGGCATCCTTCCCTCCTTGGGAACGAGGAAGCCCTGAAACAAAGTCCATCGTAATATGTTCCCACTTCCACT
Organism: Iris pallida; assembly: GCA_029216955.1. NCBI lineage: Eukaryota > Viridiplantae > Streptophyta > Magnoliopsida > Asparagales > Iridaceae > Iris > Iris pallida. The sequence goes on from JANAVB010012200.1 coordinate 12,364,923, forward strand.
CGGGAATGGGTAACGGCTGCAACAAACCAGCTGGCCTCTGGCGCTCCGCCTTGACCTGTTGGCAAACTAGGCATCTCGAAAAGAAACGTGATACATCCCTCTTCATCCCGTGCCACCAAAGATGTTCCCACAAGTCACGGTACATCTTGTTAGCACCAGGGTGAATAGAATATCTCGATCGGTGCACCTCCTGCAAAACTGCCTCTACCAGCTCTCCCTTCGGTACGCACAATCGGCTGCCATGCCTCAGGGATCCATCCTCTGCTATAGTGAAGTCATCCAGCAATCCAGCTAACGCCTGGGGTTGAAGTCTGCGAAGGCTCTCATCTGTAGACTGCGCCTCCCGGATCTGCTCCATCAAACCTGACTGAATGTCAAGCGCCATCATCTGTATCACTGATCCTGGCCGAACTAGCTCGATACCGAGCTTCTCCAGATCCTCCCGCAAATGCCGAACAATCATCAGGTACCATGCCATCGGATGCCTGCTCAGCGCATCCGCCACCACATTTGCCTTCCCGGGGTGATACTGTAAATCGATGTCGAAGTCCTTCATCAACTCCAACCATCGTCTTTGTCTCATGTTTAGCTCTTTCTAAGTGAACACATACTTCAAGCTTTTGTGGTCAGTAAAGATTTCCACACGCTCTCCGTATAAGTAATGTTTCCATAACTTGAGTACAAAGATCACCGCAGCTAACTCTAGGTCATGGGTAGAATAATTCCTCTCATGAGTCCACAATTGCCTAGATGCATAAGCAATCACTTTCCCATGATGCTGTAGGACACATCCTAGCCTCTTCCCAGAAGCATCGCTGTATATGGTGAAACCTCCAGAACCTGAAGGTAAAGTCAGAACTGGAGCGGTCGTCAGCCTCCTCTTCAGCTCCTCAAACGCTGTCTGGCAGTCCTCTGACCAAATGTACCCTGCGTCCTTCCGCGTCAGCTTTGTCATGGGTTCAGCTATCCTAGCAAAGTCCTGGACGAACTTTCTATAATAGCCTGCTAAATCCAGAAAGCTCCTGATCTCTGAAACTGACGTCGGAGCCTTCCACGTCTCAACTGCAGCAATCTTCCTGGGATCCACCGAGATTCCATCTCCAGTGACTACATGGCCGAGAAACTCCACTCGGTCTAAAAAGAACTCGCACTTCGGCAATTTGGCAAACAATCTCTCCTACCTCAGAATCCCTAAAACTATCCGCAAGTGCTCTGTATGCTCCTCTGGCGTCTTCGAGTATATCAGGATGTCGTCGATAAACACCACGACAAACTTATCCAGATACTGGTGAAATGTCTTATTCATCAAGTTCATAAAGACAGCTGGCGCATTTGTGAGACCAAATGGCATCACCAGAAACTCATACTGCCCGTACTTCGTGTTGAACGCCGTCTTCTGGATGTCTGCTGGCCTAGCCTTCACCTGGTGGTACCCGGATCTCAAGTCTATCCTGGAAAACACCTTCGCCCCACTCAGCTGGCCGAATAAATCATCTATCCTGGGCAGAGGATATTTGTTCTTGATAGTGATGGCATTCAAGGCCCGGTAGTCAATACACAACCGGACTGTACCATCCTTCTTAGGCACAAAGAGCACTGGCGCTCCCTATGGAGAAGCACTGGATCGAATGAAACCCTTTTTCAACAGGTCATCAATCTGCTCCTTCATCTCTATGGCCTCCTTGGGATTTACTCTATAGCAAGCCCGGGATACTGGTGATGAACCCGGTACTAAATCTATAGTGAACTCCATATCTCTGTCAGGCGGAAGTCCTGGAAGATCCTCTGGGAATACATCCATAAACTTCCTAATGATAGGGTGTGGCGGTGCTGCGTCCCCGACTGTCGCACAACAGTTCGGCTCTAGACTGATCTCTGGTCCTGTCCTCCTGACACTGAATGGTGCTGTGCCTGGGGGACTGAACAAAATACTACCCTCATGGCAATCTATAGATGCATGGGCATAGCTAAGCCAGTCCATCCCCAATATGATATCATAACCGGGGAGTGGCATCACAAAGAATTGCCCCTCGAACTCCCTCCCGGCTATCATAATAGAGCATCTATAGCTAGCTCTAATAGGCACTGGTCCTCCCCCCGTCATTACTCTACTAATCTCCGCAGTAGGTGTCGATACTAAGTGATGTTCTTGCATAAACTCTAATGATAGGAAGCTATGAGATGCACCAGAATCAAACAAACATAGAGCTAGAAAAGTATGCAAATAAACATGACCTGTGATGACGTCAGCTAAGTAATCGGGCTCTGAAACCTGCTCCGGCTCCGGCTCAAGGGCTAGGCTATAGACCTTGCCCTGAGGTCCCTTCTGCTGCTGCAGATGCTGCCCAAACCTCTGCTGCTGAGTCGGGAGTGGTCCTCTAGGTCCCTTCGCCACTGGACAGTTCCGAAGCTGATGGATGGCAGACCCACAAACTAAACACTGCCCCAATCTCTTCCTGCAAACGGACCTGTCGTGCCCTGGTCTTCCGTAGAAAGAACATATAGCTCCTCGCTGCTGCTGCTGCTGCTGGGGTCCCGGGGCTCTAACTGGCGGGGTCTGATGATGTGGTGTAGAGGGACGGTAAGTCTGCTGGGGTGGCATCGGCGCTTTCTGCTGGAAAGCCTGACGCTTGGACGGTCCCTCATGATGTACAGAAGCCGGCCTCTTGCATGACAGAAGACGCTCCTCAATACTCCGGGCTAACTCTAGGCTCTGGTAGTAGTCAGTCGTACCGTTCGCCACTATAAGAATGCCAATGTCTGGAACTAGACCATGGCAAAACCTACGGGTCATCTCCTCTGGATCAGCAACCAGACTAGGAGCAAAACGGCTCAGGCGACTAAACTCTGCCGCATAGTCATCAACAGAACGGTTCCCCTGCTGGATGTTCTGGAATCGTAGCCCCATGGATACTCTAGCAGTGGTCGAGAAGAATTTCTTCTTAAACTGGGTCTTAAACTGGTCCCAAGTGGCTCTCCCTCTCGCAAATAACAGCTCATTCCGGAACCAGACTCCTGCTAAGTCTATCAGCAAAAATCCTGCTGCCTCGACCTGGAGGTCATCCGACATCCTAACTCCCAGAAGCTCCTCTCTACCGAATCTAGCCAGTCATCAGCTACTACTATGCCCTCGGTCCCTGAGAACTCCTTGGAATTCAGACCCATGAAGTCCTTGACCGTCCCCGCTCTCTGCCGTGGCTCTACATGTGGTGGGACCACGGGACGTCCCTCAGAACGCTCCATGCTCTGGCGGAGTAGGATAGTCTGCTCCTGATGGGTTGTTAGGAACCCCTGAATCAGAGTGAGCAGCTGGTTCCCGTCGAGTGTGACGGAAGCCTGGGTGGGTATAGTGATAGGGGTGGTGGAAGTATCGGGTCCTGCTGGGCCTGTGATGTGGAAGGTGGATGTGGTATCTGGGTCTGTGGATCTGTGGAGTGGGGGAATATGGTAGGTGGAGATGTATCAGTCAACTGGTCAGCTGACTGGATATGGAGAGCCCCATTCTCGGGGGTAACATACTGGGATGAACGAGTAAGCACCATCTAAATTACACATAAAAAAGACTTATAAGGATTTATTTAAGGTAAGCAATCACATGCAAGGAAATCTAATTATAATAGCAAACAGGTGATGTATTTCCTATGTTGCAATCCTAGCATTCCTCTAAGTGTTCTAAGCGTCTTTCCTAATGTTGTCTAGTTACCTTAAGTTCTTAATTGCAGGCATGCTTGGTACAATAACGTAACCAAACAGTTTAGTCAGGACCTGCATGGGCCACCACTAAAAACATGTCACGACCCGCTATCCAAATTGTTGGGCCAGGCCGAGTCATGCCTAGCCTACGTTGAGATAAAACGTAGTAAGCTGTTCTAAAGACAACAGGATAAGACTAAATGTGCTAACAGTTCTATAAGTGAAATAAAGTCATAAAATGCTCCAAACAGAAAAGTCGTCGTATATAGTAAAATATCCAAGTACAAGTGAACTGAAATGTAAAACTGGATACATGTCCAGTTACAAAATGTATAGTCTAATACATGACTACTCTCAAAAGTCTAAGTAAACAAAAGACAACTAGGCGAGGTTCCCCGCAGGAACATCCTCGTAAAGCAGAGCCGGGTCCTCGACAGTAACCCTATAATAGGTGTCGCAGAGTAACTCCTCCTCAGTAAGGACACCTACAACATTATTCTGTCAGGACGGAAGCAAGTACTGAATCTAGCAAACTAGCATATGTGTAATGCCTGTGGTTCGTATTACGTATTTCTGGAATACGTGTACGTAATTATTCTTGTATTGCATGATTTTCTTGCTTAATTCCTTCTTGGCTTGGCTTGGTTATTTCCTTGGGTTGGTTCGGCCTGGCTTGGTTTTGCTTGGGTTCATGATGAACCCTTGGATGAACCCCCTACCTACCACCACTATTTGTATTTATTAGCCCATTCTTTTCTCTCTCTTCATTAATCTCATCTTCTTCTTCCTCATTACTTCTTACCTACCAGAGAGAGAAGAGAGAGGTCTAGGCAAGTGCAACTTGCTTCATGGAGGAACTCTAATTTTATTGCTTCATTCTCTTCCTTACAGCATTTCAACTTACTTTAGAACTTCGCATTTTCACTTTCCATGGCTAGATTCTTCTAGATCTAAGTTTACTTTATTTTTGGATTTCTTGGGTTTTGATCTACTTAATCTTGTTATTTCTATGTTTTGATGGTTCAATGTTGTAGAGAATCTCGTTCTACCCCATTTTGACCTATGGAAGTTCGGATTTGGGCTCCGGATGATGGAGTTGTGGAGCTTGAGAACTTGGCTCTCATGGTGTTCTTCCTCTCAGAAATTTAGAGAAGATGAACTGTGCTTAGACTTGACTTGACCACATGATAATTCATGCGGCAAGTGATTCGGCCGCATGAGACTCTCAGCTGCATAGGCTGGATCTCATTTCCTGAGCCGCATGGGCTCATTTCCCATCGGTCGCATATGTGCCCATCTCCTTGAGCCGCATGAACTCTAGCACTTGCGGACCGCATAGGCCCTGATCCTCGAGCCGCATGAGAACCCAGATCTAGCCGCATGGATTTCTCTCCTAATTGAGCCGCATAAACCCCCTGTTCCTTTTCAGCCGCATGGACCCGTGTCTTCTCGGCCGCATAGGTTCCTGCCCCTTCAGCTGCATATATACCCTTCACTCCCAGCCGCATGAACTCCACACTTCTGCTGGCCGCATGAGGCCCAACGTCTTGGAGCCGCATGCGCCCTTGCACTTCCAGCCGCATGTGCCCCCTTGTCTTGGCCGCATGGGATTCAGTGACCCTGGCCGCATGCGCTCTCCTAATTGGGCCGCATGATTCTACCCTTTCCTGACCGCATATGCTTTAGCCGCATGGCTCTTCTATAGCCTGGCATGACAATGGCCCGTAGTGGTGCACTCCTGACAAGTAATAATTGAGCCTGGCATGACAATGGCCCGTAGTGGTGCACTCCTGACAAGTAACCTGACATGACCTGATAGTGGTCTGTCGTGGCGCACTCCTGACTAGTACACTTGATATGATAAACCTGACATGATTATCTCGAACAGCTGTTGCGACGGCTACCTGACATGACATGACCTGTACAATGAATCCTGGATACCGTAGGCGATTGTGCTTGTACAAATAATCCAGTCCTGTCTTGCATCATGTCTAGGAAGGGACTCCTGAGTACCACGGTCAGGAGTACCTACTGAAATGGACTAAGGCTAATAACTAGATTAATACAGTAGTCATGAAGAGATCTCCCAGCTACAGGCAATCCCGTTACCTGGGCGCGCTTGGGATCTGTAGCCTGCCGTCGAGTAGGGCACATTTCCAGCACACTGTCGTGTGTTGCACCCTTCAAGCTACCTAAGGGGTATATGCGTTTCCTGGACGGTGTACCCACCTGAATTCAACCCCAAATTTCGACCTGGGTAACCTGGATGGTCTGCAGGGCTTGTGGCTAAGGAGTAATCTCACTGCATCTTGCTAGTAATTAGGCCTGTGATAACCCTAGTTAGTTAAAGTATTAAGCCGTAATTCTTGCTTGGCCGTGATATGATTGAATGGAGTCTAACCTGTCTAGCCTTGTCCTGATCCTGTTCCAGACTACTGTATGACCAGAATGCCTGTATTTATTTTACCGATAAATGGTGAGAATTCCAAGTTCTGTTCAGACGAAGGGTTACAACCCCGGTCCTTGTTTGGTTTACGGGTTGTAACCTGGTTATCTGAATAGTTCCATGGTTATCTCGTCGTATATCATCATGATGTATTTTCTTTATTTCCAGTTCTTACTTTTATTTATATCTTGTGCTGATTGCTGGTTTTAGTTCCTAAGTGAAGCTTCCTTTGTGGCACTTGCTCTTTCTGGGGTCTGATCCAGCTGGTTTTGTGTGGCCAGATTTCGGAGCAACTCCAGAGGATCTACCGACTATCCAGCCCGATGGTGGCGACTAGACGGAACCCGGGCAACGAGTGGGTTATTTTTGGCTCTCCCACCATATTGTAAAAATATTCTTTTGAGGCGTTTAGCCGACGAGCACCTGTTTAGCTCGATTGCACTTTACTTACTGTCTGTCTACGGGCTGTAACATGATTGACAGATCCTAGGGTTGATCATGTATGACTAAACTCTTGCTAGTCCTCACATTTTGTAATGACTAGCTTCATGATCAGCTGAATATGTAATATTTGGGACGCCTTATTATTGTATATTTAATGATCATACATCTTGTAATATTTACTTACTTGCTTGTGATTGAGACACTAGGCTTGTTCATGACCATAGGAGACTGTTGGCTTGTAGATAAACCCTCATGTATCTAGACAGCCGTGACCGTATAGCGAGATAGATTCCATTTCATATACGTAGCTGGCTATGTCTGCCCCCGCTCTCCAGTATTCTGGTTCTGGGGCGTGACAATATGAAACATGAAAATGAACATGTGAGGAATAACTGGAAACATGGCATCACATAGTCTATCATGGCAAGGATACATATGTCATAGAGACAGATGTACATGTAGTGTTTAAAACTGTAGCAAGTACGTGATCGGTCAATAGATGTACAATGTACTGTGGTACATGTAAATAAAATGTACATACGTACAAGTCAACAAGCATAGGTGTACATCCGTACAGAAATGCGGGATAATGGCCTACGGCAAAGTATGCATATAAAATGCGACCTCGCTCGCTACTATAGGGGGGTCATGATCACGTACTCTACCATCAGTTTCCCCATAACCCGTATTCTATCATGTGAGAGATACATAAAGACAGTTCTAAGCATGGTAGTAACTGGAAGTACAATATGTAGAGATTCTAACTTGCTACCCCAAGGATCAGCATTTAACATGGTGGAGTTTGCAGTTCATTTATGTGACAATATGTAAAGTTCATAGAAAGTACTTGCCTCTAGCAAAGCAAAACAAAACAAGCTGCAATAACAGTGCTACGGATGTCCGGTAACTCGTCACTGTAGAAGTAAATACAATAACTTAGTTTTATACTAAGTTAAAACACTAGGACACTAATTGGTGAAACACGACTTGTGATTGGGCACCTAGCCAAAATGATGATTTTGGCATAGGAGACCAATGTGGGGTAACACACTACTTTAACTAACTATCTAGGGTCTTTACACTAGTGAGGGGTGGGGTTTAACACGGCTAAAACTCAAAATAACACACAAAGCTACAAGTCGTAATTAATCAACAAATAAATCAAAAGTCCATTGTGTTCTAACAATTTTAGAGATAGACAAAAAGCCTAGTTTTGTTTAAAGTAAAGTACCAAAGTGATCCTTGTTAATCATAGAAATTTATTATAATTTTTCTGGAATTTATTAACCAGTACAAGTATTTTATAAAAAATCAGTTTTCCTAAGTATACAGAAAATAAGTTTTGGTTTCATATGCCAAACTAGTGGCAAAACAGTAAATTAAATACTACAAAAATTATACTAAATTAGCTAACTTAACATAGTATCTAAATACTATTTTTTCATAATTTTAGCAGTACTTTAAGTATTTTTAGAAAATCAAAAACAGCATTGCACACAATAATTAATTATCTGCGTATTTTGTCCATGTATATAATTTGAACCAAAGTTCAAATACAGGACCCAAGGCCATGAATCAAGTCCAATATGACTTGTACAGGTCTTGAATGTGTGAAAACATATTTGAGCCCAAATACCCATGCTAGGCTTGGACACCAAATGGTTGCAGTAATTTAAATATACAGAAAATACAAAGTGGTAGAAATAAATATTATTATTTTAATATGGTAAAATTATGCATAGTGAAAATATACATATATATGTTTTAAAAGTACATATATATATATGTAAGAAAAAATACTTAATTATAAAAGTACATATATATATATATATATATATACATACACTAATATTGTATATATATATATATATATATATATATATATATATATATATATATATATATATATATATATATATATATATATATTTTTATATATATATATATATATATATATATATATATATATATATATATATATATATATATATATAGTATAAATATATATATACATATGAAGATATATACATATATTCATATATCTATATAAATACAAATAAATATATAAAATTTTACTAAGTACAAAAATATATATACATACATATAAAATACTGTCAAAAACAGTATATACATATATATATGTATACTAATATATAAAAAAAAAATATATATATACATATATAAAAATATATATATATATATATATATATATATATATATATATATATATATATATATATATATATATATATATATATATATATATACATATATATATAAATATATATAATAACAAACAAAGGAAAAGAAAAAGAAAAAGAAAAGAAAAAGAAAGCAGTGGCAGGGGCTCGAACCCGAGCCAACAAAGCGGGGGGGGGGGAGATGTTAGGTCGGGTCGGGCTGGCCAGGGGATCAGCCCGCTGGGTTTGTTAGAGTTAGGGTTTAGTTTATTTTATTTCGTTTAGGGTAGATTAATAATAAAAAAAAAATAATAATAACTGTCATGTGTCCTGACAGTTAGGGACACAGGTATTAACGTGTCTGGGTCGATTCGACACGTACGACACGAATCTCACGTGTCCAGTTCCACGCTTGTGTTTGCCAGGACACGGCGTACAGCATGGACTCAACACGAGACACGCACGACTCGTAAGGACACTGCTACTCACGTGTCCAGCTCTGGGGGGGGATTTGATGGTCGTGGACGGCGGAGGAGGCGTCGTGACGGTGGCGGAGTGGTGGCGCTGCGGTCGTCTGGTCTCGTCGAGGCGAAGCGGATGGTGGTGGTGGCTGGTGATGACGACGGCGGTGGAGCTGGTGGTGGGGTTTGGCCGGAGCTAGGGTTCCGACGAACTCGAAGTGGGAAAGACGGTGGCGGTTGTGGTCGGGATGAGGTCGAAGTGGTGGGGGTCTGTCGAGGGGGCTGCGGGGGTTTAAATAGGGGGGTTGAGACGGTCGGGGCAGCCGGGAATGGCGGGGGCAGGGCGGCGTGGCGGTCGGGCAGTTGTCGGTCGGGGTCAACGAGAGTGGGTGAGGAGAGAGAGTGTTCGGTCGGGGGGGGTGTCTGGGTAGTTAGCAGTTAGGTCCTCTAGCTTTAGGATTTTGCATAATAGGTCTTCCCAGCTCTAAATGCAAATTAGAATTTGCATTCCTTAATTAAAATAATTAATTAATTACAAACTGACTATAAAACAATTCAGAAAATTACAAACAGATATTAAAATAATTTAGAAAAATTGCAAATTGATACATTTTGATTTAAAAACCTATTTAAAAATCATTTAAAAATTCTAGAAAAATTCCTAAAAATCCTAATAATTAATTTAATGCTAAAAATAACATTAATAATTAATTATCACTAATTTAACTAAAATTTGAAAACCAGGGGCTTACAGAAGGCTACTCGCTAACTTTCGAAACACGATACTCGCTCGCTTAGACTTATCCTCAACATGCACTACATCATCCTTGCTTCTCGACGAAATCTCTTATGCGACTTCATTGGGTCATCCTATGGGACTTCAACATTCACTTGATTTGGCGGTCAAGTCTTCTAGGGTCATCTGTCCCGAAACTACGCTCGATAATTGGAGATCATCAACGAGGGACAGTTACAACGAACCATGCTATATCCTATTGCGGAGCCAAATCAATTCCCGACAATTCCTATGGGACTTTACCCAATCCAACATACCAATCCATAATTTCTCTACCCCCGCGCAACTGATGCGCCGATGCTACTCGAATGACTCATGCGCTTGCGCGCCGTTACTACTCGAATAGCTCATGCATTACCGTCGACTATCCTTGCTAGTCGCTTGACATCTATTCGCCTCAAGTCCGAGTTTACCTATCCGTGATCATAGTTCGACACATTTCGTACTCCTCAAAACTATCCTCGAACAACTTTTGCACAAACCACAAGTCCATATCAAATTTGCCACGCCCTGCAAGTTCGATCATCCCCACTGTATGAATCACCATACCAGTGTTCACGCGGAATGATCGTCCTAATTTGACGTGACGCATGTACGATGCTGGAGTTGCACTCGCATAAGACAAGAATGTCAACATAGTGGTTATCCACGAATCAATCCATATACTTTCGATTTTATCCAAGTAACATCCACCCTTAAATTTTCTCGACGCTTTTCCACAGCTATCATCCGAACCTACGTCAACTTAACTTGTATCTCGTTCATCCAACAACAAGGTCCAACATAATTTTCGTTCATTCGATCAGAGTATCCCCGAGTTATTACATATCGTCTTTGATACGCCTCAATACCATCGTCGATATGCATAACTTGAACATCTTCCTCTCTCATAAGCTCAAACTCGTTGCAATCATTGCCATTATCCGAACTCGAATACGAATCAAGTCTCGCACTTATCAAGATACATTCAGTTGTAACTACTTAACATCGTCGCGACACAATTTCAAATTCACATATCCATTCTCATATCCCTAACTCGCACTTCCAATCGTGCTACCGACTCATCGCGCTAACCCAAATTCGTTCGTACGATTTCTTCGCACCTACTCAATTCGTTTTCGAATAAGTCTTCGTACTAACTCGTGTACATTCGACCGGGTCGACAATTTCCTCAACGTAATATTCCTTCGCATATGCTCGGCCTATCGTTCAACTTAAACTTAATGAATCCTCGTCCGACGTATCATCCATAAGTACGACTTTGCACATAATCGTTCGACTCAATTCACCGAAGCATACTTGCATCGACTTCTCTCAAATCATTCCCACTCGAGTCTCAGTACTACTTCGTCCGTTGAGGACAAGCATATCGTAACAACATAATCGTTTCGACGAAATCTATCCCAAGTCACCCACTGGCTTAACATAGCTATCGCTAAGTGGTATTCCATATACCACTTAGGATCGAGCCTATCTTTATCGATACAATAATTCGCTATTCTGATCGCATAATTGGTATTGCATATACCACTCGAAATCAAGTCATTACTCGACATCACACTCCGCATAGGTCCGACATCTATCTTCCAATCAACTATCCCGTATGGCGATCCTTCCGATCCCAGCTCTAGCGTTGGCTCAAGTTTGACACACATTCCATTTAACCGTATCTTGGCAATTATATCGATCGCACACGCAACATTTGCTTATTCAAAGCCCAACGCGATATACGGCAAACATAAACGTTCGCCCACTCAACTCGACTTAGCGACCAACTCGACTCGTTACTATCACATCCGCGATCTTCCAATCTCGCTCGTTACAACTCGTGCAACAACTCATTCTCGATACTCAAGCTCTTTACTCGATCTCGTGCAACATATCGCTATCCATCCGCATAGCCATACAACGTACACCATACCATATCGACTCGTTGTACTGATGCAACGAACGATTCACGACTTGCTGCACTCCGTGCAACCAACAACACATAACCGTTCGCATAGCAACATAACATGCATCGCCTCACATATCGATCCGTTGTACTTCGTGCAACCAACAACACATATCTTCTCGCACCCCGTGCGACCGATAACACATAACTCCTCATACTTCGTGCGACCGACAACACATATATCATTGCACTTCATGCAACCAACATCACCATATTCGTTGCACTTCGTGCGACCAGCATTCACAACTTTCTTGTACTTCGGGAAACTATAATCTCATAACCCGTTGCACTTCATGCAACCAACACTCTCCGATGGCACCCGGAGATAGCGTGATAGTCACGACATACTTGTGGCAGACGTACGCAACTTAATATAGACTTATTGTATGGAACATCCAGTGTAGCGTCGAGCAGATCCATGAGCCATGCGGTTGCAAAAACAACATGGAGTCAACTGAATTTCGATATCGAAGCAACTGAGGGTCAAAGAGATTCATACACGGTCTAAAGGATGGAACCGCTCTGATACCAACTTGTCATGCTCCGACCCGAGAAATCGCTCGTCCTCGCTAGATTTTACCCGAATCATCATCTTCGCTGGGGCGTGATGCCGCACGAGCCTGGAGTTGCGCTCGTGCAAGGCAAGATAACAGGTTCACATAGAACTATCTCAAATTCGATAACATAAGCAGCGGAAGGAAACAAAATATAACACAAGAATCTCTTTTATTCATATTGAACTGAAGGTTACAAGGGCTCTGAATAGCCCAACATAAATGCCAATTGGCTACAACGCTCATGATCTCTCTTAGCTCACAAAGGATTACATTATTCCATACATTATGCCTCTTTATAGCCACCAAGTAGTCTTCGGCCGAACATCTCCATGTCGCAAGTCCGAACGCCTATGCGGAAGCTCCTCTTGAACGCCAAGGACTCCATGCCTCGGCACGTCCAAGCCAAGCTCCGCCCCGAGCCGATCATAACCTGAACATGCACATAAACTAGTGGGGGATTAGTGCTTTCGTCCTCGCTTCGCACTGATCAAGACCCGCTCGCACCCAAACCAAACACTTAACCATTCAGTGAAACATGCATCTTACTTTGTGGTCTTTCTATTTAGCCTTAGGATTAGTTTCATGGCAATACTTAAAACATAACATCATTTTATTTTGTGTCCGATACCGTGTCCCTGCGGCAGATACAGTTAGACATAATCTGAACATAAACATAGTAATTGTGCCCATCTTCGTCCCATATTGCCTAGCCTGCACGGGTTAGAACTTAACATAGAATCATATCATTCACGCAACAACCAACCATAAACTTAGACCATGCATAAGGGTCGCAGGCCCTGCGCCTGCACCCAACTCTTATCTCAGCCCACCGGCCCTAACTATATGAAGGTCACGGTGTTTCGCACCGTAATGGACTTGTCATCTCATATGTGTAAGCCTAAGATCGCTCCGATACGGGTTGCTAGCCCAATATCCGAAGGATCGCAAACTTACGGATATCATAGCTTATCACAGCACTGGACGGTCGTAATCCGTCCGAATGTTGTGCACCATAAATACCACACATAATTCCCTCCTAGGCCGAACGGTCCCGGCGCCCCGGCGTAACCGTTTGAGGGAAGCCGCACCCGTGCACGGGCCATCCGAGTCCATTGACCATGCAATACGCGCCATAGCAAACACACATAGCATTCCAACCAAATCTTCCGTTGCATAAACATAGTCTCGTTCCATAAACGGTTTTCCGTGCCATAAACATATTCGCGTCTCATAAATATAATCCACCATCCATATGGGGAGCTCCGTCGGCGTTATGCCCCAACACATCCATATTGATACACGACGCCCAACGGCTTAGTCATCTCATACTCATATTCAACGCGTACCATTCGTAAGTTGTTCTCATAGCCTAATTTCGTAGTTACCTAGTCTTTTCATACATAAGTACGCGAGGGCAGGCTCAGCGCCGTAATCAATGTTCTACGCCTAGTGTTCAATATTCTCGGAGCCGTGCACATGATGCACATCTCAATATCGTCTTTCAATGTTCTACCATCATTGTCCTACCGCGACTCGTACACTTGATGTACGTCGCTTCAATTGTTCGATTGTTCAATGTTCTATCTTAGTGTTCGACACATACTGAGAACTTTACTCGTCGAGTCACGCTCGCTAACTCGATAACATCTTACGCATACCATAACATATTTTATTAGACGTGAAGGAATAGGGAGAGAGAGTCAAGAACCCTCCCACCTTAAGTCGATACGCCTTGTCGTTTCGCCGATTGAAGCGTCTCGCTTCCATAACTCGATCGCATAGCTAACTCCCGGACTTAGCCATTCCTTTGAACGACTCGGTTGATTCGGCCTATCGCGCCCATACCACGATCCGTAATCCAGCATAAAGGCATAGCCTGCACACCAGATCAACTAACATCAGCACTTGCTCAACGGGACTTATCCTTTGCATCGATTCGATTCATAGATTCCAACCGACTTAAAGCTTACCTTTGGCCAACGTAATACTTGCATTGATTCGTATCGATACCGCATCGGGTCAACGCAACTCTTCGAGTCAACGACTCTACATAATGCACCGTGCGGAGCGGGGCATTACAGGTTTGGAGGGAAAAGCATGTAAACTTTTTTTTTGTAGATAGGTTGGGCTGATGGGTTGATCGGTTGGGCTCTTTTTTGTTTTATATTTCATTTTTCATATATTACCATATATATAGTCATATATATTTTTTTAATATACACCAATATCTATCTATATGTGCACACAATATGTGTTATATATAATACTCTCCATAAAAATCTAAATAAAATCTTACTATTATCTATTCTTAATATAGGGCCTATTTATAGAAATATGTAAATTTATACATATATAACCATTAATCAATAACATAAAAGTAACCAATAATAATAAATGATTAGATTTAGTGACAACAATATTATTAATAATAATGGTCCTAATAGCAACAAAAATGGAACAATAATAGTATATTATTTAAATCATACACACACTTTATTCGGCCCCAGAGAATCGTATAAATACTATTAAACGCTATTTAATATTAATGATACTTATAATGTACATACAATAAATATTTACAAAGTCTTTGCCCATTTGTAAAATAGTTATAAAAATAATTGCATATACATAAAGTACGTCTGCATGGACATCCTTGGTCTCAATACATGCCTACATAGGCTGGGGCTTGGTTCGGGTCCAGTCCAGGCTGGTTTAGTACAACCGGGTTCCTTAATAATCAATAACCTTAATAATAATCAATTAAATTATTTATAGTGGTCATGTCGCAACTTGGCCTGGTTTTCCTAGATATGACACACTTATGGCTGGGTCTTCCCTACTATGGCTAACCCATTAGTCAAGGCATGCGACAATGCTATCCGTGCCACGATTTCGTGATCTTGTACTCCAATCTTAACCATGACTTAGGGCCTTCAATAATAATTAATTAATTAGTTAAATATTTATAAAATCTCAAAACCATTGTTTAATTCAAATAAAATAAAATGAAAATATATTAAAATTTCGGGAAGGGGGATTACATATTCCGCTGCAATATTCAACAAGAAGAATCATATTTATTTTATCTTGTGTCTATTGAATCTTATATTTAAATTATGCTACGATGACTTGTATTTGAGATGTTTTATCGACTCTATTTCATTTTGTCTTGTACAAGCACAAATCCAGACTTTACGGCATCACGTCCAATGACGACTTTCGATCTTGCAGGATTGGAACGTGACACAATATTATTAGAGTTGTTTTTTTGTGGATATTTTAGCAAATGTTCCCATTTAAAATATAGAAACTAGCATATACTCTTTTTTTTAAACTAGCAAATGCCCCCATTCAGAATAGTAGTGCCTGTGCATCTCCAAAGTACAAAATAATAATATAATCAACCAACACATGTATCTCTCCAACTTTGCAGACTTGAACTCCGAAATTACTTTTTTGTTCAATAAGTAGCTCATTCTCTTCTCGCGGATATTACTAAGCCGCATGTGCCATAACTCGATAGACGCATTACTGACTGCGTTCGCCTTTTGTGTCCCGTGTGCGCTTTATTCCATATAGTAGAGATCAGACTTCTTACTTCCTCTGGCAATCACCATATAACCCTTAGAAAACTTTCATTGATCGTTCCCAAAGAAATTAAAGAATTCCTCATCATCCAACCTTCCAACCGATACCAGGTTTAAACATATATCGGGGACATGACGAACATATTTGAGAACATAAATTACATCTGTCTTGGTTCTCAAATGCATCTCTAATAACAACAACCTTTGACACATCTCTATTATCTATCTTCAACACTCCAAAGTCTCATGTTGTGTAAGTGGCAAACCTTGCCTTGTTGTGAGATACGTGTGCTGAAGCTCCTGAGTCCACTAACAAAGAATTGTCATCGCAAGTGAGATTCATGACTAACTCATCACCTACAATAATCATATCGCCTCCATGTATTGAGGCAATCGTTGTTGTGTTCTCACTCTACTTCCCCTTGTCGCCCTTCTTCTCTCTTCTAAGCGAAATAATTTTGCTTGATGTGACCCTTCTTGCCATAATGGTAGCACTCACGGTTCTCGTACTAACCCATGGACTCGCCTCTGCTTTTGTTTCTGCCATCGTCCAGACCCCTGCTTTTACTCCGATCGCGGCTCTTTGAAATGGATACCTCTGAGTGGGAAGTGGATGAAGAGCCATGAGATCTCCTCTGCATCTCTTCATTCAGTACCCCGCTCTTGGCGAACTCCAAACTGACCATGCCTTCTAGAGCAGAAGCGATCATGAATACTCGTACGGTCTTCCACAAGTCTGGCAACATACATAACAACTACAATCCCTAAATTTTGTCGTCGAACTTCACTCCCATAGAGGATAACTGGTCAACTATGTCATGGAACTTACTAAGATGATCCATAATAGATGTACCATCTTTGTACCTTATACCCATCATTTGTCGGATCAGGAACAATTTGTTTACCCTGGCCTTTTTCATATACAAAGATTCTAGCTTCTTTCAAAGTGTTCATGCATGCTCAATATTGACAACGTAATTATACATGTTCACGTCAACGAACTGTCTGATATATCCACACACATGTATATGCTCGAACTTCCAGTCCTGCTCAGATTTGTCACTGGACTTCTCGCAAGCATATACTGGAGGATGCAGGTTCTTAATGAACATCAAATCATTCATCTCGCTCCGTCAATAGTGGTATTTGGAACCATTTAGGTTTACCATACTTATCGGCTTCACATTCATCTCTTCTCCTTGGCTTGACTGTCAACACTAACACCCTTTGAACCCAAAGTTTTGGTACCACTCTGTCGGAAACTAAATACAAAACCATTTCCAAACCAAGAAGCCGCGATAGAACCGAAGTAAATCGCAGAAAACAAATCGTCAATAACACACAAAGAGCCAACCAATGCAAACACACAACAATTTTGACATGAAAAATCCTTACGGAAAAAAAACTACTGAAAGATTGAAGTCCAACCCTGATAAATCTCCACTAATAAAATAAAAGAGTACAAACTTCTTACAAACTTCTCACTGATCCAAATCGGATCACCACAACTACTTGGACATAGAAAATCGATTACAGAATCCGAAGAACAAAGTGATGTCGAGAAGAATTACCTGAATCGATCTCTCCTTTACAATAGCGTCCAATCTCTCTCTCCCTCTCCAAAAGTTGTAAAAGAACTTGATGCATGTGGATTAGGGTTAGAGAATATTATATATAGTCCCCTCAATCTCGCAATAAATCTGGACCATTAGATTTGATCCAATGGTGTATAAAATATCCTAGAACTCGCACAACCTGACAAACGGTGTTCGAATCAAACTCGGATTTTTTTTTTTTTGACCGCAAGTTCTGACAAGGGGGGACCGAACTCCTATTTTTCTGGACAGATTTTCATACTGCTTTGCTTCTGAACTCGTACATACTCTTCAAGCTTCTCCAACACATAAAAAGCGTTGGTCGCTCTTCGGAGTATTTCCACCAACAATGGGCACATCATCTTGAAACTGCTAGTGTCGCCACCATTTCGAAGAAAGCCCATGTCATTGAGAGAAAACAAAAAAAATAATACTCCCGTACAGAAGTACTTCTCTGTCTTCAGAGGATCCAGTGCAGAGGTCTCCAGCATAAAAATTCCAACAGCAATTTTAAATAGGAATATTTTAGCAAATGCTCCCATTACGAATATGAAAACTAGCATATACTCTCACTTTTTTAAAAAACTAGCAAATGTCTCAATTCCTTTGTATGCAACATTTAAAAACTTAATATATGTCCCCACTATTTTAACCAAAAATTTGATTATTTTACACATAATGGGGGCATTTGCTAGTTTTTAAAACAAGTGAGGGTATATACTAGTTTTCATATTTCTAATGGGGACATTTGTTAAAATATTCCTTTTAAATATGATAGCCGAGTTATCTTCGAATACTTGATGTGTTTGCCTGATGAATTTTTGCAACTAGAAAAGAATTATAGAGATGTAAGTTATTCGAGTATATTCTGTAATCCTATTTATATACTTGTACAGAGCTGGGCAATGTGTGAAGTATTTCTGATCAAAACTTTACTATTCATATATATTGCTTTTTCCTGTCATTGTACAAGTACAAGCTTCACTGGTTTTCATGATCTTTTAGTAGTTCAAATGTATTATCAAAGGGGTTTTTTTTTTTCCTCGAAAATGATACTTTATCTGCAGTTTGTAATCGCGGGCGTGAAATTTTTTTTTTTTTTTTTAGGTTGTACACAAGTTTTGAGTTCATGTGATTCTGTACAAGAATGAACATGAATACATTTCTTAGATATGGTTAGATATTATGTAAAGTAAATGATGGCAATGCATTTCTATTTACTTATCTACAAGTCCATTTATTCTCCTCATGCTTCCTTTATGTTTGTTTATTGCTTCTTCTTTGTAGATTCTTTCCTAGACCAATATCTGGCCATGTTCTTTGTTCCTATTGCTACAGGTGATGTACTTATCCTCCAATGATGAACTGTTTAATGAAGCTAGGCAGAAGAGGATTATCAAGGAAACATGGTGTCACCATTAAGCAGGGTTTAGCGTATCCCCTTAATCTGGATTAGAGATTATATCATGGGAAGTTAATTATTTCTCACCAAACTGTAGGCTAAGCAACTAAACATTGGGTTCTAACCATTGTTCTAGAACAGAAAATTGTATCGCACGAGAGGAAGCTTAAACAAATAGGCAGGGAAGATAAAAAAAATCGAGATTTTAAAGCACAATAGATTATTCTACCAGACTGTCGGACGGAATTCACACATTTAATGTGGAACGTGAATGAGTGGATAAGTTTATGGCTGACTAATTTATGTCACTAAATTAGAATAAGACCATCTCCAATGGGGATTTCTATCTTCCCTATTTCTATGGAAGAAATCCATTTTAGAAAAAAAAAATTCCAACATTTCTATCCTAGGTGGCAATGATGTAGGATGAAAACTTTCTAGGAGGGTTTCTACGTGTAGAAACTCTCATAGAAATTCTCCTCTCTCATGACAATTATTATTGGACCCCACACCATTAAATTGGTCATTTTACTATGTGACACATAGGATAGAAATGGAGAACCATTGGAGAACATTTTTGTATGTCTACAATTTCTATGTAGAAACTCTTCCAACTAGGATAGAAATCTCCTTAGGCCTCGTTTGGTTCGCGGAATCTCTCGGTTGGGAAAGGAAAGTGATTACATTCCTATGTTTGGGTGCCCAAGGAATTGAGGAGAAAAGGAAAGTGATTCCCAATGGAAGGGAAATTAGGGGGGAAAGTGATTCCATCCATCCAAGGAAGGAATCACTTTCCCACATTGAAGTATTCACTTTCCTTTCCAAATTCCTTGGCATTGCCAAATATCGGAAAGGAAAATCAATAGGAATTAAAGTTTCCCAAAGGAAAGGAAATGACAAGGAATTGATTTCCTTTCCCTTCCATTCCGCGAACCAAACGAGGCCTTAAAGTACAATGCCAAGTAGGATAAGAACTCAATTTTAGAAATCACCATTGGAGATGGTCTAATTAAGAGGAGAATTATGTGTGTTTTAATGTGGAATGTGTCAATGAGACAGAATTATGGTGGAATTGGAGAAGTTAAATAAAAATCTACAATAGGATTGAAATATAAAAAATTAAATTATGTTAGAATATTTTGAATATAATTTGAATATATTTTAGTTATGATTTATTATAAATATTTTTTAAAACTTTTGGATATGTGTTTAGTTAGATAATATCATATAATTAGTTTAAATATAATTTAAATTCTAAATATTTTAGTACTCATACATATTCATGCAGTTAGGAGGATTTTATGTTTTAATTTTATTTTAAACTATGTGAGAAAAATATTAAGGTTACAAGACTCTTTTTTTTTAATTTTTAAAATGAAATAGTTGATAAAATACACACGACTTAGACGGCTTAATCTTAAACCGTTTTGAAGCTCCCTCATATTAGTAGAGAGATATAATCCTAATGAATATATATATATATATATATATATATATATATATATATATATATATATATATGACTTTTGATATGTGTGTGTGTGTGAGAGATTATTGATATTCTAGATTAATATCTAGAATTTATATATTGATTGCCTCTTAAAAGGTCCAGCGTTTTGTAAAATTGAAAAAAACGGTTCAAGGATGAATGTCCTATAAAAAACCTCAAGTGCTCGTTTGGATCAAGTTTTTGTATGTCTAGTAATAGATTTTCAATTCCTGTCCCATGGGAAAGGAATTCAACATTCCTATACCCATGTTTGGTTATGTTGGGAATAGGTAGTTCAAAATTTTAAAAATTTCCATCTCCATGTTTGGTTTACAAAGGTATATGAATATTAATTTATTTAGTTTTCCTTTAATACCCTTTCATTAATTTCATGATGATTCACATGTTTGGTATAGAAGTTAAAAATTCGAAAGTAAAAAGAGGGTATAACCGTCTAAACAAAATAGTCAAATATTATTCCTAGGAAAGCAAATCTATTTCCAAGGGGGGACTTGGGAATAGCTTTCTCAAGTCAATAGGAATAGCTTTCCCACATAAACCCCTCATATTCCCTCCTCGTTCCGAATCCTAAAGATACCAAACATGGGTAAGGAATTCAAAATCAATTCCTAAGCCTAAAAAATTTGAACCAAACACACCCCAAGGGATGGGACTAAACCATATTAGTGAATTACCAACGGTGGAAACCTCAAAATTTGACATGAAAGAAGTTCAATATGACGAACAAGCCGGACCGATAATCGTGTTGATACACACTTTTGAGGAAGTACATCTTCTTAGGATACGACACTCCAACCCTATCCCTATGATGTAGTGCATGGTGTATATATAACCATAACCAGGTCGAGGATGAGTCTACAACTCTCGACAAATTCGAGCATAAAACCACATTATATAAGGCCCAAGGCCAGAGTCATATGTATCATCGGAGGATTTGCTTAACGCCAGTCATCATCGATGGCTTAGCAGCACCTCTACCTATTCGCATCTTGAGATTATATAAGTTACTCCATTATCTACGACTACAGGTCAATTAGGCCTGTCAATGATAGCTTATTGGTCGAATATTGGCATTACCATATCCGAACCATTAACTATCGGATATATCCGATAACTATCCGATATCCGATCGGATAGAAATTTTGGCTACCGTATCTGTTACCGATAATTTTAACGGATATCGGATAATATCCGAACCAATAAGATTACTAAAAATAATATTAAAAAAGGGAAAAAAAATCAGAACTAGCAGATTTTGTCAAGAAACAACAGATTTCTACATTGAAACGACATATTTTGTCAAGAAACAACAGATTTTGTCAAGAAACAACATATTTCCACATTGAAACGACATATTTTGTCAAGAAATAGCAGAAACAACAAATTTCCGACTGAATTTTGAATTCCTGATGGCCCAATATATTTTAAATTTATTAAATAATTTAAATATTATTGGTTCGGATATTATTGGTCCGGATATGATTACCGTATCCGCATCCGATATCCGATAAAATATCCAATATGATATCCAAATTCGTATCCGTACCCAAAATTTCGGATATTTTCAGTTCGAATACGGGTCGGATACGAATTTTCGATCTACCATTGACAGGCCTAACGTCAATAGACTGACGTGCACATTTGATACGAATACAAATCAGGTTCACATATGCTTAACCATACAAAAATAAAAGGGGCATGAATACCAATTAGGTTTACATAAACGTGATCGTACAAAGATAAAAAGGAACGTGAGTTAATTCATACACCAGATAAGTTTTACGACGAGTTATCCAACAGTGGGCTACCTTCCTTCACGAGAACAAACAAGCCCCCATCTCCTCTTGAGATTCTGAAATCTTCGTCGAGATAGGTGGTCAGGAGCCAGGACTGCGCACTGCTTCCAGGAAATGGAACCTTGAGGGGCGACAGGCCGGAAATGCTTCGTGTGATGCTGGCGAATGCCTCTTGCAAAGGGTTCAGCGTCTGCTGAACAGGTACCAGGCTGATCTTCCGCCCGAAGATTTCAACTTCTGCAGGCAGATCCACAGCTGAGAATATTTCCGGAGGAGGAAAATCTCCTTCCTTAAATCGAACCTGCAAATAGTAATTTCACATGAACTGATTGCTTGAAATGAGCGGCAAATGTGAAGAAATGATTCTTTTCATATCATCATATATCTGAATATATAGTGAGCTTCCCCTCTCCCTCGTCAACTAAAAGCAACCGATTTGATTATCGTACAACTGGAACATCTAATGGACTTTGTGTCATATAGAAATGATAACTCCAACGATTTCTTTGTCCTCGACGCCTACTATTTCCGGGAATTAGTCACTTCAACGATCTTTGATGGTTATACGGGTATCCAAAGTACGAACGAGATGGATGTTTGTTGTCCCAACCATTCTTGCTAGTCCCAATCCCGATAAGGAAAAAGGTATTTTATAACAAAGTTTTCGTGTTGTTGATTCCTAGGTGTAGTGCTTCTTCTCCTATGCCTCCTATTGGTACTAGTGGACCTGCAATACAGAACCTATAGATATAACCTTTTGTTCAATACTAAAAACCCATGCAACAAGTACCTTCTCAACAATCACATAAATGAGACCATTCACACGCGTTAAAAAAAGCAGCTCCAATAGCTCCGTACTTCTTTTTAACTTTTAACTTCTAATTTGTGGGTCATGATATACATTGTGGATCATCCATTTGAATGCCTACCCCACCTTCTCCCTTCTCCCTCCTTGTACTTTAACAAGTGTGGACATTTATTTTGGTTCTGTCAGGAAATAATAAAGACTTTATTGCATGTGTGTGCGCGCGCGCTTACATTTAATTATCCTAGTTCCAGATTGCAATATTAAAATGTACATAGTTTAGCAATACTGTATCATAATCATGTTTTGAAGCATGCCGGTATACAACTCTCTGGTACTATTTTGTGTTCAC
Source organism: Iris pallida (assembly GCA_029216955.1). Classification (NCBI taxonomy): domain Eukaryota; kingdom Viridiplantae; phylum Streptophyta; class Magnoliopsida; order Asparagales; family Iridaceae; genus Iris; species Iris pallida. Next base: position 12,388,501 of record JANAVB010012200.1, read on the forward strand.
TAATCTCCATACATTCTATTCCAGTCTTGAGTAACTTATATACAACCAGTAACCACGTAGTTAACTAATCGTAGAACACATGAATTTGTTGATAAACCATTAAGTTCACACCCATTTTTTACATTCTGTTTGCCAGCTTAACTGGGATTATGAGCAAGTTCCGCAATGAACAGGATTAAAATATGAAGCATCCACCCACTATTTTATTCTCAGCACCACAAGCGAGCAAGTTTTCTGGCCTAAGATTATCTAGGAACAAATGCATTAGGTCAGGATTACTGCCTTCACATAATGGAAGTATATAATGGTCTATTTTTTTATTTTTTTTATAATGGTCTATATATCTAATTGTTATATTATTAGGACAAATAATATTAGGAAGAAACATAGTTCTTTATGTCATATGCAGCTGCTGAAGGTCCACCTAAGTGAGATTAATATGTTTGCAATATGTGCAAAACAAATACACACATTCAAAGTGCAAGTTTAGAGCAAGACAAAAAAAGGCAAAAAGCAAACAAACAAATATTTCATAAACATAAATTCACATACCTGTACTCTTGATGAACTTACAACCTCAAAGGAAGCAGTTGCACTAAAGGAGAAACTAGCAAATGGGTTCGAAATAGTTGCAGCATTAACTACTGTCATGCTCTTAGTGTCAATAGCTTGAGATATCTGTTTAACTTTGACCAGTGGTATTGTGCCAACTGCTACTAGAGGCAATAGCTCAGAAAATGCTGTGTACCTAAAAGAAAGAGAGAGCAAATGCATGAGAAATTAATGGCAAGCAAAGAAGGAAATAATAAAATTCCAAAGGTTGAAATCTTTAGATTGTATCCAAGTTTAACAACAAATTCCAAATCATTGGGAATGGCAACATAAATCATTCTTTACCATTCAGCTCTTTCAAGGCCACAACAGCTTTCAGAGTTGCATGAATAAAATAGGTCTAAAGGCTAAACTCACTAAAACACCCTGAACGTAGGCCTTTGTTCACATAAATTCTTTGAACTTTGTTTTTGTTCGAATTGCCCTCTTGAACTTTGCTTATTCAGTGCCTCGATGTCGTTTAACGGAAGGGTGAAAAAAGACCATTTGCACCACCCCGATGTTAATCAAGCAACAATGGATCAACTTAACCCAAAAGTTAATATATTATGTGAAGAACCCATTCAAAGTGAAGGTCAAAAAGCAAATACCTAGACTGCTACAAGTAAAATTTCGAATTTTGACAAGAACCTATTTCTAATTCATGTATGCAAAGCAGAAATAAGAACCCATCTCAAATTAGCTAAAAAAAAAGTTGACACCTAAAAAAAGGTATCAAAGAACCTGTTATTCCATTTCTATAGAAAGATGGTGCTTTTTTTGGATGGGAAAAGCAGGGGAGAGTGGGAAGCAGCATGGGAAGGGAAAGGGAAATGGACACTAGGGTTACTTTTATGGCTGGATTACGGTTAAGAAGGTAAGTGAAAGAATAAAGATGAGAGTGAAGAAGTCTATAAAATGACATGTATTGGTCATGTGAGATGGTTTTTGGATGGGAGTTAACGGAAGTCAGCAAAGTGGTAATGATACAAAGTTCAATGGGGAATTTTTGAACAAAATCAAAGTTCAGGGTATTTAAGTGAAATGTCAAAGTTCAGGGAATTTTAGTAAAAATCCGTTTATATCTAAATGCTAAGAATGCTATCAACAACGAATCAATCTAAGATTCCAACTAAATATTTGATTAAGACAAATCTGAGATTAAAACTACAGAAAAATACTGTTGAACTTTTGTCGGCTCCCAATTGATCCGTGAGTTCTACATGGTCATTACTCCCATGATCCCATCCCTCATCAGGGAGAAGAGATTTTGGAACATTACATCCAATTAGCAGGTTTTAGACTGATCATGAATGAACACCAGGTCACTAACAAGAATAACCAACCAAATATCAAATTAGTACCTACAGAAGTATAACAAAGTTTGTTTGGGGAAAACTCAAAAACAAAGAAACACTTCATCCAGAGAAAAGTAATCCTATAAACCAAGCCTAATTTTCAGAAGAAAGCTATTCTTTGAAAAGGATGTACTTTACTTTAATGTTTACAAGAGAGCACATATTTAAAAGGTAAAGTTCAATAATTGAAAATAAAAGTAAATTTATTAAAGTGTTTAGGGAATTACTGCATGTAACTTAATCAACAGAATGGTCATTTCCATAGGAAACGAATAGGACCATATAGCTCTAAATTGGGTGGGTAATATTACATGGTTCAGAGCATCAGGCGCACCATGGAACCTACCAATTCAAGACTCCCATCACCACAGTTGTCGCTGCCACCAAGAACAAAATACTAGCAGTTATACACAGAAGAGGGATCCAATACAAATTCCAATCTAACATACCCAAACCGAAAGCAGCAAAAGTGAGTTTCACTGAGAACAACAGGGATGTTGCTAAGTTTCAGATGTCCAATGCGAAAAGAAAACAGATCTAGATATTGTGCTCAGGCAAAGGAACACGCATAAGGTTTGCCATGAGCACACAAGAGAAGGTTGATGGTCAAGTGCCTAACTCTCCTCCCCTTGACGAGCATCGCCGCATTCGGCCCACTCGAGTTGCTCCTTGCCTTGTTCAAGTTTAGCAAGGCCCCCCACATACCTGGATGTGGCCTTGAGCCAGTTACGTATACACATTGGAGATTAAGTCATGGTGGTTGGGAGTTCCATGCAAAGCCTTGCGGGTTAGTACTTGTTACTTCTAGCCATCAGCTAGCAAGTTGTACCCTTCGTAGAGCTTGTTATACCCTTCTGAATCACAGTGCATGCATTAGAAAGCTCATTATCATTCCCAACATGTAACGCTGGTAGCGGAGGTTCCTCCTCCTGAACACTTTGGGCTCTCTCGAGTTGCTCTTGCCTTGTTCAAGCTTGACAAGCCACACAGATACTTGGTTGTGGCCTTGAGCCAGTTTCGTTAACGCATTGGAGAGCAAGGCATGTTGCTCGCAAGTTCCATAAGCAGCCGTACGGACTAGTACTAGTTGTTTATAGACGGTAGTCTAGCCTGTTGTGGTATTCTAAAATCACAGTATGTGCATAGAGAGCTCAATTTCATTAAGAATAGGAGGTTAGTGGAGCAGCTTTTGGTTGGTTCAGTAGGGGGGATTACTAAGGATGCCCCTAGTCCAGTTGGTCGGTTTCTCCAGCTTCGGATTGGGGGTAGCAGTTCCTGTAGTTATTGCTCTGCCACGTGGGGGTCATAGGTTGGCAGGATCTTGACCGACGGAATACGACTCATGACTTGGGCAAATCCCACCTATAACTGAACCATCACATCCTTGGGAAGCGTGGGCTGCAAGCATGGGCAAGTGCAAGCACCAAGTTTTACTATATAGGAGGTCGGTCTGCGTGGGGAAGTGCAAGCGGCAAGTTTTACCATATATAGGAGGGTCCCCAAGAGAGAAAATCACCTTCGTTGCTTTTCCTCCTCCGCCACCCAGTCAGTTGATGCTCCATTCTATGATTGCTTCCCTCGTTGCTCAACAGGTGCTCTTCATTAAACTTTATTCGGTAAGAACATCTTCCTTCCATTCTTTTGTTTTTTAATATGTCGGGAGATCAAGAGAACTCACCATAGAGTTCGAGCGGCTCCCTATAGGAATGAACCTTATCCCGACCCTGGATCAAAAAGGAGTCCTATAATTTACTTGTACAACACTCGTCCAAGGAAAATAAGGAGACCACTTCCGATCCCTTTAGTTAGGGTCCCGACTTTGAGGGCGAAGAAGAGGTTACCAGCACCGACGAAATCTTTGAGCATCTACGACATTGATTAAATCGAGCGGACGACAGCTCAATCCCCTAGCCAACTTGGTGGTCTGTCGTATGCCCCTACTATAGCTGCGGCGGTGTGAGCGGACGCGCGTGGAGGTGTTGCCCCGAATGCCTTCTGATTCTCAAGTAGCACTAAATTTTCGTAGGTAATTCATCCAATAATTTAGTTACTGGTCGGTTCTCTACACTTTGAGATAAGGACCCGACGGGGTATGCGAGACCTTTTCAATACCGACTGAGACTTACACCCTATGTTTGCCCGTCAACTGGAATCTATCATGTACTACGACGATGGAAGCATGATCTTTGCGTACGAGGAATCGTTAAGGAATGGTCTACGCCTTTAAATACATTCGAATGTTTGCACAATTCTTCAATATTATTGTTTGTCGGTTGGCACCGGACGCTTGGAGGATCATAATATTGTTGCTTATCGCGCTCTATGACATCGGAGTGCCTTTCTCGGTGGAATTGTTTATAATTCTCTTCGACTTTCGTCCTTCCACGTGTCGACCGACTGAATTACCTTTTCTAAGCATCCACCGACCGGACAACTTGGCGTTCGTTACAACAGCCCACAATTGTACCACACTTGGAAGCCTCGTTTATTCGTCAAGTCCGAAGACTCGAAAGACTTTGACATGCC
>JANAVB010012200.1:12427060-12602060 GCA_029216955.1 Iris pallida
TTTGTTAGGGGGGTATCACTAGGGATAAGCGTTAGGTTTGTTCGGTTTTAACCGAACAAAAATAGTCAAAACCAAATAAACCGAAATTCTAAAATTCCAAAACCGAAACCGGACCGAAATTAGCCAAAATTGAAACCGGACCGAATAACGATTCGGTTTGTTCGGTTGGACTATTTCTATTGTATAATGTCCAGCGTTGAAATTGTGGTTAAATGGTATTAAAAATTATAATTTTTACATATTTGTTGTATTTGCGTCCAAAGTTAGCTTAGTTGTTAAATTACCAAAAATTAATTTTAAAATACATAAATAGAATTATTGCTTTAAAAATATAAATATTTTAATTACAACAAATGCATAAAATTGAGGATATTTACATAATTGCACAAGTCTTATTCGGTTTTGGAACGAAATCGTAACACAAAACCGAATAAGAAATTTTAGTATTTTCAAAACCGAAACCGAACTGATTTTTTTTTTCTCAAATCGAACCGAATCTTTTATTCGTTCCGGTTTGATTTTCGACTCATCCCTAGGTATCACCATTTCAAACATCCAAACTCTTGTTCTCTCTTCGTCTTCTTCCCACTCGAATATGACAAGTTACCTTCCACTTCTTACTCTCTTCATTTTAATGTATATTTTCTAGATTTTTTCCAAATAAAAATGAAAACAAGAATTTTTAGGATTTTTTTTTCCTTTTTAGATTTCAATTAATGTATGTTGAGGATTTATTTTTAACGAATATCATTATGAGTGGTTTTGAACATTATTTTTAAGATATGTAAGCTTTAAAAATCGATACGGTCAAGCTTTAGAAACCGGCAAAATCGAGTTGAGGACGATGAAAGACGAGTTTGGAAGCTTTAGAAATCATTATGGGTTGTTAATTTGATCATCATTTGCAAGGATTGTAAGCTTTAGAAATCGGCAAAGTTGGGCTAGGGCCGACGAAAGACTGTTATGACAATCATATTACATAAACTCGATAACATTTTAAAGTATATTTTGGGTATAAAAAATGACAATTTTTAAAAAATGTGTGTGAAGTCTTCAGTAATTTCCGTAATTAAAAAAAAAAAAAAAAAAAACAACAACAACAACAACAACAACTAAGTTACAACTTAAGAAGTTACGTTAGAAGATGGGGCAGCCATCCACCACCACCCCTCGCGCGGCCGGGCAACGGGCCAGCTCGCAGTGCTCCCCCCGCACGCCCCACCAGCCGACGCTCCTGTCCTCCGTCGTCAGCGCGAAGTACAGCAGCACCCCCCATGAACGCCACCCCGGCGTCCAGTGCGGTGGACAGGATGTAGTCTGCCACCACCCCTTCCTGTACCGGAACACGAAGAAGTTGAACGCGGTGCCGACCGCGATCCACGAGTTGAAGTTCAGCGCCGTGGCCGGAGGCATCGACGCCGTGGACCCCAGGAGCACCAGGAGGTTGATCTTCGGGACCCATGCATTGCCCGGGCGGGCCCTGTGGAGCAGCCACACGAGGGCCGGCCCCGCGGCACCCGCGAGGAAGAACCAGTTGAGCGCCCCGTAGTTGCCGAGCGGCCCGAAGATCCGCCTCAGCCCCAACAGCCCCAGATGACCGACGCGTCGAAGAAGACCCGGTCCCCTGGGGCACGTCCACGGGCTGTTCGGAGGCAGGCGCGCGTCGTCGCGGATGTCCTCGATGGAGCCACCACGCCACGCCGCCGAGGTTGATCGTGCCCGCGATGATCGTCCCTACAAACTGCACGCAAGCAAAAGAGTTAACATGTAAGATGTTCAGGTTTGCTACGTAAGTAAGATTTTAGAAACAATTATACTATTTGGCTCCCAAAATATTTGGATGATGTCATCTCTCATTACGTGGCATCTGACATGACAGATACATAACAGCTGACATTACAAATTTTAACCCACAAAATTAATAACCCAATTTTTTTTAATGTTAATGTTAATATTAATATTAATGTTAAGGTTAATTTTAATGTTAATTATCATATTAATTTATTAATTTACTATTAATTGTAATTTAATATTAATTTTATTGTTAAATTTTGCCATGTCAGCTACCATGTCAGCAACCATGTCATCTGCCACATAATGGGAGATGGCATCACCCAAATTTTTTGGGAGCCAGATAGCATTTTTGTTTTTTCTTTCTTTTCTTTCTGTTATATGATAACTAAACGTAATACCAAGAGACAAGTCACTTAGTCAAATATAAAAAAAAAATTTGGTGTAGTAGCTGTCAAAATTCTCTCACCTAATTTTGTCGCTCTAATAGTCTGACGCTCTCAATCTTCTCTACCTCTCCATCTTTGTCAATTTCTCTCTTTTTTCTCTTTGTGTGTGTTTAAATAAGTTACAATTTTATTTTTTGGTTTGGAACATCTTCACTTTTATTAGTATTCTGTTTTGACATATTATTTTGGATATAATATTTTGTTTATTATTATTTTTTGAAATTTGTATCGATAAATAATATTGGATTATCATGGATAAAAAAATATTTATATGAACATTAAGTTTTAAGAGCACTATTTTTAGAGTTCGTCTCAGGTCTCAAAAATTTAAAGTCTGACACTGCATGACGATTGACTTATGTAGAAAAAATAATCCTATTACTATCAGGATTACTAAATATTAGCTAAATCCTACGAGTAAAGAATATCACGATAGTATAGACAACTTCAAAAGCATACCTTGTAGTACACTAGCGCCAATTTAAATACTTTATTGAAAGTTAGGGTGCCAAAATCGAGCAGTGAAAAGTTAAGGTAACAAAAATGACTGAACGTTATAGTTGGAGTAGTGGTGAGCATTATTCGATTTTAGACCGAAAATCGAACCTAACAAGAGATTCGGTTCGATTTTAAAAAAATTCGAATGAGTTTCGGTTTTGAAAATATTAAATTTTTTTATTCGGTTTTGGTCCACAACCGAATAAAAAAATTATATATATATATATATATATATATATATATATATATATATATATATATATATATATATATAAATAAAGAGAGAGAGAGAGAGAGAGGTATATTTAGTTATTATATATATTAATAAAAAAAAGCGAAAATAAACCAAAAATTCGAATAAACCGAAAATCGAAACGATTTATTCGGTTTGGTTTGTTCGGTTATGGGCCATTTTGGTTCGGTTTTGTTCATTCGATTTTCGGTCCAATTCAATTTTTGCTTATTCGGTTCGATTTCGGTTTTGTTTATTCGATTTTCGGTCCAATTCAATTTTTGTTTATTCGGTTCGGTTTTAACCCAATTAACCGAATGCTCACCCATAAGTTGGAGTACGGTTAGCATAAATTGACCCCCCAAGTTATGATAGTTAGGAATATCAAGATAGGATACCTGGACCAAGAACATGGATCTGGGAGGGATCTTCATATAATGTCCGAGCTTGAAATCAGCGAGGAAGGAAACAGCTTGAGCCATGCTCATGTAGCCGTACACTTTGAAGCAGACGTTCGATGTGGGCTTCCCCGGCTGTATAAGACCGATCGCGTATTCCGTGACATTGTTCAGGCCTGGAGTCTGCGTTCTTGCAAGCGATCGCGACAAGTTAGTTCGCAAGAACGAACCCGAGAAAGCCAAATAACGACTGCTGATCGACTGTTTTTTCGATTTCGTCTACCTGGTTGGTGGTTGCGGTTACGATGCTGATGGGCAGGGCGAAGACGAAGGCGATGGCGCAGGCAAAGATGAGCCCCCACCATGGGAGCTGTACTTGGTGCTTCAAGAGCGTAGTGAGGAGCAGAGAGACTAGGGGGTGAGCATTCAGTTAATTCGGTTCAAACCGAATCGAATAACTGAAAATCGAATTGGACCAAAAATGGAATAAGCAAAACCGAAACCGAACCGAAATGACCTATAACCGAATCAAACCGAACCGAATTAAATCGGTTCAGTTTTAGGTAAATTTGGTTTATTCGATTTTTCGGTTCATTTGCGCTTTTTTTTTGTTAATATATATAGTAACTAAATATACCTAGATATATTTAGTATATACCTATATATATAGTATATACATACGCGCGCGCGCACACACACACGCACGCACTCACGCACGCGCGCACGCACACACACACGCACACACACACACACATATATATATATATTTTTTCACACACACACACACACACACACACACACACAGATATATATATATATATATATATATATATATATATATATATATATATATATATATATATATATATACCAAAAAAATTTATTCGGTTTTCGGTTTTGGACTGAAATCGTAACCTAATACCGAAACCGAATAACAAAATTTAGTATTTTCAAAACCAAAACCGAACGATTTTTTTTTAAAAACCGAACCGAATCTCTTTTCGGTTAGGTTCGTTTCGGTTTTCGGTCCAAAATCATTATTCCTAAGAGAGACTGCAAATGTTGTAATAAGAAGCAAGAAGAACTCCTTGCAAAAAAAAAAAAGAAGAAGCAAGAAGAACCACCATTGTGGTATGTCTGGGTATTTCTTCATCAAACTTGTGTGGATGTCTTTCTTTTCTTTATATGAATTCCGTAACCTGTCGTATATTTCCCTGCCAAAAAATATTCAATGGTAATTACTAATTACACGGGAAAATCAAGTCAAGTACATAATCACAGATAGATCATGAGCATATGCTGTTTGTGAAGGACGAGAGATGAATGGCTTAACTAAGAACTTGCTTAATTATGGCTTCCTATTCGTTTTGCTTTAATTGCATATGTTTTCCTAGGATTCATCGATCTTTCTAGACTTCGTGTTCTTCGGATACATGGATAGTCGTCGTCCTCAAGACCTCAAGATATTGAATAGCAAGCTTAAAAGTTGTTGTTTCTATGCTTATTTCTATCATTTAACCTGTTATTAGTATCTATGTTGCACGGACATAGCAAAATGGTTTGTATCCATATTGTGTATGTACTTGTGTCTATGTTGTATTGGTGCAGCATAGGACCTTTGTACCTTTTTGAAAATGTCCGTATCCCGTAGCATATTATGTTGTCCGTGTCGTATTGGTGTAGCACTGGTCGCTACCTTTGTACCTATCTGAAAATGTCCGTATCCCATATCATATTGTGTCTGTACTCGTGTCACTGTCGTATTGGTGTAGCATAGGTAACTATCTTCGTACCTATTTCGAAAATATCAGTATCCCGTATCATATTGTGTCCGTACTCGTGTCAGTGTCGTATTGGTTCAACATAGGTAACAATCTTTGTACTATTTGAAAATTTCCGTATCCCGTATCATACTGTGTCCGTACACGTGCAGCATATATAACTACCTTTGTACGTGTTCGAAAATGTATCGTATATAGTGTCTTTACTTGTGCAACATAGATTACTAGCGCTATCATCAAGAAAGCTTACATCAGGCATACTGAGTAATTGATCTTCAGGTATCCTCATGCCAAGGAGTTTAACTTAATTTTAGCAAAGATATATTTCAATGAGGTACTAGAATTTTGCATTTAACTTCATTCATTAGCAAATCCAAACTGAAAGTGTCATAGTTTGAATTATAATCGAGACAAAGAGCATACCTTCCATGGAAAAAGGCCACATGTGTCAATGTAGCAGCAATGGTGGCGAAACCGAAGCCATATGTCAGAGCAAAGAACATGCTCAGGTTGATTGTCACGCCCCGAACCGGAATCACCCGAATCATCGTCCTCGCAGGGGGCGTGATGCCGCACGAGCCTGGAGTTGCGCTCATGCAAGGCAAGATGACAAGTTCGCACGGGTCTTATGTCTCCACTCTAGCCACTTGAGCTATCAAGTCTTGACATATATATATATATATATATATATATATATATATATATATATATATATATTCTTGGGTCAAAGCCTTCTAACTCAAGTGACAAGAAGGTGGAGACAAGCTTCCTAGCTGGGTGGGTTTGATCCCACAAGAAAGCGTAATATTCCTTCAATTTAATGGTGGGAGTAATATATATATATATATATATATATATAAAGGCCTGGATCCAAGGACGAAGGCACTAGTGGGCTGGAGTGGGCTCCAGCCCACCCAATTTTTCCAGCAGAGTGTAATATTGCACCATTGAATAACTCAATGACGACGACAATATTTCGGCATGAAAGGAAATATTATTTACAATATGGGGGGAAGTGCAAAATCAGAAATGGTGGAGTTACACCTAACCATGCTTGGCCCATCCTGCAGCAGTACTCAGACCACTGAAAACTTCAAAGGAATCTCTGGACTCGCACACCCCCCCCCCCCCCCCCCCCCCCAACGGAAAATGTGGTGAGCTTAAAGAGATTTACACTAGTAACTCCTTGATTGCTCACTACTCTCACCAGACTCTCCCAAAAAACAAAAAACAAAAATTGCAACAACAAAAAAAAATCTTCCAAAAAATATTAACGCCAATGTTGGTATCACACTAAAGTCGGAACAAAAAGCAATTACGGCACCTATTATTTTTCTCTCTCTCTCTCGGGGCCAGCTGTATAAACCGCATTAAAACCAAAATGGTGTTTCTGCATATTAGTTCCTTTAATCTACCACAATTTTCCATCCCAAATCCTGGCCCACACAATCCCACAACAGCCCACACTCTAGCAACTCAGTTCTTTTTTTAAATTCCTAGCTCCCCTCTCTCTCACTATCCCGCGTGCACTGTATAGCAGAAGGCAATGTACACTGCAAATTATTCCTTCCCCAACCCTGTTATCTGTAATGCCCCGCATCTGCACGGTGTATTACGATGAGTCGTTGACTCGAAGAACTAAGTTGACCCATAGAAGTATCGATGTGAATCGATGCAAGGGCTAAGTTGATCCGAAGAGATGATAAGTTCGATTCGAGCAAATATTGATTTTAGTTGGTTTCATGTGCAGGCTAAGCTTTTACGCTGAATTATAAGAGGTCGATCTTCTGTCTTGTTTACAATGGAGTCCGCCGAAACCAAAGCATTGCCTCGCAACGGACTTAAGCATGGACACGGTAGGCCGAATCAGTTGGGTAGTTCAACGGAGCATAAAGTGCTCGAATGACTAAGTGAGTTGGCCGTGCAACGAAGTTAATGAATTAAGCTGCATCGGCTCGGCAAAACGACAAGCGTATCGGCTAAGGTGGGAGTACTTTGACCCTTCTTTCCTACTCCGCCATGCCAAATTAAAAAATGTACCTTTGTATGCTAAGCTAACTTATCGAGCCCACGGACGTGGCTCGAATGTGAAAAATTGTAGTGTGTGTCGATCACTAAGAACATTGAGGCGAAACGTGCATCAATTGAACAAGTCGCAATTGAACATCGAAATATGGCAACGACGAGTGCCTCGGTGCACAAGCCATAAGAACATGGGATAACTGTATCGGCGAGTGCTTCAAGGCACGAGTCATCGTGCCTCCGCGCGCGAGTTAGAGGACTAGAACATTGAAAGACTGTATTGAGGCGAGTGCCTTAGTGCACGAGCAATAGAACATTGAATACTCTATCGAAGCGTGTCTCGGTGCACGAGTCGGAGGGAAAGAACATAAGTCTAGCACATTGAAAGATAAAGTCGAGACGAGCATCAAATGCACGAATTGTATAACAACGAACGTTAAGTCATAGAACATTGAAATATATACTTCGTGTGCGAATTAAGTAGTTATGGCATAAATATCACGGAAATATCAAATATAGTATGTTGTCTTGAAAATGTTTGGGACATTCTGCTCGTTCATTTGAACATTGAATTGTGACTTCGAGCCACATAACACTGAATCGAGCCGACAAAATATTGAAAGAAAGAGTGGAATTGTTGAAAGAAAGAACGGAAATGCAAGATGATGTGAAGTCTGAGTTTCGGACTCAGACTATGTTTGGTTGTATGAGTTAGATGCGTATTGCATGGTCAAATGGACTTGGATAACCTGTGCACGGGTTTGGTATCCCTCGAACGTGGTACACCGGGACAGTTCGGTCTAGAAAGGGAATTTGAGATGGGTGATTGTGGGACAGTTTCATTCAGAAGGTTTGCGACCTACTATTGATAATGGCGCACCACAATTACAGGTAAAGTTCGAGGACATTCAGAAATGGGGTTAGCAACCTATACTGGAGTAATCACCGTCTTACCATTGAGATGTAGTCAATTCTGGCACGAAAACGCCAGTGACCTTCATATAAATAAGGACCGGTGGGTTGAATAGTGCATGTACACAAATCATGCACAAAGATCACTTTTAACATGACAGGAAAAGATAGTAGGCGTATTCACCTTGCAATCGGTGCAAGGGTGAGTGCGTCGATGTTGGTAAGAAGTCGCCAAAAAACAACACGAGATTGATATATGTTGTCTACTTGCTTAAAGAATCATAGATAACATGTTTACTGTGCATACATGCTTTACTACTTACAATATGTCATGAAATCGATCCTAAGGCAAAGATAAAAAGATCACAAGTTAAGTTGCATGATTCATAAGTTCACTTAATGTTGGTTTAGGCGAGTGGATCTTATGAGTACGCGAGATGATTAGTACTTATCCCCCCACTAGATTGCTTGCAGGATGTAGGGAATGGTTTGCTCGAGACAGAGCTTCGCTTGGACGCGTTGAGGCATGGAATGCCTTAGCGTTTTGAGACGTGCGACTGCATTGACGCTCGAACATGCAAAAGGATGATGCGGCCAAGATATAGAAGGCATGATGTATGAAACGATGAAATTCTTTGTGAGCTAGAGAGATCATGAGTATTATAAGCCAATCCGGCATATTCATTTGGGCTATTGAAAACCTTTGTAATTATGCTGCTTATTGAATAAAGAGAATTGTCACGTATACTCTATGTAACTTCAATGTGACTCTATTTTCTTCTGCTGCGAATATTGAATTGAGATAACCATTTTAAAGATTGAATCATCTATCCCTGTACGAGTGTAACTCCAAACTAGTACGGCATCACGCCCCAGCAAGGACGATCGATTCGGCTGAATCGATGCGAGTACGAACGATTCTGCGGATCGAGACGTGACAAAGTGGTATCAGAGCTCTAGGTTCAATTTCCTCAGGACATTATGTTTCTTTTCAATTCCAAAGTTGCTACCACGATCAAATGACTCTCGATTCTACTCGATGTCGCACTGGATGTTCCATACAATAAATCTATATAACGTTGCGTATTTTTGTCGCAAGTGTTTCAAAAAATTTATGATGTTGCCGAGTAAAGTCGTGATATGTTTGTTGCTTCAAGTGCAGCATGTCGTGTTGTTGGTTCAATGCAACAAGTCGATATGAATAATGTTGGTTGCATCGACATAACAAAAGTCGTGGGATGTTGTTACATCAATTACGAGTTGATTGTGAATGATACGTTGTATATGAACATGCAAGTTGATACCGAATGTATTGAACGGATTCGAATAATGACTTGAATGTCAGAAATGAGATGTTGCACGAGATGCAACGGATGGGATCGGAAAATCATAAATCGATAGGAACGAATCGGTTCGGTTGCACGTCGAACTTGAGTTGGCGAATGTATACATTGACCGAGTTGTGTCGGATTTGAGTAAACAAAAATTATAATTGTGATCGGCATGATCACCGCAGGATAATTAGTTCGGAATAAATGTTGATTCATACCGAGCACAGGAATGACTCGATTTCTGAATGGTATATGCCATACTACTTATGCGATGAATGGCACGATCTCTAAGTGGTATATGCCATACTGATTACGTGATAGATGCGTCAAACACATTGTGTAAATTGAGATAGACTTGTCCGTAACATAAGAGCAGTGTCAAGACTCAATTGAAAACTTGTACAATAATATTTTGATGCAAGTGTTCTTCGATAAGTTTGGCTAGAACGATCAGGCGCAGGCTCGAGTCAACGGACGATAAGTTGAACGGGAACTCAAAATTTATAAGTCGGTCGAATGACTAAGACTAGCAGAACGATTATGTTTCGAGGCAATAATCGGATCGGCAACATAGGAAACTTGAAGTTATAATCGGGTCGCACGAATTGCGAGCTCGATGAAATGTTGGTTGATGCAGATAATCGCGTCTAAGAAAATAGTGGTTATGTTGAGACGAAACTCAATTGAGTACGACTGAATCGCGTGAAACTTGGGTATTATCGTAAAACTCGAGGGTTCGATACAAAAAGTTTGTTGTGAACTTGGATGTATGTGATGCGAGTTAAGTTGACGTTGATACAGATTCAAAGTTGACCCTCGCGCTATCGAAATTGATACGTAAGTACGATGTGAGAATACAAAAAGGAGCGAGCCTATGATATCGAGATTTTTGTAAATAGCAATACGAGAATGTCGAACTGGTTGATCGTAAACATTGTTATTGATCAGGGAGAGACTATAAAGTCATCGACGATTGTTTCGATGCGTATAGCATCTCGGGTATTGCCCGTGGGTAGATAGACTCGAACTCGATACAAGTAGATGTTTCATGAATTGTGGAATCATCAGCGGTAGTGCATGAATTATTCGGAGGATAGTTGCGCCTCAGTTGCGCAGGTAGAAATGGTTGTGGATTTGGGTAGAGTTCCATAGAATTCGTCGGAACGTAATTTGGCTCCAAAATAAGATATAGCATGGTTCGTATTAACTGTCCTTCGTTAATGATCCACAGTTATCAAACGTAGCTTCGGGACAGCAGACCGTAGAAGACTTCACCGCCAAATCAAAGTAAATGATGGAGACCCATAAGATGACCTAAATGATGTCGCACATAGAATTGCGTCGGGAATGAATATGATGTGGTGCATGTGCATGTTGATGATAAGTCTAGGCGATCGAATAATTGTTTCGGAAATTAATGGAACAGCTTCGACTGAGAATGATATAGTCGGATTTTGAGGATTGGTAGGATGAATGTTTGAATGATTATGTTGGCCGGCGTCGAAATAGAAATTCACAGACGAACATGGTGATACGGATAGACAATTGCGAGAATCGTGCTATGCATGAGAAAGAACGATACGAGAATAACTTTCGAGTTGTGTCGTTGGATTTGAATTCATATAGTAATTGAGCTTACATGAATCGAACTTATATTCGATGTAGCGAGACGGATTAAGTTGGGATTGGGATTGAGAATTTAGTTAGAAATTTTCTACTTGATAGAAATCGAACATAAGACGCGTCGTAGAAGATCTTGTGTCAAAGCGATTGTTGCCTTTAAGCACTGTTGACTCGAGTTAAACTTTTGGGTTGAAAAGACCGTTGCCGTTGAGCATCATCAATTTGAGTTGCGCCGGGAGAATTTATACACGATGTCTGGTAAGTTGCCTAGCGGGAGTAGTTCCAGATATTGATGCGATGACACTTCAACAAAAAGGATGATCGTATATAGGAAGCGGGCTTCATAAGTAGTTGGGTAACGACTTGAGTACGCAATCAGGCGAATAACAGTTAGACGCGAAGGTGTTGCGGAGATAAGTTGCGATCGGATGCGCGACGGCTTGACGCGACACATAAGTTTTGATGGTCAGTGCGAAACTTACAAAATGAGAAATGCAATTTCGAATCGCGTCACGTGTCGTAACTTTCGTTGGATGATCACGTATGTATCGAATATGCATATGTGATACAATTGTGAGGACATACGCTAGCGATCAAGTCTGATATAGACTACGAGATGGCAAGCATTCGAGGATTGAAGTTATACCTGTTAGCTTTGTTCCAATTCTCTACCACTGGTCTTGGCTAAAATGCATATATTTCTGCGATGCCTAAAATATGTGTATGATCCAAACTGAGTTGTATGCTAAATTTAAATCGAGCTGCAAGGAAAGATTATGGTATGTTAATGAAAACTTGCACGAATGTTTGAGACAGGACAAGGATAGTGGGACAAGATCGTGAAACGATCAAGAAAAACGTGTGGATTGAGTGTTGGTTTCGGTTCGAGGACGAACCTTATTTTAAGTGGTATATTATATAATGTCCCGCATCTGCACGGTGCATTACAATGAGTCGTTGACTCGAAGAATTAAGTTGACCAAAGAAGTATCGATACGAATCGATGCAAGTGCTAAGTTGATCCGAAGAGATGATAAGTTCGATTCGAGCAAATATTGATTTTAGTTGGTTTTATGTGCATGCTAAGCTTTTACGCTGAATTATAAGAGGTCAATCTTGTGCGTTGTTTTCAACGGAGTCCGCCGAAACCAAAACAGCATCTCGCAACGGACTGAGACATGGACACTGTAGGCCGAATCAGTTGGGTAGTTCAACGGAGCACGAAGTGCTCGAATGGCTAGGTCAGAAGAGTTGGTCATGCAACGAAGTTAAGGAATCGAGCGGCATCGGCTCGACGAAACGACAGGCGTATCGGCTAAGGTGGGAGGACTTTGACCCTTCTTTCCTACTCTGTCATGCCTAATTAAAAAATGTACCTTTGTATGCTAAGTTAACTTATCAAGTCCACGGGCGTGGCTCGAATGTGAGAAATTGTAGTGCGTGTCGATCACTAAGAACATTGAGGCAAAACGTGTATCAATTGCACAAGTCGCAATTGAACATCGAAATAAGGCAACGACGAGTGCCTTAATGCGCAAGCCATAAGAACATGGGATAATTATATCGACGAGTGCCTCAAGGCACGAGTCATCGTGCCTCCGCACGCGAGTTAGAGGACTAGAACATTGAAAGACTGTATTGAGGCGAGTGCCTCAGTGCACGAGCCATAGAACATTGAATACTCTATCGAGGCGTGCCTCAGTGCACGAGTCGGAGGGAAAGAACATAAGTCTAGCACATTGAAAGATAAAAGTCGAGGGGTGCATCAAATGCACGAATTGCATAACAATGAACGCAAAGTCATAAAACATTAAAAGATATACTTCGTGTGCGAAGTAAGCAGTTGTGGCACAAATGTCACGGAACTATCAAATGTAGTATGAATATTTGGGACCTTCTGGTCGTTCATTTGAACATTGAATTGCGGCTTCGAGCCACAAAACATTGAATCGAGCCGACGAAATATTGAAAGAAAGAGTGGAATTGTTGAAAGAAAGAACGGAAATGCAAGATGATGTGAAGTATGAGTTTCGAACTCAGACTATGTTTGGTTGTATGAGTTAGATGCGTATTGTAAGGTCAAATGGACTTGGATAACCTGTGCACGGATTTGGTATCCCTCGAACGTGGTACACCGGGGCACCGGGACCGTTCGGTCTAGAAAGGAAATTTGAGATGGATGATTGTGGGACAGTTTCATTCAGAAGGTTTGCAACCTACTATTGAAAATGATGCGCTACGATTACCGGTAAAGTTCAGAGACATTCAGAAATGGGGTTAGCAACCTATACTGGAGTAATCACCGTCTTACCATTGAGATGTAGTCCATTCTGGCACGGAATCGCCAGTGACCTTCATATAAATAACGACCGATGGGCTGAATAGTGCATGTACACTATGCAGTTAAAAATGATTTTTTTTATGATAACGGTCCAGTAGAGTTATATATCATTGATATATCGGATTTATAACGGTAAATATCGGTTTGCATTTTTCACACAATTTTCATATATGAACAACAAACTTAATAGTTATCTATTATAAAATATGCAAGAAGAGTTTCTTAAAGCATTAAAACTAAAAGGTTCATACCCAAACCAACATTACAATATAAAAAGTATCACTTCAAAACGGTTCAACTAATAGGAAAACAAAAAATATACCAATTCAACTTTCAAGTTTCAACATCTAATAATCTTCATTAACCTCAACTTCAACTTTATTTTTTTCGTTTTCACCATCACCATCTTCCCCACCTTCTTCCCTAGTTTGTTCATCTTCATCCTGCATATATTCATCATCTTGAACAAGTGAAGAGAGTGAATCTAATACCTAGTGATCTTGTACTTCTCTTTTTTCGACTTTTGGTTTTAACAAAACCTAACCGTAATATATCGGGTTTTTTCAAAACCGATATATACTGACATATCGGTCAAATCGGCCGATAATATCGGTACCGATATTTTATCGATTTTTTCCACACACACAAAAAATCGGTGTCGGACCGATACCGTTATATAACCGATATATAACGGCTTTTAACTACTTAGCATATACACAAATCCTACACAAAGATCACTTTTAACATGACAGAAAAAGATAGTAGACGGTATTCACCTTGCAATCAGTGCAAGGGTGAGTGTGTCGATGCTAGTAAGAAGTCGCCACGAAACAACACGAGATTGATATATGTTGCATGCTTGCTTAAAGAATCATAAATAACATGTTTACTATGCATACATGCTTTACTGCTTACAATATGCCATGAAACTGATCCTAAGGCAAAGATAGAAAGATCACAAGTTAAGCTGCATAATTCATAAGTTAACTTAGGGGCCGTTTGGTACGCGGAATACTAAATACCCAGGAATTCTATATTCCAAGGAATTTTATTCCAAGGCATCATATTTCCGGATATTCTTTATTACCACGTTTGGCACATAATATAATATTTCTGGTTATATATAATTTATTTCTGGGTATATATAATACATGCGTTTGGTACCATAAATAAATTCCTAGGAATATATTATATTATGAGACGTTCCGGTGAAGAAATGAAAAGATAAGTTGATATTTATAACAAATTCTTCTTCTACTCCTTTTTTTCCCCTCTTTTTTACTCATCTAAATAATTCAAGAACAAAAGTGGAAAGAAAGTTAAAAATAAAATGATCAACTATTTTCTCCTCCATAATAATAATATTAATGATAATAACATGAAAAGAAGAACTCTCAACGCCGCCAGATCTACGGATCATGCAATCTCCGGTGGGGGCGGGCGGTTGAGATCTAGACTGAATCCGAACAGCCTCCTCCTCGTCAGCGGCGACGCGACCGAACCCGAACAGCCTCCTTGTTGCCGGCGGCGACGTCGCGTCGACGACAAGTCGGAGTTGCTCTACACTCCCCCTCTCCCTCCGCCGCTGATCGCCCACCCCCCCTTCCCCCGCAGGTCGGCGAACACCATCGTCCTCTACTGGCTCCTCAACTCCTCCGCCCTAACCATCGTGACGAAGTAGAAGAACGATAGGCGGCTACTCGGCGCCGCTGCCGCCGTCGACGGCTCAGGGAAGATCGTCGGGGCTCGGCGGAAGAGCTCGAGATCCAGCAATAGGGGGACGATGTCGCGTCCGCCGGCGGACTCGACCGTGCTGCTCCGGCTGCTGGGGAGGCTTCCGCCTGCGGTGGCGGCGGTGGAGGGTCCGGGGAGGAGAAGTTGGGCTTGGAAGGAGAGAGAGAGAGCTCTGGTGAATGAAAAAATAGGGAAGAGAAAAAATCGGGAGATTTCTCAAAATTTTGGATGGCAATGTTATGAATATATGAATTTTTTGGTAATTTTATTTCTAGGTATCAAAAAATATAACCACCTATTTGTTACGGAATAGGTTTTCCATGTTTCATGGGTAAATAATTTACCCAGGTATTCATGTTTCCCAGGAATAAATTTTAATAGAGTAAACCAAACGTGGGAATGGTATTCCAACCTTACATTTTCCCGGATATATAAAATATTTCCGCATACCAAACGCCCCCTTAATGTTGGTTTAGGCGAGTGAGTCTTATCAGTACGCGAGAGGATTAGTACTGATCCTCCACTAGATAGCTTGCAGGATGCAGGGAATGGTTTGCTCACGAAGGAGCTTCGCTTGGATGCGTTGAGGTATGGAATGCCTTAGCGTTTTGAGGCGTGCGACCGCATTCACGCTCGGACTTGCAAAAGGATGATACGGGCGAGATATTAGAAGACATGATGTATGAAACGATGAAATCCTTTGTGGGCTAGAGAGATCATGAAAAATGTAAGCCAATCCAGCAGATTCATTTGGGCTATTTAAAGTCTTTGTAATGCCGCTACTTATTGAATAAAGAGAATTGTTACTTATACTCTATGTAACTTAAATGTGACTATGTTTTCTTCTGCTGCGAATATTGAATTGAGATAACCATTTTAAAGATTGAATCATCTAGCCTTGTACGCGTGCAACTCCAGACTAGTACGACATCACGCCCGAGCGAGGACGATCGATTCGGCTGAATCGATGCGAGTACGAACAATCGACGGGTCGGGACGTGACATTATCAAGCGCACCCCTCCCCCTTCATCCTCTCCCCATAAGCGCACCCCTTCCCCCCATCCCCTCTCCCCGTAATAAGACACCTCCTTCACTCAACCTCTCTCTCTATAACTCGCCTTCTTTCCTTTCCTCTGCTTCATCTTCAACCGAGAATCCCTATCATAATCGAGATCGTGACATTGTCGTTGTAATTCAACGGCAATCGAATGAGGCGATACAACAGCAGCAGCATCAGCAGCATCAACCCAGCCTGTAGTGCCCCGTCCCTACATCGTGTCCCGCTCTCCGTCCACGGGGTGCGCGAGAAAGGAAAACTGTATGCTATTTGTTAAGTGTTATATTAGAATTATTGGGCTTTAGTCCCACATTGCTTAGAATAATAGGAGAGGAGGCTAGCCTCTCCAATATATATGTAATCTCTCCCTCAATAATATCATATCATTATTTCCTTCTACATGGTATCAGAGCCAAAACCCTACTCTCTCCACAAAGAAAAAAAATAAAACCCTAGCCGCCTCCCCCCCTCCCCCCCGCTACAGTACTCGCCCCCCTGTGCTGCTACAGTACTCGCCCCCCCCCCCTTCCCCCGATGGACAATACCTAACCCTATCCCTCTACTTCCATCAGCCGCCACCCACTCCCTCCAAACCCTAGTTTAGGTTAAAAAAATGTTGGGAAATCTCAGAGGGAAAACACTTGCATGAATCTCTGTCCTTCAATGCTGGAAATTTAACAAAGAGCACACATAATTTGTTGTGCATGAATCTTTGTTTCTTTCCTTCATCTCCATACCAGGATTTAACAGAGGATACCATGGACTATCTCTCTGTCCTGGCTTGTTATCCACACTCTCTATGCGCATGTGCCGGTTCTAGGCTCCGTTTTTAGCGCATTGGCAGAGTTGCTGTATTTTTCAAGAGGAAAGAACAAATCGACAGTCGAATCTCTGATAAATGGCAGACTCTACGGCAAATAGCAGCGCCACAGATACTAGTGTCTTGAACACACTAGCAGGCACTAGCATAACGATTTACTCCATTCGACTTGTCGATCGACGGTTCGAGGAATGCTGTATTTTTTAGTGCATTGCCAATAGAAATGGCCAAGCTGACCACAGTTGAAGCATGTGCGCGGTCGTCCTCCACCACGACTGCCATTGTCCCGTCCTCCATCACGACCAGTATTGCGGCCACCACGTCGGCCGCCACGACCACCACGAAATTCCGTACGTGCGGTCCCGAGAGCAGAACGGTCAACAGTGGGATCACCCAGAGTGGTTTCAACTACTTTGGCAGCCCGAAGGACACGATAGTGTGCTTCCAACAGGGACGGTACATCAGATCCAGCAATAATCTGATATCGAGCAGAGTCATGGAGAAAGAAGGTCGAAAAGACACTTCGAGGAATGCGGTTGTCCAAACATCTGAGTGACAACCCTCCAGCAGAAGATGATCCCATCTTTGAGCAATGGGAGACGGATGACAGAAGACTGTTTACACAGTTGATGAATTCTATGGAACCATCAGTGGAAGACATGGTTCAAAATACGAACTCCGTAAAGGAGTTATAGGAGGTACTGGCGGCGGCATTTGATGGTAACACAATTTGTCTCGTATCTATGACTCGGTAGTTGGTGTATACCGAGCAAATCAAGGAGACAAATCCCATAAAGACCATTTCCGGGCCTTTAAGGCTATGACGGATGAGATCGAAAATTAGGTAACACGATTCTTCTCCAAAGTTTTTCCCAAGAAGAAAATTAGGTATAATTTTATTTACTTTTCTTTCCCTTCTCTTTTCCTTTTTCTAAACTCATTTCCTTAGTTGATCCAAATTTGATTTTTATATATATTGTGATACTAAATTCTAGGGTTATTTTGGAGGGATTTAAATTTGTTCTAAGTTCACTCCCAAGTCAAGACAAGCTCTCTACTATCCTTAAACCTCTTATTTTACTCTATGAATTCTCATATTTCCAAGATTTATATTTTAGTTGTTTCTAGTGACATTGGTGCATGTTTGAGGTTGTAGAAAATCTTTTGGTTGTGTCAAGAAGAAATTATTTATAGCAAAATTTTGAACATCATAGTATGGACATATATGGATTTATACTCACATACAAGACTACATAATCTACAATATGTGGAAATTGTGGTAGGTTAAACTAGGATTTTTCCCTCAAGCAAGTAGTGCACTTGTGTAAATTATTTTGAATGGTATCAATATAATTTTAGTAGAGAACTTCAATATTTTCTATGACTATGATTTATATCATTCTAACATAGAGCTTTTGTGAATTGACAATATATATTTATTGAATATCCAAAACTAAAGGTCATGATAGAAAAATACTTACATCATATATATATATATATATATATATATATATATATATATATATATATATAACGTATGAGTTAGAGATGTATAAAGACACAAATCTTTATTTTCGCTACTTAAGTTGTATCTTTTAACAAAGTCTCCGTTTATATTAAATATGAATGTGATTCTTAGTTTGTTCAAGTAACAATAGGATTATTAAATTATGAATGCACAACTTGTCGATTATCGAACCACATTACCCCCTATGTTTACATAAAAACCTTTTATTGGTAAAGAGTTTGATACTCTAAAAATCTTTAATTTCCATGTCAACGAACATCAATGAATAGAGATATTCTAACTTTTGTTGTTGACTTGAGAATGAAAATTAGAACCTATACTTGTTGAAAATTAGCCATCCTTGTGTATGATTGTAAGTTACTTTCTTTGTTAATTGAATATATTGCGTGGTTCCGGTGTTGAGGGTTGCTCCACCGAAGGGGTCGGGGTACCCGGGTTTTATTATACCATTTGTACTCATTGTAGAATTTCCGGTTCAAGAAAAACAAAGGAGACTCTGCCGAAAATTCTTAAAAATTTCAGAGTTAGCTAATTTACAAAGCTTTAGGTTCTCCTTCTTTCCCATTTATATATTCTGTCCTGTGATTCCGTCACAAGACAATAAGTTGTATTAGCGCTCGATATAATTAAATGGATCATTTAGAGTAGTTGCATCGGGATGGGAGAGAAAACTAGTTGGATCACACCATCGAATTCATTGCAATACTACTTGTTTTAAAACTGATCAGTTCCTTTTTCCGGCACTCGTTTGGCCAGACGGGTCTGTCGGGGTGTGGCTTAGCACACTTCCTGTTTCATATTTTCTGTATCCATTGGATTCCGAATCCCCGAATTCGGCTCTGTAATATCCAATGTAGCTTGTTCCGATATTCTTGAAAAATTCCAAGTCATACGACAATTGTTTTAACACTTGATTCTGGGAAACCGAAAATGATTCAGGTGTTATTAGTTATATCGCATAAATATGTGATGCTTAATACTAATGGGACGGATAAAGTCTAAGCACCGCCCATTTAGTATAATCCTGATCCCGGGCAAATGGGATTATTGCCGAGATACTAGGTGTGTGTGATCCAAAGGGTTTCTCTAAACAATGCATTTTCATTAAGTCTAGTATTGGCTCTATTAGTTTTAATTACATCTTCAGACCTTACTCGACTTTGACACTTGACAGTATCATTTACTCTAGTTGGTGCTCAAGATATTTGGGTGAATGTATTCTATTTTATATTTTGGCGTCATTATTCTTCTTGCCTTACTTTCTTTCCTTGACCGAGAGCTTGCTCGTCGTATTGACGACCTAGTTTTGTTCACTAGGTGTGGAGGAAGTTCCAGATGATCAGTATGCTGAAAAGGATCTCTACGAGTGACTGCATCCTTGGAAGACTTTTGTTAATGATAAGATTTAGTACTGGATATGACTTGTATAATTAATGATAAGACGTAGTAGTGGATATGTGATGTATAATTATGAACTCTTGGAAGTGGAAGTAGCAACATTTTGGATAATGACATTTTGGAAGTGAATTTGTTAGTTATTTAACTTATTTTTCTGTACCTATATTTTATCTCTGACTTTACAGGCGACAATCGCAAGTACGGCACGTATTGTATCGTATAAGTGCGTAGCCTGGAGATGTACCACGCTCCAAATTTATATTTATGGAAGTCGGGGCGTGACACGTATCCTCTCACATGACTGGAGACACAGGTATGATACATGATTATGTACTTGTACGTCGTGCTTCTGGCATTACTGTTGCCAATGGAGGTTCCTTGACAGTCCGCGAACGTGGAAGTGCCATTCTTTCTACCGGACTATCCCTCAACTCTGTGCTACTTACTCCTGGGAACCCGTTCAGTTTACTTTCTATTAGTCAAATTACTCTTGAACTACATTGCTCGGTAACATTTTTCCTGATGGTTGTGTTTTTCAGAACCTAAAAACTGGAAAGACTATCGGTAAGGGGCATGTGGCTGGAGGCTTGTACAAGTATGACGCAACTTTTTCTGTTGCCTGTGCCAGCATGAAACTCGATCATGTCGAGTTACATTGTCGGTTAGGCCATCCATCGTCCCAAGCTCTTCAGAAATTATACCCATATTTAGATATTCCCTCTTCTTTTCATTGTGAGCCATGTAGTTTAGCTAAGCATCACCGGGTTCCTTATCCGGTGAATCCAAATAAAATTGCTTCCGCTCCTTTCGAGTTGGTGCATTCTGATATATGAGGACCTTGTTCGACTGAATCTGTCATGGGCTTTAAGTACTTTGTTACTTTTGTCGATGATTACTCACGTGTCACCTTTATTTATTTGATGAAAAATCGCTCTGAATTATTTAACATTTGGTGCAACTTTCATGCCGAAATAAAAACACAATTTGGTCTACCTATCAAAAAATTTTGGAGTGACAATGGCCGTGAGTATTTATCTCGTGATCTCGATAAACATTTGGCCCGCAACGGCATCATCCACCAAACCTCTTGTGCGTACACACCACAACAAAATGGTGTAGCCGAACGCAAGAATCGCCATTTATTAGAAACAACACGTGCTCTTATGTTTCAAGTACGTACTCCCAAGAGATTTTGGTCGGATGCGGTTCTTACTGCTTGTTATCTTATTAACCGCATGCCATCGTCCGTTTTCAATGGTAACACTCCTTTTTCTAAACTTTTTCCGGGACGAGAGCCATTTCCTCTGCCTCTCTGAATCTTTGGCTGCTTATGCTATATTCGGGATACCCGACCAACTCTTTCTAAATTAGATCCTAAGGCAATACAATGTATTTTTCTTGGATATCCTAAAGATCAGAAAGGGTATCGGTGTTTCTCCCATGTCTTAAAGCGATATTTTTTCACTCGGGATGTTACCTTTGTAGAAACTGAATTTCCACCACTCCCACAATCAAAGGGTCCGGCTCCTCTGGTCTATCCAGAAGATGATTTTTTGTTATTTCCTCCTCCAACACAACAGTCCCCCGTACGGGTGCCCTCCCTTACCGAGCCAGTCTCCCAGTCAGATAGTCCACATACACCGATTCAGCCATTGCCAACATCACCCACAGATTCATCCTCCTCTGGTTCCATCAGTCGTTCCGGCTCAAATGAGTTGCCTCCTTCTGTTCCACCAGCAGCTCCACCGGTTCCGCCAGCAGCTCCGGTGGTCCCGCCTCCAGAACGTCCTCGTCGTGCCTGTCGTGATCATCCCTTATATGTTGACAGCTACAAAAGTCTTACTAGTCACACTCAGTCTCTGGTGGCTACTATTGATGGGATTCAGATCCCCAAGACCGCTGAGGAGGGTCTCCGACATCCTGGTTGGCATACTGCGATGAACGAGGAGATGAAAGCTCTCCAGGAGAATCATACCTGGGACTTAGTCGACTTACCTACTGGTAAACAGACAGTCGGCTGCAAATGGGTGTTCACGATTAAGGTAAAACCGGATGGCACTCTTGATCGACTGAAGACTCGGCTGGTGGCCAAAGGATACTCTCAAACCTATGGTGAGGATTACTTCGAGACATTCTCTCATGTGGCCAAAATGACATCCGTTCGTGTCCTCATGACCTTGATCATCCGATATGATTGGCCATTACTCCAGCTTGATATAAAGAATGCTTTCCTCCACGGGGATCTTGATGAAGAAGTATATGTGATGCAACCTCCCGGATTTGTTGCAAGGGAGGGTAAAGTGTGTCATCTGAGGAAGGCCCTCTATGGTCTGAAACAATCACCTCGTGCATGGTTTGGTAGATTTACACAGGTTGTTACTTAATTTGGAATGTGTCAATCGAAGAAGGACCATTCAATCTTCTATCGACATACATCTGCTGGAAGAATACTTCTTGGTGTCTACGTTGATGATATTGTAATCACGGGAGATTACAGCCAAGGTATTGTAAGTCTCAAGAAGTTTCTTGGAGAACAATTTCAAACTAAGGATATGGGATCCTTGAACTATTTCTTGGGCATTGAGGTCACACGCGGTAAGCGGGACATTGTAATGTCTCAAAGAAAGTATGTGCTGGACATACTAAATGATGCAGGCATGATGCAAGCAAAGGGAGCAACCTCACCTATGGATCCAGGGGCGAAGTTACTTCCAGACGAAGGGGTCCTGATGACCAATCCAGATCAGTATCGTCAAGTAGTTGGAAAACTCAACTACTTAGCAGTCATGACGCGTCCGGACATTTCTTTTGCAGTGAGCGTTGCAAGTAGATTTATGGCTTCTCCAAGAGTTCCACACTGGCAGGCAGTTCTCAGAATTCTGTGTTATTTAGTAAAGAATCCAGGAAAAGAAATTAGAATGGAAAATAATGGACACACTCGCATTGAGTGTTTTACTGATGCTGACTGGGGAGCAAGCCTGACAGATAGACGGTCTACATCTGGCTACTCAGTATTTATTGGCGAAAATCTAGTATCATGGAAAAGTAAGAAACAAAGTGTGATAGCGCGCTCAAGCTCAGAAGCAGAATATCGAGCTATTGCTCATGGCAAGTCAGAGATATTATATATAAAGCATCTCCTACAAGAACTTGGAGAAGACGCAGGATCTCAAGTGGTAGATCTATAGTGTGATAACCAATCTGCTATTCACATTGCCACCAACCCAGTATTTCATGAACGGACAAAGCACATTGAAATTGACATTCATTTTGTTCGTGATGAATATACAAAAGGAGAGATAAAGTTTCAACATGTGAGGACCGGCGACCAGATAGCTGATATCTTCACAAAGCCTCTTTTGGGTCCTCGGGTTCAATTTTTATGTAACAAGCTGGACATAATTGACATCTATGGGCCAGCTTGAGGGAAGGTGTTAAGTGTTATATTAGAGTTATTGGGCTTTAGTCCCACATTGCTTAGAATAATAGGAGAGGAGGCTAGCCTCTCCTATATATATGTAATCTCTCCCTCAATAATATCATATCATTATTTCCTTCTACACTATTGATTTGGTCGGAACCGATTGGTCGGAATCGATCGAATCGGTCGAACGGAAACGATTAAATTAAGATCCTTTTCTCGTTATGGAAAGGCTTCTTTGGAATCAAGTCTCATATTCAACGGGTTGTGCCTCGAGGATTGGCTCTGCGGCTGAGTCGGGAGAGACCTCCCGTTGCTCTGTTTTTCATGCTGCACTTGCTTTGGCTTTGGCTTTGGTTTTCGCGAATGTTTTCGATGGTTTTCATGGCTTGCGTTTCGAACTTCGCATTCGTATCGAATTTCTTGAATAACACGGTGTTCTAATCAGTTGCTTATGATATTGCAGGTGATCGCGTAGGCGATGTCTAAGCGCAGCCAACCAGTTTCTCGCCTGAAGCAAAGACTAAGGTGAGTGGCTGACCTCCTTCACCTCGATCCTCTGATTCAAATCAAGAACTTGGGATAACCGTATCAATGTAGAGTGAATTTACTCTGAAAATATAAGTTTCGCATTAAAAAGAGAAGATAAGGCTCTAGAAAAAAGAATTATTTCATGATCTGCAAAACCAAAGAAATGAATCGATTATATAATTGTCGCAAAGATACCATAAAACGTGCCTTGAATAACTTGTTAACTTAGCACGGTCATAGACAACTTATATACAAGGGCGATTGTTTCTTCGGACGGTATTCCGGGGCTACGGGACCGATCCGGCCTAGGAAGAAACACGATAGCTATGCTGGATTGTACCGCAGGTATTCGGTGCTCCTTCAACGGGGATCGCTACCCGCGTTGAACGTGCACCGTCTAAACCAAGCTATGCCCAGGATGGTTTTCATGCCAATGACCTCCACAAATATGCACTGGTTAAACTTATGTTATGCAATATGACAGGGAAGAACATGGTAAGCTTTATGTTGCACGGCACGCTCTGTCTTGGGTAAGTTCTAGCGTAATATCTTCTCGTTTATGTTTCGTCAAGCAGCTTGCATGAAACTGACTAGGATGGCTAGAAAGATCACTAAAATAAGTTGCATGTTTTATCAAAAGTCTTCAACCAAATGAGAGCATGGAAAATAAATAGCCACTCGCCAATACATGTTGATTGTACTGATCCTCGCTCTCCACAGGTGCTATAAATCAGGAGGAGCGTGCCGAGTGACTGAAGGCAGCGCTCGTGTGTTTTGAAGCTTCGTCCGTGCGCGCGAAGCCATTGAAAACTCTGCAACTGTCCAAGCTGAGATATCTCGACTCCCGTCTATCCAAGGTGTCTGCATACTTTGGTTGTATAAAAGGGGTGTGATGTATAGAACGGTTATCTCATCGACGTTCATTTTGTAATAAAGTCAGTTTGTAGCCCGCGCGGCACCTTTGTATCGAGTTTGTAATATGATGTTCATTATCAATAAAGCTCAAGTTTCTTCTATATAATGTGTTCAATTTACTCTACGCACTCGCTCGTTGTTGTGTCTCGGATAACCTTATGAATATGCCTTGTGCGATCGCAACTTAGGTTCGCACGGCATCATGCCCGGGGGACGACTATCGATTCTACGGAATTGGGACGTGATATAATGGTATAAGAGCACGGCTTTACATCCTTTGGCATTCCGTTTGAGTCTCGAACCTTTGACCTCGTGTTGATGAGATGAGTTGTTCCATACAGGGAGTCCGTAATATTTCCTGAGACTAATACGAGTTGCCTCCTAATTTCAGAAGTCCGAGAAGCTGCGGGCGGGAACGAAGATAGTGCTTCGAGCGGCTCGAGCAGCTCAGGGGCGGGACCCTCAAATGCCCCCATGGAACACATGGAACGGATGATGCGCATGTTGGAAGCGCAACAACGACAGGCCGAGGTCAATCAGCGCCTGAACGAACAACATCGAAAGCACGTTGAAGACCAGCGGAGACAAGCTGATGCACGACAGACTCAGTTTGAGGCCCGATTCGATACGCAATTCAAGTTGCAGCAGAAACAGCTTGATACTCTTCAGCAAATCGTCCAGACAGTTGTTGTCACGCCCCGCTCCCGTAGGAGCGATCGTCCTCGCTAAGGCGTGATGCCGCACGAGCCTAGATTGCGCTCGTGCAAGGCAATTCCATAACGGTCGATTTCATCGGCGGCGACGGGGTCGTCGCACAGAAGTCCCAAGCAGAAATATTGAAACATACAGCGGGATTTAAGAACAAGTAACACATGAACACAAGTTATTCAAAAGAAGCTCTTTATTGATATTGAATACAAGATTACATTTGTGGGCGCAAGGCCAAATTTCAATGTCTCTCGTGCTCACTTTTATCTCATTTACAAGTCACTCTGCTCTCTCTCATCTCTCGATACAATACTTGAATCCAGCAGAAGCTTCGGAAGGCGATGTCCATACATTATGTCCTGTATAAGTCTTCAGATCACGCAGCTGTACGCTTCGACTCGCCAAGAAACTCCGTGCCTCGACGCATCCAAGCGAGCTCTGCACTACGAGCTTCTATCTGTGCCTGCACATGAAACACTGTGTGGGTGTCAGTACCACTGTACTGGTGGAGTGAGCTTCTCGCCCACCCATACAAAATCTACACGTTCATTTACTTTGTGCAGCTTAAATCCCTTTTCGATTGTCTTTCTACTCTTGCCTTAGGTTCAGTTTTAGGACCGGCGCCTTAGCGCAACTTGTGTGTCAAAACCATCCCGTGCTTGCAATGTCAACGTTACTCATACTTTGCCTCTAGACCACTTCTCGTGCCACAACGTTAACCTATCAGGTCGTGCTTGCCTTTCGGCCAGAATCAGAGACGCAACTACGCGGTAGTACCCAATTTCCTTACGACCGTGCTATAACTCCTTCGTGCCGTGACTCGCAACTCAGTACGACTCAACCATATCGCCGCCTCGCGGCCCCTTTGTTACTTTGATCACCAACTGACCCAATCAAGACTTGTGGGTTTAGTGTCACACGACTGACTTTGCCTTGCGGCGGTTTCCCGACTTACACTCAAACAACTCAACCAACTTATGCAACTATATGCCGACAACTCAAGACTCAATGCCACATCTCGTGCCGAAGCACGTCGCCTATGTTGTAGCCATTCTTTAAGTCCAATACTTGTATTCTAGCTTGTATACACCTTCGACAACTCAACTCAATCCAAAGGCATACGCGCGGATCTGCCGTTATGCCGACTCATCTATATGATTTGGTCACTGACTCCCAGAGCCATAGTGGACTCCTTTTTGCTGAGTATAGGATGGACCTTCTTTGGGTAGCTAGCCCTATTCCGCGTCCACCGAATACTTTGCCCCAGGCGCAGCTTTGGCTCCCAGAGCCTTTATGTTTCCTTAGGCCGTAATCGGTCCCGTGGCGCCACAGGTTGCCGATTCGGGAAAACTCTACCTTGTCGACAAGTTGTCCATGACCATGCAAGACCGACTCAAATTGACGTCTCACATAGTCATTCACTTCTGGTGTTACCATCTCTTTTAGTGCCATTCCTCTCTTTTAGTGCCATTTCTCACATCTGAGATCTTGCCTCGACGACCCGTAGTCGCGAGCATTATTCTTTCTTGCCTCAACGACCCAGTCGTGAGCATTTCTTTCTTTCTTCCTTTCTTTTAACTCAAGACAACAACTTATTTAGACACTTTCCAAAACTCAACTAATCAATCGTGGCCCGTGCCTTTAAAAACTCTAGGATCGTGCAATCGTGCCTCAACTCGACTTCCGCTCTACGCGGTGCTATCGCCCAAGTCATACTTTATATGACGGGCCGTGGGATCGTGGGACTATTTAAGTTGACAACCGCAGAAAGAGCGGGACAGCACTAGAAATGACTTAGGTCGATCGGCATAACTTTGCCTAACTTAATCGAGCCTATAACTTGACTTAAGGGACGAGCAAAGGCTATGCCAAGCCTTGCGTTATGGAAACGTGTATGCTTTGTCGAGCATTTACGTGGGCAACGCCTATGACTTAGGCCAACTCATGTGTCGGGACAATTCGACGGGACCGTGCATGCTTTAACAAGCATTCACGTAGGCGACGCCTATGACTTAGGCTATTTCGTAACTTTGTGTCGAAGACCAACTTCCCTTCTCCCAAGCCACGGGACGAGGACCGAGTGTCATTTTCAAAGCACGCCGTGCACCAACTCTAAGCCGACCGTGGGACGTTTTCCATGTTCTAACTCATTTTGACCCATCGGGATTATTCCCTTAGCTATGTGGATTCATCTCTTTTATTATTAAGCCTACTCGTGCAAGTTGAAAACACGATTTATTATGTGAAGGCAAAGATGAGGCAAGTTCACCGAAACTACCCCACCTGAGCGATGTCTCCGAGCAAGCCGTTGCAAGGCTAAGTCCGAACGCCGTCGGCGTTTCGATTCCTCCGATTGACTTTGCGGGACGGGGCACTACAGTTGTGGCCAACGGCAACTCTGCAACGACTCATGCCGTAACCGAGCCTGCAGCCCAACCGATCGAAATCGAGCCGGAGGTACCCGAGCGACTACCTGCAACACCAAGAAGCTCCAACTTTGAGGTGTCAAAATTCACAAAAAATTACCGCACGTCCTTCTGCGGTACTGAATACCCTTCTTTGGCGATCGATTGGTTAGAGAAGTTGGAAGACCGGTTCGAGCTTCTGGGCGTTGATGAGTCCAAGAAAGTTGCATGTGCTCAGCTTCTACTCCGATTGAACGCGTACGACTGGTGGGCCGTGCAAAAGCAAGCGATCCGACGTGACGACGAGACAGCGACAATCTCTTGGGCCACCTTCCGACAGACATTCGAAATCGAGTACATCCCTGCAGCCGTTCGACAAGAAAAGGAGAATAAATTTATGCAGCTGAAGCAAAAAAAATATGACGGTGCGACAGTACGCAGCAGAATTCAATAAACTGGCCAAATTTGCTGGATCATTCTTGCCTACAATGGAGAGTCGCGCTCGGCGGTTCGAAGTGGGTCTGCGGCCCTCTATCTCTGCTCATGTGTCAGTTCTGGAATACAAGACAATGAGCGAGTCCCTGAATCAGGCTCTCCGCCTTGAGCGCCAATATCCTCGAGCTGTTGCCGGCACTATGCATACATACAATCATAAGCGCCCTAGCCATGCGGGAGGAAACAATGCGACCAAACGTCCGAACAACGGGCACCAAGGCGGATACCAAGGACGGAACACGGGACCTCGTTGTAGCAGATGTCGCCGATTCGGACACCTAGCCGTCGATTGTGAAGTTCTTGAAGGAGGATGCTGGAACTACGGTAAAAGGGGACACTTCAGTTCAAATTACCCAGCCAAGAGACCGAACCCAACAGCGCCTCAGCAGCAGCAACATCGTCCAGGGAACCAGGGACCAGCGCCTCGAGCCCAACAACCCGCGCCGCAAAATGGCCAAGACCGTCGCCCTAATGTCCAGGGCCGCGTCTATGCCATGACTCGAGATGAGGCTTCGCCTCTGATACTGTAGTGACAGGTATACTGCTTTTTAATAATAAACCTGCTCGTGTACTATTTGATTCAGGCGCTACGCATAGTTTTATAGCGGCGGATTTCAATGATGAACACAAATTCTCCATGATATCGTTAGGCCTTAACCTTAGCGTTAGCACCCCGTCGGACACACAAATCCCTATAAACACTATCTGTAGAGACGGCTGCATATGTATTGGTGGAAAGAAATTGACTCTAGATGCGATAGTTCTGGACCTTAAGGACTGCAACATCATTCTGGTGATGGATTGGCTCGGCGCTTGCTCGGCCACCATTGACTATACAGGAAAGAAGGTCACCTTTCGTCTACCAGGGGAGCCTGAATTCTGCTACTCATGTAGCGAAGCGTCGGTAGCCTGTATGGTGATCTCGGCAATTTCTGCTCGGTAGATGCGACATTCCGGATGCGAAGGCTACTTGGCGTCCGTTCGAGACACGCGACAGGATAGTGCAAACGCGGATCAAACCGACGTTGTGGTAGAATTCCCAGACGTGTTCCCGGACGAGCTATCCGGCATGCCACCCAATCGAGAAATTGAGTTCACTATCGATACCTTCCCCAATACTCGACCGATTTCCAAGGTCCCGTACAGAATGGCCCCTGCAGAATTAAAAGAACTTAAGGTACAATTACAGGAATTGCTCGACAAAGGGTTCATTCATCCTAGCGTCTCGCCATGGGGTGCGCCAGTACTGTTCGTCAAGAAGAATGATAGGTCGATGCGACTCTGCATCGACTACCGGAAATTGAATAAAACTACCGTCCGGAACAAATACCCCTTGCCCAGCATTGACGATTTGTTCGATCAACTCCAAGGTGCTACGGTATTTTCGAAGATTGATCTTTGATCGGGTTATCACCAGCTCAAGGTCAAGCCATAGGATGTGCCGAAGTCTGCCTTCCACACTCGTTACAGCCACAACGAGTTCTTAGTGATGCCATTCGGCCTGACGAATGCTCCTGCCGCCTTCATGGATCTAATGAATCGGGTGTTCCGTCCGTTCCTCGATAAATTCGTAGTAGTCTTCATAGACGATATCTTCGTCTACTCAAAGGATCGAGCGCAACACGCAGAACATCTGCGGACGGTAATCCAGACCCTCCGAGATAATCAGTTGTTTGCAAAGAGGATCAAATGTGAGTTCTGGCTAAACAACGTATCTTTTCTTAGGCACATCATCTCCGCTGAAGGCATTTCAGTTGATCCGAAGAAAGTCGAGGCAGTTGTTGATTGGAAACGGCCCGCGTCTGTCAGCGAAAATCGAGCTTCCTCCGTTTGGCGGGATACTATAGACGATTCGTGAAGGACTTCGCGAAGATCGCATCGCCCTTGACTCGCCTCACCCAAAAGGGAGTCGCGTTCGTGTGGTCTGACGACTGTGAAGCTTCATTCCAGGAGTTAAAACAGTGGCTCGTTTCGGCCCCGATACTCGGCTCTTCCTGAAGGGCCGAAGGGATTCAAATCTTCAGTGATGCTTCTGGCCAGGGTTTGGGGTGTGTGCTCATGCAACAAGACAAGGTGATATCTTTTGCTTCTAGACAGCTAAAGTCGCATGAGAAGAACTATCCCCCTCATGACCTAGAATTAGCGGCAATTGTGTTCGCGTTGAAGCTGTGGCGCCACTATCTTTATGGCGTGGCGTGCAGGATTTATACGGACCACAAGAGCCTCAAGTATCTCTTTACCCAGAAAGAACTGAATTTGCGGCAGAGGCGATGGGTGGAACTGATTAAAGACTACGACTTGTCGATCGACTATACGCCGAGCAAGGAAATTGTTGTGGCGGATGCACTAAATCGGAAGTACATAGCTTCACTATCCATCAACAGTCAACTGCTGCGCGACCTAGAAGGAATGGGTATAGAACTTCGAGTTCGATTTATGGGCGCAGCTGGCACAACTGCGGCTAGACCCGAACCTATTAGAAAAGATCAAATCTGCTCAGAAAGATGACCCATACCTGGAGAAGATGCGGAAGTTGATATCAACAGGCAAGGCGTTTGACTTTGCAGAGGACGAGTCAGGAACGTTGCGAGTGAAGGGCAGGCTATATGTCCCAGATAATCCAGAACTTAGAAAGGAGATAATATCGGAAGCGTATTATGCGAAATATTAATTGCATCCTGGCAGCACCAAGATGTATAAGGACCGCCGCATTGTCTTGTGGTGGCACAGCATGAAAAGAGATATGGCACTCTTCATGTCGCAATGTATGGCCTGTCAGCAGATTAAAGCTGAGCACCAGCGACCGGACGGAGAGATGCAGAACCTTGCCATTCCAGAATGAAAATGGGATCATGTCACTATGTACTTCGTTGTTGGCCTGCCGAAGACGCCACGGGGGAACGATGCCGTCTGGGTCATCGTCGATCGATTAACCAAAAGTCAGCGCACTTCATTGCAATTAAAGTCACTTGGAGCGTCGATCGCCTTGCTCAAATCTATCTTGATGAAATAGTTCGGCTGCACGGGATTTCCAGTATCCGTTATCTCAGATCGGGATGGACAATTCGTGTCACGCTTCTGGTGCAGTCTTCAGTCAGCAATGGGGACTAAGTTGAAGTTTAGCTCAGCATATCATCCTCAGACCGATGGCCAAACCGAGCGGGTGAATCAGATCCTCGAAGACATGTTACGCCGGTGTACAATCGACTTGAAGTCAAGCTGGAACGTTCATCTACCGTTGGCCGAATTTGTATATAACAACAGCTACCAGTCCAGCATCCAAATGGCGTCGTATGAAGCCTTGTACGGCCGGAAGTGCAGATCGTCCATTTGTTGGGATGAAGTCGAAGAACGACAGATACTCGGCCCGGAACTGGTGGAGCAGACTGTACAAAAAGTCAAGTTAATACGGGAGATTAAAGATAGCATAAAGTCGACAGAAGAGCTACGCCGACACTCATCGACGACCCCTTGAATTCCTGGAGGGCGATCACGTGTTTATGAAATTCACGCCTATGCGTGGAGTCACGAGATTTGGAGCTAATGGAAAGTTGAGTCCAAGATTTGTCGGTCCTTTCGAGATATTGAAGCGAGTCACCCCAGTAGCTTACCAGATTGCATTGCCGCTAGCATTGTCGGACGTGCACGATGTCTTCCACGTCTCTCAGTTGCGGAAGTACGTGCACGACCCGAGCAAAGTGGTAGATTTTGGTCAGCTGAATCTGCAGGCGGACTTATCATATGTAGAAGAGCCCGTGCAAATTTTGGAGCGCAAGGATAAACTGCTTCAAAACCGTGATATTCCTCTCGTTCGCGTGCTCTGGAGGAACCATGCGGTCGAAGAGTCGACCTGGGAGCTTGAGTCCGAGATGAGAGAAAAGGTCCCTTCTTTATTTTCCTAGCAGTATATTCTTTTCTTAAGTTTCGAGGACAACTTTTTCTTAGTTAGTTATGGTGTAGTGTCCCGTCCCTACATCGTTCCCCACTCTCCGTCCACGGGGTGCGCA
Source organism: Iris pallida (assembly GCA_029216955.1). Taxonomy (NCBI): domain Eukaryota; kingdom Viridiplantae; phylum Streptophyta; class Magnoliopsida; order Asparagales; family Iridaceae; genus Iris; species Iris pallida. Next base: position 12,459,459 of record JANAVB010012200.1, read on the forward strand.
AGAAAGTAACATTGTATGCTATCGATTCGGTCGGAATCGATCGAATCGGTTGAACGGGAACGATTGAATTAAGATCATTTTCTCGTTATGGAAAGGCTTCTTCGGAATCAAGTTCCATATTCAGCGAATTGCGCCTCGAGGATTGGCTCTGCGGTTGAGTCGGGAGAGACCTCTCGTTGCTCTATTTTTCATGCCGTACTTGTTTTGGCTTTGGCTTTGGTTTTTGTGAATGTTTTCGATGGTTTTCATGGCTTGCATTTCGAACTTCGTATTCGTATTGAATTCCTTGAATAACATAGTGTTCTAATCAGTTGCTTATGCGATTACAGGTGATCGCGTAGACGACGTCTAAGCGCAGCCAACCAGTTTCTCGCCTGAAGCAAAGACTAAGGTGAGTGGCTGACCTCCTTCACCTCGACTCTCTGATTCAAATCAAGAACTTGGGATAACTGTATCAATTTAGAGTGAATTACTCTGAAAATGTAAGTTTTGCATCAAAAAGAGAAAAGATGAGGTTCTAGAAAAGATAAAATTATTTCATGATCCGCAAAACCAAAGAAATGAATCGATTATATAATTGTCACAACGATACCATAAAACGTGCCTTGAATAACTTGTTAACTTAGCACGGTCATGGACAACTTGTATACAAGGACGATTGTTTCTTCGGACGGTATTCCGGGGCCACGGGACCGATCCGGCCTAGGAAGAAACACGATAGCTATGCTGAATTATACAGCGAGTATTCGGTGCTCCTTCAACAGGGCTCGCTACCCGCGTTGAACATGCACCGTCTAAACCAAGCTATGTCCAGGATGGTTTTCATGCCAATGACCTCCACAAATATGCACTGGTTAAACTTGTGTCATGCAATATGACAGAGAAGAACATGGTAAGCTTTATGTTGCACGGCAGGCTCTGTCGTGCTAGTGTAATATCTCCTTGTTTATGTTTCGTCAAACTGCTTGCATGAAACTAACTAGGATGGCTAGAAAGATCACTAAAATAAGTTGCATGTTTTATCAAAAGTCTTGAACCAAATGAGAGCATGAAAAATAAATAGCCACTTGCCAGTACACGTTGATTGTAATGATCCTCGCTCTCCACAGGTGTTATAAATCAGGAGGAGCATGCCGCGTGACTGAAGGCAGCGCTCGTGTGTTTTGAAGCTTCGCCCGTACGCGCGAAGCATTGATCCAATCTCTTTTGAAGACTATACAACTGTCCAAGTTGAGATGTCTCGACTCTCCCCTATCCAAGGTGTCTGCATACTTTGGTTGTATAAAAGGGGTGTAATGTATGGAACGGCTATCTCATCGACGTTCATTTTGTAATAGAGTCAGTTTGTAGCCCGCGCAGCACCTTTGTATCGAGTCTGTAATATATTCATTATCAATAAAGCTCAAGTTTCTTCTATATAATATGTTCAATTTACTCTGCGCACTCGCTCGTTGTTGTGTCTCGGATAACCTTATGACTATGCCTTGTGCGATCGCAACTTAGGTTCGCATGGCATCACGCCCGGGGGACGACTATCGATTCTACGAAATTGGGACGTGACACAGTCGCCGGCACTTCCCTCGTCGTCCGAGTCCCCACACCCTCGACGAGTTCTGCCACATCGCGGAACCTCTGTTAATGGTAAAAGGGGATAACAAAGGCTCTTAGTGTTCGAGTTTATGCCTAAAAGAGCTTACCTGGTAAACTAAATGTATTTTGGTCATGTTTCCACTTTTTTGGTATGTTGGACATGGTTCTACATTGGTCAGACATGGTACTGTATGGCCAAGATAAGATATGGGCATGACGATACCGACACAACATTTATTTTGTAAAGAAAAAAAGGAAATTTAGGACGTTTTAAGTTCAGTCCGGGGTAAATCTTGGCTCCGCATGTGTCTGGATCAAACCCAAGACCTCTCCGTAATCCCTCACCGGCCCCTACTACCGGGGGATGGGGGCACCCCTTGGTGACAAGATATAGTATAGATATGATTACTGAATTGTCCTTTTTTGAGATTTTAAAATTCCGATTTGATTCAGACCCCTTATTCTAAAATCTGATCCACAAAACATGATAATTTCATCTTCATGTGTGCCTCATCTTTTTCCTTTTTTTCTATACCAATAGAAATTCATTTTTCGATTTTAGCTTTTGCACAAACAGTATGTTCAAAACTAGATCTAAATGAGAATCATAAAGCAAGAGACTCACTGAAGAATCCAGTTCCCATCGAGCTTCTCCGGCTCCTCTGTCGGCGCCAGGGTAGGATTCTTCGCCTCGAGCAGGCTCACCAGCTCGAAGATCTCCCCCCGGACATCCGCAGACACCGTGAATCCGTAGTCCGTCCCGCTGACCATTCCTACCAGCATCCTCTTCAGATCCCCGACCCGGGAGTCCGGCAGCACCGCACTCCCGTTCTCCGGCAACAAGCTGTCTGCGCCTCCTCCTCCTCCCGAACCGTCCTCGTCGACCTGCGGTTCGGGTGGGGAGGGTGCCGCAGCCGGCTCCTCTTCTTCGTCCTCCTCCGGGGGCGTATCACCCGGTGCCGTCCCCGACTCATCCGTGATCGCCCCGGTCTCTTTGTCGGCCGGGGGATCGGGTTGGGGATCCGGAACCTTACGGGTATCGGGCTTCAACGTCTCTCCCTGGTCCGGAGGGGTCGGGGTCTTCCTGGATTGGTCCTTGCGGGAGAAGCTGGTGGCGGAGCTAGGGTTTCTCGGCGGTGGGGGCTTCTTGGCGCCTCCGGGTTCAGGCTTCGGGTTGTAGTTAGGGTTCTTGCGGGAGAAGCCGGAGACTAGGGGCTTCTCCTCAGGGTCAGGTTTTTGTTGGGAGAAGATGGGGTCGAGAGGGTTAGGGATGATACCAGGAAGCCCGGGGAATCCGGGTTTCGGGTCCGGACCCTGATCCGACTTGGCGGCGGAGATGGCGATGGAGTGCTTCTGTAGATTCTTAGGGTTAGGGTTTCTTTGGAGTGGGAGATTTCTAGGGTTTCGGGAGTGGAGGAACGGAGAGAGGAAGAGGAGTGACGCCATGGATGATGCTGCAGAGGAGGAGGAGGAGTGGAGAGCAGTGGCATTTTGAAGCAGAGTGAGTTGGTTCATGTTGGCCACGTGCAACTCCGACTCTCACACTGACAACAAGTAGAAACGTTTTACACGAGAGCGGAATAGTTTTTCCGGATCTCTCTATGCTGGTCATTGACCAAATTTAGTGGTTTTTTTTTTTTTTTTAATTTGCAAGGACATTACAAAAGTTACTCAAAACAACACATTAATTACTAAGGGCCGTCTCTCTTCCTCTCTACCACCGGCATCGCTACCGTTCGCCGCAGAGTTCGGTTGTCCCTGGGTCCACAGCCCGACGCCGACTCCGTCGTCTCACGGACAATGAGCCAGGGCCCGCCCAAAGCTCGTCATCGAACTTGAAAGGGCTACGTTGTGCGAGTCCCGTCTGCTCTGCCTGTGCACATCCGGGTCAGTGCTGCCAAGCAGATGCCGCCATCAACCTCCCTGCTCGATCAACCCCCTACCACACGCATCTTCCCCGCAGAACCCTCGAGCACGACCCTCAAACTCCCCGGTCGCTACAAACTTTCGCCAACCACCAAAGACGCCAGTCTCGCCGAGCCCTATTCGAAGAAGACTGAGCCAATCAGTTCATTTAGGGCTGCCAAAATTTTTGGAAGTCCTAAAAATAACATATTGTCAAAAAAATTGACAATTCTACCTAGTAGGACTGTCAAAAAATTTGACATTCCTGTATATTGATATCAATTTTTTCTTCAGAACTGTCAAACAATTTGACAGTCCAGTATATTGATAGAACTGACAAATATTTTGACAATCCTAAAGAAAAAGTTGGACATTTCCAAGTAATTTTTTCAGTGTCTTATAAAAAAAAATCAAATTATTCTATGTGTATGATTTACCGTGCACCCTTCATCCTTAACTGTTACATTGTATACAGATGTGTGCAAGGCACCCTTTGTCCTCAACTGTACACATTCTCATGCAATCTAACAGTTGAGGAAGAAGGGTGAGCCCAAAACATACAATAATTTCTCGTTTTTGACACCTTAAATATAGGGATTAGTAGGAAACAATATTTTTCTAATGGGTTAATTAGTGTTTATATTATCTCTTTTATACGAGATTAGAGTTTAAGCCCCGAAATATTCAATTTTAGACTCTGGATTTATATTTTTGGTTTCGTTTTATCTATCATACTCTCCTTTTCAGCACGTGTTGGTCGTCGTCTTGTACTCGTCTCATGGTACAATGTAAAGGAAAAAAAAAAGGAAGAAAAAAATTTAGAGTCCAATCTTTCCAATCGGACATATCAGGACTTGAGATCTAAACTTTATAAAATTCACGGTCTAAAGTAGCCTATTTTTAATAGAGGGGTATCCGAATTTTGTAGTCCTAGATACTAAAATTTTGGCGCTTCTGAATATGTACAGCTAGTCTGGAATGAAAAAAAATTAGTGGACTGTCAAAATTTTGTTAGTCTAGTACATTTTCAAATCTGTCAAAGAAAAATTGACATTTCTGAAAACATACTTCTTTTCTTTTGCAGTTGAAGACAGGACTGTCAAAATTGTGACGTCCCCTATCAAAAAAAATATAGTGTCCCTAGTTATTCCCTTAAATTATTATCAAGTATTACAAATTTTGACATTTTTTTTAGAGAATTGTTAAAATTTTGACAGTTTTGTTGTTCCTGCAGTCGGTAGTATGTCAAAATTTTAACAATTTTGACCACTAAAATTGTACTGACCGAGAGGATTTTGCGGTGCCAATAATCCGGAGTATCTTTAGTCCTTGTAGATGAGAAACTCCGTCTAGTAAACAGCTAAATTATCCTTTTTTATTAGACTTTTCATTGGAGCATTCTGACTTCTTGATCGTTTATAATGATTCCTTCCCAGCCCCTCTCTCTCTCTCTCTCTCTCTCTATATATATATATATATATAACAAATTTGTCTTCCTTGGCCCACACGAACACCGACACCGACAGCAACGTGAGTCTCACACACTGATAGCGATTTGGAGTTGAAGTCGTGATACATTAATAAACTTACAAGACCCGGTCTCGGCAAAATAATTGTTCGTCGCAGTTGAATTGGTCAACCTGTGAACCATTAGCTTTTTTTTTAAGGCTAGTTTAATATCGGTCAATTATTTTTTTCTTCAAAAATTCAGTCAATGCGGTCGATCCGGCCGGTCAGACTATCGAACCGTCTCTCCCACTTGGATTTGGAACTGGTTTGACCCTGGTTTTTGACTTTTGACTTTTATTTTGGACTTTTCATGCAATCAAAGTTAATGTTTATTTCTTTAATTATACTATGGTAAATATGTATAACTTTTAAGTAATATATATATGTAATTGGTTCAACTAGGATTAGCTTACCGGTTGGACTGGTTTGACTCACCTTGTCCTAACCCGGTCGATCTCCAATCCGATTTTTAAAACATTGAGTTCATCGTCGATGTGTAATAAAGGAAATTACTAGGGACATTACCAAAAGTGATATGAGCTAGCATATGATAGAGGACATCACTCTTAAGTTGTAAAAGTGTTAGAGGATATCACATATTTGTTAGGGGGGTATCACTAGGGATAAGCGTTATGTTTGTTCGGTTTTAACCGAACAAAAATAGTCAAAACCAAATAAACCGAAATTCTAAAATTTCAAAACCGAAACCGGACCGAAATTAGCCAAAATTGAAACCGGACCGAATAACGATTCGGTTTGTTCGGTTGGACTATTTCTATTGTATAATGTGTAGGGTCCAGCGTTGAAATTGTGGTTAAATGGTATTAAAAATTATAATTTTTACATATTTGTTGTATTTGCGTCCAAAGTTAGCTTAGTTGTTAAATTACCAAAAATTAATTTTAAAATACATAAATAGAATTATTGCTTTAAAAATATAAATATTTTAATTACAACAAATGCATAAAATTGAGAATATTTACATAATTGCACAAGTCTTATTCGGTTTTGGAACGAAATCGTAACACAAAACCGAATAAGAAATTTTAGTATTTTCAAAACCGAAACCGAACTGATTTTTTTTCTTTCTCAAACCGAACCGAATCTTTTATTCGTTCTGGTTTGATTTTCGACTCATCCCTAGGTATCACCATTTCAAATATCCAAACTCTTGTTCTCTCTTCGTCTTCTTCCCACTCGAATATGACAAGTTACCTTCCACTTCTTACTCTCTTCATTTTAATGTATATTTTCTAGATTTTTTCCAAATAAAAATGAAAACAAGAATTTTTAGGATTTTTTTTCCTTTTTAGATTTCAATTAATGTATGTTGAGGATTTATTTTTAACGAATATCATTATGAGTGGTTTTGAACATTATTTTTAAGATATGTAAGCTTTAAAAATCGATACGGTCAAGCTTTAGAAACCGGCAAAATCGAGTTGAGGACGATGAAAGACGAGTTTGGAAGCTTTAGAAATCATTATGGGTTGTTAATTTGATCATCATTTGCAAGGATTGTAAGCTTTAGAAATCGGCAAAGTTGGGCTAGGGCCGACGAAAGACTGTTATGACAATCATATTACATAAACTCGATAACATTTTAAAGTATATTTTGGGTATAAAAAATGACAATTTTTAAAAAATGTGTGTGAAGTCTTCAGTAATTTCCGTAATTAAAAAAAAAAAAAAAAAAAACAACAACAACAACAACAACAACTAAGTTACAACTTAAGAAGTTACGTTAGAAGATGGGGCAGCCATCCACCACCACCCCTCGCGCGGCCGGGCAACGGGCCAGCTCGCAGTGCTCCCCCCGCACGCCCCACCAGCCGACGCTCCTGTCCTCCGTCGTCAGCGCGAAGTACAGCAGCACCCCCCATGAACGCCACCCCGGCGTCCAGTGCGGTGGACAGGATGTAGTCTGCCACCACCCCTTCCTGTACCGGAACACGAAGAAGTTGAACGCGGTGCCGACCGCGATCCACGAGTTGAAGTTCAGCGCCGTGGCCGGAGGCATCGACGCCGTGGACCCCAGGAGCACCAGGAGGTTGATCTTCGGGACCCATGCATTGCCCGGGCGGGCCCTGTGGAGCAGCCACACGAGGGCCGGCCCCGCGGCACCCGCGAGGAAGAACCAGTTGAGCGCCCCGTAGTTGCCGAGCGGCCCGAAGATCCGCCTCAGCCCCAACAGCCCCAGATGACCGACGCGTCGAAGAAGACCCGGTCCCCTGGGGCACGTCCACGGGCTGTTCGGAGGCAGGCGCGCGTCGTCGCGGATGTCCTCGATGGAGCCACCACGCCACGCCGCCGAGGTTGATCGTGCCCGCGATGATCGTCCCTACAAACTGCACGCAAGCAAAAGAGTTAACATGTAAGATGTTCAGGTTTGCTACGTAAGTAAGATTTTAGAAACAATTATACTATTTGGCTCCCAAAATATTTGGATGATGTCATCTCTCATTACGTGGCATCTGACATGACAGATACATAACAGCTGACATTACAAATTTTAACCCACAAAATTAATAACCCAATTTTTTTTAATGTTAATGTTAATATTAATATTAATGTTAAGGTTAATTTTAATGTTAATTATCATATTAATTTATTAATTTACTATTAATTGTAATTTAATATTAATTTTATTGTTAAATTTTGCCATGTCAGCTACCATGTCAGCAACCATGTCATCTGCCACATAATGGGAGATGGCATCACCCAAATTTTTTGGGAGCCAAATAGCATTTTTGTTTTTTCTTTCTTTTCTTTCTGTTATATGATAACTAAACGTAATACCAAGAGACAAGTCACTTAGTCAAATATAAAAAAAAAAATTTGGTGTAGTAGCTGTCAAAATTCTCTCACCTAATTTTGTCGCTCTAATAGTCTGACGCTCTCAATCTTCTCTACCTCTCCATCTTTGTCAATTTCTCTCTTTTTTCTCTTTGTGTGTGTTTAAATAAGTTACAATTTTATTTTTTGGTTTGGAACATCTTCACTTTTATTAGTATTCTGTTTTGACATATTATTTTGGATATAATATTTTGTTTATTATTATTTTTTTGAAATTTTTATCGATAAATAATATTGGATTATCATGGATAAAAAAATATTTATATGAACATTAAGCTTTAAGAGCACTATTTTTAGAGTTCGTCTCAGGTCTCAAAAATTTAAAGTCTGACACTGCATGACGATTGACTTATGTAGAAAAAATAATCCTATTACTATCAGGATTACTAAATATTAGCTAAATCCTACGAGTAAAGAATATCACGATAGTATAGACAACTTCAAAAGCATACCTTGTAGTACACTAGCGCCAATTTAAATACTTTATTGAAAGTTAGGGTGCCAAAATCGAGCAGTGAAAAGTTAAGGTAACAAAAATGACTGAACGTTATAGTTGGAGTAGTGGTGAGCATTATTCGATTTTAGACCGAAAATCGAACCTAACAAGAGATTCGGTTCGATTTTAAAAAAATTCGACTGAGTTTCGGTTTTGAAAATATTAAATTTTTTTATTCGGTTTTGGTCCACAACCGAATAAAAAAATTATATATATATATATATATATATATATATATATATATATATATATATATATATATATATATATATATATATAAAGAGAGAGAGAGAGAGAGAGGTATATTTAGTTATTATATATATTAATAAAAAAAAGCGAAAATAAACCAAAAATTCGAATAAACCGAAAATCGAAACGATTTATTCGGTTTGGTTTGTTCGGTTATGGGCCATTTTGGTTCGGTTTTGTTCATTCGATTTTCGGTCCAATTCAATTTTTGCTTATTCGGTTCGATTTCGGTTTTGTTTATTCGATTTTCGGTCCAATTCAATTTTTGTTTATTCGGTTCGGTTTTAACCCAATTAACCGAATGCTCACCCATAAGTTGGAGTACGGTTAGCATAAATTGACCCCCCAAGTTATGATAGTTAGGAATATCAAGATAGGATACCTGGACCAAGAACATGGATCTGGGAGGGATCTTCATATAATGTCCGAGCTTGAAATCAGCGAGGAAGGAAACAGCTTGAGCCATGCTCATGTAGCCGTACACTTTGAAGCAGACGTTCGATGTGGGCTTCCCCGGCTGTATAAGACCGATCGCGTATTCCGTGACATTGTTCAGGCCTGGAGTCTGCGTTCTTGCAAGCGATCGCGACAAGTTAGTTCGCAAGAACGAACCCGAGAAAGCCAAATAACGACTGCTGATCGACTGTTTTTTCGATTTCGTCTACCTGGTTGGTGGTTGCGGTTACGATGCTGATGGGCAGGGCGAAGACGAAGGCGATGGCGCAGGCAAAGATGAGCCCCCACCATGGGAGCTGTACTTGGTGCTTCAAGAGCGTAGTGAGGAGCAGAGAGACTAGGGGGTGAGCATTCAGTTAATTCGGTTCAAACCGAATCGAATAACTGAAAATCGAATTGGACCAAAAATGGAATAAGCAAAACCGAAACCGAACCGAAATGACCTATAACCGAATCAAACCGAACCGAATTAAATCGGTTCAGTTTTAGGTAAATTTGGTTTATTCGATTTTTCGGTTCATTTGCGCTTTTTTTTTTGTTAATATATATAGTAACTAAATATACCTAGATATATTTAGTATATACCTATATATATAGTATATACATACGCGCGCGCGCACACACACACGCACGCACTCACGCACGCGCGCACGCACACACACACGCACACACACACACACACACATATATATATATATATTTTTTCACACACACACACACACACACACACACAGATATACCAAAAAAATTTATTCGGTTTTCGGTTTTGGACTGAAATCGTAACCTAATACCGAAACCGAATAACAAAATTTAGTATTTTCAAAACCAAAACCGAACGAGTTTTTTTTTAAAACCGAACCGAATCTCTTTTCGGTTAGGTTTGTTTCGGTTTTCGGTCCAAAACCATTATTCCTAAGAGAGACTGCAAATGTTGTAATAAGAAGCAAGAAGAACTCCTTGCAAAAAAAAAGAAGAAGAAGCAAGAAGAACCACCATTGTGGTATGTCTGGGTATTTCTTCATCAAACTTGTGTGGATGTCTTTCTTTTCTTTATATGAATTCCGTAACCTGTCGTATATTTCCCTGCCAAAAAATATTCAATGGTAATTACTAATTACACGGGAAAATCAAGTCAAGTACATAATCACAGATAGATCATGAGCATACGCTGTTTGTGAAGGACGAGAGATGAATGGCTTAACTAAGAACTTGCTTAATTATGGCTTCCTATTCGTTTTGCTTTAATTGCATATGTTTTCCTAGGATTCATCGATCTTTCTAGACTTCGTGTTCTTCGGATACATGGATAGTCGTCGTCCTCAAGACCTCAAGATATTGAATAGCAAGCTTAAAAGTTGTTGTTTCTATGCTTATTTCTATCATTTAACCTGTTATTAGTATCTATGTTGCACGGACATAGCAAAATGGTTTGTATCCATATTGTGTATGTACTTGTGTCTATGTTGTATTGGTGCAGCATAGGACCTTTGTACCTTTTTGAAAATGTCCGTATCCCGTAGCATATTATGTTGTCCGTGTCGTATTGGTGTAGCACTGGTCGCTACCTTTGTACCTATCTGAAAATGTCCGTATCCCATATCATATTGTGTCTGTACTCGTGTCACTGTCGTATTGGTGTAGCATAGGTAACTATCTTCGTACCTATTTCGAAAATATCAGTATCCCGTATCATATTGTGTCCGTACTCGTGTCAGTGTCGTATTGGTTCAACATAGGTAACAATCTTTATACTATTTGAAAATTTCCGTATCCCGTATCATACTGTGTCCGTACACGTGCAGCATATATAACTACCTTTGTACGTGTTCGAAAATGTATCGTATATAGTGTCTTTACTTGTGCAACATAGATTACTAGCGCTATCATCAAGAAAGCTTACATCAGGCATACTGAGTAATTGATCTTCAGGTATCCTCATGCCTAGGAGTTTAACTTAATTTTAGCAAAGATATATTTCAATGAGGTACTAGAATTTTGCATTTAACTTCATTCATTAGCAAATCCAAACTGAAAGTGTCATAGTTTGAATTATAATCGAGACAAAGAGCATACCTTCCATGGAAAAAGGCCACATGTGTCAATGTAGCAGCAATGGTGGCGAAACCGAAGCCATATGTCAGAGCAAAGAACATGCTCAGGTTGATTGTCACGCCCCGAACCGGAATCACCCGAATCATCGTCCTCGCAGGGGGCGTGATGCCGCACGAGCCTGGAGTTGCGCTCATGCAAGGCAAGATGACAAGTTCGCAAATGGTTATCTTTTAAGTTGATATTCACAAAGAAAGGAAACAGAGTATACGAAACAAATCTCTTTATTGATATTCGAAATCAGATTACAAAGGCTTTCGATAGCCCAACGGGATTTGCCAGATTGGCTACAACACTCAGGTTCTCTCTTGCCCACAAAGGATTTCATCGTTCCATACATCATGCCTTCTATATCTCGGCCGCATCAATCCTGTCGCGAGTCCGAGCATCAATGCGATCGCACGCTTCAATACGCTTCGGCCTTCCAAGGCTCAACGCGTTCAAGCAACGCTTCGCCGCGAGCCATCCATTTCATACACCCTGCATGAAGCTGGTGGGCGATCAGTACGTTCGTTCTCGCATGTACTGAAGCAAAGATCATCTTCCAAACCGACATTTGTAATATTTATGTTGAATCATGCAACTTAGCTTATAATCTTGCTATGTTCTCCTTAGGGTCAATTTCATGGCATATTCAAAAGCGTAAAGCATGTTAGCATAGCAAGCATGTTATCGAATTTGAATAGGCAAGCAAGCAATCCCGTGTTTGATTTGTGGCGCGACTTACCAAGCCGACGCACTCGTCCTTGCCCGACGCAAGGTGAATACGCCTATCAGATTTCCCTGTCATGTTATAGTGCTCTCTATGTAGATCTACACACGCACGATATGAGTGTACCTTGCGCTTTCGACCCAGGATCCGTCCATGCAGGATATACGTATACCTTGCACTTCCAACCCATCGCCCTTAACTATATGAAGGTCACTAGCTTTCCGGGCTAGAATGGACTTATACTCATCGAATCGAAAACATAAAACGATGTTAACTCTGTGCGGTTGCTAACCAACATCAGAGGCCACCGAAATAATCGCAGCATATTGGCTTATCACATTCACCAGAAGGTAGCTACCCGTCTGAATGAAGTGCACCAACAATACTCAAACGAAATCCCTCCTAGGCCGAACGGTCCCAGCGCCCTGGCGCGCCGCGTTCGAGGGAATGCCCATGCACGGGCTTTTATATTCTTTAAGTCCATTTGACCATGCAACGCATCTTATCTTTCATACAACCAAGCAAGTTCGCTTATCTCTATTTCAATTGGCGCAATGCCTCAATGTTCACGTCGAACGCCCAAAGGCCATGATCATTTCGAAGGCACCATGCCGCGTCGACAGTTATGTCATATCCGTGCCACAACTGTTCTTCTCGTCGCAACGACGCTATCTTTTGTAAGTATTGTGCAGCTGCGCACATTCGCCGTCTTTTGTGATCTCGTGCACGTAGGCACGTTTCGACCGTATTTTAAATGTTCTATAACTTAGCATTCAATGTTCGGGGCTTGCGCGCTAGGGCGCTCGCCTATTGTCTTTCAATGTTCTAGCCGTTCTAACTCGTACGCGAAGGCACGGTATGGTTCGTGCACTAAGGCACTCGCCGATTACAGTTATCCCATGTTCTTACGGCTTGCGCACCGAGGTGCTCGCCTTTGCGATATTCGATGTTTTGTAGCGACTCGTGCATTTGATGCACGTTTTATTTCAATTGTACTAACTTAGTGTTCGACACACACTATGATTTATCTCCGATCGAACCACGCCCGTGGCGTCGATAGGTTAACTTCGCATACAATGATATATTTGACTTATCGAATGAAGGAGTAAAAAGAAGTCAATCCTCCCACCTTGAGTCGATACGCCTTCGTCGTTTTGTCGAGCCGATGCAGCTCGATTTCCCAACTTCGTTGCACGGCCACTCTCCTGACTTAGCCATTCGAGCACTTCGTGCTTTATTGAATTATACGTCCAATTCACCTTAGCGTGCCCAAGTCTCAGCCCGTCGCAAGGCGTCGATTTGGTTCCGCGGACCCCTTACTAAATATTGCCGAAGATCGACCTCTAATATTTTTGCGTCAAAGTATAACCTACACACGAAGCCAACTAAAATTAATACTTGTGTCGATTCGGACTTGCGCCTTGGTCGATTCGATTTCTTAGAATCTTCGAGCCGATTCAACGCACTTATCCTTCGGGGCAACGCGGCGCTTCGCATCGATTCACTCGATGCATTCTTTCGGGACAAGGCAACTCTTCGCATCGACTTAGTTCGATGCATTGCTCGGGACAACGTAACTCTCGTATCGATTTGCATCGATACATTTCCTTGGGTCAATGCGACTCGCTGAGTCAACGCTTTAGCGTAATGCACCGTGCGGAGCGGGGCATTACAGAATATACCACTCAAAACAAGGTTCGCCCTCGAACCGAAACCAACACTCCGACTAAGTGTTGTATAGATCGTTTCACGATCTCGTCCCATCGAAGTTGTTCTGTTTCATGCTATCTCGCAAGCTTTTCACTAACATTTCAAAGTCCTCCCTGCAGCTCGATTTGAATTTGGATACAACTCGATTTGGATTCGTACCTATATTCAAGGCGTCCCGAAGATATGTGTATTTCGACCAAGTCCAGTCGTAGCAAATTGGAACAAAGCTGACAGGCAAATTTCAATCCTATGCTTGCCATTTCGTACTCTCGATCGGACTTATCCTTAGCAACCGTTCTCAAATTTTCATCGCATACGTATATTGATACATACGTGATTCATTCAATAAGGTCGCTGCATGCGACGCGATTCAAAATCGTATATCTCATTTCGTATGTTTCATCGGGACTACCAACTCTATGCGTCACGTTAAGCCGTCGCGCATCCAATCGCAACGATCCTCCACAACGCCTTGTGTTCGACGTCACTATCCAACGATTTCTGAACTATGGCTACGCAACTTGTCTCGATACGATTTCCTTGTTGACTTGCAAACGCATCAACATTCAGGACTATGTCCGCTAGGTGACTTACCTAGACACCATGCTCAAATCCTTCCGACGCAAGTTTAAATTGACATTGCACAAAGGCCACAATCTATCCGACATGACAGTTTACGTCGAGGCGACGATGTTCAAGACAACGATCGCCTTGACACGAAAGTCTTTTACGATGCGCCTTTACGTTCGATTTTCTAACGAGTAGGAATTCACTAGCCAAATTCCCAACTCATCCGTCTCGCAACACCGAATCTAAGTTCGATTCACGCAAGCTTAATTGCAAAGTGAATCTGATTCTAACGACATGACTCATAAGTTATTCCCTTACCGTTCCCTCTCGTGCATAGCACGTTTCTCGCAATCGTCTACTCGCATCACCAAGTTCGTTGGTGAAGTTTTCATTCGATCATCGACCAACATAACTATTCAAGCATTCATCCGATGAATACTCAAACTCTAACTTATCATTCGCAATCGAAAGTTGTTCCAACAATTCTCGATCGCCTAGACTTAACGTCAACAAGCATCGTGTTATGTTTGTTATTGGTGCAATCTCATATACGATATCGCATGGGTCATCTTACGGTCTGCAGTATTCAATTTGATTTGGCGGTCAAGTCTTCTAGGGTCAGCTGCCCCGAAGCTATGCTCGATAATTGTGGATCATCACCGGAGGACAGTTTACTACGAACCATGCTATATCTTATTTCGGAGCCAAATCACGTTCCGACAATTTCTACGCGACTATCCAATCCGTACATAACCATTTCTATCGGCGCAACTGATGTGCAACTAGCCGCCGACTAACTCATGCACTACCGTTGATAATTCCGCAATTTATGAAGCATCCACTCGTATCGAGTTCGAGTCCATCTTATTTCGCGGATCGACACACGAGATACTATACGCATCGAGCAATTGTCGATGACTTATAGTCTCGTCTTGATTAATCACAAGTTCATGACCAACCAGTTCGTTCCTTCTCGTATTGCTATTTTCGAAAGTTTCGATAACATATGCCTACTCTGTCGTATTGCTCATATCGTGCTCACATTTCCTTACGTATAGATCTCGATACGCCGTATCAATTTCGATAGCGTAAGGGTCGACTTCGAATCCGTTTCAACGTCAACTTAACTCGCATCGCATACATCCGAGTTCGCAACGAACTTTCCCATACGCAACAACTCGTTCTCCGATACACCGCATCCCGCTATACTTTGATCGCGTAACTGAGCTACCGATTATCCAACATCGAACCCTCGAGTCATACGATCTTGCCCTCTAAGTTTCGCGTGTTTTTCAGTCAAACTCAAATGAGTATCGCCGTAATGTATCCAATAATTTCTTAGGCACGACTACTCGCGTCAACCAACTCTTCACCGAAGTCGCATATCGTGCGATCCGATTATAGTTCGTCTCGCCCAGCGTTTCTATCGAGATCGCACAAGTCGTACGACTCGATTACCATTCGCGTATTCTAACATTTTCGTTGAGATCGTAAGTTATACGATCCGACTATAATTCGCATCGTCGAACATTTTCATCGAGCTCGCGAGTTATGCGGTTCGATTACAACGGTTCAAGTTTCATACCCCGTCGATCCGATTGTTGCCTCAAGGCATAATCGCTTTGCTAGTCTCGGTCGTTCGACCAACTTATAACTTTCGTCCAACGTATCATTTATTGCTACGTATCTCGCCTTATCGTCCCAACCGATTTTCGAAGAACACTTGCATCAACATGCCGTCGCACAAATTTTCAATCGAGTCTCGATGCTATCCCGTCCGTTACGGACAAACCTTCCGCAATTTTCACAATGTGTCGATGCAATTTATCGTACAAGTGGTATTGCATATACCACTCGAAATCGAGCCATTCATTGCATCGGTGGTATGCTATATACCACCCGGAAATCAAGTTACTTCCGTCGTAACGTACTCTTTACGAACCGACGATCTCTTCCGACTCACGATTTCTGCAGTGATCGTGCTTAATCACAATCGTAACTTTGATTTGAATCAAATCGAACGCAACTCGGCCAATGCATTCATTTGCCAATACAAGCTCGGTGCACAACCGAACCGATTTCGTCTCTCGATTTATAACGTTTGTTTTCTTCCGTTGCATCTCATGCAGCGATTACTTTGATACGCGTTGCACCACGTGCAATAATTTTACTTTCGACATGCGTTGCACCACGTGCAATAGTTTACTTTCAATACGCATTGCACACCGTACAACGATTTATTTTCGATATTTACCGCACCTCGTACAACGATTTCCTTTCAATACGCATTGCACATCGTACAATGATTTTATTTTCGACATTCAAAGTCAATGCTCAAATTCGTTCAACACATTCGATATTGACTTATCGCTTTTCATCGTAACGCACATTCGAAATCGATATGTGAATCCGTTCAACACATTCCATATCAACTTTCTTCGACTTTTCAACGCATCATTTACAATTACCGCGTGGCAATTGCTGTAGCAACATTCCACGACTTTCATTGTATCGATGCAACCAACGTTTCTCATATCGATCGTTGCAACCAACGAACATCTCGATTTACAATTCACGACGTGTTGCATCCACGGCAACAAATTCTCGAATTCATATCTCGCAACTTGTTGCACTTTTCGCAACAAACCTTTCCCGACTTTTTCGTAACACCATGTAATTTCCAAACAACACGCGGCAAAATTACATGGTTGTATTAGACTTATTGTATGAAACATCCAGTGCGGCATCGAGTAGAGTGAAGAGTGGTTTCGATTGGTGGTGGGCAACTTTTCGAATGGAGATGAAGCAAACGTCCAGAGGAAATTGAGCCTAGAGCTCTGATACCAATTTGTCACGCCCCGACCCAGAATTGTAGTACCCCATCCCGCAAAGTCAATCGGAGGAATCGAAACACCGACGGCGTTCGGCCTTAGCCTTGCAACGGCTTGCTCGGAGACATCGCTCAGGTGGGGTAGTTTCGGTGAACTTGCCTCATCTTTGCCTTCACATAATAAAATGCATGTTTTCAACTTGCACAATAGGCTTAATAATAAAAGAGACGAATCCACATAGCTAAGGGAATAATCTCGACGGTTTGAATCGAGTTAGAACATGGAAAACGTCCCACGGTCGGCTTAGAGTTGGTGCACGGCGTGCTTTGAAAATGACACTCGATCCTTCGTCCCGTGGCTTGGAAGAAGAAAAGTTGGTCTTCGGTGCAAAAGCTGAGAGTTAGCCTAAGTCATAGGCGTCGTCGGCACAAATGCTTGCTAAAGCATGCACGGTCCTGTCCTGCAAGGCTTGGCATAGCCTTTGCTCGTCCCTTGGGTTATGTTGTAGGCTTGAATGAGTTAGGTAAAGTTATGCCGGTCGACCTAAGCTATTCTACGTGCTGTCCCGCTCATTCTGCGGTTGTCAAGATAAATAGTCCCACGACCCCAAGGCCCATCATATGAAGTATGACTTAGGCGATAGCGTTGCGTAGAACACGAGTCGGTTTAAGGCACGAGCCACGGTTGGTTTATTGGAAAGTTAGCCACGGTCTGTTGGTACTTAAAGAAACACGTTATGTTCAAGTTAAGTTGGAAGGCTATGCAGTAGCCGTTCCCTGAGTTCAAAGAACGTTAAGTCTAAGCGATGGTTAGTCGCCGAAAGGAAATATGTCGGGACTGTGGTTCAGTCGCCGAGGCAACCCTGGTTATGGGCTCTGCAAAGGAAGTACGAAAAGTGGAAAGAGTAAAACAAAGGAACTGTGATAATAATGAGACCATGCATTACGTTAAGTCTAGAAGTTAGCGTAGGCGCGTGGTCATGGACGACTTGTCGACAAGGGGCAGTTCTTCGAGCGGCAACCCGGGGCCACGGGACCGACTCGGCCTAGGAAGAACTGATTATAGCCGAGCTGGGTAATAGGCAACGCTGGAAAGGCAATTGGTAGTACGGGGACTTGTATCGAGGATCGCAACCGGCGGTGCAGGGGTCCCGTTTGCCAGGCTATATCCAAAATGGCTATCAGCTAGTGACCTTTCATATAGATGTGTCGGCACGGGCGGCAATCTGCGTGTGTGCCTTTGGATTGAGTTGAATATGTATGAGTTAAAAAGACACAATGTCTGAGCCTAAGATTTGGCTACAGCGAAGGCGACGTGCTTCGGCACGAGATGTAGCGTCGAGTGTTAAGTTGTTGGCATAGAGTTTGTATGAGTTAGGCTTGAACTGTTGCGAGTTAAGTCGAAAAGGGCCGTAGGGCAAGTGTTGTGAAGTTACGTTGAGTTATTGGGCACGGCCTCGAAATATGAGGCACGGCCGCGTTGTCACAACACAAGTGTAGGCGAGACTAAGCAAGGAGGCACTGCCTCGGAGATATTGAAGCACGAATCGAGTTATGGCACGACCGAGTCGTTACGTCCCAGAGTTTGGCACGAAAGATAAGTATAAGTCGGTGCGTCGACAATACAAGCACGAGAAAGGTCTAGAGGCAAGGAAATGGAGTCCTTTGTGTAGTTGTGTCCCTGATTTTGGTCGTAAGGCGAACACGACTTGATAGGTTAACGTTGTTGGCACGAGGAGTAGTCTAGAGACAAAGTATGAGTTAACGTTGACATTGTAAGCACGGGATGGTTCCGATACACAAGTTGCGCTAAGGCGCCGGTCCTAAAACTGATCCTAAGGTAAGAATAGAAAGACAATCGTAAAAGGGTTTATGTTGCACAAAGTAAATAAAATGTGTAGGTTTTGTATGGGTGGACGAGGAGCTCACTCCACCAGTATAGTGGTACTGACACCCACATAGTATTTCATGTGCAGGCACAGGTAGAAGCTCGTGGCGTGGAGCTCGCTTGGATGCGTCGAGGCACGGAGTTTCCTTAGCGATTCGAAGCGTGTGGCCGCATGGAGTGAAGACTTATACAGGACATAATGTATGGACATCGCCTTCCGAAGCTTCCACTGGATTCAAGTATTGTATCGAGAGATAAGAGAGAGCAGAGTGACTTGTAAATGAGAGAAAAGTGAGCACGAGAGACATTGTAATTTGGCCTTGTACCCACAGATGTAATCTTGTATTCAATATCAATAAAGAGATTCTTTTGAATGACTTGTGTTCATGTGTTCTTCTTTAAATTCTGCTGTAATGTATTCAATGTTTCTGCTTGGGACTTCTGTGCGACGACCCCGTGTAATCGGCCGTTATGAAACTGCCTTGCACGAGAGCAATCTAGGCTCGTGCGGCATCATGCCTTAGCGAGGACGATCGCTCTTACGGGAGCGGGGCGTGACATAATGGTATTAGAGCACGACTTTACGTCCTTGGACCGTCGATTGAATTCTTTAACTTCGATGTTTCCGCAAAACTCTGTTGCTTCCGCAAGTTGTTTTCGTTGGTGCGCTCTCTCTCAAGTGTCCCTCGGCATGTCCATACAATAAGTCTAAATATTTCCGAAAGCTCGTACAAGCGTTCAACCAAACGCATCGATAGGCGACGGCCTTTGTGCCGAACGGTGTCGAACTTGACTCGATAGAAAATATATGCTAAAGTTATCATGTCGCGTGCGTGCCTAATTAGTCCAACGTCGACCCTAGCAATTGAGCGTGCAAACTCGGAATATAGTCCGTACGGGATGGCTATGCATACGGCCTTTTGGCTAAGTTGTGTTTCGCGTCGCGCACCTCGACCTTTTGGTGCAAACGAGTCGCGAGCGATATTAAGTATCGTTCGGTCGGGAACGGAGATGCACTTAGAGTGTCTATCGATAGGAACACTATCGGACTAACGCTTAGGCATACACGGAAGATTGATTTGGATTTCGAGGAAATAGTGCGAACGACTTAGTGCGTCGATACGACGCGAGTGACTACGCTAGTGATTCGTCGAACGAATTTGAAGGATGTCTTAGCGCATGACGCGAACGTGATTGAGGACTAGATCGTATGGCTTGAATCCGAGTGGTGTATGTGATAGGTTCGGAGAAGAATAAGAATGAGTGTCGACGACTAGTCGAGTGGCTCGAATCCGAGTGGTGTATGGTTTGTCTTGGAAATTGTTCGAGTGAATATTGTGGATTACGATTATGTCGGTGAGGCGATGCGATCGCGCAAAGCCTTAGAACGCGTCACGCTTAGTTGGTCGTGACTTCGAATGTCCCGAACGAGCATCTCGTTCGGACAACTTGTGAATGAGCAACGCGAGTTAGAAAACAATTCGGAACGATGAATGAAAATGAATGGTCTTGATCGAGGAAACATAGAGGATCGCGCGTGCGATATCGGATTGATGCAAATGAAATGTAACTTGAGTTTTGAATAACGATCTTGAAACGAGCTTGAGGAAAAGCGACTGAACTTGATCTTGAGTATTGAGAAAATTGTGGAATATCCAACTCGAACAACAGCATCAACGCACGACTCGAAATTGGTTGCAAAGGAAGATCGTCAGGTTACGCATATCGTCGATGGTATTGAGACGTATCAAAGATCGATATGCGATAACTCGGGGGTACTCTGACTCGGCAAATGACGATCGTGCAAATGTCATTGTTCTGATGGATGCTATAATCGGAATGTTAAAATGTGTCGAGGAAAAGATAGACTTGGCTCGAGGATTTTCTAAGTTGAACGAATGACGATCGAACTTGGCTTGGATGGAAACTGGAATGTTTGGATTTGCTTTGTCGATAACCACAATGTTGACGTTCTTGTCTTATGCGAGCGCTACTCCAGCCTCGCACATGCGTCACGCTGATTAGGGCGATCACTCTGCGTGAGCGCTGGTATAGTGATTCATACAGCGGGAGTGGTCGAACTTGCACGGTACGACAATTTGTGTTTCGACTTGTGGTTTGACGTGAAGATGGACTCGAGATTGAATTGGTGTGCTTGTCGATTGAACTTGAGGATTGAGTAGGTCCAATCTGTGTATCGAGAATGAATGAGTCTAAACTCAAACAAGAGTTACGCTCCGATGAGAATGATTATTCCGCGGGAGCGTTGTATGGTGATTCATGAACCACCGCGTATTATCGAACTCGCGTGAGATTGGGGCGCAATGTATTGTCGAGCAAGATGACCTCGTGATCGAATACATGAATTGGTTAGAATTGGTGAATTGAAAGGATTTGAATGTACGCAACGCGTGCCGTAATGCGAATTAGGTGATCGTGCTCGATGTTTAGAAATCTGAGTGACGCGAGCTTGGGTAGAAAACCTCGTACTACCAACTATGGTTTGACCCTAGGATTGGGGTCAGTGTTGGCATTATTGTTGGGGAACTATGATTCCAATCCTGACATTGACTTAGCCTCGAAAAGAAATAGCCTAGCGGTTAGGCGAGACGCCCTGTTCCAAGTGTTAGCAATCGAAAGATTGATCTTAAGGATTGGCATGCATGGATAGCCTGAATTATGAATATAAAAAACCCTGCTCACGAGACTCGGCTGACATGCATATATTTCAGGGACGCTTGGGTATGTGCACGATACGACTCGAGTAAGAATGACAAATTCTTTATCATGCGGCTTGGTTGAATGCATGTATTTTGGGGACGCTTGGAATGCGTGTACGATCCAGCCAAGTGATATAACGAGTTCAAGCAAGGCTTGAAAGATAGGAGTGGATCGAGATCTTGAAATCGTGATAAAGAAAAGATTGATAATAGTACGAGCGTGGCTCGGAATCGAAGGAACGCGTAGGTGTGTGCGTACGATTAAGTCTTGGCCATAGAAATGGTAGGATGACTTGCCTTCAGGAAAGTCTCGAGGACGAGACTTGTTCTGAGTGGTGTATGTTGTAGTGCCCCGTCCCGCAAAGTCAATCGGAGGAATCGAAACGCCGACGGCGTTCGGCCTTAGCCTTGCAACGGCTTGCTCGGAGACATCGCTCAGGTGGGGTAGTTTCGGTGAACTTGCCTCATCTTTGCCTTCACATAATAAAATGCATGTTTTCAACTTGCACAATAGGCTTAATAATAAAAGAGACGAATCCACATAGCTAAGGGAATAATCTCGACGGTTTGAATCGAGTTAGAACATGGAAAACGTCCCACGGTCGGCTTAGAGTTGGTGCACGGCGTGCTTTGAAAATGACACTCGATCCTTCGTCCCGTGGCTTGGGAGAAGAAAAGTTGGTCTTCGGTGCAAAAGCTGAGAGTTAGCCTAAGTCATAGGTGTCGCCCGCATAAATGCTTGCTAAAGCATGCACGGTCCTGTCCCGCAAGGCTTGGCATAGCCTTTGCTCGTCCCTTGATTTATGTTGTAGGCTTGAGTGAGTTAGGCAAAGTTATGCCGGTCGACCTAAGCTATTTTACGTGCTGTCCCGCTCATTCTGCGGTTGTCAAGATAAATAGTCCCACGACCCCAAGGCCCATCATATGAAGTATGACTTAGGTGATAGCGTTGCGTAGAATACGAGTCGGTTTAAGGCACGAGCCACGGTTGGTTTATTAGAAAGTTAGCCACGGTCTGTTGGTACTTAAAGAAACACGTTATGTTCAAGTTAAGTTAGAAGGCTATGCAGTAGCCGTTCCCTGAGTTCAAAGAACGTTAAGTCTAAGCGATGGTTAGTCGCCGAGAGGAAATATGTCGGGACTGTGGTTCAGTCGCCGAGGCAACCCTGGTTAGGGGCTCTGCAAAGGAAGTACGAAAAGTGGAAAGAGTAAAACAAAGGAACTGTGATAATAATGAGACCATGCATTACGTTAAGTCTAGAAGTTAGCGTAGGCGCGTGGTCATGGACGACTTATCGACAAGGGGCAGTTCTTCGAGCGGCAACCCGGGGCCACGGGACCGACTCGGCCTAGGAAGAACTGATTATAGCCGAGCTGGGTAATAGGCAACGCTGGAAAGGCAATTGGTAGTACGGGGACTTGCATCGAGGATCGCAACCGGCGGTACAGGGGTCCCGTTTGCCAGGCTATGTCCAAAATGGCTATCAGCCAGTGACCTTTCATATAGATGTGTCGACACGGGCGACAATCCGCGTGTGTGCCTTTGGATTGAGTTGAATATGTATGAGTTAAAAAGACACAATATCTGAGCCTAAGATTTGGCTACAGCGAAGGCAACGTGCTTCGACACGAGATGTGGCGTCGAGTGTTAAGTTGTTGGCATAGAGTTTGTATGAGTTAGGCTTGAACTGTTGCGAGTTAAGTCGAAAAGGGCCATAGGGCAAGTGTTGTGAAGTTACGTTGAGTTATTGGGCACGACCTCGAAATATGAGACACGGCCGCGTTGTCACAACACGTGTAGGCGAGACTAAGCAAGGAGGCACTGCCTCAGAGATATTGAAGCACGAATCGAGTTATGGCACGACCGAGTCATTACGTCCCAGAGTTTGGCACGAAAGATAAGTATAAGTCGGTACGTCGACAATGCAAGCACGAGAAAGGTCTAGAGGCAAGGAAATGGAGTCCTTTGTGTAGTTGTGTCCCTGATTTTGGCCGTAAGGCGAACACGACTTGATAGGTTAACGTTGTTGGCACGAGGAGTAGTCTAGAGACAAAGTATGAGTTAACGTTGACATTGTAAGCACGGGATGGTTCCGATACACAAGTTGCGCTAAGGCGCCGGTCCTAAAACTGATCCTAAGGCAAGAATGGAAAGACAATCGTAAAAGGGTTTATGTTGCACAAAGTAAATGAAACGTGTAGGTTTTGTATGGGTGGGCGAGGAGCTCACTCCACCAGTACAGTGGTATTGACACCCACATAGTGTTTCATGTGCAGGCACAAGTAGAAGCTCGTGGCGTGGAGCTCGTTTGGATGCGTCGAGGCACGGAGTTTCCTTGGCGATTCGAAGCGTGCGGCCGCGTGGAGTGAAGACTTATACATGACATAATGTATGGACATCGCCTTCCGAAGCTTCCGCTGGATTCAAGTATTGTATCGAGAGATGAGTGACTTGTAAATGAGAGAAAAGTGAGCACGAGAGACATTATAATTTGGCCTTGCGCCCACAGATGTAATCTTGTATTCAATATCATTAAAGAGATTCTTTTGAATGACTTGTGTTCATGTGTTCTTCTTTAAATTCCGCTGCAATGTATTCAATATTTCTGCTTGGGACTTCTGTGCGACGACCCCGTGTAATCGGCCGTTATGAAACTGCCTTGTACGAGAGCAATCTAGGCTCGTGCGGCATCACGCCTTAGCGAGGACGATCACTCCTACGGGAGCGGGGCGTGACAAGAATCACCCGAATCATCGTCCTCGCAGAGGGCGTGATGTCGCACGAGCCTGGAGTTGCGCTCGTGCAAGGCAAGATGACAAGTTATTAAATGGTTATCTTTTAAGTTGATATTCACAACGAAAAGAAAACAGAGTATACAAAACAAATCTCTTTATTGATATTCGAAATCAGATTACAAAGGCTTTCGATAGCCCAACGGGATTTGCCAGATTGGCTACAACACTCAGGTTCTCTCTTGCCCACAAAGGATTTTACCGTTCCATACATCATGCCTTCTATATCTCGGCCGCATCAATCCTGTCGCTAGTCCGAGCGTCAATGCGATCGCACGCTTCAATACGCTTCGGCCTTCCAAGCCTCAACGCGTTCAAGCAACGCTTCGCCGCGAGCCATCCATTTTCTGCACCCTGCATGAAGCTGGTGGGGGATCAGTACGTTCGTCCTCGCATGTACTGAAGCAAAGATCATCTTCCAAACCGACATTTGTAATATTTATGTTGAATCATGCAACTTAGCTTATGATCTTGCTATGTTCTCCTTAGGGTCAATTTTATGGCATATTCAAAAGCGTAAAGCATGTTAGCATAGCAAGCATGTTATCAAATTTGAATAGGCAAGCAAGCAATCACGTGTTTGATTTGTGGCACGACTTACCAAGCCGACGCACTCGCCCTTGCCCGACGCAAGGTGAATACGCCTATCAGATTTCCCTGTCATGTTATAGTGCTCTCTATGCGGATCTACAAACGCACGATATGAGTGTACCTTGCGCTTTCGACCCAGGATCCGTCCATGCAGGATATACGTATACCTTGCACTTCCAACCCATCGCCCTTAACTATATGAAGGTCACTAGCTTTCCGGGCTAGAATGGACTTATACTCATCGAATCGAAAACATAAGACGATGTTAACTCTGTGCGGTTGCTAACCAACATCAGAGGCCACCGAAATAATCACAGCATGTTGGCTTATCACATTCACCAGAAGGTCGCTACCCGTCTGAATGAAGTGCACCAACAATACTCAAACGAAATCCCTCCTAGGCCGAACGGTCCCAGCGCCCTGGCGCGCCGCATTCGAGGGAATGCCCATACACGGGCTTTTATATTCTTTAAGTCTATTTGACCATGCAACGCATCTTATCTTTCATACAACCAAGCAAGTTCGCTTATCTCTATTTTAATTGGCGCAACGCCTCAATGTTCACGTCGAACGCCCAAAGGCCATGAACATTTCGAAGGCACCATGCCGCGTCGACAGTTATGCCATATTCGTGCCACAACTGTTCTTCTCGTCGCAACGACGCCATCTTTTGTAAGTATTGTGCAGCTGCGCACATTCGCCGTCTTTTGTGATCTCGTGCACGTAGGCACGTTTCGACCGTATTTTAAATGTTCTATAACTTAGCATTCAATGTTCGGGGCTTGCGCGCTAGGGCGCTCGCCTATTGTCTTTCAATGTTCTAGTCGTTCTAACTCGTGCGCGAAGGCACGGTATTGTTCGTGCACTAAGGCACTCGCCGAATACAGTTATCCCATGTTCTTACGGCTTGCGTACCGAGGCGCTCGCCTTTGCGATATTCGATGTTTTGTAGCGACTCGTGCATTTGATGCACGTTTCATTTCAATTGTACTAACTTAGTGTTCGACACACACTATGATTTACCTCCGATCGAACCACGCCCGTGGCGTCGATAGGTTAACTTTGCATACAATGATATATTTGACTTATCGAATGAAGGAGTAAAAAGAAGTCAATCCTTCCACCTTGAGTCGATACGCCTTCGTCGTTTTGTCGAGCCGATGCGGCTCGATTTCCCAACTTCGTTGCACGGCCACTCTCCTGACTTAGCCATTCGAGCACTTCGTGCTTTATTGAATTATACGTCCAATTCGCCTTAGCGTGCCCAAGTCTCAGCCCGTCACAAGGCGTCGATTTGGTTCCGCGGACCCCTTACTAAATATTGCCGAAGATCGACCTCTAATATTTTCGCGTCAAAGTATAACCTGCACACGAAGCCAACTAAAATTAATACTTGTGTCGATTCGGACTTGCACCTTGGTCGATTCGATTTCTTAGAATCTTCGAGCCGATTCAACGTACTTATCCTTCGGGGCAACGCGGTGCTTCGCATCGATTCACTCGATGCATTCTTTCGGGACAAGGCAACTCTTCGCATCGACTTAGTTTGATGTGTTGCTCGGGACAACGTAACTCTCGTATCGATTTGCATCGATACATTTCCTTGGGTCAACGCGACTCGCTGAGTCAACGCTTCAGCGTAATGCACCGTACGGAGCGGGGCATTACATTGATCCTCCCCCTTTTCTGATACTCATCCATGTCAATCTCGAAGTGGTTATTCATGATCGCGGTGATGTCATAGGACATTCCGTAGATGGTGAAGACGTACCCAACGAAGATGTTCATTATAGCAAAGAAAGGGCTAATCAGGGGGGCTGAAGAGGAAAGAGGAGACTGCGGACCAGTCAAGAGTGAAGGCACCGAGTCCTAGGCCTTTCATGCCAGACCCGAGTTGCTGTGCTATGACGAATTTGGGGAAGGCCCAGCAGATCCATGAGATGCTCGTCAGGGTTGGGAACAAGTATCTGGGGATCACGTACCATGAAAAGTTGCTGACCAGGGCGATGAGGAAGAACTTGGCACGGGACATCCTGCGTCCCTCCTCCTCCTCGTGCTAGGCCCTGCAAATTCGGGGAAAAAAACCAATAGTTAGCCTGGATGTAAATCAAGTGTAGTGTTCAAGTAGTAGATATGTATGATAGCATTCTATGAATTTTATCTGGCCATTTCATGGAACACAGGTCATATCTGAACATTCTTTGGCATAGAATGAGAAGTTCATCATAATTGTTGAAAAAATCTGTAACTTGTCAGTTTAACACATATCAAACATGTAAAGATTAGGAATACACAATTATTGCAAAGCAAGCCAAGAAAGGTTTTCTACATAAAGTACAGGTAATATGATCTACAGGGCTATGCCTGGTTCTTACTTATAGCGAGTGTAGTGTATCGACCAGGTAATTTGGGGAAAAGACAATAGTTAGCCTGGAAGTAATAAATCAAGTGTAATTAGTGTTCAAGCAGTAGATATGTATGATAGCGTTCTATGAATTTTATCTAATCATTTCATGGAACACAAGTTATTATATCTGAACATTCTTTGGCACAGAATGAGAAGTTATATCTGAACATTCTTTGGAACACAAGTTATATCTAAACATTCTAAGAATTTTACCTAATCATTTCATGGAACACAAATTATATATGAAAATTCTTTGGCATAGAATGAGAAGTTCATCACACTTATATCTGAACATTCTTTGGCATAGAACGAAAAGTTATATCTGAACATTCTTTGGCATAGAATGAGAAGTTCATCATAGTTATATCTGAACATCCTTTGGCATAGAATGAGAAGTAATATCTGAACATTCTTTGGCATAGAATTAGTTGTTCATCATAGATAGTCATATCTGAACATTCTTTGGCATAGAATGAGAAGTTATATCTGAACATTCTTTGGAACACAAAGTTATATCTGAACATTCTTAAGATACACCATTATTGCCAGGGACGAAACTACCTAGTGCAAAATGGGGCAATGGCCACCCCTATGAAAATGTCACCTACTACTATGAAATGGTAAATCTCCAAGTGTAAAAATACTTTTTTTTGTGTCCATTTCTTGAGGCCGCCAGCTTGGGACCGTGGCCGTCCCGCGACCACCCAGCCATCCCATGCCTACGGGGGGGCTCGAACTTGGGACCTCCCCCAAGTGTAAAAATACTTGGTTCATGTGCTATTGTCTAGTCTGTATAACTTTGACTTTGTTTTTTGACAAATGGATGCTTATAGTGTGTTTTACATATTGTACTCCGGAGCTTCAAAAATTAAGGAGAGAATAGGATGATATTGCGGACAAAATCCATCATATCAATTGGTCTTTATCAAAACCCAAAACCCCAAGTAGAAAACTACGCAACCCATCTAGGTTAGTTTGGGGCGAAGTTACTTTTCGGTTGCCTTCATCAAAACTACTTATATGTAATGGATAATTTTTAGTGTAGTAACCATATGTTTTTTATATTTCTTTATTATGGTGAATATGTTTTACTTTTATGAATTTCTAATAAATTTAGGGTCACCTTGAATATTAAATTCTGGTTTCGTCCTTGATTATTGCAATTTGCAAAGCAAGCAAATAAAGGTTTTCTACATAACAAGATTATTAACCTTTAATTAGCAATCGTACTTTGAAAATTGAATGCTTCTATTCTTTATATTATTCGAACTGGTTAAAGGCAAATTTTGTAGAGTGCTTGCCATTATGAATGCAGTTTTATATAGGAAAAACAATTATTAAAAAATAAAATAAAATTAGAACTCCCTCTGATTGAAGAGGGAGAATAAGAAAGCAACTCTGATACATGACCTGGTTTTGGCAAGGTATGTGATATAAAATAGAAGGGTACTTCTTAATTCTTTATGGGGGAGTACACGGCAACACGAGTACGACAACTAGTTTGATT
The DNA here is from genome assembly GCA_029216955.1 of Iris pallida. Taxonomy (NCBI): domain Eukaryota; kingdom Viridiplantae; phylum Streptophyta; class Magnoliopsida; order Asparagales; family Iridaceae; genus Iris; species Iris pallida. Next base: position 12,488,357 of record JANAVB010012200.1, read on the forward strand.
TGTTCTAGTATATTTTTTTTGAAGTATTTATGATGTGTGTGTCGGATATACATTTGACACGAGAGTGTCCGTGTTTCTAAAGGGAACGAAAATTCTCGGCCTCCATGCACGACACATAACCCACATCTGACCCAAAATCAGGCACAATTATTTATTTTGAATCACAGGCAATGCATTCATTGAAATGTTAGAGAATTACAAGAGTCAATATCACGACGGATATTAGTAGAAATACATTCAGGAATGATATCATGAACTAAAGTAAAGTTTATATTGTTATGTAGAAGTGTATGCGATACAAGATCATGAGCACAATAATTTCCACTTCTGTGTACATAAGAGAAGGAGATGTCCTTTGTCGAATTCTTGAGTTGTCGGGCATCAAAAATGGTATGTCTCGCTAACCATAGGGATGGTTCCATATAGGAATTAATAGAGTCAATGAGAACTTTACAATCCCCTTCCAGTCTGGTTCTTTGTAATTGCTTCCTCTCGATCAAAACTATAGCCAGATGTATGTCCATTGCTTCAGCTTCCACAGGGGAACCTGTAACGCCCCAGAACCAGAATACTGGAGAGCGGGGGCGTACATAGCCAGCTACGTATATTGAAGTTCAACCCACCTCACTATACGGTCACGGCTGTCTAGATATATGAGGGTTTAACTACAATCTATCAGTCTCCTATGGTCATGAACAAGCCTATTGTCTCAATCTCAAGCAAGCAATAATAGTTACAAGATGTCAGAACACCAAATACATAATAGCAAGGCGTCCCATACATTACATATTGGGTGATCATGAAGCTAGTCGTACAAAATGTCAAGACTAACAAGAGTTCAGTCATACATGATCAACCCTAGGATCTGTCAATCATGTTATAGCCCATAGGCAGACAATAAGTAAAGGTGCAATCGAGCTAACACGTGCTCGTCGGCTAAACGTCTCAAAAGAATAATTTTTTTACAATAAAATAAGAGGACAAAAAGAAACCCACTCGTTGCCAGTGTTACGCCTGGTGGTCACCATCTGGCTGGAAGTTAGATGGATCCTCTGGAGCTGCTCCGATATCTGGCCATACAAAACCAGCTGGGTCAGACCCCAGAAAGAGCAAGTGCCACAAATGAGGCTTCACTTAAGGACTAAAAACCAGCATATCATAAGTAAATAACTAAAGAAAGCTTATAAAAGAAACTGATAATAATAATAATAGAGATAACAATAATAAATTGAGGACGAAGAAACCATTCAAGCAGCCAGACTGCAACCCTTAAACCAAACAAGGACCGAGGTTGCAGCCCTTCACCTGAATAGAAACCCGTCTCAAATACTATTGGTAAGGTAACAAGACAATAAACGAAGAGAGGACTCAGAACTGCTCCGGGAGCCAGGTTACAACCCTTAAACCAAACAAGGACCGGGGTTGTAACCCTTCGCCCGAACAGAACTGGACCCCTGATCTTTATTGTTAAAGCCAATATAAATAATCAATCATGTCGTTGAAGTAACATAAAACATGACGAGCATGGCATGGGGTTGCAATAAGACAATAACGAAAAGAGGACACAGAACTGCTCCGGGAGTCAGGTTACAACCCTTAAACCAAACAAGGACCGGGGTTGTAACCCTTCGCCTGAACAAAGCTGGACCCCCGATCGTTATTGTTAAGGTAAGCACAATTAATCATGTCATGTCACAATCTTGTACAGGATTGGAATAATGCTAAGCTGGGATAAACTCCATCCAATCAATCACGGCCAAGCAAGAGTACGGCTTAATACTTTTAACTAACTAGTGTTATCACAGGCCTAGTTACTAGCAAGATGCGATGAGATTATCCCAACAGCCACAAGCCCTGCAGACCATCCGGTTATCCGGGCTGAATTGTCCGTTCGAAGAATGCTACACGTGACTGTATGCTGGAAATATGCCCTACTCATCGGTAGGCTACAAGTCCACTTAATGCGCCCAGATAACGGGATTGCCTGTAGCTGGGAATCTCTTCATGTCTACTGAATTATTCTAGTTTATTAGCCTTAGTCAATTACTGTAGGTATCCCTGACCGTGGTAATCAGGGATCCCTGTCCTATACATGATGCAAACATTATCGGTTAATTTGTACAAACACAATCACCTACGGTGTCCAGGCCATTCAATTCTGCCATGACATGCTAGCCGTCGCAACAGCATTCGAGATATATATATCATGTCAAATTTAATGTCAAGAGTGCGCCACGACGGGTCACTATCATGTCATGTCATTATTTAAAATTACATTAATCTGGTATAAGCGTGTATGCAATAACTAACTATAAACAGGGTGCAAGAGTTGTGGAAGAATCATTAGGCGCAGGGAGACGAGGCATAACTTTCACATACGAACTCATTTTAAGGTGCTCCAGAGATATTCGGAAAGGTAAGACAAAGATCTAAAACTTTCATGTCTTAAGTTTTTCGAAATTCTGGCTAAAAAATAGCTTAACTTGGCAAAAACAGTCATTATGTGCACTTTTTATGCCAAAAATTCAATTCTGCGTAAAATATGTAAAAGGGGAGGGTTCCAGCGTAAAATTTTATATTCTGGGTACCATCCAGCGTAAAATACGCAATTCCAGGGTTTCCTGCGTAAAATATTACATTCTGGATACAATCCAGCATAATTTACGCAATTCCAGGATTTCCTGCGTAAAATATTACATTCTGGATACAATACAGCATAATTTACGCAATTCTAGGATTTCTTGCGTAAAATATTACATTCTGGATACAATCCAGCGTAATTTACGCAATTCTAGGGTTCCCTGCGTAAAATATTACTTCTGGATACAATCCAGCGTAATTTACGCAATTCCAGGGTTCCCTGCGTAAAATATTACATTCTGGATACAATCCAGCGTAATTTACGTAATTTCAGGGTTCCCTGCGTAAAATATTACATTCTGGATACAATTCAGCATAATTTACGCAATTCCCTGCGTAAAATTTTATTTTATGCAAGCCTTCTTGCGTAAAATTTGATTTTACGCTAGCTTCCCTGCGTAAATTTCATTTTACGCCAGAATCAGATTCTTCAGCCGACATGAAAATTCAGAAAACTTGTTTTGGCCATAAAAACTTCATTTTAACTCGAAATGAGGTGAATCAAAAACCAATTTCACACGAAATTTCGTGCTCTTGCTCATGGAACTATTAGTTTTCAAAAATAACAAGTTTTAGTAGATCAAAACCAAGAAAACTCTATGAACTCAAAGTTAAAATGTAGATCTAGAAGAATCTATCCATCAAAATTAAAAACTCCAAGTTCTAAAGAGGTTTATAATCATGTAAATAAAAGAATGGAACAATAAAAATCAAGATCCCTCAAGAAGCAAGTTGCACTTGCCTAAACCTCTTGGTAGGTGGAGAGCAACGGTGAGGAAGAAGAAGAGTGAACGAAGAAAGAGAAAGAGTGTTGGGTTAATAAATGGTGAGGGTGGTGGTAGGTAGGGATTTTCCTTTGGTTCATGATGAACCAAGCAAACCAAGCCAAGCCGAACCAACCCAAGAATAAACCAATCAATGAAATGCTAGAATAAACCAGGCAAGGTGTCATGCAATACGAGTCAAAATACGTATACGTATACCAAAATACGTAATACGAACAATAGGCATTACAACTCTCCCCACCTTAAAAGAATTTTGTCCTCGGAATTTAATCAAGAGGCTAGAGATGCAAGGACAAGCTATACTAATCACAGGCAAACTATACTAGTCCAGTAATCAAGCAATTATTTATGCAAGCAAGGAATCGAAGGCATGAGACATAAGAAAGATATTATACCTCACGAGTCAAACAGGTCGGGATATCGCGATCGGATATCATCCTCATGCTCCTACGTTGACTCACCCAAAGAGTGATGATCCCAAGCAACTCGGACTAACTTAATAGTCTTGTTCTTGAGTATCTTCTCTCTCCGGTCTAATATGGACACGGGCCTCTCCTCATACGAAAGGTTGGTACCAACAACCAATTCTGAATGATCCAGGATGTGGCTCGGGTCCGGGATATACCGTCGCAGTTGAGATACATGGAACACGTCATGCACCTCACGTAGCGACGGTGGAAGAGCGAGACGATAGGACACATCTCCTACTCGCTCCAGAATATCGAACGGCCCTATATACCTAGGACTAAGCTTTCCCCGTACGCCGAAACGAATGACGCCACGGTTAGGCGAGATCCTCAGGAATACATGGTCGCCGACAGAAAATTCAAGGGGGCACCGATGAGAATCGGCCCAATGGCGCTGACGATCTTGTGCAACGCGAAGATGATCTCTAACTCTCCTGACCACCTCAACTGTCTGAGTGATCAACTCAGGACCAAGCATCCGCCTTTCTCTAACATCATCCCATGCTAGTGGGGATCTGCACTTTCTACCATACAGTGCCTCGAACGGTGCCATCTGGATGCTAGCTTGGAAACTATTGTTGTACGAGAACTCCACCAGGTGCAGTTGATCTTCCCACGAACCGCCGAAGTCGAGTGTACATGATCTCAACATATCTTCAAGAGTCTGGATCGTACGTTCTGACTGGCCATCTGTCTGTGGGTGATATGCTGAGCTGAACTGGAGGCGAGTTCCCAAACTCTCTTGCAGACTACGCGAAAAGTACGACGTGAATCTCGAATCTCTGTCTGAGGTGATACTGACTGGTACTCCATGCAATCTGACAATCTGTCGGAGATACATCTCCGCTAGCTGAGCCGTCGACTGACCAACTCTGAACGGAAGAAAGTGAGCCACCTTCGTGTGCCTGTCAACTATCACCCAGATAGCATCTCTACCAGCTGGGGATCTAGGTAATCCAGTCACGAAATCCATGGTTATATGTTCCCACTTCCATTCTGGAATTGGCAAGGGCTGAAGTAGTCCAGCCGGCCTCTGATGTTCAGCTTTAACTTGTTGGCAAACCAAACATCGAGAGACAAACTGGGCTATCTCCCTCTTCATGCCATTCCACCAAAAGTGCTGACGGATATCTCGGTACATCTTCGTGCCGCCGGGATGAATCGAATACTGAGAACTGTGAGCTTCGGTCATGACTTCCTGTCTGATATCTCCACTGGGTACACAAAGACGCTTACCATGTCGAAGTGTACCGTCCTCATGAATACATAATTCTGGTCTTCGCCCTGCTACACATTCTGTCCTAAGCCGCTGAAGCTTAGAATCGGAGGACTGAGCTATCTTGATTCTCTCAACTATATTGGACTGAACTTGCATGCTGGCCATCAATGCCACGCTGGAAGGGAGGACAACTTCTATACCCTTCTTCTGAAGATCTGCTAACAGTTCTGGTTGCGCTGTTAGAAAATATACTCCGGCTCTCCTGCTCAATGTATCTGCCACGACGTTGGCCTTCCTAGGATGATACTGCAAGTTGATATCATAATCCACAAGTAGCTCTAGCCATCTCCTCTGACGCATGTTAAGATCCTTCTGAGTGAACACATACTTCAGGCTCTTGTGATCGGTGAAAATCTCTACCCTATCTCCATACAAGTAGTGTCTCCAAAGCTTTAGTGCAAACACCACGGCTGCCAGCTCCAAGTCGTGGGTCGGATAATTCCTCTTATGATCACGAAGTTGTCGTGACGCATAAGCTATTACCTTCCCATGTTACATCAAAACGCATCCTAAACCTCGGCCCGAAGCATCACAATACACTGAGAATCCTCCGGTCCCATCTGGAAGTGTGAGAATGGGTGCCGTCATCAAGCCTCGCTTCAACCTCTCAAAAGAATCCTGACATTCTGATGTCCAAGCAAACTGTACATCTTTGCGGGTTAACTGCGTCAGTGGTGCTGAAATCCGAGCGAAGTCCGAAACAAATCGCCGGTAGTAGCCGGCCAATCCAAGAAAACTGTGAACTTCTACAACTGTGCTGGACACTGGCCACGTTTTGATAGCCACGATCTTCTGGGGATCTACTTCTACTCCTCCTCTGGTGATGATATGACCCAAGTACGAAATACGATCGAGCCAGAACTCGCATTTACTGAACTTGGCATACAACTGGTGCTCTCGGAGAATCTGGAGGACAACTCTGAGATGCTGCTCATGCTCTGCTTCACTCTTGCTATAAACCAGGATGTCGTCTATGAACACAATCACGAACTGATCCAAATAAGGCATGAAGATGCGATTCATGAGGTCCATGAATACAGCCGGCGTATTGGTTGCTCCAAATGGCATAACAAGGAACTCATAATGTCCGTATCTAAATCTGAATGCCGTCTTCGAGATGTCCTGCTCTCTGACTCTGATCTGGTGGTACCCTGACCGCAAATCTATCTTCGAGAATACTGCTGCTCCTCTGAGTTGATCAAACAAGTCATCTATCCTTGGGAGAGGATATTTGTTCTTGATTGTTACTGAGTTCAAGGTACGATAGTCAACACATAATCTGGACGTACCATCCTTCTTTTTTACAAGAAGTATCGGGGCTCCCCAAGGCGATCCACTAGCACGAATGAATCCCTTGGTCCTGAGTTCTTTAATCATTTTGTACAATATCTCCAATTCTGACGGCACCATCCTGTAGACTCTCTCTGACACAGGTGCGGACCCGGGAATCAAGTCTATGATGAACTCGATCTCTCGCTCTGGTGGCATTCCTGGAAGCTCTTCTGAGAAAATATCTGGAAACTTCTCGACGATCCGGGGTAACTGTACTGCTGCTACTGCCATCCGCAATACGGGAGGAGAAGGTTCAACTTCGCCTCGGGAAAAAGAAAACTTCGGCTCGCCTGGGATGCTAAAAGCAACCCTGCCAATATGGCAATCTATCCTGGCATACTGGTCCCTCAACCAATCCATCCCTAAGATCACATCATAATCGGCCATCGGGAATTCTATTAACCTAGCGGGAAACTCTCTACCGCTAACTACGACCCGACACGAGGAAAACACTCTATCTACTCCCACAAGACCGTTACCAGTAAGTATATTGAGCCTTACCGATAATGACTCGGGTTCCAGTCCTATCCGTGTCGCGAATCGTGCAGACATAAATGAATGCGAGGCACCAGAATCAAATAATACTGAAGCTGAAAAGGTGTTGACGAGAATAGTACCTGCCATTACCTCACCTGGTGCTATTCCTTCCTCTCCCATGGTCAAGGCCAGCACTTGACCATGTCCTCTGGGTGCGGGTCCCCTTGGTTAAAAATTCCTCTGCCTGCTCTAGATCAGGGCTTGGGCTTGGACATACTGCTGTGGCCTCTGCTGCTGGAATGCCTGGGCCTGTATCGGCAATGGCCTCGGAAATAGGTACTGCAGCTGCTGCTGCTGGACTGGTACTGGTCCTCTAACTGAAGGACTAGATAAGGCCGATGAACTCCCCCAGTTCGGGCAGTTCCCAACCCTATGGTCTGGGGCACCACAAACCAAGCACAAACCCTGTGCTCTGCGACACTCTGATACCACGTGCCCCGGCTTCCTGCAGTATGAACATCCCACTGCGGAAGACTGCTTCTGCTTCTGTTGCTGAGGGTACGTCGGGGTGGAATGCTGAACCGACGTTACTGAGGCCGCCCGCCTCGGAGCTCCAATGGTCAAAGCCCTGGCTGCCGGGGCTGGTGCTGATGACTGATTCATCTGGCCGTGAGATCGCTTTCGACCTCCGGTCCTATCCACGATCCTCTGGAAGGTATACTCATGCTTCCTAGCTGCCCTCTGTACTGCATCAAAGGTTTGATGCTCAAACTGCTCCACTGCTAACAAGATCTCGAGGTGAAGCCCCTGCTGGAACCGCTGGGCCCTATCGAACTCGGTCGCCACCAAGGTGGGAGCAAACCGACTAAGTCTGGAGAACTCGGCCGCATATCCATCGACCGTCCTGCCCATCTGCTTCAGATTGGTGAACCGGGTCTGTAGGTCGTAGCGAGCTACAGCATCAAAATACTTAGTCTGGAATCTCTCCCTGAATACTGCCCATGAAATAGGGGCCACTAAACCATCGGCCTGCGCTGCCCACCAGCTACGGGCAAGATCTAGTAACTGCAGGCGCACTACGGCCACCTTCTCTGCTTCTGGGGTCCTGGCTGCTTCTAGAATCACCTCCGTGTCCTGAAGCCAAGCATCTGCAGCGATCGCGTCTTCACTGCCGTCGAAGAATGGAGGGTTCAGGCGCTTGAAGCTGTTGGCCGTGCTATTACCCTGATGACCTCCTCTGGTCAAAGCGTCTGCCACCGCCTGGTGCAAGGCATCTCCCCGACGATCCTGGGAAGCTAATAATGACCTGATGAGACCCACTAAAGTGCCATCACCAGGCTCTGAAGGCTGGACGGGCTGAACTGGTGGCTCTCCTCCAGTAGGCACGACTCTGGAGGCTACTCCTGAATGTTGGGCTTGATCTCCAGGTTGCGGCTGGTCCACGGGAGGTGCTCCGTCTTGCTGATCGGCAGGTCCATGAACAATGCCGCTGAAGAAGACGACATAGGAAACAATAAGGAAGGACCAGGACAGATCAACGATACAAACATGTGGTCAGGTCAAGATTTCCAGGGATCAAGAGGATACGAGCAGATATCAAAGAAGTGTACGGATTGGGACATCTATTCGGTAAACCCTCACACATCTTGATTTACAAGACCTGTATGGGCCACCACTAAAACCATGTAACGCCCCAGAACCAGAATACTGGAGAACGGGGGCGTACATAGCCAGCTACGTATATTAAAGTTCAACCCACCTCACTATACGGTCACGGCTGTCTAGATATATGAGGGTTTAACTACAATCCATCAGTCTCCTATGGTCATGAACAAGCATATTGTCTCAATCTCAAGCAAGCAATAATAGTTACAAGATGTCAGAGCACCAAATACATAATAGCAAGGCGTCCCATACATTACATATTGGGTGATCATGAAGCTAGTCGTACAAAATGTCAAGACTAGCAAGAGTTCAGTCATACATGATCAACCCTAGGATCTGTCAATCATGTTATAGCCCGTAGGCAGACAATAAGTAAAGGTGCAATCGAGCTAACACGTGCTCGTCGGCTAAACGCCTCAAAAGAATAATTTTTTTTACAATAAAGTGGGAGGACAAAAAGAAACCCACTCGTTGCCAGGGTTACGCCTGGTGGTCACCATCTGGCTGGAAGTTAGGTGGATCCTCTGGAGCTGCTCTGATATCTGGCCATACAAGACCAGCTGGGTCAGACCCCAGAAAGAGCAAGTGCCACAAAGGAGGCTTCACTTAAGGACTAAAAACCAGCATATCACAAGTGAATAACTAAAGAAAGCTTATAAAAGAAACTGATAATAATAATAATAGAGATAACAATAATAAATTGAGGACGAAGAAACCATTCAAGCAGCCAGACTGCAACCCTTAAACCAAACAAGGACCGAGATTGCAGCCCTTCACCTGAATAGAAACCCGTCTCAAATACTGGTAAGGTAACAAGACAATAAACGAAGAGAGGACTCAGAACTGCTCTGGGAGCCAGGTTACAACCCTTAAACCAAACAAGGACCGGGGTTGCAACACTTCGCCTGAACAGAACTGGACCCCTGATCTTTATTGTTAAAGCCAATATAAATAATCAATCATGTCGTTGAAGTAACGTAAAACATGACGAGCATGACATGGGATTGCAATAAGACAATAACGAAGAGATGACACAGAACTGCTCCGGGAGCCAGGTTACAACCCTTAAACCAAACAAGGACCGGGGTTGTAACCCTTCGCCTGAACAGAGCTGGACCCCCGATCGTTATTGTTAAGGCAAGCACAATTAATCATGTCATCTCACAATCTTGTACAGGATTGGAACAATGCTAAGCTGGGATAAACTCCATCCAATCAATCACGGCCAAGCAAGAGTACGACTTGATACTTTTAACTAACTAGTGTTATCACAGGCCTAGTTACTAGCAAGATGCGATGAGATTATCCCAACAGCCACAAGCCCTGCAGACCATCCGGTTATCTGGGCTGAATTGTCCGTTCGAAGAATGCAACACGTGACTGTATGCTGGAAATGTGTCCTACTCATCGGTAGGCTACTAGTCCACTTAATGCGCCAAGATAACGGGATTGCCTGTAGCTGGGAATCTCTTCATGTCTACTGAATTATTCTAGTTTATTAGCCTTAGTCAATTACTGTAGGTATCCCTGACCGTGGTAATCAGGGATCCCTGTCCTATACATGATGCAAACATTATCGGTTAATTTGTACAAACACAATCACCCACGGTGTCCAGGCCATTCAATTCTGCCATGACATGCTAGCCGTCGCAACAGCATTCGAGATATATATATATATATCATGTCAAATTTAATGTCAAGAGTACGCCACGATGGGTCACTATCATGTCATGTCATTATTTAAAATTACATTAATCTGGTATAAGCGTGTATACAATAACTAACTATAAACAGGGTGTAAGAGTTGTGAAAGAATCATTAGGCGCAGGGAGACGAGGCATAACTTCCACATACTAACTCAATTTAAGGTGCTCCAGAGATATTCGGAAAGGTAAGACAAAGATCTAAAACTTTCATGTTTTAAGTTTTTCGAAATTCTGGCTAGAAAATAGCTTAACTTGGCAAAAACAGTCATTCTGTGCACTTTTTATGCCAAAAATTCAATTTTGCGTAAAATATGTAAAAGGGGAGGGTTCCAGCATAAAATTTCACATTCTGGGTACCATCCAGCATAATTTACGCAATTCCAGGGTTCCCTGCGTAAAATATTACATTCTGGATACAATCCAGCGTAATTTACGCAATTCCAGGGTTCCCTGCGTAAAATATTACATTCTGTATACAATCCAGCGTAATTTACGCAATTCCCTGCGTAAAATTTCATTTTACGCAAGCCTTCCTGCGTAAAATTTGATTTTACGCTAGCTTCCCTGCGTAAATTTCATTTTACGCCAGAATCAGATTCTTCAGCCGACATAAAAATTCAGAAAACTTGTTTTGGCCATAAAAACTTCATTTTAACTCGAAATGAGGTGAATCAAAAACCAAATTCACACGAAATTTCGTGCTCTTGCTCACGGAACTATTAGTTTTTGAAAATAACAAGTTTTAGTAGATCAAAACCAAGAAAACTCCATGAACTCAAAGTTAAAATATAGATCTAGAAGAATCTATCCATCAAAATTAAAAACTCCAAGTTCTAAAGAGGTTTATAATCATGTAAATAAAAGAATGGAACAATAAAAATCAAGATCCCTCAAGAAGCAAGTTGCACTTGCCTAAACCTCTTGGTAGGTGGAGAGCAACGGTGAGGAAGAAGAAGAGTGAATGAAGAGAGAGAAAGAGTGTTGGGTTAATAAATGGTGAGGGTGGTGGTAGGTAGGGATTTTCATTTAGTTCATGATGAACCAAGCAAACCAAGCCAAGCCGAACCAATCCAAGAATAAACCAATCAATGAAATGCTAGAATAAACCAAGCAAGGTGTCATGCAATACGAGTCAAAATACGTATACGTATACCAAAATACGTAATACGAATAATAGGCATTACAGAACCTCCATCTTGGAATTTAGAAATGGCACCCAGAAATTGTCCTTGTTCGTTGCGGAGGACTGCAGCTGCCATCAGTGTTAATCTTCATTATATTGGCTTCAGGAGGTCTCCAGTGTACAGGAAAATGAGAAACAGCTGAAGCAAGATTTGTCGAAGAGACTTCACTATTGAGAGATGTATATGATTCCTGTATTGTAGAGGCTTGATGTAGAATCCATTTGATGTTGATAGCTGTGTTGTCGAAAATGAATTTGTTTCTAGCCTTCCAAATTTGCCACATTAAATATAGACAAGTAGATATATCTTCCCGGTCACCATACTTCAAGAGATTTGAAAGAAGAGATGAGATTGTGGTAGAATGATGAATGAATCTTTTAATAGATTCTTTGTCTCGCCAAATAGTACCTGTCAAAGAACAATGTAGCACAATATGGTTAGTATCTTCTTCACATACCTTGCATAAAGGGCAAGCTGCATCCAAATGGCCGAGTCGTTGATGAATATTAGCTTTAGTAGGGAGAGAATTATTAAGAGCCCTCCAAGCAAAATGAAGAACTCTTGGATAAATGTGGTTGAGAGACTATAAATTCTTTCATTCAGTAAAGTCAGATTCAACAGAATTTGATTGCTCTTTGTTAATAGTTGAATGAATGACTCTGTATGCAGATTTTGTGGATAGCTTCCCATCACTTGTGTGTTTCCAGATGAGCTGATCAATGTTGCAGTTTGCAGAAAGAGGAATCTTTAAAATTTCGATAGCTTCATACAAGGGGAACAATATGTGTATAAGATTTTTCTTCCAACTGAAATTTTCAATGTTAATGAGATCACTAACATAAGTAACCCATCCCCTGGAGAACTGATGACCTGATACTCTGTTATGTGGAGTAGTAGGAACCCATGGATCGTTCCAAATGTTAATAGAAACACCATTCCCTACTGACCAAAAAATATTGTCGTAGAGATATTGTCTGATATGCGGGAGACTAGACCAGATACAAGAAGAGGTAGGTAATTGCCTTGCACTCCAGTATGAATTATCTTGAAGGTATTTACTACGGAGCAATGTCCCCCAAACAGAGTTTAAGTCTGTTATGGAACGCCATGATAACTTCATCAATAGTGAAAGATTGACAATGTGAGGATCTCGTATGATAAGTCCTCCCTGGAACTTGGGTTTAGTGAATATGGACCATGATTTGAAATGAAGCTTCTTCTTGTTATTGTCCGAATTCCACCAAAAGTCCCTTTGATGCTTAGATAATGTACTGGTAACATGTTTGGGAACAAGATACGAAGAAAGATAGTATGTAGGAAGAGATGCAAGAGTAGATTTTATGAGAATGGTACGAGTTGCATGGGATAAACAGTTCCTCTTCCAGCCTTGTAACTATTGGAACTGGTATTGAGTATATCAGAGAAAGTGTTTGATCGATTTTTGGAGAGTAGGATTTTGTGACCAAGATACTTCTCAGTGTTTGGCATGGGTTTAACCCCTATCAAATTCTGATATAGTTGACACATGTAGGGATCAGTTTTCCTCGAAAGAATATCGAAGATTTCTCAAAATTAATTCTTTGACCAGACCAATTTTTAAATGTTTGAATGATGATTTTGATTTGGGTAATATTGTGAAGAGAACATTTTCCAAAAAATAATAAATCATCAGCAAATAATAGGTGTGTGAAGGAAATGGGGCAGTGTTTGAGCTTAACACTATCAATCAACATATTTCTATCCATAATATGTATGAATGTCGAGAAGACTTCCATACTCATAATGAATAAATAAGGTGATAAAGGGCACCCTTGGCGAATTTCGCAAGTAGGAGTGGAAGATTCTGTGGGTATGCCATTAACAAGGACTGAAAATGAAGAAGAAGATATGCATTGCATAATTAGACTATGGGATTTTCCTTTAATACCAAATCCTAGGAGAGCTTGGTTAATAATTTCCCAATTTAGTCTATCATAGGCTTTTGACATATCTATTTTCAGGGCAAATGAACTATTGGCAGGAGAAAATCTTGAAATAGAATGGAGAAGTTCATGAGCAATGATGACATTGTCTCCAATGTATCTTCCTGGAACAAAGGCATTTTGTAGATGACTAATGATCTTCTGAAGATGAGGTCGGATTCTATTGGTTAAGATTTTGGTTATAGTTTTGTAAAGAACATTACAAAGAGACATGGGCCTAAACTCAGATGGTGTTTTTGGGCATTGTGATTTGGGAATCAGAGTTATGTATGTATGATTGAGCAAAGGAGGCATGATACCAGTAGAGAAAAAGCTCTGAATGAGTTGTGTTACCTCATTTTTAATTAACGTCCAATATTTCTGATAGAAAATGACTTGATATACATCAGGACTAGGAGCTTTATAAGGATTCATACTGTCACGCTCCGATTCCGTAGAATCGATAGTCGTCCCCCGGGCGTGATGCCGTGCGAACCTAAGTTACGATCGCACAAGGCATAGTCATAAGGTTATCTGAAACACAACATCAAGTTAGAGTACGCAGAGAAATTGATTGACACATTTGAAATAGAAGTAAACTTTTTCATTGATAATAAAACTTCATTTACATGACTTCATTACATTCATTGTCGCGCGGGCTACAATATGACATGACTTCATTACATTCTTGTCGACCTTGTATGTTGCTAGGTAGTAGCTTCGTCCTTGATTGTTGGAGGTTGACCTAGAAGGAGTACGACCATCTAAATTTCGAGGACGAAATTATTTTAAGGTGGGTAGACTTGTAACACCCTGTTTTCTGAAATAGGGGATTTTTTGAAAATTTATTATTTTTATTATTTACTAGTGGTATTTTAGTCATGGTATGATTTTCTGGTGATTTTAGTTAAGTTAAACCATTTCTAAAGTCATGCTAAGTCATGACTTATGACTTTGTGATTTTGGTTAGTATAACTTAGTGTAAACCCTAGTTTTCTCTAACCTAGAAGTTGCCATGACCATGAGAGCTTAGCCATAGGCTTAGAATATCAAATTAGTGGTTTTTGACCAAAAGGGTATTTTGGTAATTTTCTAGACTTTATTTGTGATTATGTGATTTTAATATTATTTAATTCTTGGTAGGTCTCATGATTAGTCACTAACCTATCCTACCCTAAACTAGAAGTTAGCCACTAACCTAGAATCATTAGGGTGATGTTTTGGTCATGGGATAAAGGGTTAAATATCTAGATATTAACTTTAAGGATATTTTCCTTAAACAAATCAAAATATCTAGAACCCTTTCGGCTAAAGTCCATGCCTTAGCCATGAAGGAAGGCAAGGACACCCCCCCCCATGCTTGGCCGGCCAAGGGCACCCCCCTTGGCAGCCCACCCATGTTATAAACCCCATGGATTTATTCATGAACAAAATTACATGAAATTAAATCCACAAAATTCCCTTTTCCTTCAACCCTTGATAACTTGATCATTCTTGATCCAAATTGACTCTAGTCTCTTGCATTGGAACCCTACAACATCTAGGGAGCTAAGGGAAGCTAGAAATTTAGAATTTGGGAGCTTGGGCATCATCGAGTTGGAGATCACACAACCCCATTATCATTGTTTTTCCTTGGATTTGCATAATAGGTATTTTCTCACAAACCTAGTCAAATTCCTGTTTTTCTTTCATAAATGCATTCATATAGGAATAACAATACTGTGGGTAAAGTTTTGGTGGGATTTTGATGTGTTTTGGTGTCCGTATCGGACACGTATCGTAGGGCTAAAATCCTTGTTTGGTGAAATGCCACAATGGATTCGATATGGTCGATTTGTGAAACAAATTATACAAACTAGAAGCCCTAGACTTGCTGATCACTAATCAAGTAGACTGAGCACATTATCGTGCTGTGTCCGTGTACAAACTGGACACGAACCGACCGCACGAGCCCATCGTGCATGCCCTGCTACCCGACCCTTCGTGCGCACAGCACAGGCCACTAGGACACAAAATATTTGACACAGACAAGGGGGCAATGTCTGCGAACATGCCCCCAAAGTCTCGTATCGCGTCGTGTCGTGTCGAGTGAGAAAACTCACTCGCACTGGACACGCGCTGTCAGCGCACACGCGCGGGCGCACAACTTTAAGTGTGTCGTGTCGCATGGACACGACACTAGAGTGTCTCGTAGTGACACGGGCATGAAGCCCTATACGTGGCACACACGTAGACACGAGCACGTGGTGCTTCGTGTCCTGTGTCGCGTGTACGACGCGTGTAACCGCGTGCACGACACTGTTATTCGTACGCGTGTCAGGAATTTACCCGAGTGGTTGTTTTGCGTGTTTGGACACGCGAAACTGTGTCGTGGTGTCGTGTCAGTGACCTAGGACACTAGTGTATGTGTGGGGTGTCAGTTACCAACCCTTGGTTGCGAGCCTTAGCTCGTTTGGTTGCGTGTATTTCGAATTACCCCATTCGAGTGCACTGTGCACTGTCAACAGTTTTGGGGATTATTTTCCAGTTTTAGAAATTGAGTTTCAAATCGATTTTCTTCATGTTTAATACATTGGACTAGTGTATTTTAGTGTATATATGTGTAGTACATATGTATTTGAGGGTGTGGGTCGATTTTGGAGAGAATTGGTGGTGTGTGTGTGTAGTTATATATATATACATATGTGTGTATATATGTATTGTGTGTGTGTGTGTTTGGGGGAGCCTTTGGTTCCAGAATTCCTGGAACCCCCCCTGTCCTGACCCTATTCCAGACCTCTCTCCCTCTCTCTCACTGTCTCACTCTCTCTCTCATTCAGTCTCTCTCTCTCTTTCCCTTTGTCTCTCTATATATATATATAGTATATGTATGAGTTATATATATAGGTATATATATATATATATATATATATATATATATATATATATATATATATATATATATATATATATATATATATATATATATATATATATATTGATATATATGTATATTGTATTAGGTCTCTTTATGTATGTATAGTGTATTATAAGTATATGGGTTGTATTATATATGTTATTCATATATTGGGTATATGGATATTGGGTGGTGGTTAGATAGTGTATATCTATATATATATATATATATATATATATATATATATATATATATATATATATATATATATATGAGACTTTTAGTTATAGGTTTATATGAAAACCTAGACTATGGCCAAGGTTATTGGCCCATGGTCTTGGGACTAACCCCATTTGACCTACAGGCCCAAAACAACAACAAATTGACCCTTGTTGACTAAGGGTTGATCAAAGTCAACCTTAGGTCAAACTTGACCTAGTTGACCTAGATTGAACTTAAATTAACCTAGAATGACTAGTTTGACATTGGTTGACCTAACTTGACTAGTAGACTAGTTTGACTAGATAATTGACCATTGTTGACCAAGTCAACTATAGGTCAACCATGACCTAATTGACCTAGAAATGGTTTGGATAGACTTAAGAGGACTTGTTGACTAAGTTTGACTAAACCCTAGGCTATTAACTAGTTGGTTTAGGTTTGACCTATATATAAGTATATTATTGTGACTTGGGTTTTGTGGAAGACCTATGTAGATTAAGATATGTATGGGGTTAAGTTAGATACTTAGAGTTGAGTCATGACTTGAGATTGGAATGTGGGATTAGCTTGAATATAGGATTAAGGTTGGTATTATATATATGTATATATATGTGTGGTATACTTGTATAGGTATTGGTTATACCTTAACCTTGTGGTATTGACTTAGATAGTTGACCATTGACTTAATCACCTTGCTGACTAGTCTTTGTTTAACCCAAAACCTTAGTTGGTCTAAGTTTGACCTAGACTTGATCCAGATTGATCATGTTGACTAGTATTTGACTAGTTTGATTAGAATGTTGACCAAGAGCTGACTTTAACCTAGATTTGACTAATCTTGACTTATTTGACCTTGTTTGACCTTATTTGACTTAGTTTGATTTCCTGTGACCCAGTTTGACTATTGAGTTGACCAAGAGTTGACTATTGACCAGATTGACCTAGAATCATGTAGTATGTATTGTATACTTTATTTTTACCATTGTGGATACATTGTGACTTGTATTGCTCTGATTAGGAGCCATACACCTCTCCTCAGACAGTATATCCTCTTCAGACATTCAGTTATCAGGCGAGTACATTCTCTGACCGTTTCATACTTGTTCAGGCTTTACTTCTCGCTCTAGATTACTTTACTTGATGCTGTCACGTTGGTAACACGGATTGGTACTATATGGATCTTTACATGAGATGTTATCCCCCTCGGGAGCATCGGGTACTTCATGTTATGTGTGTTTCACTATCATCATGTACTCTTATGCTTCCATTATTCATGTGCACTCATGTGATCATGTACTCTCATGTTTACTGAGCCCTCATGTATACTATCATGTGCACCCTTTCATGGGCCCCATGTGATATCATGTACAATAACGTAACTTGTATAGATCCTTGTGTATTGATTGGGGTAACGGGGGAGTAGAAGTGGACATGTGAATAATTCCAAAGTAGTGTAATCATGTGCAAACTCAGTAGTGTAATCATGTATAAATTCTAGCCATTCACATGCCTATCTTGTGCTCTACATCACTAGTCACTTATAGTTCTCTATATACAGTAGATATTTCATTACAGCTATCTCTTTTACAACATATATTTCCTTTCAGCAGTTCATGTATCTTACTCTATTGCCTGTATCGTATTTCCTAACCTGCTATGCACTGCGTGAGATGTATTGTGCTCGTTTCCGTCCTGATTGGACCTGTTGAAAATATTACAGAGGATGAGGAGGAGGCCCTGGTGTCTACCTATTATGGAGCAGGACTAGATGATACTTATGTTGTGGACCCTCAGCAGGATCCACCTGCAGCTGAGGATGTTGCCCCAGTAGTCTAGGCTAGTTTAGCTAGACAGTCTTTCGGTATTATCTTTTTGTCTCACATTCTGAGTTGTATTTTGAGATGTTGAGATATATATAGACTCTTAGACTTATTGTATTATGAGTTGACATTCTGGTGTTATGTTATCCTGGACACTTGGACATTTTCATCCATTCTACTGTTCTCTTTGAGTTACTGTCTATCTATCTATCTTTCATTCTTCTACCCTAGATGTGATTGAGATGTATATTGTTATGTCACCTCCATTCGGAGAGTATAAACTGTACAGGTATTTTTATATTGTTAGATGATTGACCTAGGACAGCGTTCTACCGCCGACACTGCGGCGTAGGCTGGACGTACCCACTTCTCGTGCCCTTACTCTAGGGTGCGGGTCGTGACACATTTTTAGTGGTGGCCCATGCAGGTCTCGAGTTTATGTAGTGGTATTCGAACTAGAGTATCACTACAGCCTGCGATAGGATTTGAGGAATAGGCTTAGAGAGAGTGGATACTCAATCACTGCTAGGATACTTTGAGAGATTCCTGGGATGACCCTTGAGAATCTCATTTGAAATTACGATTTGAACTCCTTTTCCCTTGATTGAATTTGATTTTGGAGGATTCACTGTAGAACTTTGAATCCTGGTGTTAGTTGATGATTTTGAAAATTTTGTAGTTGTTGATTTTAATTTCTTAGTGTTAGATTTATATCTTTTATTTTTAGGGTACTCAATCACAATTATGAGAAAACTTTTATCTGTTTCTTGCCATCTAATCCTCTTGCTAATTGCCTTTCATTAAAATGAACTGTCCTCTCTATTTTGTATCTTGCTTAAACTCTTTTTACCAATCTATTTGACTGTAACCCAAACCTGACTTACTCGACATTTTCTCAAATCAAGACTTTATTGAGACCTTCTAACCTTGACCCTTGATTGATCGAACCCTAACTATATTCATCTAGTAGCCTATCTATCCCTAGGACTATGTTCCTAAATTATTTACTAGATTCCTGATTAATTTTATTTCATGAGTTAATTTGATCTTCTTCAATTTTTGCATCAATTTGTCACGTCTCGAACTCCCACTTTCTATTCTAGATCCTTGGACGTCCTTTACCGTGACTTAGATATTCAGAGTATAATACTAGCTGTTACCTTCCAACAAACTTCACATGTAAGACCTAGACTAGCCTACCTTCATGTAGGTATTCCATGTCCTAACAAAACCCGTCTCCTTGTACTCCATTATCTTGATATGCTTTTCTGGTCAAATGGCTAAACTATAACCTCTACCATGATACTAAATTAATTCTTATTTCAATTAGAGATCCACCTTGGCTCAATTCTTTCGACCTGGCATGTGATGGTGTTCTGCTTGAACCCTCAAATACTTAACCTTGTACCTTACCTTGAATGCTTGACCCGATTGGCTAAGAATCTTGGACTATGTCTCTTCTTTCATCATTCCACCCTTACTTATATCTTATGCTATAAATTTATCCTTAAGTTTTACAAGCTTATCCTTTTCGAGCTTGATCATGGTATATTTTATTGGGTGTACACCCACTAATATATTATCTAATCAGAACCGGCGCATGATGGTCTGATCAACCTATTGCGTTTGGGTTCGCTTTTTCATATATTAATCTACGTGGATACAGACACAGTTAAACTTACCCTAGAATCTTATCCACAACAGCCTTGACAATTCTCTTTGGAATTATTTTATCACCTATGAACCTCGTATTCATATCCAGTTGAATTAAATTTAATCATGACCTGGATCTTCATCATTGGATGCTCGTGCTCATACTTGATTTCATTAATTTTCCATCTTGCCCAATCTCGATTTATTCTAAAATTGATCAACTTAGATCGTGTCAAGACTAAAATCTATTTGTGATTGTTTGTACCTAAATTTTCAATTTTCTTTTTATGGAATGGTAACTTTAATGATTTCTTACTTGTTAATGACCCATTTTCATATAGGAGGGTAGACGACCCTATAGTCTTGATGATTGTTGTTTCCTTACCTTCCCAAATTTGGACACGTTAGATTGCTTGAACGTTTTGATACCATAGGACAGTATTGATCTAGAATGACTAGTACACCTAGATGAGACCACAGACTGTTCTATTTAACCTGTCCCCCTGGTACCACCATTGCATCACAATTTCTGGCTTAATTCAGGCCATAGACCTTTCCCACTCTAAATTATGATCATTATAGGCACATTACCATGACTTTTAAATTTGGAGCATAAGACTAGTTGTTTTCTCAAAACTAATTTCATATACGTAACCTAGACATGACATACTACACCCATGACCTTAGTGTCCCACTCAGGCATACCATTGTGTGCTTCATTTGCTTAGTACGATTTTCCTGACCCGAGGCTCCATCCTGATTTACCCCATGGAGTTATTTTTTTGGCTTCGATTTAAATTAAGGACACCTTATGACCTAAAACGGCCAGCCAATTTTTGGGCATGACCCAGTATAGGTCTACTACCCATATTTTGCTTGTCGACCTTGTATGTTGCTAGGTAGTAGCTTCGTCCTTGATTGTTGGAGGTTGACCTAGAAGGAGTACGACCATCTAAATTTCGAGGACGAAATTATTTTAAGGTGGGTAGACTTGTAACACCCTGTTTTCTGAAATAGGGGATTTTTTGAAAATTTATTATTTTTATTATTTATTAGTGGTATTTTAGTCATGGTATGATTTTCTGGTGATTTTAGTTAAGTTAAACCATTTCTAAAGTCATGCTAAGTCATGACTTATGACTTTGTGATTTTGGTTAGTATAACTTAGTGTAAACCCTAGTTTTCTCTAACCTAGAAGTTGCCATGACCATGAGAGCTTAGCCATAGGCTTAGAATATCAAATTAGTGGTTTTTGACCAAAAGGGTATTTTGGTAATTTTCTAGACTTTATTTGTGATTATGTGATTTTAATATTATTTAATTCTTGGTAGGTCTCATGATTAGTCACTAACCTATCCTACCCTAAACTAGAAGTTAGCCACTAACCTAGAATCATTAGGGTGATGTTTTGGTCATGGGATAAAGGGTTAAATATCTAGATATTAACTTTAAGGATATTTTCCTTAAACAAATCAAAATATCTAGAACCCTTTAGGCTAAAGTCCATGCCTTAGCCATGAAGGAAGGCAAGGACACCCCCCCCATGCTTGGCCGGCCAAGGGCACCCCCCTTGGCAGCCCACCCATGTTATAAACCCCATGGATTTATTCATGAACAAAATTACATGAAATTAAATCCACAAAATTCCCTTTTCCTTCAACCCTTGATAACTTGATCATTCTTGATCCAAATTGACTCTAGTCTCTTGCATTGGAACCCTACAACATCTAGGGAGCTAAGGGAAGCTAGAAATTCAGAATTTGGAAGCTTGGGCATCATCGAGTTGGAGATCACACAACCCCATTATCATTATTTTTCCTTGGATTTGCACAATAGGTATTTTCTCACAAACCTAGTCAAATTCCTGTTTTTCTTTTATAAATGCATTCATATAGGAATAACAATACTGTGGGTAAAGTTTGGTGGGATTTTGATGTGTTTTGGTGTCCGTATCGGACACGTATCGTAGGGCTAAAATCCTTGTTTGGTGAAATGCCACAATGGATTCGATATGGTCGATTTGTGAAACAAATTATACAAACTAGAAGCCCTAGACTTGCTGATCACTAATCAAGTAGACTGAGCACATTATCGTGCTGTGTCCGTGTACAAACTGGACACGAACCGACCGCACGAGCCCATCGTGCATGCCCTGCTACCCGACCCTTCGTGCGCACAGCACAGGCCACTAGGACACGAAATATTTGACACAGACAAGGGGGCAATGTCTGCGAACATGCCCCCAAAGTCTCGTGTTGCGTCGTGTCGTGTCGAGTGAGAAAACTCACTCGCACTGGACACGCGCTGTCAGCGCACACGCGCGCGCGCACAACTTTAAGTGTGTCGTGTCGCATGGACACGACACTAGAGTGTCTCGTAGTGACACGGGCATGAAGCCCTATACGTGGCGCACACGTAGACACGAGCACGTGGTGCTTCGTGTCCTGTGTCGCGTGTACGACGCGTGTAACCGCGTGCACGACACTGTTATTCGTGCGCATGTCAGGAATTTACTCGAGTGGTTGTTTTGCATGTTTGGACACGCGAAACTGTATCGTGGTGTCGTGTCAGTGACCTAGGACACTAGTGTATGTGTGGGGTGTCAGTTACCAACCCTTGGTTGCGAGCCTTAGCTCGTTTGGTTGCGTGTATTTCGAATTACCCCATTCGAGTGCACTGTGCACTGTCAACAATTTTGGGGATTGTTTTCCAGTTTTGGAAATCTAGTTTCAAATCGATTTTCTTCATGTTTAATACATTGGACTAGTGTATTTTAGTGTGTATATGTGTAGTACATATGTATTTGAGGGTGTGGGTCGATTTTGGGGAGAATTGGTGGTGTGTGTGTGTAGTTATATATATATATACATATGTGTGTATATATGTATTGTGTGTGTGTGTGTTTGGGGGAGCCTTTGGTTCCAGAATTCCTGGAACCCCCCCTGTCCTGACCCTATTCCAGACCTCTCTCCCTCTCTCTCACTGTCTCACTCTCTCTCTCATTCAGTCTCTCTCTCTCTCTTTCCCTTTGTCTCTCTCTATATATATATAGTATATGTATGAGTTATATATATAGGTATATATATATATATTGATATATATGTATATTGTATTAGGTCTCTTTATGTCTGTATAGTGTATTATAAGTATATGGGTTGTATTATATATGTTATTCATATATTGGGTATATGGATATTGGGTGGTGGTTAGATAGTGTATATATATATATATATATATATATATATATATATATATATATATATATATATATATATATATATATATATATATATATATATATATGAGACTTTTAGTTATAGGTTTATATGAAACCTAGACTATGGCCAAGGTTATTGGCCCATGGTCTTGGGACTAACCCCATTTGACCTACAGGCCCAAAACAACAACAAATTGACCCTTGTTGACTAAGGGTTGATCAAAGTCAACCTTAGGTCAAACTTGACCTAGTTGACCTAGATTGAACTTAAATTAACCTAGAATGACTAGTTTGACATTGGTTGACCTAACTTGACTAGTAGACTAGTTTGACTAGATAATTGACCATTGTTGACCAAGTCAACTATAGGTCAACCATGACCTAATTGACCTAGAAATGGTTTGGATAGACTTAAGAGGACTTGTTGACTAAGTTTGACTAAACCCTAGGCTATTAACTAGTTGGTTTAGGTTTGACCTATATATAAGTATATTATTGTGACTTGGGTTTTGTGGAAGACCTATGTAGATTAAGATATGTATGGGGTTAAGTTAGATACTTAGAGTTGAGTCATGACTTGAGATTGGAATGTGGGATTAGCTTGAATATAGGATTAAGGTTGGTATTATATATATGTATATATATGTGTGGTATACTTGTATAGGTATTGGTTATACCTTAACCTTGTGGTATTGACTTAGATAGTTGACCATTGACTTAATCACCTTGCTGACTAGTCTTTGTTTAACCTAAAACCTTAGTTGGTCTAAGTTTGACCTAGACTTGATCCAGATTGATCATGTTGACTAGTATTTGACTAGTTTGATTAGAATGTTGACCAAGAGCTGACTTTAACCTAGATTTGACTAATCTTGACTTATTTGACCTTGTTTGACCTTATTTGACTTAGTTTGATTTCCTGTGACCCAGTTTGACTATTGAGTTGACCAAGAGTTGACTATTGACCAGATTGACCTAGAATCATGTAGTATACATTGTATACTTTATTTTTACCATTGTGGATACATTGTGACTTGTATTGCTCTGATTAGGAGCCATACACCTCTCCTCAGACAGTATATCCTCTTCAGACATTCAGTTATCAGGCGAGTACATTCTCTGACCGTTTCATACTTGTTCAGGCTTTACTTCTCGCTCTAGATTACTTTACTTGATGCTGTCACGTTGGTAACACGGATTGGTACTATATGGATCTTTACATGAGATGTTATCCCCCTCGGGAGCATCGGGTACTTCATGTTATGTGTGTTTCACTATCATCATGTACTCCTATGCTTCCATTATTCATGTGCACTCATGTGATCATGTACTCTCATGTTTACTGAGCCCTCATGTATACTATCATGTGCACCCTTTCATGGGCCCCATGTGATATCATGTACAATAACGTAACTTGTATAGATCCTTGTGTATTGATTGGGGTAACGGGGGAGTAGAAGTGGACATGTGAATAATTCCAAAGTAGTGTAATCATGTGCAAACTCAGTAGTGTAATCATGTATAAATTCTAGCCATTCACATGCCTATCTTGTGCTCTACATCACTAGTCACTTATAGTTCTCTATATACAGTAGATATTTCATTACAGCTATCTCTTTTACAACGTATATTTCCTTTCAGCAGTTCATGTATCTTACTCTATTGCCTGTATCGTATTTCCTAACCTGCTATGCACTGCGTGAGATGTATTATGCTCGTTCCCGTCCTGATTGGACCTGTTGAAAATATTACAGAGGATGAGGAGGAGGCCCTGGTGTCTACCTATTATGGAGAAGGACTAGATGATACTTATGTTGTGGACCCTCAGCAGGATCCACCTGCAGCTGAGGATGTTGCCCCAGTAGTCTAGGCTAGTTTAGCTAGACAGTCTTTCGGTATTATCTTTTTGTCTCACATTCTGAGTTGTATTTTGAGATGTTGAGATATATATAGACTCTTAGACTTATTGTATTATGAGTTGACATTCTGGTGTTATGTTATCCTGGACACTTGGACATTTTCATCCATTCTACTGTTCTCTTTGAGTTACTGTCTATCTATCTATCTTTCATTCTTCTACCCTAGATGTGATTGAGATGTATATTGTTATGTCACCTCCATTCGGAGAGTATAAACTGTACAGGTATTTTTATATTGTTAGATGATTGACCTAGGACAGTGTTCTACCGCCGACACTGCGGCGTAGGCTGGACGTACCCACTTCTCGTGCCCTTACTCTAGGGTGCGGGTCGTGACATTGTGTCCAACACAGCTTATGAGATGTTTCCTTCTTGGCCACAATGGTCCCGTGGCCCCGGGTTGTCGTGCGGGGAAACTTTACCTTGTCGACAAGTTGTCTATGACCGTGCGAAGACTATTTTCCTTCTTTTAGTTATTAAGACATAGCCTACATTCTCTTTAAAAACTCAATCATTTTACCATGCCCGTACCCTTGCATTCAATCTTTAATCCGCAACAACACTATCGATTTACCAAAGAAGGGGTCAAGAAGAGAAGGGTCAGCCACTCACCTTGAGTTTACTTCGGCGAGAGAACTTGTTGGCCACGCTAGACGTCGCCTACGCGATTACCTGAAATCGCACAAGCAACCGATTAGAACACTGCATTATTCAAGGAGTTCGATAGGAAATGCGAGTTCGAAATGCAAGCCATGAAAACCATCGAAAATATTTACGAAAGCGCATTCAGAAAATAAAGCCAAAACCAATGCAAGCGGCGTGAAAAAGCAGAGCAACGGGAGGTCTCTCCCGACTCAGCCGCAGAGTCAATCCTCGAGACGCAACCCGCTAAATATGGGACTTGGTTCCGAAGAAGACATTCCATAACGAGGAATGGATCTTAATTCAACCGTTCCCGTTCGATCGACTCGGTCGATCCCGACCTATCGGTTCCGACCGAATCGATAGCGACAGTGTTCCTTTCTCGCGCACCCCGTGGACAGAGTACGGGGCACGATGTAGGGACGGAGCACTACACCAAAACCAACTAAGAAAAAATTTCGTCCTCGAAACTTAAAAATAGAACCTACCTCTACGAGAACAATGAAGGGAACTTCTCCTTCATTTCTGACTCAAGTTCCTACGTCGACTCCTCGACCGAATGGTTTCTCCAGAGGACACGGACTAGAGGAATAGCACGGTTGCGGAGAAGTTTATCTTTGCGCTCCAAGATTTGCACCGGCTCTTCGACATATGATAAGTCCGCCTTCAGGTCCAGCTTACCCAAATCTACCACATGCCCCAGATCGTGCACGTACTTCCGCAATTAGGAGACGTGGAAGACGTCATGTACCTCTGACAATGCAGGCGGCAAGGCGAGTTGGTAAGCTACCGGGGCGACTCGCTTCAATATTTCGAACGTGCCAAAAAATCTTGGGCTCAACTTTCCTTTCGCACCGAACCGGGAAACTCCACGTATAGGCGTCACCTTCAGGAATACATGGTCGTCTTCCGAGAACTCGAGGGGGCGTCGATGCGTGTCGGCATAGCTTTTCTGCCGGCTTTGTGCTATCTTCAATCTTTCTCGTATCAACTTGACCTTCTGCACAGTCTGCTCCACCAGCTCCGGACCAAGTATCTGCCGTTCCTTGACTTCATCCCAGCAAATGGACGATCTGCACTTCCGGCCGTACAAAGCTTCATACGGTGCCACTTAGATACTGGACTGATAGCTGTTGTTGTATGCAAACTCGACCAGCGATAGATGGACGTCCTACCTTGACTTCAAGTCGATCGCACAGAGTCGTAACATGTCTTCGAGAATTTGGTTCACCCGCTCTGTTTGGCCGTCAGTCTGAGGATGATAAGCTGAGCTGAACTTCAACTTGGTCCCCAGTGCTGAATGAAGACTACTCCAGAAGTGCGCTACAAATCGTCCATCCCGATCAGAGACGATAAATACTGGGACCCCATGCAGCCGAACTATTTCATCAAGGTATATCTGAGCAAGGCGGTCGACGCTCCAAGTAACTTTGATGGCGATAAAGTGCGCTGACTTGGTTAGTCGATCAACGATGACCCAGATGGTGTCGTTTCCCCGCGGCGTCCTCGGCAAGCCAACAACGAAGTCCATAGTGATGTGATCCCATTCACTCTGGAATGGCGAGGTTCTGCATCTCCCCGCCCGGTCGCTGGTGCTCGGCTTTGACTTACTGACAGGCCATACATTTTGACACAAAGAGCGCTACGTCCCTCTTCATGCCGTGCCACCAAAAGATAACACGGAGGTCCTTATACATCTTGGTGCTGCCAGGATGCAAGGAATATTTTGTATAGTGCGCCTCCGTCATTATCTCATTTCTAAGTTCTGTGTCGTCCGGTACGCATAGCCGTCCCTTCACGCGCAACACCCCCGACTCGTCCTCTGCAAAGTCGAACGCTTTTCCTGTCGATATCAGCTTCCGCATCTTCTCCAGGTATGGGTCATCCTTCTGTGCAGACTTGATCCTCTCCAGTAGGCTTGGTTCCACCCGCAGTTGCATCTGTTTCACGTCTCTGAAACAAACTCGGAGTTCGGTGCCCATTGTCACGACCCGCACCCTAATTAGGGGCGCGAGCACGTGGGTACGTCCAGCCTACGCCGCAGTATCGACGGTAGAACACTGTCTAGGTTGTCTACAAAACTACACTAAACAGTATAAAGGTACCTGTACAGTATATACTCTCCGAATGGAGGTGACATATCAATACAGTCTCAATCACAGAATAAAACTAAGGTAGATAGCTCAGAAAGAGAACATGTAATAGATGAAAGATTAAATAAGTCCAGAGTCCAATACAAGCCCAGATATATACAACATCACAGGGTCTCAAAATATAATGTAGAAGCTACAGTCTGATAAAGCTAGCTGGATCGCAGTCCAGTCAAACCTAGCTAATCTACACTACTCTGGAAGTACAAAATCTAGTGGCTCTACTATAAGGCCACGATCCAAGGCTACTCCATCTGACTCGAGCCCATAATAGGTCGAGCAGTTCGACTCAGAATCATCTGTAATATATCATAACGGTATCCTGTCAGGAAAATGAGCAAGTACAAGCACTAACAGCAGTTCCATGTGAATTGACAAATTCTATAAGAGACAGTATAATGAACTACAAGACAAAGATATATAAAAACTTGGGAACCGTTCTGAAGCCGAGTTACAACCCTTAAACCAAACAAGGACCGGGGTTGTAACTCTTCTCCCGAGCAGAACTTAGTCTCCAATCAAGGTACAATGTAAAGGCATGTAGAGCATGTGAGTAACTGTATATCATGGCATGGTGAGGAAGATACTGAATATAGAACAGAGCAGGATATACGATAAGATAAAGTAAATATAAAATATAATTTGAATTATTAGAGTGATATGTGATCGGCTTGGGATAAGTGACAAGACAGGCTATCCACTTGGCCCGACAATCCGCGGTGACCTCAACGGAAAGTTATGCCGACCAACCTGGATAACGAGCACAAGGCAAAGGATCTCGCTACACCCTTCGTGAGGGAAGAGTGGCACGAGCACATGAATTGTGACAGGGTCACTACACCAAAAAGGTCCTTTTGGAACGCTAAAATTTCATTCCAAATAATTTTAGGCACACCTATATTCCGTGCCTATTTATGGGCTGCCAGATTTGTTGGAACGGAATAAAGGCGTTCCAGTAAACATTTATTGGAACGCTTTTATGGTGTTCCAATATTGGAACACCAATAAAGTGTTCCAAAAAAGAGTTCCAACAAAATATTCCAAATTACTTTTTTTCCACTTATTGGAACGGCTAAAAAGAGTTCCAATGTTGGAACAATAGAAACGCGTTCCTAAGAAAAGCATCCCAGAATACTTTTTACGCCAAATTTTGGAACACCTAAAAAGTGTTCCAGTTTTCAATATATATATATATATATATATATATATATATATATATATGACTGCCCACATCATTTGAAATTGCACACATGTAGCTTGAAATAATATATAGCTAGCATAAGTACTATGACTTACAAAACCTGTAGCGCTCCAAAGAATTTTATAAAAAAGAATAACAATTGACACAATCTTGTAATCATCTTGAGAATTTATAAATGTAGAACTCACAAAAATATAAAATGAAAGTAAACGAACTTTCATAGTACAAGTGCATAGAGAATAGATAATGTTAAAGCTACATACACAAAGTAACCAAATGTCTTACATAAACATTGTAAGTTTAATACAAGTTGTCTACCACACCAAAAAAACAATATCCAAGAGCTGTAAAAATAATTTGAGTCTTTGACACTTGATGTTCTTGTTAGTGAGCGTAGGCCCTGGAACTATGATAACCGAGGAAACAAAATGTGACATCCTGTAAACATTTCAAAGATTGTTAAAAAATATGATAAAATAATTTGATCACAATTAAGAACTTAGTCATACAACGAGAAAGTTCCGTAACGCATGAAACTCCACATCAAGCTATCAGTTCTAGCCTAGTAGTTACGTCCTAAGTGACAATAGAACAGAAAAAAGTATATACTCACCTCTTCTTGATCTCTACTGCCATCATCATAAAAGCCTGTTCTACGTTTGCAGCACTTTTGGCACTAGTCTCCAAGAAAGGGATCCCAATCTCATCTGCAAATGCCTTTACAGAGGCAATTCAATACTATCAGAGAACAAAACCAAATGGTAATCTGGAGAAGGCAGCATTGATGTCTATATAAAATCAGGAAATGAAGGACAGAAGCTTCAAGAGCATTTACCTTGCCAGTTTCTTAAGAGACCACCCTTTTATCAGTTAGATCGCATTTGTTTCCAACCAAAAGCTTGTTCACGTTGTCACTTGCATAACGGTCAATTTCATTCAGCCATCGCCTTACGTTGTTGAAACTTTCCTGGTCAGTCACATCATATACAACCTACCAGAAGAACTACTCATATATTACTCCATAAAAATAGTAGGTTCATCGAAATGAAAGAAAATAAAAATAAAATTATAGCCTACAATAATGCCATGGGCAGCACGATAGTAACTGCTTGTGATTGTCCGAAAGCGCTCATGTCCAGCCGTATCCCACTAACAAGCACAAGTTAAAGCAGTACACCATCAGCAAGCATAAATGTAACAGAAAGAAACAAACAGATCCAGTGCTTACTATTTGAAGCTTAATAGTTTTCTCATCCTGTTCTACTGTCCGAATTTTCTGTTGAAGGAAATGATAAAAGAAAATGGTCTGACAATGTATGTAAACATAAATCATAGTATTTCTAATCAAAAATTGATTTCACTTACAAAATCGACACCAATTGTACTAATATAGCTCTCCAAATAAGAATCATCCTGCACAGTGATAAATAAGTCATTCATAAATGTCGAAGCATGCGGACAGTCATGCAAATGCCATAATATGAAAACATTTCCTGCAACATAAGTAGTCTACAGCAAATGCCATGAAAACAAAATCCAACATGTGTAAGAAAAGTTTGTAAAATACCACACACAGAAACTTGAAGATGGTTCAGATCTCTTATCTTGATGCAAGACTGAGACACCTGCTGCAGCTGTTGAAGAAACCCTTACAGTAGCAATTTGTTCAAAACGCTCTGTTTGATCATCTTCTTCGCTGCCATCTGAAGCATAACCTTGAATCAGGCGAAATGGACTTCCATCTTTAACATACACCTTTGGTGCTTCCTCGGTTCTGCCACCTTCAAGAGTTTGTGCAACTTTGACCAGACTCAATTCTCCAGATGAAGCCCAGATGGATCCTTGGGCATTTTTCTCTGTGTCACACTCAGTGGCTTCAGGTGAGGCCCTGACTGGACTAACATCTTCAATGTACTGAGAATCTTCGTCTTCTGAAAAATATTATTATGCTCAGATGTTCAAAGGTTTATTCAGAAACCAAATGAGAGATACTAAGTTACATATCACCAGATTATGGTAAAGAAATGTACTTTTAAGCTAAAAAAGTAATGCAAAGCACAATGCACAATGAGACAATCAACTTAAAGATAAAATATAAAGCATGTCAAACAGATCGAAAAATGCAAGGAAATCGTGGACAAAGTAATTTAACAATAACACAGCCTGTTCGAGAGCAAAAGGAACAGACCCATGGTACCATTTCTCTTTTAGAGCACCAATGAAGTATCCCATTGCGACACAAGATATGAAAACTAACATTTAGACCTCTGTTTTGGTTTCGCACCCTCATTTAGAACTTGGTTTCAACAGTATTAGCTGTATCGGATTAGGGTTACAGATTTTAATTTTAGCATTCCCTTTTTAGTATTCCAAAGAAATCAAAAGTTCAGAAGAAAAATACGTATATCTTTCCAATTTAGCACTGTTTCACTATACTACGTACTGTATCTGCCTATGTGCCTTGCAAATAATTTGGCAGCCTTGGCAGCCTAGAAGTGGGAATTTGTTGTTTTCATACATTCTATAATTTGTAGGTTCAGAATGCATATCAAGTTTCAAAATTGCGTTATTTGTCAAAAAAGATCAATGGATAATAACTTCTTAGTTTCTACATAAACACAGTTATTCTTCTTTTTGAAGTCATCATAGTATTTATATATAGAAAAGCAGTCTTAACTATTTAAAAGTATATGCAAGTGCAAAATGTATAATAGAGAAATTTTAGAGTTCTCTGTGAAGAAAGATAAGACAGATTATGATTTACAGCCTTAGTAAAGCAAAACAACCAACATGGAAAGAGTGTAACAAGACCTAAGTTATATGCTTAAGAACAAATGAGTTCTTGGTAGTACCAGGACATCATTCACAATGCATACTATATCAGTTAACCAGGTATAGTAAACCTCATTTTACACCATAACAAAAACTGATAATAATTGGGTTGGGCATGGATCCATATTCTAAACCTTATAACCCAAACCCTATTGATAAGTTAATCGGACCAGGTATCTGTTCTATATTCCCAACGCCTATTGTGCTCCTAACTCCAAATCAATATAACCCAATACCAAACCCTAAAGCTAACTGAAACCCGATAAACCTGAAGCACAACAAATCTATCTATATACCCAGGAAGTCCTTACTCTCCCCCTTTCTGTCACCTCCTCATATGGGGTGATAACAAAGACAGTGGAACCATCAAAAGAGACAAAAGAAGAGATGTGAGAGACTGGCGAGGCAGCAGCAGTTCTAGCAGACATGAAGTCAGGTACCAGATAGTATGCTATTCTTCAATCTCCATTGTTCCCTTTCTATCTCTTCATCTTTATTTATTTTCTTCACATTTCTCACACTTATGTAGAACATATCGTTTCAAAGAAACTTCAACAAAAACTGATACTTCGGAGCTGTTCTAGATCGGTACTAGGGACGTCCACAATCTGAGATGGCTAAATCTTTTCATTTTTGAAGGAGATTTGGAACCTCGGAAATCACATAAGAAAAGGATCAAACTGCGAGTGCTGAAGTCTAGTTAGTAATTAGTATCATAAATCTGAATTTATCTTACAATTAAACTATGATACAAGGTTTCTGCTACCATAATAAAGTCTCGAAATAGCATTATCATCACATTTGAAATACTTCAAAAACAAACCTGTACAAAATTTCCACTACTATAACAAAGTATCAAACTAACAAATTCTAGTTGATTCCAGTGACATCATAGATATACAGGAAATAACACTACTTAAAGATAACTGGACAACATGGTAAAAGCTGTGATACTACAAAACCAAGCACTAAGGGATGAAAACAGCACTAGGCCCATGCTAGGAAAACAGAGTAAATCATAGCACTGAATGTATCTATTAGAAGGAAGGTAGTATTACTTTTGTAGTTTCCAACACTGATGTTCGAGGGGGTAATGCTTGAGGGACTGGTTGATCTAATTGCATCTGAAAAAATATTAGACATTGTAAAATTCAAATCGAATGAATGTGACGAAAGAATTCATTAACCATTAACTATCTGACAAAAACAAGAAAAAGGGAAATCTGTCAACCCCTTGACCATTTATCAACATGCTAAATGTTTGACATTTATTAATTATTATCTATCTAAATTTCAAACTTTAATTTGACACCTGTTTTCCTTTATTTCACTTATAAATACAATTAGAGGCATTGATAGAGTGAAAGAAAAGAGGGGGGGGGGGGGGGGGGGGGGGGGGTTCTTTGCAAAAGAACCTAAACAGGGACCTTAGTAAATTGTTGATTTTGAATTCAGAAACATGCCATGTACCCTGGTATGGGTCGACATAGGGCAGGTACACAATCAGCATAAAAGAATTCAGATTTAGAATCCTTAAACCTATATACTCCGGTCCCTATACTTTAATTCGAATTTTTGGGATAACAAGCCACAGCCTGAAAAGCCCTGGGATTCGAATTAGATTCTCCACAGTTGGAGTGAATTCAAATTCGAGGGAAGTAAATCAAAATCCTGGTTTAAATCCAACCTCCCTATCCTTTCCACCACCAACCGAATATAGATATATAAATATATAGCAGGTATTCGATCTTTCTTTTAGCATTCAAACCCTAGCAAGTGCCTCTGCCCTGTCGCCTAACCCAGAGGAAGAGATACGAGGAGACTTCTAATCTCGAGTTTTTGAACTACCAGGTATTCCTCCTACCTTCGAATACTCCTGTTAATACAAGAGATTAAACTAAGGATTTGTATTACTCAATACCCTTCCTGTAGAGGATACAACATGGGACACCTACTCATGTATCCAACTTAGATGACATGAATAAGTAGCAAACAAGTGGACGGCTAAATCTGTGCACTCGTGAGAGGATCAGGTGATGAACTGTATACTTGTTTCCTGCATCAGTGATGAACTAGAGACATACCCCCTTTGTATCGTGTCTACTCTTGGGATACTTTGTGCCCAACGGAATATTGGGCAGAGTATCCTAACGATATCTGATACTAATGAACGCTGAGAAGGAGTACCAGATTCTAATTAAGTTGTTGGGATGAGGGGTAACAGGGAACTATGGGTGGATCACTTGGTAACAGGGGTAGAGAGCACAATCCAAATATAGGTAACCTGGAATCAAATCCTGAGACTACAAGTGAGGTTGGGTGACTCATCTGTGATAACCAGGGACCCTCCATAGGTAACTTGTATACACAGACACTAGAAAGAGCCATCACAAGTTTGCTTGTACTACCCGATATCACTTTCCTGAATTCTGATATCAATTCATGATGCTAGAACGAGAAATTTCAGGATTCAATATCCTGTATCAGGATTTCAGATGTACTGACCTGCAAAAGTCAGTACTCACAAGGATTAGCCGTGAACCTTCATTAACAGTGTAGCCATATGTCTTTACCTGAACCACTTTGGCTCGATCCCTGACAACAGGTCGAGAACCATAGCAGATAAATAGGGCAGCACCCCTAGGTACCAGGTACCAATGCCTATCTGGTACAAGGACCAGGGTCTTCAAATACCACATAAAAGACAGGGTTGCATATGTCAATAAGGTATCTATAGGAGAGGCTAAGCTAATGGCTACCCTATTTCCAACTGAAGCCTGTGCTGAATGGAGACTTAAACTTGAGGCACTGAATAGTATCAACCCAAACCGAGGCTGGTTTAATATTCTGAAATCAGCAACATCACACATACAATAGTTGGAACCAGTCCCAAACTGGAAGCTTGGGGAATTGGAAGATAGGGTTAGTGACAGTTAACCCAGGGGATGATTAATGATGGGTATTCCCAAATCCTTCACTAACCCATATTCATTAGTATACAGGCCAGTAATCACAGAAGTTGGCCTTGTGCATTAATTTCAAGGGTAATGAAGTATCAGTTTTGAGGGAATGGTAGTATATACGTTTGGAGGCCTAAACTGAAAATATGGTCCCTAAGAGTTGCAGGTTCCCAAATTATAGTTGCTGGAATTTACCAAGTCCCGGATAGAAATTCCCATGACCCAAGTAAATCAATGATACTATTTGCTAATATGAGGACCTACTTTGTCAGGTATTAATTGATTCCTTTCTAAATATTCTGCAACTTAAGTATCTTTTGTTTCCTAGAGAATAGCACACTTAATTGGACTTAGAGAATCAGTTGGGGATTGTCTCGGTGAGCAGGTTCCATACCAAAATAATATGAGAAGCAAATAGAGGGTATTTGTGTATGGAGTATTGGTAATCTAGGTAGGTTACTAAATCTGGTGTATAAAGGCACAAGGGACCTAGAAGCCTACTTAAGAATAAATGATATAGCAAACTTTAGAAAAACAATCATATAGAAAGTAGGTAACTTTTGAGATAAGTTTCAAATATTGATTGATGGAATTCCTAACACCAACTATATCGGATATCTTGACTGATTAGGAACCTAAAATACAAAAGTAGCTTATTGGATATGCTTATGAAGTTATATACAACTATTTATTTATGTTAAATATTAGTATCCTGTTTATGTAACTAATTAGCAACATATCAGGGAATGAAACTACTTCCAACTGATATTCCCTCTTCTTGTGGGAGCCACAACCTTGACAATTAGCTCCAGTTTTCATGCGGTTCTAACTAAAACCAATTCCACTTCGTAAATTCTTTTATGTTGTCTAATTGACTATGTTCCTATTCCTCCTAGTTTCCCACACCATATCATTATTACCAGGAGGAAGTCACTACCGATTTAATTGTGGCACTTACTTGGCCCTTATTTTCCATATTGAAGTTGAGAGAACATGTATAAAAGAATTCATTATATGAATACAAGTGAAACAGCTTGTTACCTGTTCAATTAACTTAGCAGATTCACAGTATAAAACCTTGCGGCCAGAGTCATCAAGATCCTTTCCAGGATGATGTCTTGTAAAGCCACCAGTGTTGTCTCTAACATGTCAAGCCCGGCCTGGTTGGCAAAAGTAAAAAACCGGTGGCATTTGTCAAAAAATAAATGCCACTATCAGAAGAAAAACACTCATTGAATATACTTTAGATTATTCAATACAAGAAATAGCATTAAAACAAAATACAGATAGTTATATACCTTCATGGAGCAGCATAATATGGCATCCTGGTCCATAGAAATTTCAGTAATGGTTCCTTGCTTCCCCATTATATCTTAGCAAGTTGATACCAAAGTGATAACTGTAATGGTTGCTTAATTTTATCTCATAAGTAATTATGAATCACTTTTGGAGTTCTTGATAGATAAAGATATCCCTGACAAATCAGTCAGACACCATTACATAAATCCAATTAAAATTTGCCAAAAGATTTGAGATTTTATGTAGTCAATTTAGCACAACAGTTTAGTACAGTTACTCCACATTCATAGTTCAGAGTTTCTGCAAACCTGAACAGGAGTCATGATGTTCCACTTGACAAAATTCAGTAATATGAGCCAAGAAAATAGAATGATAATTTCTACTCTGTTTCGACAATTTAATCCTTAAATAAGAAAGTCATCTTTGAACAGATCCTAAAATGATAAATCCCCCACAGCAAAATTAATACAAGATAAATGAGCCAAGAAAATAGAATGATAATTTCTACTCTGTTCATCCTCAAACTAATGTTTTACCAATATATATATACACACAATAATACAGCCTCTCCCAAGAACTAAACAGTAGCACCTAGTCAAAACCAAACCAAACAAAAAACAAATGGGCAATGTAAAGACATAACACACATAAACTGGAAACAAAACCAAGCTGGGTTTAAATAGACATCTCAAATTCTAAGAGAACCCTTAGAATCGCAAGCTTTCTTCCTAAAGCTTCAAATGATTTAGCACAAGTTCATTTCATAGCTCTACTGCCACCACAGAAAGCTAAAAGCTCTCTCACTCTCTCTCAAGTACAAAATACCTGCAAAACTAGACTCTAAAAGCTTTCCGAAGGGTGGTTCACAAGGGCCAATCTCCTATTTGCTATTCTGTAGAGATTGGGCGCGACATAGTGCTATCTATTCTATCTTCCAAAAGAACAAGAATATCCTCGTCATTGGAACAAGGTAACAGTCTTGAATTCATGCTCGTCTAACATTATTCGTTGGGAACCTCCAGAAATTGATGTCAAATTTTTTGCTTGAACCCATATCCTAGACCCAAACATGTTACAAGTGATGGTCAATCTATATACACTACGTGCTGCATGAAAGCATACAAAATAATAATATTGTCATTACCTTGGTCTTTTTAGAAATAGATTTGGATTATACTCCTTTAAACTGGACTTAGAATAATTACACATTACTGAATAATTTGATTAAAAATAATGGTACAAACAAGAAACGTAACCCCTCTCAATCTGATGCTAAATAACGGTAAAAATAACACTCAATCGGCGAATCTTTCACTAAAATCACATAAAAAATCACTAATAGAAGAACATAAGATCCAGTAGAAAATATTTGGGAAAAAATGGAGAGACAATTTTGGATGCTTACAATGAGGAGGAGAGTCTGAGTTGTGATCGGAGGAGTGTGGAGCAGATCGGTCGAGGACCCGATCGGACGAGGAGCGGAGCGGAGCAGATCGTACGAGGATGCTTTCTTCTTGCAAATCGGACGACCGCAGATCGATGGAGCAAATAGGACGACCGCGGATCGGACAAGAAACCCTTTTCCTTCAGACCGTAGATCTCGAACGACCGGAGATCGGTGGAGCAAATAGGACGACCGATCTTTGGCGGTCTGAAAAGATCGGGCGGCCGCAGATCGGACGACCGCAGTGTGGTTTCTCTTCAGAACGAACGAGAGGGAAGGTTTCTCCCTTCAGATGGAGAGAGAAGAACGAGGGAAGATTTTTCTTCAGATGGAGTGAAAAGAAATAAGAGGGAACATTTTTGGTTTCCCGCGAAGGGAGAGAGGGTTTTCGTTGGGAGAGAGAGGGTTTTCGTGTGGGGGTGGACTTCGGAGGGGGGTGTTTAGGTTGGAACGTTTTAGAGGAAAAAGAGATTTTAGACCTGAATTAAAATTTTACCCTTTGACACCATTTTGGCACGGTTTAAGTGTGTTCCAGAATAAATAAGTTTAAAAAATAAAATAAAAATATAATATTTGGAACGAATTTTTATTCTGGCACACTTTATGTTCGTTCCAACACGTAGGCACGCCAAATAGGCGTTCCGTATTGAAATATGCCTAGTGTTCCTAAATAGGTATTTTGGTGTAGTGGGTGGCTTGGATCACATAGCCCCTAATAATTCCCCATCCCCGAATAGTACAATGGATCTGGACATGACACGTCATGGCACGTGATTCCGTAAGAGGGTAGCAAATCCTCTTAGAAATCGGTGTCTATACAAGTACATGGAACAATACAGGAAGTGTACCAATATACCCAGAAATCCAGGAACAACATCTCATGCCGTGATCCAACGTGTACTAGTCCGTGAACTATCGTGACTGAGAATCAAGTAAGACACTACGACTGAATCGGATATAGCAGATATCAAGACAATGAAAACTATCAGTGAATGTACTCGCCTGCTGTCCTGAGCTGTAGGTTATATCAATGCTCAGAGTGGTAATCAGAGACCTAAAGGTGAGATACTGTATGTTAATATAGGTTTAAACAAGTTTAAGAATGATTCACAATGAATGATATGCAATCTAGGTCAAACTAGGTCTCACTGAGTCACACTAAGTCCTGTCAAGTCAAATCTAGGTCAAATCAAGTTATATCAAGTCAATCTAAGTCATACCAGTCATCACAGGTCAAAATAAGTCGAAGAAAGTCAAACGAGGTCAAGAGTTGGCCTACAGTTGACTTTTGGTCAACTGGTCAACTCTGGTCAACTCTGGTCAACTCTAGGTCAACCCTAGGTCAAACTGGTCAAATATTGACCAACAGTTGACTTTTGGTCAACTGGTCAACTATGGTTTGGATTTGGTCAAATCTAGACAAAGTGTTGACTCACTCACAAACCCTCTCTAATTTGATTTCCTACATTTCATTCTCCTTATTCTTATTCTCCGTCTCCTCCTCCTTATTCTCCGTCTCCTTCTCCTTATTCTCTGTCTTCTCCTTCTTATTCTCCGTCTTCTCCTTATTCTCCGTCTTCTCCTTATTCTTATTCTCCGTCTCCTCCTCCTTATTTTCCGTCTCCTTCTCCTTATTCTCCGTCTTCTCCTTATTCTTATTCTCCGTCTCCTCCTCCTTATTCTCCGTCTCCTTCTCCTTATTCTCCGTCTCCTTTTCCTTATTCTTCGTCTTCTCCTTCTTAACTGCTGCTGCTGCTACTACTGGGCTTATGCTGCTGCTCTACTTCTTACTGCTGCTGCTACTGCTATTTCTTATTCCTTTTTCTTCTACTTCTATTCCTCTCTCCCAAACTCTTATTCTCTTCCTCTAAAATCACACACATCCATATCTATATATATAAATACATACACACACACATATAGAAATATATATATATATATATATATATATATATATATATATATATATATTTCTCTCTAAAAAGGAAAACCCCTAATAAATCCTTAGACTAGGTTTTAGGAAAACCTATAAAAGCTATGGTCATTACGTAGAGAATGGTCTCCTCCACATTATTGTGAAGGAATAAATGCAAAAGAGGAAATTTATGGGGAGTTAATGAGCATACCTAGAATTAGTTCCTTGAGGAAGAAGAAGCTTCAAAAGAAATGAATGAAATGAAGAAAGAGAGAGTTTACTTTGGAGTGAAGTAAAGGGAGGGGGTTTTGCCTATACATGGCCGGCCATGGGGGTCTTAATGGGTTTGGGTGGAGACCCATTAGGCCTCCAAACCCATTAGGCTTGGTTTGGTTTGACTCCAAATTGACTAATTAAGCCTCTAAATGACTAGTTAAGCCATGGGAGTATGGTTTATGGTTTCTAGCCTAATTAGGATGACATGTGGGCCAATTCTAGCTAGGATGTGGGTCACACTAGTGTCCAGACTACCCGGATCTCCAACTTAAGTCCAAATTAGATAAAATTCAAACTAAATCAACCAAATCCCTAAAACCCTATAAATCAAATAAAATTCCCAAAAGTAAAATAAAATAGAAAATTACCATTTTACCCCTAACTGGGAAAAGTGAGGGTGACAAGTCTATCCACCTTAAAAAAAAATTTGTCCTCGAAATTGAAGACACAAGTACATGAAATCACAAACAGAAATAAAGGAAATAGATTTATACCTCAGGGCGTGAAAAGGTAAGGGAAACGCTCCTGTATGTCGTCCTCCCTCTCCTAGGTAGACTCACCTGGAGAGTGATGTCTCCACGCAACCCGAACCAAGGGTATGACCTGGTTCCGGAGCACCTTCTCCCTGCGATCCAGAATCTCTACCGGCTGTTCTGGATAGCTGTGAGTAAGTCCCACCTGTATCGCTGAATGGTCCATGGCTAGGATCTACCATGTACCGCCTCAGCTGAGATACATGAAACACGTTGTGCACTCCCTCGAGCCTGGTAGGAAAGTCCAGTCGGTAGGCTACTGCACCGATCCTCTCTAAGATGGTGAAAGGTCCGATGTAGCGCGGACTGAGCTTCCCACCGCCACCAAAGCGAATAGTACCACGTGTCGGGGATATCCTCAGAAATACCATGTCACCAACCTAGACACAAGACAAAAACTCAACACACAACTAACAAACAATCACAACAAACACGACAAGAACTGAAACTAACCTCGAACTCTAACGGTCTCCGGTGACTATCGGCCCAATACCGCTGCCTATCCTGAGCCACCCGAAGTCTGTCTCTAATCATCCTGACCTTCTCGGCCGTATCCACAACCATCTCCGGCCCAAGAAGCGCCCACTCGTCGACATCGTCCCAAGACAAAGGAGTACGGCATCTCCGTCCATATAGAGCCTCAAATGGTGACATCTCTATACTGGCCTGGTAGCTGTTGTTGTAAGCAAACTCTACCAAGTGAAGATGGTCCTCCCAAGAACCCCCGAGATCTAGCACACATGTGCGAAGCATATCCTCCAAAGTCTTGATGGTCCTCTCCGACTGCCCGTCTGTCTGAGGATGATAAGCAGTACTAAACTTGAGCGAGGTGCCCAAGCAAGCCTGCAAACTCCTCCAGAAGTGGGAAGTGAATCGGCTATCCCGATCTGAAACTATGCTCACCGGAACTCCGTACAATCTCACGATCTGACGAACATACAGCTCAGCCAGCCTCTCCGTAGACAAACCCACTTTGAAAGGCAAAAAGTGGGCCGATTTGGTCAATCTATCAACTATGACCCAAACTGCGTCCTTCCCTCCTGGCGACCGTGGAAGTCCAGATACAAAGTCCATGGTGATGTGCTCCCACTTCCATTCGGGAATGGGTAGCGGCTGTAGCAATCTACCTGGTCTCTGCCTTTCGGCCTTCACCTGCTGACACACAAGGCAACGAGATACAAACTGAGCTACCTCGCACTTCATGCCATACCACCATACGTGCTCTCTCAGGTCCCTATACATCTTGTTGGCCCCAGGATGCATAGAATACTGAGAGCGATGCGCCTCCTGAAGAACCTTCTTCCGAAGCTCTCCACGCGGAACGCACAGCCTAGTACCGTGCCGCAACGACCCGTCTTCGGATACAGAGAAATCGTCAAGCAAGCCCGTCCTCACCTGCTCCCTGATGCTCCTCAGGGCAATATCATCATACTCCGCTGACCTGACTCTATCCATTAGCTCATACTGAATCTGCAAACCCCACATCTGGATCTCTACGCCCGGAATGATGACCTCGATATCCAAACTATCCAGGTCGGCCAACAAATGACGATCTGTCATCAAGAACATAGCAACTGGATACCTGCTCAAGGCATCTGCAACTACGTTGGCCTTCCCCGGATGGTACTGCAGGGATATATCGAAGTCCTTCATCAGCTCTAACCACCGCCTCTGTCGCATGTTCAACTCCTTCTGAGTGAACACGTACTTCAAGCTCTTGTGATCTGTAAAGATCTTAACTCGCTCTCCGTACAGGTAATGCTTCCATAACTTCAAAGCAAAAATAACCGCGGCCAACTCCAGATTATGAGTAGGATAGTTCTTCTCATGAGGATGCAACTGCCTGGATGCATAGGCAATCACCTTCCCGTGCTACTGAAGAACACACCTAGTTTTTCTCATGAGGACGCAACTGCCTGGATGCATAGGTAATCACCTTCCCGTGCTGCTGAAGAACACACCCTAAACCCTTCCCGGAAGCATCGCTGAAGATCGAGAACCCTCCTGACCCAGATGGCAAAGTCAGGATCGGAGCTGAAGTCAACCTCCTCTTCAGCTCATCGAATGCAGCCTGACACTCAACAGTCCAGACAAACTCCACGTCCTTCCTGGTGAGTCTAGTCATCGGCTCTGCAATCTGCGAGAAGTCCTGGATGAACTTTCGGTAATAGCCAGCCAAACCCAGAAAGCTCCGAACCTCGGCAACTGAACTGGGCGTAGACCAAGACTCCACTACCGAAATCTTCCTCTGGTCCACTGAAATCCCGTGCTCGGTCACAACATGACCTAAGAACTCCACCTGGTCTAAGAAGAACTCACACTTCGAAAGCTTTCCGTAGAGTTGCTCCCTCCTCAGAGTCTCTAACACAACTCTCAAGTGCTCCTTATGCTCCTCCTGTGTCTTCGAATAGATCAAGATATCGTCTATGAAGACCACCATGAACTTGTCAAGGTACTGATGGAATACCTTATTCATCAAGTTCATGAACACCGCGGAAGCATTGGTCAACCCAAATGGCATCACTGTAAACTCGTACTGGCCGTACCGAGTCCGAAATGCCGTCTTGGGAATGTCATCCCGCCTCACCTTCAGTTGGTGATACCTGGACCTCAAATCTATCTTTGAAAAGACCTTTGCCCCACTCAGCTGATCGAACAAGTCGTCGATCCTCGACAAAGGGTACCTATTCTTGATA
This sequence comes from Iris pallida, assembly GCA_029216955.1. Lineage (NCBI taxonomy): Eukaryota > Viridiplantae > Streptophyta > Magnoliopsida > Asparagales > Iridaceae > Iris > Iris pallida. Next base: position 12,531,528 of record JANAVB010012200.1, read on the forward strand.
GTGAGGTTGTCGAGCGCCCGGTAATCAATGCACATGCGGGACATACCGTCCTTCTTCGGCACAAAAAGGACTGGCACTCCCCAGGACGAAGAGCTGGATCTGATGAACTCCTTGTCCTGCAGCTCGTCGACTTGCTTCTTCAGCTCTATCAACTCGCTGTTGTTCATCCTATAGACATGTTGTGAAATGGGCTCGATGCCCGGTACCAAGTCTATAGTGAACTCAATATCCCTGTCTGGCGGCATCCCCGGCAACTCCTCGGGAAAGACATCCGAGAACTCAACAATCAACGGATGTGGCAAATCCTGCCCCACCAATAAAGCTCCACAGAATCCAGCCTCCGGCTCCGCTGCTCCTCGAGCAAACTCGATCTCTGGCTCTCCCGGCGTCCTAAAAAGAACTCTGCCTCCTCTGCAATCAATGCTAGCATGGTGCATGCTCAACCAATCCATACCGAGTACCATATCATACCTCGGTAGGGGCATTACGAGCAGACACGCACTCAAGTCCCGGCCTCTCAGAGTGATTCTCCGTCCCTTGCAAATATTATTAACCAGGATAATACCTCTCCCGGTCATAATCTTGCAAGTCCTACCCATATATTCAGCAATAATATTGTATCTCAGAGCAAAAGAAACAGACACAAAACTATGGGTCACTCCAGAATCAAACAAGGCAAAAGCAGGGAAGGAATCTAGGAGAACATGACCTGCTACAACATCTTCCACGGGCTCTGCCTCCTCTTCTGCTGCCAAAGCGAACACCCTGCCCGCGGGTGCTCCCTTCTGGTGCTGAACAAAGCACTGCTGTTGGGTCTGAAGTGGAGGACCCCTCTGCTGAACTGCTTGACCTCTAGCCGGCTGCGCTCTGTCCTGACCTCCTCTGACTTCGCGAAAGCGGCAATCCCTCAGCTAGTGATCGGGCGCCCCACAGTAGAGACAAACGTCCAACCTCTTCCTGCAAGCCTCCCTAGTGTGTGTCGGCTTCCCGCAGAAGCCGTACGGAGTAGCCGGTCTCTGGCCCTGTCCCTGGTGCTGCTGGGCACGCGCTGGTGCCTGCTGAATCTGCAACAGAGGCTGCTGCTGCTGGAATGGCCTCTGCTGATACTGAAAGTGGGGGCGCTTGGTCGGTCCCGCACTGGAACTCGCCTCCATAGCATCTCCGCTCCTCTTCGGCCTGAGGCCGAAGTCCTTCTCTGCGATCTGCACGTCCATCAATATCTGATCGAACGTCGCGTCACGGCGACCCGAGGTGCGGGTGCGCACTGCATGAATAAGTCCCCTGCGGAACTTACAAGCCTTCTGCCCCTCATCTTGGATCATATCAGGAGCAAACCTGCTAAGGCGGAAGAACTCAGCTGCATACTCGTCTACCGACGAGTTCCCCTGCACTAGACCCACGAACTGGCCCTCCAATGCTGTAAGAGCCACGTCCGGGAAGAACTTCTCCTTGAAGAGCCTCCGAAAGTTCTCCCAAGTCAGCCCTCTCACCAACGTACGAGGATCCATGCGGTACCATGTCAGCACAATGTCGAAGAATCGGCTGGCTGCGGCCGAAACCCAAAGTGCTCTAGGAAGCTCTGCCAGCTCCATGCTCCTCTGCATATCCTCTAGCCAGTCGCCTGCATAAAGGATGCCCTCTGTGCCTGTGAAGTTCCTGGAGCTCATCTTCCTAAAGTCTAATACTGTCCCCGGCCTGGACTGCTGCTGGTACGGCTGCTGGCCAGTAGGGCCCTACACCGTACCCGGTGCCACTCTCTCCACTGCTGTCAGTGCAAGCTGATGTGAGTTCTCCATACTCTGCCTCAGCATCTCGATCTGACGGTATGACGCCTCCGACTGGCGCTGCGATGCCTCTGCCTGGGCCCGTTGTGTCTCCATCATGTGCTGAAGGAGAAGGAACATATAATGTATATCCGTCGGTATCGGTGGTGGTGGCGGCAGTATCTCTGGAACAATGGCCGTAACCCTCTGGGGTGGAGGTGGTAGACCTCCCTGTGTAAATGCCTGGGTCTCCGGGATAGTGGAATCACTGGAGGCAGTCTCGTGAACCTCCTCCTCGACCGGGTCAGATCTCTCGGGCAAGCTACTCGATCCAGAGGCCTGCGGATGCGTCTTCGTCATCCTGGAGACGAATTGAAACAAAGAGATCAATATGGCACATGAGTAGATATTATCAAAGAAGGACAGTTAATTTAATATAAGGAAAGCAATCATGATAATCAAAAGATCGGAAAAATTTTTCTAAGTGTGATTGAGAAATTCCTATCATATCCTAGGTCCTACGTCCTAATTGCAGGCTCGTAATTAGTACTCTAAGTCGAGCACCATTACGAGATCGTGCTAATTGTGACACTGACCTGTATGGGCCACCAAAAAAATATGTCACGACCCGCACCCTTATGAGGGGCACGAGCACGTGGGTACGTCCAGCCTACGCTGCAGTATCGACGGTAGAACGCTGTTTAGGTTGTCTACAAAACTACACTAAACAGTATAATGGTACCTGTACAGTATATACTCTCTGAATGGAGGTGACATATCAATACAGTCTCAATCACAGAATAAAACTAAGGTAGATAGCTCAGAAAGAGAACATGTGATAGATGAAAGAGTAAATAAGTCCAGAGTCCAATACAAGCCCAGATATATACAACATCACAGGGTCTCAAAATATAATGTAGAAGCTACAGTCTGATAAAGCTAGCTGGATCGCAGTCGAGTCAAACCTAGCTAATCTACACTACTCTGGAAGTACAAAATCTAGTGGCTCTACTATAAGGCCACGATCCAAGGCTACTCCATCTGACTCGAGCCTATAATAGGTCGAGAAGTCCGACTCAGAATCATCTGTAATATATCATAATGGTATCCTGTCAGGAAAATGAGCAAGTACAAGCACTAACAGCAGTTCCATGTGAATTGACAAATTCTATAAGAGACAATATAATGAACTACAAGACAAAGATATATAAAAACTTGGGAACCGTTCTGAAGCCGAGTTACAACCCTTAAACCAAACAAGGACCGGGGTTGTAACTCTTCTTCCGAGCAGAACTTAGTCTCCAATCAAGGTACAATGTAAAGGCATGTAGAGCATGTGAGTAACTGTATATCATGGCATGGTGAGGAAGATACTGAATGTAGAACAGAGCAGGATATACGATAAGATAAAGTAAATATAAAATATGATTTGAATTATTAGAGCGATATGTGATCGGCTTGGGATAAGTGACAGGACATGCTATCCACTTGGCCCGACAATCCGCGGTGACCTCAACGGAAAGTCATGCCGGCCAACCTGGATAACGAGCACAAGGCAAAGGATCTCGCTACACCCTTCGTGAGGGAAGAGTGGCACGAGCACATGAATAGTGACAGGATGGCTTGGATCACATAGCCCCTAATAATTCCCCATCCTCGAATAGTACAATGGATCTGGACATGACACGTCATGGCACGTGATTCCGTAAGAGGGTAGCAAATCCCCTTAGAAATCGGTGTCTATACAAGTACATGGAACAAGACAGGAAGTGTACCAATATACCCAGAAATCTAGGAACAACATCTCATGCCGTGATCCAACGTGTACTAGTCCGTGAACTATCGTGACTGAGAATCAAGTAAGACACTACGACTGAATCGGATATAGCAGATATCAAGACAATGAAAACTATCAGTGAATGTACTCGCCTGCTGTCCTGAGCTGTAGGGTATATCAATGCTCAGAGTGGTAATCAGAGACCTAAAGATGAGATACTGTATGTTAATTTAGGTTTAAACAAGTTTAAGAATGATTCACAATGAATGATATGCAATCTAGGTCAAACTAGGTCTCACTGAGTCACACTAAGTCCTGTCAAGTCAAATCTAGGTCAAATCAAGTTATATCAAGTCAATCTAAGTCATACCAGTCATCACAGATCAAAACAAGTCGAAGAAAGTCAAACAGGGTCAAGAGTTGGCCTGCAGTTGACTTTTGGTCAACTGGTCAACCCTGGTCAACTCTGGTCAACTCTAGGTCAACCCTAGGTCAAACTGATCAAATGTTGACCAACAATTGACTTTTGGTCAACTGGTCAACTCTGGTTTGGGTTTGGTCAAATCTAGACAAAGTGTTGACTCACTCACAAACCCTCTCTAATTTGATTTCCTACATTCCATTCTCCTTATTCTTATTCTCCGTCTCCTCCTCCTTATTCTCCGTCTCCTTCTCCTTATTCTCCGTCTTCTCCTTCTTATTCTCCGTCTTCTCCTTACTCTCCGTCTTCTCCTTATTCTTATTCTCCATCTCCTCCTCCTTATTCTCCGTCTTCTTCTCCTTATCCTCTGTCTCCTTCTCCTTATTCTTATTCTCCGTCTCCTTCTCCTTATTCTCTGTCTCCTTCTCCTTATTCTCCGTCTTCTCCTTCTTAACTGCTGCTGCTGCTACTACTGGACTTATACTGCTGCTCTACTTCTTACTGCTGCTGCTACTGCTATTCCTTATTCTTTTTTCTTCTATTTCTATTCCTCTCTCCCAAACTCTCATTCTCTTCCTCTAAAATCACACACATCCATATCTATATATATATATAAATACATACACACACACATATATAGAAATATATATACACATATATATATTTCTCTCTAAAAAGGAAAACCCCTAATAAATCATTAGACTAGGTTTTAGGAAAACCTATAAAAGCTATGGTCATTACGTAGAGAATGGTCTCCTCCACATTATTGTGAAGGAATAAATGCAAAAGAGAAAATTTATGGGGAGTTAATGAGCATACATAGAATTAGTTCCTTGAGGAAGAAGAAGCTTCAAAAGAAATGAATGAAATGACGAGAGAGAGAGAGTTTACTTTGGAGTGAAGTAAAGGGAGGGGGTTTTACCTATACATGGCCGGCCATGGAGGTCTTAATGGGTTTGGGTGGAGACCCATTAGGCCTCCAAACCCATTATGCTTGGTTTGGTTTGACTCCAAATTGACTAATTAAGCCTCTAAATGACTAGTTAAGCCATGGGAGTATGGTTTATGGTTTCTAGCCTAGTTAGGATGGCATGTGGGCCAAGTCCAGCTAGGATGTGGGTCACACTAGTGTCCAGACTACCCGGGTCTCCAACTTAAGTCCAAATTGGATAAAATTCAAACTAAATCAACTAAATCCCTAAAACCCTATAAATCAAATAAAATTCCCAAAAGTAAAATGAAATGGAAAATTACCATTTTACTCCTAACTGGAAAAAGTGAGGGTGACACCCATTCCTTCTAAGTCACGCAGCAGTCGATCATTGATGCATAATGAAGCTAAGTACTTCCGGCTCAGCGCATCCGCTACCACATTTTCCTTGCCCGGCGTATAGTCGATTGATAAGTCATAGTCTTTGATTAGTTCGAGCCATCGCCTCTGCCGCAAATTCAGTTCTTTCTGGGTGAAGGGATACTTGAGGCTTTTGTGGTCCGTATAAATCCTGCACGCCACGCCATAGAGATAGTGACGTCACAGCTTCAATGCGAACACAATTGCCGCTAGTTCTAGGTCGTACGTGGGGTAGTTCTTCTCGTGCGGCTTCAACTGCCGGGAAGCAAAAGATATCACCTTATCCGGCTGCATGAGCACACACCCCAAGCCCTGGCCAGAAGCATCGCTGAAGATTTGAAATCTCTCCGTCCCGTCAGGAAGAGCAAGTATCGGGGCCGAACCGAGCCGTTGTTTGAGCTCCTGGAAGGAAGCTTCACAGTCGTCTGACCACTTGAATGCGACTCCTTTCTGGGTGAGGCGAGTCAACGACGATGCGACCTTCGCGAAGTCCTTCACGAAGCGTCGGTAGTATCCCGCCAAGTCTAGGAAGCTTCGAATTTCGCTAACTGATGCGGGCCGTTTCCAATCAGCAACTGCCTCGACTTTTTTCGGATCGACTGCGATGCCCGCGGCGGAGATAATGTGCCCAAGGAATGAGACGCTGTTCAGCCAGAACTCGTACTTGCTCATCTTTGCGCACAACTGATTCTCTCAAAGGATTTAGAGTACCGTCCGCATATGCTCTGCATGTTGCGCTCGATCCTTCGAGTAGACGAGGATGTCGTCGATGAAGACTACTAGGAACTTGTCAACGAACGGACGGAACACCCGATGCATTAGATCCATGAAGACGGTAGGGGCGTTTGTCAGACCGAACGACATTACCAAGAACTCGTAGTGGCCGTAACGAGTACGGAAGGCAGACTTCGGCACGTCATCTGGCTTAACTTTGAGTTGGTGGTAACCCGATCGTAGATCAATCTTCGAAAACACCGTTGCACCTTGGAGCTGGTCGAACAAGTCATCGATACGGGACAGGGGTATTTGTTTCGGACGGTGGCTTTATTCAATTCCCGATAGTCGATGCAGAGTCGCATCGATCCATCCTTCTTCTTCACGAACAACACGGGCGCACCCCATGGCGAGACACTCGGACGGATAAACCCTCTGTCGAGCAATTCCTGAAGTTGTGCCTTCAATTCTTTCAATTCTATCGGGTCCATTCTGTACGGAGCCTTCGAGATCGGCTGTGTGTCGGGGAATGTATCGATAGTGAACTCTATCTCTCGATCGGACGACATGTCGGGTAGCTCGTTCGGGAACACGTCTGGGAATTCTGCTACAACGTCGGTCTCTTCCGCGTTTGCACCATCCTGTCGCACGTCTCGAACGGAAGCTAGATAGCCTTCGCACCCGGAATGCAGTATCCGTCAAGCAGATATTGCAGAGATTATCATGCAGGTCGACGACGTCTCACCACACGAGTAGCAGAATTTAGGCACTCCAGGTATGCGGAATGTGACCTTCTTTTCAGCGTAGTCTATGGTTGCGTTGCACGGTCCGAGCCAATCCATTCCCAGAATGATGTCAAAGTCCTTCATGTCTAGAACTATCACATCCAGACCGATCTTTTGACCGTCGATACAGATAATCCCGCCAACGCAAGCTAAGTTTATGAGAATTGGTGTGCCCGAAGGCGTGCTTACGCTAAGGTCGAGATCTAATGATTTTACAGGAAATTTGTGCTCGGCGGCAAAGTCCGCCGATATAAAACTATGTGAAGCGCTCGAATCAAATAATACACGAGCAGGCACATTATTGAATTTTAGTATACCTGACACTACGGTATCTGACGCCAGCGCTTCGTCTCAAGTCATGGCATAGACGCGGTCCTGAGTGTTGGGGCGACGATCTTGGCCATATTGCGGTGCAGGTTGAGTGGGCGGAGGAGGTCGAGGCGCCTGTCCTCGATTCTCTTGGCGGTGTTGTTGTGGCGGGGCATTGCGAGTCAATCTGGGGTTTGTGTAATACCGAGCGAGGTGGCACTTTTGTCCGCAAGCATGGCATTCCCCTCTGAAGGGGAAGCAGTTGATGGCTTCGTGCCCGAGGCGATTGTTGACACAAAGTCACAGTCAACCAAATATCGACAACATTGACTAAATAATATTTGTAATAATTCAATACGACACACGACATCTACATTAAGCTCAAGTCAGACGACAGCTCAGTCTCCGCTTCTCAGTTATTTTTGAGTCTGTATTTTACACTTTTATTGAGTCTAGACTTATGTAAATTGTGTCATGCTGAGCTCTTGAGACTTGACCTATAGCCTATCCAATAATCCTCAAACTCCACCATCCAGAAAATTGCCCACTGGCCACTTAGACCAGCTCTTTGCTCTGGAGACAGAGTTCGGGCCGAACTCTGCCTCCACACAGAGTTCGGGCCGAACTCTGTACCCTAAAAATCAGCAACCTTAATTTTAGGGTTAGCTGGTTGCAAGTTGTCCAACGGCCAAATATTTGAAATTTTCTACCCGAATTCTGGCCGAATTTTGCCTACAAAAACAATATAAATAGGCCATAAATTCTTTCATTTCAAATCATCCAATCTTCTCTACTTTTCTCTCTTATAGTTCAAATAAGCCATACCCTTCCCATCTACTAGCCACAAGCTTCCTAAGTCTCGAGTGCTCAGCATCTCTCAGTTAGGATTCTTGTGTAAGAGTTGAAGAAGTCGCTTGGACAATTCCAAGCAAATCGCCACTGCGATCCTCTGTTAGAAGTTGACGTGCTCTTCTGAAGTAAAGCCACGGATTGTAAACTACTATTTCACAAATAGTGGATTTAATCCAGAGCTAGAGTTCTCAGGCCTGGACTAGTCCTCCACGAGGGAAACCAGGTTAAAATCGCTGTGTTTGCGTATGCTTTCTTGTTCTTCATTTACTTTCCGCATTTTACTCTGATTATTTATAATTCGTGAAAGAGTTAATTTTTAATTGGTTACTTTCTATATAAACTCTATTCACCCCCCCTCGCTAGAGTTGCCAACTGTTCTTCAATTGGTATCAGAGCTTTGTTCTCTTTGCAAGGACTAACATCCTAAGAGCTGATCCATGGCAACCACACAATCCTTAATTTCCAATCATGGTGAAGGTCAGTCCACTCATAGGCCTCTCCTATTTGATGGAACTAACTACGCATATTGGAAAATAAGGATGAGCTTCTATCTTAAGTCTCTAGACTTTGACCTGTGTACTGTCGTCACTGACGATTACAAAAAGCCCGCCAGGATAGTTGTCGATGGTGACCTCATTGAGAAACCACACGACAAATATTCTATCGAAGAGAAGAAACAGGCAAGTCTAGATGCTAGAGCTATTAATGCTTTATTCTGTCCTATAGACAGGAATGAGTTCAACAGGGTCTCTACATGCACCACTGCTCATGAAGTATGGAGACTTCTAGAAGTGACGCATGAAGGAACTACACAAGTCAAGGAATCCAAGATAAGCCGTCTCACTCAAGAATACGAGGCTTTCAAGATGAAGCCAAATGAGACGATCACTCAAATATTCACAAGATTCCTTGACATCATCAATCCTCTATCCTCGCTTGGCAAGCAATACTCAAACCACGAGAAGATTCGTAAGCTACTCAGGGGGATACCAAAGATTTGGAACCCTAAGGTGATAACCATCATAGAAGGGAACGATCTCACAACCATGTCAATGGAGACCTTGATGGGTAAGCTCATGACTCACGAGCTTGACCTCAAAGACTTCGAAGAGCCTGCTCTGAGGACTAAGGAGATCGCACTCAAAGCTCATCGACGAAGGGCTGATCACGATGAGACCGAAGATGACAACTCGGATGATGAAGACCAAGCTCTCATGGTTCGCAACTTCAAGAAATTCCTTCGCTTCAATCGAAGGAAGAAGGAATCACAAGAAGACGGCAAAGAAGAGCCAACCTGCTATGGTTGTAAGAAGACTGGACACGTCCGAAAAGACTGTCCATTCTTGAAGAAGAGCAACCGCTATGAGAAGCCATACAAGAAGACATCATCAAAGAAATATGCCAACACAAGTATTTGGAATGAAAGTGAAGCGAGTGACTCCGAGGAAGAAAAGGACTCTCCTCAAGATACAGCAAATGTGTGCCTAATGGCAACTTCCAACAAGGTATCTAACGAAACTTTAGATGACTTCTCTTTTGATGAACTTGGCGATGCCTTCACTGATTTACTCGATGATCACAAAAAGGTCATTGGTAAATACAAACATGCCAAGGATAATATCAAAAGTCTTGAAGTTGAAATACAAAAAATTTCTCTATTACTTGATAACATTAGAGACACGACACCCACTGATGACACTGATAAAGTATCCAAGCTTAAATTAAGCTTACATGATGCTGAAGCACGTATTGAGCAACAAACACAAGAAATCACTACACTCAATACGATGCTTGCTGGAGAAAAGAGTAGACACAAGATTTCCATGACTAAGATATATGGGTTAAATATTAAGGTTGATGAACTGCAAGCTGTTTCTAAGAGTAGAAACCAAATTGGGAAAACAGGTTGCTCAACCTCAAACCCAATCACATGGGCACAACACTACTCATGCTAGTCAACCACGTCATCCACATGCAGCACGTAACCATGCTTTCATATACATAAACTTTCACAAACCACGCACACGTAAGAATAATTCTCATATATTACACAATCATCATGTTGCACAAAGACACAATCAACATCACTCTACATATAAAAATCATCACCATGCCATGCCATATAGACAAGATCATCATGTCATGCCATATAGACAACATCACAATGTCATGCCATATAGACAACATCACCATGCTCCATATAGACAACATCACCATGCTCCATATAGACAATATCACCATGCCACTCCACAGCACTCTATGCATAATCGTCATCATCATGCTAATCATCATACTTCTGCTCATTATAGATATCATTCTCATGCTCCTAACGTAAATAAGAATGCTATCTGTACTTACTGTGGATCACATGGACACATCTCACCACAGTGTAGAGTTAGAAGACTAGTAGATAAAAAGATATATGCATGGTTTCCAAAAACTAACTTTTCAGGACCCTCAAGAACTTGGGTACCAAAGGTCACATCTACTCTTGATGTAGGTGGACCTTCCCTCCTCAACTGAAAATAAGTGGATTCTCGATAGTGGATGCTCGTGACATATGACTGGAGACGCAAATCTTTTTGCATCACTATCGATGAAGAGAGAAGGATACGTATCCTTCGGCAACAATTTAAAAGGGCACATAATAGGTAATGGTATTATTGGTCATCCCCCTTCTCCTGTAATAAAGGATGTCTGCCTAGTGACCGAGTTAAAGCATAACCTGCTCAGCATTAGTCATCTTGCTGATCATGGATATGATATTAACTTTGGACAAAACAATTGCTTCATCTATGATAGGTCAACGGGAGACATTGCTTTTGAAGGGAAAAGAAAGGATAACATTTATATTTTCTATCTTTCTATAGATACTAACAATGCAGGTAGATGTCTATATGCCCACAAAGATGAACGATTACTTTGGCACCAGCGTCTTGGTCATGCCAATATGGATGCTATATCCAGACTATCGACCAAGAAGCTAGTGAGAGGATTGCCCGATATCACATTCAAAAAGGACACGATATGTGCCGAATGTGAAATGAACAAGGCAACCAAATCCTCATTTCATTCCATCAACTCTGTAAGTACTACTAGACCCCTGCAACTACTCCATATGAATTTATTTGGTCCTAGTAGAGTAGCTAGTCTTGGTGGTAAACTTTATGCATTTGTTATTGTTGATGATTTTTCGAGATTTACTTGGGTTTTCTTTCTAAAAAATAAAAGCGAAGCTATTTCGGTTTTTAAAGTTTTTGTAAAGAAAGTTCAAAACAAAAAAGGCTACATGATTACTCGAATTCGAAGTGATCATGGAGACGAATTCGAAAATTATGATTTTGAAAGATTTTGTGATTCTAATGGTTTTGATCATGAGTTTTCTTGTCCAAGAACTCCTCAACAAAATGGTGTTGTGGAGCGGAAGAATAGGACTCTTGGCGATATGGCTAGAGTCATGTTGAATAAATTTTCACTTCCGAAATACTTTTGGGCAGAAGCTGTCAGTACAGCATGCCACATTTTGAATAGGGTGCTTATTCGTCCCATTACGAAGAAAACACCCTATGAGCTTTGGTTTGGGAGAAACCCCCAATGTTTCTTATTTTAAAGTTTTTGGATGTAGATGTTTTATCCTTAACACCAAAGACAACTTAGGCAAATTTGATGCCAAAGCTGACGATGGAATTTTTCTTGGTTATGCCGCCAAGAGTAAGGGATATAGAGTCTTTAATAAACGCTCACTAATTATGGAAGAGTCAACAAATATGACTTTTGATGAAGATAACAGTGCAGCAAGTACTCTTGATGATGACGTTGAGCCATCAACTTCTACTCCAATGAATGCTTCAACCGAAACTAATTCTCTGGAGGGCTTGCCTAAGAAATTTTCTTTCAAGCCTTCTCATCCAGAAAATTTAGTGATAGGTGAAGTTTCACGTGGAGTAACTACTAGATCATCACTCAGAGACTCTATTGCTAGCACTGCCTTTATTTCACAAGTTGAGCCGAAAAACATTTCTGAAGCTTTTAATGATGAATTTTGGATTTCTGCTATGCAAGAAGAACTCAACCAATTCGAGAGGAGCCAAGTGTGGGAACTAGTTCCTAGACCGACTAATCACTCGATAATTGGTACTAAATAGGTTTTTAGAAACAAAGTGAATGAAGATGGTTCAGTCACACGTAACAAAGCTCGTCTAGTAGCTCAAGGATACAACCAAGAGAAAGGTATCGACTACGATGAGACGTATGCTCCTGTTGCTAGATTAGAATCAATTCGGATGCTTTGTGCATTTGCAAATTTTCAAAATTTTAAATTATTTCAAATGGATGTTAAAAGTGCTTTCTTGAATGGTTTTATCAAGGAGGAAGTTTATGTAAAACAACCCCCTGGCTTTGAAAATCACAAATTTCCCGACCACGTGTTCAAGCTAAAGAAAGCGCTGTACGGCCTCAAACAAGCTCCTAGAGCTTGGTATGAACGGCTAAGCAACTTCTTGCTTGAGAAAGGTTTTTCAAAAGGGAAAATTGACACTACACTTTTCATAAAATCTTTGAAGGACACTATTCTTTTAGTACAGATATATGTAGATGATATTATTTTTGGTTCTACTGATGAAACCTCTGTCAAGATTTTGCCAAGTGTATGCAGACCGAGTTTGAGATGAGCATGATGGGGGAGCTCAACTACTTTCTTGGACTGCAAGTCAAACAAATGTCAAATGGAACCTTCATCTGTCAGTCGAAGTATACAAAGGACATGCTGAAGAAATTCGAACTTGATAATATCAAACCAATCAGCACTCCTATGGCTACTTCAACCAAACTGGAACCAGATGAAAGCGGCAAACCCGTAGATCAACGTAAGTATCGAGGTATGATAGGCAGTTTACTCTATCTTACTGCTAGTCGCCCTGATATAATGTTTAGCATTTGCCTGTGTGCTAGATATCAAACAAATCCTAAGAAATCGTATATGACCGCAGTTAAGCGTATCTTTAGATACCTTAAGGGTACAGTTACAGTGGGCCTATAGTATCCCAAGTCAATATTATTTGACCTCATTGGTTACTCTGATGCTGATTTTGCTGGATGCAAGGTCGACCGTAAAAGTACGAGCGGTACGTGCCATTTATTAGGAAAGGCTTTAGTCTCTTGGTTTAGCAAGAAACAGAATTCTGTCGTATTATCCACAACAGAAGCTGAATACATAGCAGCTGGGCGTTGTTGTGCACAAATTCTGTGGATGAAGCAAACCCTTGAAGACTATAATTTATCTTTCATGCATATTCCTATCTTTTGTGACAATTCTAGTGCAATAAATCTTACTAAGAACCCCATTTGTCACTCATGCACGAAGCACATTGAGATTCGATACCACTTTTTGCGTGATCATCAGCAAAATGGCACGATTAATTTAGAATTTGTTGACACTGATCATCAGTTAGCAGACTTCTTTACAAAGCCATTATCCGAAGAGCGCTTCAATTTCCTTTGTCGTGAACTTGGAATTTTAGATGAAGCTGTCATAAATTAAAATACACCTGCGTAAATATCGATTATATTACGATTCTCTTAAAATGAACTTGCTATGGGTACAAGCCGAAAGGGTCCTTCTGATAACAAGGTATAAAAGCCTAAGCGACACGGTGCACTAGTCCTCAGGACTACCGCTAGCTGGGATCCGGCCCCTGCAGCTAACCCATGGCAGATTCAAATTATTGAATCATGATATATTTCCTTGTTTATTATACGGTACATTTTGATTTATAATCTGCTGACATGCTACTTTTCAATTTCATACTGCTATCCTTTTACTTGTACTATCTGGTTTATTGAATCCTTCAAGCTTTATCTTATAATTGGTTTTCCATACTTAGCCATTTTTTTCATTCTTCCAGCCTGATTTCAGTTCTGGGACAAGGACCCAAAATTCGGGCCGAACTCTGCCCTTACCAGAGTTCGGGCCGAGTTCGGCCTCCCTGTTCCAGAATCGGGATAGGTTCCAGCCGTTTGATCAAATGAGATCCTACGGTCCAGATTTACTCCGACCAAAGAAAACCCTCCCCTTATATTCGGGTTTTCCTCTCTCTTATTCATTCTTACCATCACCTTCACCTCTCCAAACATATTTTTCACAAACCCTAACCCTAGATTTCTCTCCATAGTGCTCCATTGCTCACCAAAATCAAGGAGAAGGGCTCTTTTCTCATTCTCTTCCACTGTTTATTGTTGATTTGAGGTATAACTCCTTCTTCTTCTCTATTTCAATTTCTCTATTGTGTGCAATGGCTCCTCGCTTGCCTAATCGTGGAAAGAGGACTCGAACCGAGGGTGCTTCCTCTTCGAATCCTCCTCCTCCCATTGAGCAACCCGTTGAACAACAACAACCCCCTCATCCGTTGTTCAATCCACCTCGTCCCCACGACCCTAATACGTATGACGATCGATTGTTTGTATCGCTAGACGCATCCAACGAGTGGTTTAGCGACTTTCGGACTCGTCCGGTATTCGGGGGACATCCTATTAACTTTACCATCTTTTCTCAATATAAATCAATGTTTTATGATCTTTGCCTAGATGAGTTAGTTGCTTCAAATTTTGTTATTTATCGTAGCGCCATACAAATGTTCTATTGCAACTTGACTCATGATGCGACTCACATCTATTCCCGAGTTGCCGTATTGATATTGCTTTTGATAATTCTGAGTTGGGCGGGTATCTTGAACTTCAAGATCTCGATATTTGGGATAAGCTTGTGGAAGCTCGCCAATTCCAATTTGTTGGTGAAACTTTCCTTGAGAGCTTCAAGGAGGAACTATGTGCCCCTAACATATGTCCTCGCAAGCTTATGGCCAAACACCTCAACCCTTATTTCTATGAACTTCATCAAATTATTTTCAACACTATTCTGCCAAAAGCTGGCTCCACCGATGAAGTTACATATTTTGAGATCTCAGCCCTGTATCATCTTCACTATCGCATCCCCTTCAATCTTCCACGTACCATGATGGACTGGATGATAAACTGTAGGAAGAAACCACGAGCCCTGGTTTATCCTTTGTATCTTCCTATGATTCTTCGTGCGTTCATTGTTCCTCTTCATGACTGTCCTTTCTTGCCTGCTCCTGCATTCCTTTCCAAGGCACGACGTCTTCAGGCAGTCGTCGCCTCTCCTGACACTTCTGAGCAGTCTGATGATGAGGAGCCTGACGCCCCTCCACTTGGACAGGATGCACCTCCTCCACCTGCTACCCTTGAGTCCATTCAGACTATGCTCCGGGATCGTTTTGCCCTCGAGGACGATCGCTGGACTCAGCTGGACTATCGTACTACTCTGCAGATTAGTGCCCTCGGCAACTCCCTGCATGACATACGGTACTCCCTGTCTCGTCATCCTACTTTGCACATTCCCATGTAGCGGGATCCTGAGCGCGTGGGCCATCGTATTGACGATCCGTGGGTCATGCGTTATATGGATCCGGATGCCGCATTTGTGGACCCCAGCCGTTCCTTCCCTGGTTCTTCCGACACCGCTGGACCCTCTCGTGCTCCGTGATGGAGATGGTTATTATCTGATGCTGCTGATAATGATCCTAGTTTATGATTTTCAGTTATTTAGTTTGTTTTTGGCTTTATGTACTTGGGTTGTACTAAAACTCTGGTAGTTTGTTGACTTTGGTTCTGTGTGATGACACTTTTCTGCTTATCGTAGTTTTCTATTCTATGCTAGTTGCTCATTCTGATTATTCATATACAGTTTTTCTCTGATTGGTGTGATTGCATCATTATTACTTGTTTATATTGCAATTTCTATGAAGTTCATTCATATGCAGCTTATATTGCTAACTGCCAAAAGGGGGAGAAATATGTATATCCTTTTCCTTTAGTATATATGTGCTTTTTGGTGCTTTTGGGAGATATTATTTATCAGGCCAACAGGTTCAACGCATTATTTACGGGGGAGCTATTGTTTCTAGCTCGTCACCGTTCACCGATTACGGGAGAGCTATTATTTATAGCTTGGCATCGATTATGGGGGAGCTATGTTTTTGTAAATCAACTGTGTCCAGGTATGAATATTGAATATACATATATTATTTTGTCAATTATCAATATGGGGGAGATTGTTGACACAAAGTCACAGTTAACCAAATATCGACAACATTGACTAAATAATATTTGTAATAATTCAATACGACACACGACATCTATATTAAGCTCAAGTCAGACGACAGCTCAGTCTCCGCTTCTCAGTTATTTTTGAGTCTGTATTTTACACTTTTATTGAGTCTAGACTTATGTAAACTGTGTCATGCTGAGCTCTTGAGACTTGACCTATAGCCTACCCAATAATCCTCAAACTCCACCATCCAGAAAATTGCCCACTGGCCACTTAGACCAGCTCTGTGCTCTGGAGACAGAGTTCGGGCCGAACTCTGCCTCCACACAGAGTTCGGGCCGAACTCTGTCCCCTAAAAATCAGCAACCTTAATTTTAGGGTTAGCTGGTTGCAAGTTGTCCAACGGCCAAATATTTGAAATTTTCTACCCGAATTTCGGCCGAATTCTGCCTACAAAAATACTATAAATAGGCCATGAATTCTTTCATTTCAAATCATCCAATCTTCTCTTCTCTTCTCTCTTATAGTTCAAATAAGCCATACCCTTCCCATCTACTAGCCACAAGCTTCCTAAGTCTCGAGTGCTCAGCATCTCTCAGTTAGGATTCTTGTGCAAGAGTTGAAGAAGTCGCTTGGACAATTCCAAGCAAATCGCCACTGCGATCCTCTGTTAGAAGTTGACGTGCTCTTCTAAAGTAAAGGCACGGGTTGTAAACTACTATTTCACAAATAGTGGATTTAATCCTGAGCTAGAGTTCTCAGGCCTGGACTAGTCCTCCACGAGAGAAACCAGGTTAAAATCGCTGTGTTTGCGTATGCTTTTTTGCTCTTCATTTACTTTTTGTATTTTACTCTGATTATTTATAATTCGTGAAAGAGTTAATTTTTAATTGGTTACTTTCTATATAAACTCTATTCACCCCCCTCTAGAGTTGCCAACTGTTCTTCAGCGATTACATTTGGTACAACGAGGTAACAGATTCTGCCCCTGATAGCCGCCGTTGTTTGGACGCTTTGACGCGTAATTGTTGCCTCCCGTATGGCTAGGACGTTTGTGATTGGAGTGGCGCACAACGTCGTCAGCACCGGAAGGATGCAGGTTCTCAAGGCGGAGGGCGTGATTCAGAGCCTCGCCCATGGTCTTGTACTCCGGGACCCCGACATGCGCACCGATAGAGTGTCGCAGACCCACTTCGAACCGTCGCACACGGCACTCTTCAGTAGGCAAAAACTGGCCAGCAAACTTAGATAATTTGTTGAATTCTGCAGCGTACTGTTCCACTGTCCTGCTCCCTTGCTTCAACTGCATGAATTCATTCTCCTTCGCTTGACGAACGGATGACGGAAGGTACTTGTAGTGTCCCGTCTCGCGAAGTCAATCGGAGGAATCGAAATGCCGACGGCGTTCGGACTTGGCCTTACAACGGTGACTCGAAGACATCGCTCAGGTGGGGTAGTTTCGGTGAACTTGTCTCATCTCTGCCTTCACTTAATAATTCGTGTGTTTTCAACTTGCACGAGTAGGCTAATATAAAAGCTACGAACGCACATAGCTAAGGGAGTAATCCCGACCCGTCGGAATGTCTTAGAACATAGAAAATAGTCCCACGATCTCAATAGAAGTCGGCTCAGCGTGCTTTTAAACGACACTCGATCCTTCGTCCCGTGGCTTGGGAGAAGAAATGTTGGGATTCGACACAAATGATGAGTTAGCCTAAGTGAATAGGCGTCGCCCGCGTAAATGCTGTACAAAGCATGCACGTCTCCACTGCACAAGGCTTGGCATAGCCTTGGCTCGTCCCTCGGGTTAAGTTGTAGGCTTCAGTAAGTTAGGCAAAGTTATGCCGGTCGACATAAAGTCATTCCAAATGCCGTCCCACTCGTTCTGCGGTTGTCAAGTCAAATAGTCCCACGATTTCACGGGCCGTCATATAACGTATGACTTGGGTGATAGCGTCGCGTAAGACGTAAGTCGGTTAAAGGCACGAGCCACGGTTGGCACGATGTAAAGTTAGCCATGGTCCATGGCACTTAAAGAACACGTTTTGTTTAAGTTAAGTTGGAAGGCTACGTAGTAGTCGTTCCCTCGAGTTCAAATAAGTATTCGAGGCGGTCCCTCGGTTGGGAGTCTCGCGTTCCTATCTACGTTAAGGTGTTTCGAGGTGGTCCCTCGGTTGGGAGTCTCGCGTTCCTATCCACGTTAAGAAGTTCGAGACGGTCCCTCGGTTGGGAGTCTCGCGGCCCCGATGCACGTAATGCAAAGGGTGGTTCAGAAGACGAGTTACTAAGTATAGTTCCAGTCGTACCAATAAATTAGGCCATGCATTTACGTGAGTCTAGATGTTCCGTAGGTGCGTGGTCATTGGACACCTTGTTGACAAGGATTTCTGCCTAGACTGGTTATACGCCGGGACACTGGGCCCAGTCGTCCTAGAAGGTAGACGTTATAGCAACGCATGCTTTTATTGCGTGGGTAGTCGTGGGCTTTCAACGGGGCTCGCTACCTGCGCTGAAGGACTCGTCGCCTGCCCGAGCTATGTCTGCGATGGCTTGTCATGCCAGTAGCCTTTCATATAGATAATTGGCGTGCTATGCGGCGAATCCGCATGTACGGTATCGGTCATAACAAAGGAAGTTTAAGCACGGTATGCGTTGAATGGTGAAAACGTGTGCTCGGTTGTACCCAAAGTATTATAAAGCCTACGATTCGGCTATACGTAAGGGCACGTGCTTCGGCACGAGATATGGCGTCGTACTTGAGTTTTCAACACCGGTTCCACAGGTTTGGTTAGTCGTTGTGCGTAAAGTCGAGAAGGGCCGTAAGGCGAGTTTGGATAAGTCAGGTTACGCTACGAAGCACGGCCTCGATGTTTGAGGCAGGGTCAAGTATTTGACACGACCTAGTCGTTACGTCCAAGAGTATGGTACGAAAGACAAGTATGAGTCGGTACGTTGACAATTGCAAGCACGAGAAAGGTCTAGAGGTAATGTATGGGTACGTTATCAGTGCAAGGCACGGAGATGGTCTAAAGACACTAAATAGGCCGAGCGTCGGTCCTAAAATCGATCCTAAGGCAAGACTAGAAAGATAATCGTAAAAGGGGCTTGTATTGCACAAAGTAAAATAAACGTGTCGGTTTTGTATGGGTGGGCGAGGAGCTCACTCCACCAGTACAGTTGAGTACTGACACCCACACAGTGTTTATGTGCAGGCACAGGTAGAAGCTCGTGGCGCGGAGCTCGCTTGGATGCGTCGAGGCATGGAGTTCCTTGGCGATTCGAAGCGTGCGGCCGCATGGATCGAAGACTTATACGGGACATAATGTATGGACATCGCCTTCCGAAGCTTCCGCTGGATTCAAGTATTGTATCGAGAGATGAGAGAGAGAGCAGAGTGACTTGTAAAGTGAGAAAAGTGAGATTGAGTGATTGTAATCTTGGCCTTGCACCCCCATTGTAACCATCGTTTCGATATCAATAAAGATCATTTTTTGAATAACTTGTGTTTGCTCTAAATTTCCGCTGCGTGTTCAATGTCTCTGTTTGGGACTTCAGTGCGACGACCCCGTCGCAGCCGCTGTAATCGGCCGTTATGGAACCCGCCTTGCACGAGCGCAATCTAGGTTCGTGCGGCATCACGCCTTAGCGAGGACGATCGCTCCTACGGGAGCGGGGCATGACATAATGGTATCAGAGCACGGGTTTACATCCTTGGACTACCGATTGAATTCTTTAACTCTGATGTTTCCGCGAACTCTGAATGTTGCTTCCGCATATCGATACCGTTGGTGCTCTCTCTCTCAAACATCCCTCGACATGTCCATACAATAAGTCGAATATTTTCGAAAGCTCGTACATGTGTTCAATCGAACGTATCGATAGGCGATGGCCTTTGAGCCGAACGGTGCCGATCTTGAGCTGATAGAAAACACATGCTAAAAGTTAGCAAGTCTCGTGCGTGCCTAACGGGTCCTACGTCGACATTAGCAAACGTGCGTGCAAACCTGGAGTATAGTCCATACGGGATGGTTATGCACACGGCCTTTTGGCTAAGTTGTGTCGCGTGTTGCGCACCTCGACCTTTTTATGTAAACGAATCGCGAGCAATATCCGGTATCGCTCGGTCGGGAACGTAGATACACTTAGAGTGTCTATCGATAGGAACGCTATCGAACTAACGCTTAGGCGTACACAAAGGATTGTACGAACGACTTACTGCGTCGATACGAACGTGATTGAGGACTAAATCGGATGGCTCGAACCCGAGTGGTGTATGGACGTTATAGAAATTGTCCGAGCAAAACTAGAAAATTTACGGATAGTACGAGTATGTCGACAAGCGATGATATCGCAAGCCATAAAACGAGTAGCGCTTGGTTGGTCCTGATTCGAGAGTTGCAAAACGAGATATCGTTCGAACGAATCGTGAATGGTAATGTGAGTTACGAAATTGTTGAATGAAGATTCTAAACGATAAACTAAAAGGATGTCTTGATTGAAGAAATCGATACGGATCGTATACGAGAAGTTAGCACGATTGGATGATAGTGTGCATAAAATGTTCGATTTTGAAGTTATGCGAACGACTCTGAGGATTGAAATCGATGTTGCTCGATGATTTGAGTTAGCAAAGGAATGGTGCGAATTGAGGAAATACGTAGTCGATGACTTAAGATAGACGGATAAACGATACGTGAATTTGGGTTGAAGAAATTGATGTTGTGAATGATTCGAGGAGATTATCCCGTCGGACGATAGCATCATTCGCACGACTCGAAATTCGTTGCAAAGGAAGATCGTCAGGTTACGCATATCATCGATGGTATTGAGGCGTATCAAAGATCGATATGCGATAACTCGGGGGCACTCTAATTCGTGGAATGACGATCGTGCAAGTGTTATTATTCGGTTGGATGTAATACTTAGGATTTTGATTGAAGGGAATGTTGGATGAAAGTGATCGTGTCTTGATGGTTACGCAGATAACCACAGCGTCGACGATCTTGTCTTATGCAAGCGCAACTCTAGCCTCGCACATGCGTTGCATCGGATTTGGGGCAATCGTTCCGCGTGAGCGCTGACATGGTGATTCATGTCGCGGAAATGATCGAACTCGGGAAATCAGGATGCGGCAACTTTGATTGTCTCGACTTGTCGGTTTGATGCGAAGGCAATTTCGAGGATTTAAAGGACTTGTGATTGACGATTGAGAATAAAACTTGAGGATTGAGTAGGTCCAATCCGCGCATCGAGAATGAACTAGTTTAGACACAAACAAGAGTTACGTCCCGATGAGAATGATTATCTCACGGAAGCGTGCATGGTGATTCGTGCCCACCGTGGATAATCTGACTCGTGTGAGATCGGAGCACAATATGTTGTTAAGTCAGACGACCTTGTGATCGAATACGTGAATTGGAATAGATGATTTCGAAAACGTGAAATATGAATTACGGTTTAGCGATGAATTGTGTCGTAGCGTGCTTGACTTGGAAGGATTGATAGGCGGATTATGTCTAACGTGTTCGAAGAGATTGACGATACGAATACGGCTTGATGCACGAGTGATATATTCTTATCGAGGATTGGTTGAAACGTGAGTTATCGTAGGATGGCATTACTTAACGATTCGGACCCCATGCGATTAATATTGGGATGTGCGTAGGGAATCTATGCTCAATGTTTAGAAATCGGAGTGATGCGAGCTTGGATAGAAAATTCCGTACCATCGATTTGGTTTGACCTTAGGATGGGGTCAGTGTTGATATCGTTGTTTGGGAACTATGATTCCAGTTGTCACGACCCGCACCCGCTTTTCCGGATACGAGACGTGTCCAAGCCAGCCTACGCCGCAGAGTCGGCGGTAGAACGCTGTCAAGCCCACAAGAATAAATGCTCAAGAAATAATATTTGATGCTCATTCACAATTCTACATTTATTACAAAATTTATAAGATTTATAATTAAAGAAAATACAAGATTTACAATTAATGAAGTTGATACAATTGCTTTCTATTTCTAGGTTGTCTTCAGCATACCCAAGTTCTCCCAGTGCTAAGAGTGATCGCGACTAAACCTGAAAATGTTGGTTATCCAGTCAGGATTGGAACAAGTACACAAATCGACGGCAATGCAAAACACAATAGAATTAACAAGACATGAAAATAGCATATGGAATACGAAAGCTAGTAAGAAAACTGATGACATAGCACGATAGAGAAGTAAACAAGGAAAAACTAATAAAAGACATCTATCTAGGTGGTGTGAAATATCTGTTTCGACATGTGAACGGCTAGGGGGTAAATCCGGCACACTGCACGTGTCGTATGCAGCGACTATTATTCAAGAATAGACTCATGGGATAATTCTGGGTGGTTCACATGTTTACTAAGATATTTTCCCTCCCGACTACTCCGTGTGACAAGCGTGTCAACAAGCAGCAAGATATATGTATAGACATAAAATGAAAAAGACTACTATGAATCGGAAAGTAATCAGAAAGTGCACTTGCCTGAGGTCCTTAGCTGGAGAAACCAATAATACCATACCACTCAATGAGCCACAATCAGTCAACACATGTAAAAGTCTCCGGATGCTGAAATAAATAGTACCAACGTTCTCAGAATAGTCAAATTAGCTAGGATTGCATGTCCTTAAGTCCAATTCTGGACACAGAAGCAAAACGATAATTTCGGGCAAAACAATGTCCGCCGTTGGACCCGCTTTGCACCGAAAAGCGTGCCAGAGTCAATGGTATCTAAACTCGTCAAACTACATGTCTACGGATCCGGTTTTCCGATACGAACCCAACGGTATGTCCAATTTTGGATTTCGGTGGGCCGTGCACAAAATCGTCCGTTGAGTCCAGTATAGTCTGTAATAATCATATATACATACCCCTTTTGAATATATATATATATATATATATATATATATATATATATATATATATATTATAAATACTCATAATTATTTTAGAAAGCTTTATCAAAACATACTTCGTAATATTCATTAATTACTAGTCAAATAATATCTAGTCAAAATAATGTATGTTTTATTTTTGAATTTATTTTTAAAATACATTTTAGAAAAGTCGATACCTAAAATATATCTTGGAAGCCTTTTATATAATCAAACTTTATACTAGGCCCAAAATAGTCATTAGGCCTACTAGAAAACGGTTTTTATTAAAAGAAGAACCCTTTTAAGAATTTACTATATGCTATGAAATAAGTTGAGAGTCTACGTAGAAGATTTACAAGTATTATATATCAAAGTCTATAAAAATTACTTATTTGTTAGATAAAAGTCCAAGTCCATTCATATAACCAAGCCCAATAGTGATATATATAAGGTGCTGTACAATAATATATATTTTTATAGTTTTAGGAATAATTACCAAAATATTTGGTAAAATACTTAAGATGAAATATTAATGCATACTCTTGTACAAATGCAGTTTTAGAAGTGATAATGTATATGTATTTTCAAAAGCTAACTCTAATAATAATTAACAATACAGTATAGTGTTATATATTATTATAATACTTAATAAAGAATGAATTCCCAAAAATCCATTCCCCACTATACTTCCTTTCTCGGTTGCTCTCAGCAACCATTACTTAATATAAGAACATCAATCCCATTGATGTTCCTGGAGACAGAGAGAGAGAAGAGAAGGATCAGGGGAAAACTCACCAAGGGGAAAGGGGGTTTTCCCGGCCTGGTCAGCGCGCGGAGCGCGGACGGTGGCGGCGGAGTCGGCCAAGAGCGGTGGCTCAAGCGCGGCTCACGGAAGGAAGACCGAGCTCGGCACCACGTCGGCGGAGGATGGCGCTGGTGGCTGGACGCCGGCGGTTCTGCTGGGAGGAAGCCCGTCGAGGGGAGGAGCTGGCGAGGTGGAGACAACCCCAGTGGTGTTCGCCGAGGGTGCGGTCGCGCCGGCGGTCGAACGGCTCACCAAGTCGGCGCGCACGGCGAGGGCGGGCCCGCGTGCGACGGTGGTCGAGCACGAGGGGAGAGAGGCTCCAGCCCAGTGGCCTGTGGCTGGGCTCTCGGTCTCCAGCGACGGGCACAGGGAAGGTGGCTCGGGCGGGTGCCGGCGAGGTGTGGCACGGGTCCGACAAAGGCGACGACGTTGGCTGGAACGGAGCGGGCGCTCCTCATGGTTGGCCGCTGGCTGGTAAGTGCTGATGGTTGTGGGATTGGGACGTCCGTGTCGGCCTGTCGACACGGACACGGTGATTGTTTTGTATTGGTGGAATAAGATGGGTTTGGACACGGACGCACGGGTCCGGACACGGTATTGCTTGATGGTGGCTGTGTTGTTGGTGATGTGTGACAATGGTTGATGGGTGATTGGCAATGGTGGCGATGGATGTTGCCGGAGGTGTCGGGTGGGGGTGGATGATGGCAAGGCTGATGGTGTTTTCGGGGAGAGGGACTGGGGGTCGTGGGGTTTCGGTTGGTGACAGTGGAGTTCTGGAGGGGTGCGGCCAAGGAGAGGACAGCAATGGTGGTGGTTGGTTTTTCTTTGGGTTGTGCTGAGACAAAGGGTCGGGGAGGTGGCCGTAGCTCCTACTATGTTTATGCTTGCTATATATATACCTATATAAGTAGGGTTCCTATGCAAGCTAGTTGGATAAGCATGTATCAGATGTGTATGGTTTAGAATCTGTTGGGTGTAGCTGCCATCAGTATAGGAATAAATTAAGGTAACGCTTAATGTATTCATGTAGAGCAAAATATTAATTCCTATCAAATAATTTATAGTGCACCAATATATTTCAAATCTTAATTCAAATAATACTCGTCGTATTTATAATACTAGATATATCCGAAATAATTTAAGGTATCCTTTTATTATTTAAAATATATTAAAATAACTTCATAACTCTTATTATACAACTAACTTCATTATTCATTAAAACAATTAGTTCCATCAAAGATAAAGTTAAATATATTTAACTTTTCTATAAATCAATTTAGAGAAT
Organism: Iris pallida; assembly: GCA_029216955.1. Taxonomy (NCBI): domain Eukaryota; kingdom Viridiplantae; phylum Streptophyta; class Magnoliopsida; order Asparagales; family Iridaceae; genus Iris; species Iris pallida. The sequence continues at coordinate 12,556,617 of JANAVB010012200.1, forward strand.
TTCTTCACCAATTATTAATTTATAGATTGATCGGATCTAATATAGTATTGATCAAAATAATTTACTCAAAATACTATTCAATGTCATTATAATAACTCAAGGAATAAAATAAATGATAATATCAAATATTTCTAGAAATACATTTTTGTAAAGTTACGCTAGTAAATACTTTTGCCCTTAAATGCATATATGTAAATATTTTCCATCGCGAAATAGAATTTAGCACTTTCCATGATATTAAAATAAACTAGTTTTTGTAAAGAATTCAATCCATAAAGTATTATTCATAAAACATTGAAGAAATAATAATAATAATAATAATAAAACAAAATTCCTTTAAACAAAAAAATACTAGAATATATAAATAGTTTGATAACCCGGGAAGAGGAGTTACACCAGTGCTGACGAAAAGACTTAGCCTAGCGGTTAGGTAGACGTTCCGACGCGAAGCGATAGGAGTTGCGGAGGCATCACTCGCGAGTCTCGGCTGACATGCACGTATATCAGGGACGTCCGAATATGTGCACGATCCGACTCGAGTGGTGATGGCAGATTCTCTATCACGAGGCTTGGCTGAAAAGCATGTATTTTGGGGACGCCTGGAATATGTGCACGATCCAACTAAGTGATACATTGAATCAAGTGAGACTTGAGGAACAGAAAAGTGTCGAGGATTTTGAAATCGTAAGTTTCGAAGACATGTTGACGGTAATGCGATCATTGATTTGAGACGAGTTCGAATGTCCGATGATTGGTTGGTGTGCCTTACGACTAAGTTAGCGATACGTACGAGCGTGGCTCGAAATCGAAGAAACGCGTAGGCGGAGTGTATACGATTAAGTCTTGGCCATAGAAATGGTAGGATGGTTTGCCTTCAGGAAAGTCTCGAGGACGAGACTTGTTCTGAGTGGTGTATGTTGTAGTGTCCCGTCCCGCGAAGTCAATCGGAGGAATCGAAATGCCGACGGCGTTCGGACTTGGCCTTACAACGGCGACTCGAAGACATCGCTCAGGTAGGGTAGTTTCGGTGAACTTGCCTCATCTCTGCCTTCACTTAATAATTCGTGTGTTTTCAACTTGCACGAGTAGGCTAATATAAAAGCTACGAACGCACATAGCTAAGGGAGTAATCCCGACCCGTCGGAATGTCTTAGAACATGGAAAATAGTCCCACGGTCTCAATAGAAGTAGGCTCAGCGTGCTTTTAAAACGACACTCGATCCTTCATCCCGTGGCTTGGGAGAAGAAATGTTGGTATTCGACACAAACGATGAGTTAACCTAAGTGAATAGGCGTCGCCCGCGTAAATGCTGTACAAAGCATGCACGTCTCCACTGCGCAAGGCTTGGCATAGCCTTGGCTCGTCCCTCGGGTTAAGTTGTAGGCTTGAGTAAGTTAGGCAAAGTTATGCCGGTCGACATAAAGTCATTCCAAATGCCGTCCATTCGTTCTGCGGTTGTCAAGTCAAATAGTCCCACGATTTCACGGGCCGTCATATAACGTATGACTTGGATGATAGCGTCGCGTAAGACGTAAGTCAGTTAAAGGCACGAGCCACGGTTGGCACGATGTAAAGTTAGCCACGGTCCATGGCACTTAAAGAACACGTTTTGTTTAAGTTAAGTTGGAAGGCTACGTAGTAGTCGTTCCCTCGAGTTCAAATAAGTATTCGAGGCGGTCCCTCGGTTGGGAGTCTCGCGTTCCTATCTACGTTAAGGTGTTTCGAGGCGGTCCCTCGGTTGGGAGTCTCGCGTTCCTATCCACGTTAAGAAGTTCGAGACGGTCCCTCGGTTGGGAGTCTCGCGGCCCCCATGCACATAATGCAAAGGGTGGTTCAGAACACGAGTTGCTAAGTATAGTTCCAATCGTACCAACAAATTAGGCCATGCATTTACGTGAGTCTAGATGTTCCGTAGGTGCGTGGTCATTGGACACCTTGTCGACAAAGATTTCTGCCTAGACTGGTTATACGCCGGGGTACCGAGCCCAGTCGTCCTAGGAGGTAGACGTTATAGCAACGCATGCTTTTATTGTGTGGGTAGTCGGGGGCTTTCAACGGGGCTCGCTACCTGCGCTGAAGGACCCGCCGCCTGCCCGAGCTATGTCCGCAATGGCTTGTCATGCCAGTGGCCTTTCATATAGATAATTGGCGTGCTACGCGGCGAATCCGCATACACGGTATCGGTCATAACAAAGGAAGTTTAAGCACGGTATGCGTTGAATGGTGAAAACGTGTGCTCGGTTGCACCCAAAGTATTATAAAGCCTACAATTCGGCTATACGTAAGGACACGTGCTTCGGCACAAGATATGGCGTCGTACTTGATTTATCAACACCGGTTCCACAGGTTTGGTTAGTCGTTGCGCGTTAAGTCGAGAAGGGCCGTAAGGCGAGTTTGGATAAGTCAGGTTACGCTACGAAGCACGGCCTCGATGTTTGAGGCAGGGTCAAGTATTTGACACGACCTAGTCGTTACGTCCAAGAGTATGGTACGAAAAACAAATATGAGTCGGTACGTTGACAATTGCAAGCACGAGAAAGGTCTAAAGGCAATGTATGGGTACGTTATCAGTGCAAGGCACGGAGATGGTCTAAAGACACTAAATAGGCCGAGCGTCGGTCCTAAAATCGATCCTAAGGCAAGACTAGAAAGACAATCGTAAAAGGAGCTTGTATTGCACAAAGTAAAATAAACGTGTCGGTTTTGTATGGGTGGGCGAGGAGCTCACTCCACCAGTATAGTTGAGTATTGACACCCACACAGTGTTTATGTACAGGCACAGGTAGAAGCTCGTGGCGCGGAGCTCGCTTGGATGCGTCGAGGCATGGAGTTCCTTGGCGATTCGAAGCGTACGGTCGCATGGATCGAAGACTTATACGGGACATAATGTATGGACATCGCCTTCCGAAGCTTCCACTGGATTCAAGTATTGTATCGAGAGATGAGAGAGAGAGCAGAGTGACTTGTAAAGTGAGAAAAGTGAGATTGAGTGATTATAATCTTGGCCTTGCGCCCCCATTGTAACCATTGTTTCGATATCAATAAAGATCATTCTTTGAATAACTTGTGTTTGCTCTAAATTTTCGCTGCGTGTTCAATGTCTCTGCTTGGGACTTCAGTACGACGACCCCGTCGCAGCCGCTGTAATCGGCCGTTATGGAACCCGTCTTGCACGAGCGCAATCTAGGCTCGTGCGGCGTCACGCCTTAGCGAGGACGATCGCTCCTACGGGAGCGGGGCGTGACAGTACTGGACTTCAAAAGCTTTGCGGAACGTGGCCCAAGAGATCGTCGCGGTGGTGTTGTCCGGTCGGATCGCTCGCTTGCGTACGGCCCACCAGTCGTGCGCGTTCAACCGTAGTTGAAGTTGTGTGCAGGCAACTTGCTTCGATTCTTCAATGTCGAGAAGCTCGAAGTGATCTTCCAGCTCTTCCAACCAGTCGATCGCCATGGAAGGACCCTCGGTACCGCTGAAGGAAGTGCTGCACGCTTTCTTGAATTCGGACACTTCAAGGTTGTACTTTTTCGGTGTCGCTGGTTGACTCTCGGGATCCTCCGTGTCGACTTCAATGGGTTGGATCGCCGGCACGGTGACGATAGGCGCAGTTGCAGAATTTTCGTTAGCCGCCATTGTCTGGACGATCTGCTGCAGGGTATCTAGCTACTTTTGCTGAAGTTGGGCATGTGCATCAAAGCGAGCTTCGAACTGGGCCTGTCGTTCCTCTACTTGTTGATGTCGGTTCTCGGACTGGTTTCGCTGCGCCTTCATCATGTGCAGCATCTTTTCGATGGTATCGTTAGAAGGTCCGGCCCGCGGACGATGCGAACTACTAGAGCCGCTTGAAGCGCTCTGTTCTTGCTCTGCCGTGGGTTCCGTCACTTCTGCGATACGAAGGCAAACGTATCAGTCACAAATTATTACGGACTCATTGTATGGAACAACTTATCTTATCGATGCGAGGTCAAAGGTTTGGAACTCTAGACGCGAGGCCAAAGGATGTAAAGCCGTGCTCTGATACCATTATGTCACGCTCCGATTCTGTAGAATCGATAGTCGTCCCCCGGGCGTGATGCCGTGCGAACCTAAGTTATGATCGCACAAGGCATAGTCATAAGGTTATCCGAAACACAACATCAAGTTAGAGTACGCAGAGAAATTGATTGACACATTTGAAAAAGAAGTAAACTTTTTTATTGATAATAAAACTTCATTTACATTAACTTCATTACATTCATGGCCGCGCGGGCTACAATATGACTCGACTTACAAAATAAACGCCGATGAGATAGTCGTTCCATACATTACACCCCTTTATACAAGCAAAAACTATTACATATTTCCTCCTGCGATCGAGGGAAGCCGAGTCGCCATTGGTCTTCTTTTGTACTGAATGCGGAGTCTTCAAAAGGAATTCAGAAACAAGCCTTTACACGGACGAGGCTTCAAAAGTGTCCACGCTGCCTTGAGATTTTAGGTGGCACGCCCTTCGTGGTTCTGGGTACCTGCGTGGAGAGCGAGGATCAGTACATTACACTTTGTACTGGTGCGTGACAAGTTAAATTCCAAGCTCTCATTTGGTTGAATGAGTTATATGACTTAGTTCATGAATGTTTCTAACCATCCTAATGAATTTCAAGCGAGCAATGACAAGCATAGTAAAATTTACGTTGAAACTTACCGACGGCGGCCTGCGCCGCGCCTTATGAAACTTACCATGTTCTTCCCTGTCAATTGTTATCATTTTCATACCAAGTGCAATATTTCGTGTGTTGGTCACTGGCTCCCAGAGCCATCGTGGACTCCTTCTAGCTTTTATTAGACGAGGCCCTTTCAGCGCGAGTAGCGAGCCCTGCTGCAAGTCTTCGCCTAACATTATGCCCAGCACAGCTTATGAGATGTTTCCTTCTTGGCCACAACGGTCCCGTGGCCCCGAGTTGCCGTGCGGGGAAACTTTACCTTGTCGACAAGTTGTCCATGACCGTACGAAGATCATTTTCCTTCTTTTAGTTATTAAGACATAGCCTACATTCTCTTTAAAACTCAATCATTTTACTGTACCCGTGCCCTTGCATTCAATCTTTAATCCGCAACAACACTATCGATTTACCAAAGAAGGGGTCAAGAAAAGAAGGGTCAGCCACTCACCTTGAGTTTACTTCGACGAGAGAACTTGTTGGACGCGCTAGACATCGCCTACGCGATTACCTGAAATCGCACAAGCAACCGATTAGAACACTGCATTATTCAAGGAGTTCGATAGGAAATGCGAGTTCGAAATGCAAGCCATGAAAACCATCGAAAATATTCACGAAAGCGCATTCAGAAAACAAAGCCAAAACCAACGCAAGCGGCATGAAAAGCAGAGCAACGGGAGGTCTCTCCCGACTCAGCCGCAGAGTCAATCCTCGAGGCACAACCCGCTGAATATGGGACTTGGTTCCGAAGAAGACATTCCATAACGAGGAATGGATCTTAATTCAACCGTTCCCGTTCGATCGACTCGGTCGATCCCGACCTATCGGTCCCGACCGAATCGATAGCGACAGTGTTCCTTTCTCGCGCACCCCGTGGACAGAGTACGGGACACGATGTAGGGATGGGGCACTACACATACTCTTAATAACAGATATGATTTCTTCTTCATCAGGGATCTTGCCAATTTCTTCATTTTCAGAATTCGTGAGTTGAGAGAGTTATGCAATAATATGAGCTGGAATTGGAGTAGTAGCTGAAGCTTGAAAAATCTGCTTAAAATGATCAACAAAAGTGTGTGCAATCTCCTCATGAGATGAAACTAAATCACCATTAACATTAGTGATAGAGTGAATAGCATTCCTGTGCTTCTTGATTGATGCAGAGAGATGGAAGAAACGCGTATTTTTGTCACCTTCACGGAGCCAGAAAATGTTGGAGCGTTGCTTCCAATATGTATCCTTTTGAAGATAGAGTTTATTAAGCCAAATTTGGATTTTTCTTTGATCTCTGAGATTAGCTGAAGATATTGGTTGACCTTGAAGTCGAAGGAGTTCTTTTTCATGAGAAGAAATATCATAATCCAGATTCTTTAGTCGAGTTTTGCCCCATGAATGAAGTTTTGGTAATAGACTCTTCAGCTTAGGAAGGAGAGCAGTGGTCGACAATTTACCCCACATATCAGAGAGAACTTGGTTAAAATCAGCTTCATGAGTCCATGCCATTTCAAAACGGAAAGAAGCTCTTCTTCTTTTAATAGTTAAATCCATCTTCAGTAAAATAGGATTATGATCACTATTTAAACTTGGTAAATGTATTACTCCAACTTTTGGATGAATAGAACATCATTTGGAGTCAACCATAACTCTGTCAAGTCTCTCTGCAACATTACTTCTATGGTCACGACGATTGTTCCAAGTGAAAGCTGGACCAGAGTATCCAATGTCCATAGCTCCTGAGTTATTGAACCAGGTGATAAAATGTTTGTGTTGATGAATATTGAAAGCTTTTCCACCACACTTTTCCTCAGGACTTAATAGAGAATTACAATCCCCAATAGACAGCCATGGTTCAACTAAGGATCCAGTGATAGTTTCCATTTGAAGCCAGAAATTCCTTCTATCAGATAAATTAGGGGGGCCATATAAAAACAGAGCATGCCATTTTTGATTAGTGGCTAAATGATGAATGTAGGCATGGATATGGTTATCTGAGGAAGAAACAATATGCAAATTAACATCTGAGTTCCAACAGAGTAATAATCCGTCTGATAGCCCCTTAGAGGAAATAGCATTGTGTTGATAAAATCCAAGGTCCATTGCAATGATTGAAGCTGCATTTAACGAGCATCTAGTTTCGGATATAAATACAATACTCGGCCTAGAAGCTCGGAGAAATGATTTGAGAGTGCGAATTGTCGGGTCATTCCTCAAACTCCGACAATTCCATGAGAGAATCATGATTGTGGAGGCTGTTGAAGGCCAGCCGCGCCTTTGGAAGATTCAGGTGTTGAGTTCAACCTTTTATTAGGTCGACCATGATCCAAATCATTGTTCATATCTAAAGATAAGGATCGAGCTCTTCTGTTGATACTTTGGTTTGAAAATGTTCCTTGAGAAAGAACTTCAATAATTGGCATTGGAGGAGATGAAGGTGGAATTTGAGATGATAATGGAGTAAGCAGAGATGTAAAAGATTGATTGAGAGATGGATTTGTGGTGGATACTGGTTGTTTGATAGAACTTTTATATGATTTCAACAAAGGTACATGATCAGTAGGAAGCAAGTTATCGATGATAGATGAATGAGTAGCTAATTGGGATGGTTTATCAGTGAAATTGGAGGAGTTGGATGATGAATCAGGCACAATTATGTAACATATTTGGTGTGAGGGGCCATAATTCCCTTAACTTCTAAAAACTTCAAAACTTTTAATTATAAAATTTCAAATTTCTAAAATATATAATAATATTTTGACGAGCCAAGAGTACATACTGGCAATGGTATATCAATGGTGATGCTTACTATATTTTTATCCAAATATTTCAAATTTCAAAATAAAATCTAAACTTTCTTACCATGACATCAAAATACTAAACAAATAACAAAATCCAGTTTGATAATCAAAAAATAAAAGAATTACTAACATTACAATTTTGATAGGGGACATAACAATTTGTGCAGTTCTAGAACTGCTTAAATTTAGCAGGATTTTTTTTGGTAGTCCTGAAAATAAATTTCTTCTTGCCATGATTGTCAAGAAGTTTGTAGTACTGAAAACAATTTTTTTTTCAAAAACTCTATGCTAAAATTTAGCAGAATTTTTTTTTGGTAGTCCTGAAATTAAATTTCTTCTGCTAATGATTGTTAAAAAGTTTGTAGTACTGAAAACAAATTTTTTTTTTCAAAAACTCTTCCAAGACCACGACAGAAACTGCAGTGCCACGTGGTAGCGTCGTATGATTGGCCAGAACAAACTTAATGACGTCAGTCCCTCCCTGCTAACGTAGGCCAAAAAAAAAAAAAATCGGCGGTTTCTTCCGTGGTTTGTAACTTTGTATAGATGCGCTGTTTCTCCTCATCAGCCCCGCCCACCCGTAGCCCAGCACCTGCATGGTGGCGAATCTGGCGATCAGCACCCAGCTTGCGAGGGACGATATCCTCCTCCTGTAGAATGCCCTGACGAAGTCGACGATCATGACGGCGTACGCCGACCCGTTGCCGAACGCGCAGCCTACGCCGGCGAACATTGAGACGAGCACGTGCTCCTTCGTGTTGAAGGGCCCCGGGTTGAGCGAGAACCGCCGCCGCCGAGCCCGGGGACCCTGAACCTCCTCTCCGGGAGGACCCGGGCGAGGAAGCGGCCGGCCGGCAGGGACGCGACCTGTACCGCGATCTGGGTGATGATCAGCGGCTCGGTCCGGTACGAGAAGAACTGGTTCAGGAAGGAGAGGAGAGCACGCCGAGGAACCACATCCAGAAGGTCCAGACCGGGGCCGACGGGTCATCGGTGGTCGGACCGTCAGCCGGACCTCCTTGACCGGGGACACCTCGTCCGGCTGGATCGGCTCCGGTCCCCGCTCGATCTCCATTGTTATTGTTTTTTCTTCCTTCTTTTTGGCGGTTGGTTGGTGTTAGCTGTTGCTCTCTCCTATGTTTGAGCAAAAGCTCAAGTTCCCTAAAGCATTAGTCCCACATCGGCTAGTGGGATTTCCTTCACTATGTATATATTATTTTTTCTCCTTTTGCTTCATTAAAAGTTGTGTGTGGGAGCTTCATGGGCCACACGTGCGCGACGTGCCCACGTCTGCGCGTTCATTTTAATTGACTCATTAAATCTGTCATTATTCTCCTACGTTGGAAAATGTCTGTATATACCTTGTCTCATTCCTTCATTTTTTTTTTCACACAGAAATTATTCTCCCTCTCTAAAATTCTCGTCCTCTCAAGATCGCTACTGTTCTCTGTTGTTGCTCTGGGCGGAGCTAAGTCGGGGCTATTCTCTCGACGTCGTGTACGGCAACGAGATTCCGGTGGAGCGGAGATTTTACCACTAGGGTACGTGCCCACGTCTGCGCGTTCATTTTAATTGACTCCTTAAATCTGTCATTATTCTCCTACGTTGGAAAATGCCTATATATATACCTTGTCTCATTCCTTCATTTTTTTCACACATAAATTATTCTCCCTCTCTAAAATTCTCGTCCTCTCAAGATCGCTGCTGTTCTCTGTTGTTGCTCTGGGCGGAGCTAAGTCAGGGTCATTCTTTCGACGTCGTGTACGGCAACGAGATTCCGGTGGAGTGGGGATTTTACCACTAGGGGCGTTCGGATTCAGTCTGCACATAGATCCGAGCTAACTCTTAGGGTAGTGCTACGTGCACGACTTCTCCGGAGGCCGGTAACAATTTAATTATTTTTTATTTTGTTACAGATTTAAAACAAAGTATTATTGAAAAAATTTCAACAGTCTAAGAGTTATCTCGATTAAATACAATCTTCCTGTTTGTTACTGTTTATACGAAAAAAATAAAAAGCTTCTGTTAATAAAAGCTTCTGTTGAAAAAAAGCTTATGTTAATAAAAGCTTCCCTTTTGTCCATATAAGCTTCTGTTAATAAAAGAGGGAAAGTGTTACATTAATTTACTAATTAATTTGTTTTCCTTCATACAAGCTTATGTTAATAATTATTTATACGGGAAAATTTCTTACTGTTTAGTATACAAGGGTTTTTGTCCATACAAACAAGCTTTTTGTTCATGTCCTTCGTACAAGCTTCCTGTTAACAAACAAATTTTCTTACTATCAAATTTTATACAACAATTATTTGCTATTGAAAACATTTAAAGTTTCCATATATTTTTTTTTCAAGCAAATTATTTGTTTTAGCTATAAAAATCTATCGTAATTTATTTCATATCGGTACCACATTATTTAATAACATTTGTTATTACATATAACTAAGGCTGCTATTATCAATTATCATTTCATAGATCAATTATCATTTCCTAGATTGACACCTTAGACAAACATTAGTGTGTTACTACATTTTGTCAATACTAGTTCCTCTTTTACTCAATATTTTAATTTTGGCTAAATCAAACAATTAATTGATTTAGTAAAATTCCTTTAATTTTAAAGTTCTAAAGTTAAGATTTGTTTGGGAACAAGCCGAAAGGGCCCTTTTGTCAACAAGGCAAAAAATCGTCTAAGCGACCGGTACTTAAGAGTTCCTAGTGAACCTCCGCTTGCTGGGATCCGGCCCCTACAGCTAACCTGACCATATCAAAACTTGAAAAACCAAAAAAATTAAAGGTCTATTACTAAAATTATTTTAATTGTTAATTTTAGCTTAAAACTATCTTATTGAGTAAATATAATTTTTTACAGACCTTAGAAAACATGACTTCCAAGGAAGAGACTTTCTCTGCAAAGCCTGCAAAATTCAATGGCACCTACTTCAAGAGGTGGCAGAGCCAGATAAAATTTTGGCTTACCACTTTAGGCCTGATTTCTGTCATCGATGGGTCCACGCCCATCTCAAATAATTCTGATGAGACTGAGTCTGACGTAGGGGTATCCAAATCATCCTCATCTTCTAAACCCGAGACCCCTAATGAAATAGACTACCATTGCTTCCACAGAATCTTAAGCGCTATGTCTGAGTCTCTCTACGACATATTTTTTTATATAAAAGCGCTAAAGAACTCTGGGATGCTTTGGAACATGAGTATGGTTGTGATGATGCTGAAATTGATAGATTCAATTCCACCACATTCAACCAATATGTCATGGTAGATAACAAACCTATCAATGACCAAATCCATGAGTTTCAAGAACACCTTAGGCAAGTTCAAGCCAAGGGAACCTTCTTTTCTACTGAGCACAAAATAGGATGCTTGATAGATAAACTCCCTCCTTCCTGGTCTAAAGTGGCAAAGGACCTTCTACATCTACAAGGATCTATTACATACTCTCAAGCTCTACAGAGAATTAGAACAGAAGAGCAATATAGGTCCAAGACCAAAGCTAGGTCTAATGCCACAGCTAAGATAAACCTTGTAGAAAGTCATGCAAAACCTAGGTCAAACAACTCAAATCCAAGAAAAACTCCTTCAAAAAGAAGCAGAGTTTTCAGCCTCATCACCAAAACCATCATCACCAAAACCATCACCACCAAAACCCTCAACCCCAAAAACCTAGGAACTTTGGTCATACTCAGGATCAAAGAAGATTTTGTTTTGTGTGTGGTAGAACCAACCATACAGCCATCAACTGCTTCCAAAGGAAGAAAGAACCTATCCAGAACTCCTTCAAGGGAAAATGCAAACCAGCGGCTAACATGATTCTGAATGGGTCTTACAGCTCCTTCAGGTCTGTAAGCTTTCAACCTGTAGTAAACCTGTCTTTCCATTCTGATGATTGGTGGTTGGATTCTGGAGCTAATGTTCACGTTTCATTTGATCGCTCTTGTTTTTCAACCTATCAGGAATCAGGTGGAGGAGGTGTGACTCTAGGAGATGGCTTAACGGCACAAATTGTAGGAAGAGGAAGAATATATCTGAAGATGACATCAGAAAATTTTTTACCTCTTCATGATGTGCTTCATGTGCCGTCTGTCAGAAGGAACCTTGTTAGTGGATCCCTCCTTGTAGCATCAGGATACAAAATTTTAATGGAGGCAAATAAAGTAGTTTTCTTTAAGAATGATTTGTTTGTGGGAAAAGGATTTGTGAAAGATGGACTCTTTATTTTAAGTACCATGAATAAAATTTTAAATCCTTCTTTTGTTACAAATGTTGAATCATCAAATGTTTGGCATGGTAGATTAGGTCATGTGAACTTAGGATCTATTAAAAGGATGATAAAATTAGGTCTCATCCCTAAGACTCCTATAGATGATGAACACAAATGTGAGATTTGTGTTCAAGCCAAACACACTAGATTACCTTCCAAATCTGTCTATAGAGATTCTGAACTCCTAGAACTTATCCATAGTGATGTTTGTGATTCCAATAGGATCTTGACCCGAGGCGGTAGGAAATATTTTATCACTTTTATAGATGACCATTCAAAGTATTGTTACACCTACCTCCTTAAGACCAAAGATGAAGTTCTAGACAGATTCAAGGTCTATAAATCTGAAGCTGAGAACCAGTTGGATAGGAAGATTAAGATCCTTAGATCAGATCGTGGTGGAGAGTGTAATGCCTGTGGTTCGTATTACGTATTCTGGAATACGTGTACGTATTTATTCCTGTATTACATGATTTTCTTGCTTCGTTTCCTCCCTGGCTTGGTTTATTCTTGGTTCGGGTTGGCTTGGTTCGGCTTGGCTCGATTTTCTTTGGTTCATTATGAACCAAGGAGTGAACCCCTACCTACCACCACCACTACCATTTATTAACCTTTCTCTCATTCTCTCTCTTCATTTATCATCTTCTTCTCCACCATTACTATCTTCACCTACCAGAGAGAGAGGGAGAGAGAGCTAGGCAAGTGCATCTTGCTTCATGGAGGAACCCACCTTTTATTTGTCCATTCTTTTCCTCATGCGATTTTAGCACTCTTTAGTACTTGGCATTTCTCATTTCCATGGCTAGATTCTTGTAGATCTAAGTTTATTTCATTTTCGGATTTCTTAGATTTTGATCTACTTAATCCTATTATTTCTGAGTTTTGATGGTTCCATGTAGTAGAGTAGCTCGTTCTACCCCATTTTGACCTAAGAAAGTTCCGACTTGGGCTCCGGATGATGGAGTTATGGAGCTTGAGAACTTGACTCTCATGGTGTTCTTCCTCTCTGAAAGTTGGAGAAGATGAACTGTGCATGGGCTTGTCTTGGTCGCATGACAATTCATGCGGCAAGTGACTCTGCCGCATGGGACTCTCAGCCGCATAAGCTGGATCCTTTCCTGGCCGCATGAACTTGCTTCATCCTGGCCGCATGAACTTGCTTCATCCTGGCCGCATAAGATCTTGCTCCCGAGCCGCATATGCGCTCGTATCCTCTGACCGTATTTGCCCTTCGTTCTCCTGGCCACATAGGGATTGGTTTCCTGGCCGCATACGCCCTTGCACTTCCGACCGCATGGGCTTTTCCTAGCTCAGCCGCATGGGCTGTCCACCTTCCAGCCGCATGAGACCCAAACTTCTTGGAGCCGCATGCGTCCTCGACCCCCTGGCCGCATTTGCCCCATTTCTTCCTGAGCCGCATGCGCCCTCTTGTCTTGGCCGCATGGGATCCAGTGACCCTGGCCGCATGCGCTCTCCTATTCGAGCCGCATATGCGCTCACCTCCCTGAATCGCATGAACTCAAGCACTTGTCAGCCGCATAGGCCCTGATCCCCGAGCCGCATAAGAACCCCCAGACCCTGGCCGCATGGACTTCTGAGTCCGGGCCACATGACTCCAGCCGCATGCGCCCTTGCACTTCCAGCCGCATGCGCCCCCTCCTTTCCTGGCCGCATATGACTGAGCCGCATGACTTTTTCATGGTCCTGTGTACCATTATTTATCATTATTTGCCCGTATTTTGTAACTCCCTTATTAGATATTTTACGCCCATTTTATATCCTTACGCCTTTTGTCCTGAACTTGAAAATCATGAATTTGTGTAATATGTTTGGAATTGATAACTGAGCCTGACACGATAGTGACCCGTAGTGGTGCACTCTTGACATGATAACCTGACATGACCTGATAGTGGCCCGTCGTGGCGCACTCCTGACTAGTACACTTGACATGATAAACCTGACATGATTTTCTCGAATAGCTGTTGCGAAGGCTACTTGACATGGTATAACCTGACGAGAATGAACATTCTGGACACCGTGGGCGATTGTGTTTGTATAAATAAATCAGTCCTGTCTTGCATCATGTCTAGGATGGGACTCCTGAGTACCACGGTCAGGAGAACCTATTGAAATGGACTAAAGCTAATAACTAGATTAATATATTAGTCATGAAGAGATTTCCCAGCTACAGGCAATCCCGTTACCTGGGCGCGCCTGGGATCTGTAGCCTGCCGTCGAGTAGGGCACATTTCCAGCACACTGTCATGTGTTGCACCCTTCAAGCTACTTAAGGGTACATACGTTTCTTGGACGATGTACCCACCTGAATTCCACCCTAATCTTTCGTCCTGGGTAACCTGGATGGTCTGCAGGGCTTGTGGCTGTGGAATAATCTCACTGCATCTTGTTAGTAATTAGGCTTGTGACAACCCTAGTTAGTTAAAGTATCAAACCGTACTTCTTGCTTGGCCGTGAAATGATTGGATGAAGTCTAACCAGTCTAATATTGCCCTGATCCTGTTCCAGATTATTGAATGACCAGTATGCTTGTATTTATTTTACCGATAAATGGTGAGAACTCCAAGTTTTGTTCAGACGAAGGGTTACAACCCCGGTCCTTGTTTGGTTTACGGGTTGTAACCTGGTTATCTGAATAGTTCCATGGTTATCTCGTCGTATATCATCCAGATGTATTTTTTTATTCCAGTTCTTACTTTTATTTATAATCTTGTGCTGATTGCTGGTTTTAGTTCCTAAGTGAAGCTTCCTTTGTGGCACTTGCTCTTTCTGGGGTCTGACCCAGCTGGTTTTGTGTGGCCAGATTTCGGAGCAGCTCCAGAGGATCTACCGACCTTCCAGCCAGATGGTGGCCACTAGACGGAACCCTGGCAACGAGTGGGTTCATTTTTGATCTCTCACTTTATTGTAAAAATTATTCTTTTGAGGCGTTTAGCCGACGAGCACCTGTTTAGCTCGATTGTACCTTTACTTACTGTCTGCCTACGGGCTGTAACATGATTGACAGATCCTAGGGTTGATCATGTATGACTAAACTCTTGCTAGTCCTAACATTTTGTAACGACTAGCTTCATGATCAGCTGAATATGTAATGTTTGGGACGCCTTACTATTGTATATTTAATGATAATACATCTTGTAACTCTTACTTACTTGCTTGTGATTGAGACAATAGGCTTGTTCATGACCTTAAGAGACTGCTGGCTTGTAGATAAACCCTCATATATCTAGACAGCCGTGACTGTATAGCGAGATGGATTCCATTTCATATACGTAGCTGGCTATGTCTGCCCCCGCTCTCCAGTATTCTGGTTCTGGGGCGTGACAGAGAGTATACCTCAAATGAAATGACTAACTTCCGTGAAGAGCACAAAATTATTCATGAGGTAACTGCTCCTTATTCACCACAATCCAATGGAGTTGCTGAAAGGAAGAATCGCACTCTTTTAGATATGGTCAATGCCATGCTTCTCAGCTCAGGTGCCCCTGATAATCTTTGGGGAGAAGCCTTATTGTCAGCCTGTTATATTCTTAATAGGATACTCAGTAAGACTAATGATAAGACCCCATATGAGTTATGGAAAGGTCGAACCCCTAGGATTAATTACCTCAAAGTTTAGAGATGTCTAGCTAAAGTAGGAATTCCTGAACCCAAAAAGAGGAAGATAGGACCTAAGACTGTAGATGCTGTATTCATAGGATATGCCCTAGATAGTAATGCCAATAGATTTCTTGTAACTCATTCTGAAGTAAATGAAATCTCCAATAACACAATTATAAAAGCTAGAGATGTAGTTTACTTTGAGAATATCTTTCCTTTCAAGGATAGAACCCCTTCATCTTCCTCTAATCCTTCTCTTACTCCATCTACTAATTCTCATGATCTAATACCTAGTTCTCAACCTGAACAAGTCATAGAACCTAGAAGGAGTAAAAGAGAAAGGATTGAAAAAAAATTAGGAGAATGATTCTTCACATTTTTGATAGAGGGTGATCCCTCAACTTATGAAGAAGCCATATCCTCTCCTGATGCCCCTTTCTGGAAAGAAGCTATTAACAATGAGTACAACTTCATCATGGAGAACAATACTTGGTTTTTAGCAGATCTTCCTTTAGATAGCAAACCCATAGGTTGTAAGTGGATTTTCAAAAAGAAACTTAGAGCCGATGGTACCATAGAAAAATATAAGGCTAGGCTAGTAGCCAAAGAATTTATCCAGAAGAAAGGATTAGATTATTTTGATACCTACTCTCCTGTAGCTAGAATATCTTCTATTAGAACCCTTCTAGCTTTAGCATCCATTCATGATATGCTAATCCATCAAATAGATGTAAAGACAACATTTCTAAATGGAGATTTAGAAGAAAAGATCTATATGGAGCAAACTGAAGGTTTTATTGCTAAAGGCCAAGAAAACTTTAGCAAGAAAACGAGGTTTGTAGATTAGTAAAATCTCTTTATGGCCTAAAGCAAGCTCCCAAGCAATGGCACAACAAATTTGATAAAGTCATTATAGAATTTGGTTTTGTGCCAAATGAATATGACAAGTGTTTGTATTCTAAAAATACAAATGAAAGTTGTGTAATTTTATACTTGTATGTTGATGATATCCTTGTTCTAGGATCTTCACTGGAACTGATAAATAACACTAAAAATTATTTATCTAACCAGTTTGATATGAAAGACCTAGGTGAGGCAAATCTGATCCTAGGAATGCAAGTGTCAAAAAGGAAAGAGGGCTATACTCTATCCTTAGCACATTCAATTGAAAAAATGCTAAGGAAGTTTGAGTATTTTGACAAGAAATCTGCCCTTACCCCTTATGACAGTAATGTTGTTCTCAAGAAGAATGAAGGATTACCTATAGAACAACATAGTAATCTTCCTCTTTTTGGGTTCAAGAATTCCTACCTTGGCTAGACATCCACATACTTTGAGGTAATTAATCCTAGGAGTTCGACCTTTCCACAACTCATATGGTGTCTTATCATTAGACTTATTGGGTATCCTATTAAGGATATAACTGACCGACAATAATGATTCTCTCCACAGATTATCAGGGGCACCAGAACGGAGAAGCATTGCATTTACCATGTCTAACAGAGTGCGATTCTTTCTTTCAGCAACTCCGTTGGACTGTGGTGAATAAAGAACAGTTACCTCATAAATTATTCCATGTTCTTCACAAAAATTATTCATTTTATTTGAGGTATACTCTCCTCCACGATCTGATCTAAGAATCTTAGTCCTTTTATCTAACTGGTTCTCAGCTTCAGATTTATAGATCTTGAACCTGTCTTTGGTTTTAAGAAGGTATATATAACAATACTTTGAATGATCATCTATAAAAGTGACAAAGTATTTCCTACCGTCTTGGGTCAAAACCCTATTGGAATCACAAACATCACTATATATAAGTTCTAGAAGTTTGAAATCTCTTTGGACAGATTTAAAAGGTAGTCTAGTGTGTTTGGCTTGAACACAAATCTCACATTTTTTTTCATCTATTGGAGTTTTAGGAATAAGATCTAAGTTCATCATCCTTCTGAGTGAGCCTAAATTCACATGACCTAGTCTGTCCTGCTAAATATTGGAGGATTCAACATTAGAGACAACAAGGGAAGAATTTAAAATTTTATTCATGGTACTCAAAATAAAAGGTCCATCTTTTACAAATCATTTTCCTATAAATAACTCATTCTTGGAAAATACTACTTTATTAGCCTCCATTACAATCTTGTATCATGAGGCTATAAGCAGAGATCCACTAACTAAAATTCTTCTAACTGACGGCACATGAAGTACATCATGAAGAGGCAGAATTTTTTCCTGATATCATCCTCAAATCTATTCTTTCTCTTCCTACAATATGTGCCGCTGAGCCGTCTCCTAAGGTTACACTTCCTCCACTTGATGCGTGATAGTTTGAAAAACATGAGCGACCAAATGAGACGTGAACATTTGCTCCAGAATCCAACCACCAATCATCAGAATGATAAAGAAATATTAACTAAGAGTTGGTAACTCACCGACCTGAAGGTACTAGAATATCCTTTTATACTAGTCATGATTTCTATATATGATAATTAAAGGTCTGCAGAAAAAAAAATTGTATTTACTAAATAAAATGACTAATGTCCAGGAATAAATAGTTTGAACGATCTTGGTAATCAACCTTTGAAAACTAGTCTTTCAAATTTTGATCAGCTTGGGTTAGCTGTAGGGGCAGGTTCCTAGCTGGCGGAGGTCCACTGGGGACGATTAAATACCGTGTCGCTTAGGGCTATTTACGTCCGGTTGACAGAAGGACCCTTTCGACTTGTACCCAAACAAATCTCTACTTTTAGGACTTAGATTTAAAGGAATTTACAAGGTCAATAAACTATTTCTTTACCTAACTTGTTTAAAGATACCAACTTAATAGTTTGTGTGTGTTATAAACTGTAGCACTAGTCTTAACACAAGCTTACAAAATCTAGTTTGTAACACAAGTCTAGTTTAAGCTACTCAAATGTTGCAAGTGTTCAACAAAGTGTAAATTTGCTAACAGTTCTAACAATGTTAGAATGTTTGCTAACAGTAACAGTAACTTAATAAATATGAATTGCACTTTAGTACTATACTAATAACAATATCTGAATAGGCTATATATAAAGTAATATTTGTGTTGCTACAAAAAGTAAAGCACTATTGGTAAATAGAAAAATTATAATGCCACAATGTTTAAACAAAGCAAGATTTTTCCCCCTCCTTTTTCCTACTATACTACTTAGTAGCAAAATTCAGCACAAAGTTTAGAATTGATTAATTACTAACAGAGGCAAACAATCAATAAAAACAGACTTGTGTATAATCAACAAAAGTTAATGACTAACCTGCTACAAATAGATTAATGTCCATTAATAAAATGATAATTTTTTTCCTGTGTGTTCACAGAAAGGAAGCTAGTACACGTGTGTTTGTGCTAACACGTGTATTATCAAGGGCTTAAGGTGTATTCACAGAACAAAGTTCTCAGTGTGTTCTCTTGCAGAAACGAAGACTTAACAAAATGAATAGTTTTAGGGATTCAACTCTTAGATTATTGAAAATTATTTCCTTTTCTTTCTTCAAAAATTTACAAATAAAATAAAGTAAAGTAAATGTTATCGACCTTCGGAGAAGTCGTGCACGTAGCACTGTTCTAAGAGTTGATTCAGGTCTATGTACATATTTGTTCTGAATGCTCCTAGTGGTAAAACTCCCGCTCTATCGGTATCTCCTCGTCGCACACAACTCGAAAAGAGTAATCCAAACTTAGCGTTGTCCAGAAAACAACAAAAAACTTACGGAGATCGATTGTTTTGAAATTAAAAAACGATTATCAGAGAGAGAGAGAGAGAGAGAGAGAGAGAGAGAGAGTGGAGTTGAACATTTTCAATTGAAATTGGGTCTTTATATAGCATTTCCAAATGCTAATAATAGGCTCCAATGTACAAGTCAAGAGAATCTCATGGAGAGAACAATTCTCCAACGTTAAAAGCCAAAAGAATAGGTAAGAATGACTTGGTTTTTGTTTTGAGGACTTGGCGTTTGTATGTAACATACAACAAAAAGAACGAGAGGGGGTTGGGTGTGTGTGTTAATAATTGGTTATCATGTGGGCCTGTGTTATAATAGTGAAGAAGAAGAATGGAAACCGTCATGTATTAATGAAGTGGAAAGTTTGGGAAGGAGCTATTGAGCAAACAGAAGAGGTTTTTGTGTGAAGAGCTAGGTTTTGCTCGGTCAGCGAACAGTCTCGATCAGACGAAGAAAAAGAGAGATGGCGGATCAGGACCGGAGACCGATGAGCATTTAGTGAATCATTTGTACGCTACACGCACTCTCATTTTCTCTAGCCAGTCGCTGCACGTTTCCTTGACCGACCACCCTCCTCTTCACACTAGCTTGCTATAATAATAGCTCGTCTCACATGCAGCTCTCTAGCTCTTCATTATATATATAGATACACTAAAGCCTCTTCTTCTTCACAACTATATATCGATCAAAAACTGAATATATAGAGACATGGAAGTGCCTGCACTTCTATTCTCGAGCAACCAATGCCTACTGCTGCTCCTGCTGCTTCATGTTCCGTTCATGCCACATCCAGCAACACCGGCTGCAGTCGCGGTGGACAACTCCACCGAACTGTCGTTGCTGCTCGCTCTCAAAGCCAGCAGCAGCGACGCTTCCGGCCTCATCGCAGCAAACTGGACCGCGGACGTCTCCTTCTGCACCTGGATCGGTGTCGGCTGCAGCCGGCAATATCCGCCGAGGGTCGTCTCCCTCAACCTCAGCAGCTTCTCCCTGCAGGGCACCATCTCCCCCCACCTCTCCAACCTCTCCTCCCTCTCCTCCCTCGACCTCTCCAACAACTCCCTCTCCGGCGCCATCCCCGACGCCCTGGGCGGGCTCCCCTGCCTCGCGACGCTCCTCCTATCCCGAAACCTCCTCTCCGGCCCGATCCCCCGGTCGATATTCAACATGTCCTCGCTCGTCTCCCTCGACCTGTCCTACAACAACCTCTCCGGCTCCCTCCCCACGCCGGTACTGCTCCCCCGAATACGAGACGTATCGATCACCGACAACTCGCTCACCGGCCGCATCCCGGCGGACCTCGCCCGGTGTTCGACGCTCCGACGGCTCTACCTCAGCACGAACAAGCTGACCGGGCACGTACCGTCCTCGTTCGGGAACCTGTCGGAGCTCGCGGTCCTGTTCATGAGACAGAACCAGTTCACCGGAGCCATCCCGGCCTCGATAGGCAACCTCACGAAGCTCCGGGTCCTCTTCCTGTCCGTCAACAACCTCGAAGGGGAAATCCCCGAGGAGCTGGGGAATCTACCGAGCCTCCGGATGATCTGCCTGGCTTACAACACGCTGGCCGGTCCGATACCGGCCTCTCTCCTGAATTCTTCCAGCACAATCCTCTTCGACGTTCTGGCCAACAATCTCACCGGGCCGGTGCCGCCTACGCTCGGTAAGTCGATGCCGCTGCTTAGAGCCTTGCAGTTGGGACGGAATATGCTAACGGGAGGGCTTGGCTTCGTTGCATCTCTTACCAACTGTAGGGACCTAGAGGATGTCGACATATCTTACAATCAGTTTGAAGACGTTCTTCCGCTCGCCTGCGGGAACCTCTCGGCGAAGTTTCAGTATTTTCGTGTTTCCGGGAACCACATCAAAGGAAGCATCCCTGCAGGGCTGGGGAACCTGAGCAGCCTGATATCTCTGGATCTGTCGAGCAACGAGCTGAGGGGAATGATTCCGACATTGCTTCTGAGGTTGAAGAATCTCCAAGTAATGTCTCTGGGTTCTAATAGACTTGCGGGGCCGATACCATCGGATATCGGTCTACTGACAAACTTGGCAAGAATGAGCCTTGAAGACAACCAACTCTCGGGATCGATACCGGATTCGATAGGTAAGATTAGCAGGCTACAAACCCTTGAATTAGCTGTGAACAAGTTATCATCAACCATTCCCTTGAGCTTGTGGAGCCTGACAGGACTCATTCATTTGAACCTATCTCAAAACAGTTTCGAGGGATTACTTCCCCCAGAGATGGCGAACTTGAAGGTCATAGACTATATAGATCTTTGGAGTAATCGATTGTCAGGTAACATCTCTAGTGCTCTTGGGGAACTCCAAAGTATTACATTTGTAGATCTTTCAAATAACTCCTTCCGTGGCCAAATTCCTCGACAGCTCGGTAGATTGTTCAGTGTCAAATATCTAAATCTTTCGCATAATTTTCTCTCTGGTGGCATACCGAAATCCTTCTCGAACTTACCCTACGTTACCAGTCTAGACCTCTCTTTCAACATGTTGGAAGGAGAAATACCAGAGGGCAAAGTATTCTCAAATGTCAACATCACATCTTTGGTGGGAAATCGAGCAATATGCGGAGCACCTCAATTACAATTTCCACCTTGCCCAGCAGATGCCATGAGATCTAATTCAAGTGTGAAATTACGATTGCTCAAATATGTCCTTCCATCTGTAGCTTCTGCCTTGGTGTTTCTCTCTTGCTTTAGTCTCTTCATAAAAAAGATCATGAGTAAGAAGGCCAAGGTCTCGTCTAAGGAGGAGTCACAATGTTTGAATAACCATAGACGGATTACATACTTTGAGCTAGCTCATGCGACCGACAACTTCAGCGAAGCCAACTTACTAGGAAGAGGTAGCACTGGCAAGGTATATAAAGGAAGCCTAGATGATGGGTTGGTTGTTGCAGTGAAAGTCTTGAATTTAGAAGTTGAAGGGGCTTCAAGGAGTTTTGATGCAGAATGTCTTACTTTGGGCCAAGTTCGACACCGAAATCTTGTGAAAATCATCAGTACTTGTTCAAACTTGGAGTTCAAGGCATTGGTTCTTGAGTACATGCCGAATCAAAGTCTGGACAAGTGGTTGTACTCTGACAAGCATTGCTTGACCCTACTTCAAAGGCTAAACATAATGCTGGATGTGTCCTTGGGCTTAGACTACCTTCATCACCAACATCCTCATGTCATAGTACATTGTGATCTTAAGCCTAGCAACATTCTGTTGGATGAAAACATGGTCGCACACATAAGCGACTTTGGCATTGCCAAACTGATGCTCGCTGACCACAAGTCTATTATGTCGACCAACAACATAGGCACTGTTGGGTATATGGCTCCAGGTACTCAATATTATTTTCCAATATACATTCATTACCTTATGCTAATTTACTTTGTCGCTAACTAGAATCTATGCGCTTCAGAGTACATGTCAACTGGAGGAATTACAATAAGGGGAGACGTTTACAGCTTTGGGATTCTGATGCTTGAATTAGTCACAGGAAAGAAGCCAGTCGATACAATGTTCAATGGGGAACTAAATCTAAGGCAATGGGTACACAATACATATCCCACTACTGTGATGGAGATTGTAGACAACAATATACTTAGAACTGACTTTATAACCAACATGCAACAACATTCAGACGGAGTGAACATTTTGCATAGATGCCTCTCATCTATCATAGAGGTGGGCTTACATTGTTCGAAGGACTTGCCAAATGAAAGACTTCTGATGAGAGATGTTGTCCCCAGGTTGCAAGAGATCAAAAATGGATACTTGTTGAATTTGGAAAGAATCCTTCTTAATCTTTTTCCTAATAGTATAGTTGCTGGAGGATAAATATTGCATTTCTTTCTCATGAATATAACTAATCATCTGGCATTCTTTCTTATTAGTAAAAAAAAAAAAGTTAATTACGTCAACCTTTTTGTAATATAGATCCTACAATGAAAGAGGATGGATCACACAACTTTTGGACTCTATTTTTCTTCAAGAAACCATGGTTGGGCTCCTAACCTGAGCAATAAAAGTATAACTTTGCAAGTGGGCGTGCTTGCTGTTGGTTTAGTCCATAGGTTTTTCATACATGTTAAGAATATGCATTACAAGAAAAATATCATTTATACCCAAACAAAGTAGGAGGTATGTTTGATAGTTGTTCCTTTTTTTGCCATTGTTTTTGTCAGGGATTTGAAGCCTCAGAATTTATTGGTGGACAAAAAGAAGGGATCACTTCAATTCATGATTGAACATTATGTTACTCTGTCCATCATAGTCTTTCTTCCATGTTTTTTTTAATAGTTTTTCACTTCCTCATGAATTTTAAAATATTTTTGTTTATATTTTATAATGTTCAATCTCACAAAAACATACTTCCTATTCATAAATTATATTTTTATTCGGTACCATTGTATAATTATCTTCATAAATGTGTTACTTTTATGATGTGAGGTACTAATTACCAATTTACATATGATGACGAAGACAACCAATGCTAGTCCTGAGCTGGAAACGAGAGCTGTAGAGGCTGGGCCGGTACTGTATTTGTATTTGCAATTTCATACTCAGTTCTCCAGTCTGTGGTGAATCTTCACTTTTTTTGAATTTAAATTTACCCAAACAAAGTAGGCATCATCCAGAGGGGAAAAAAAATGGAACAAAAGAATGTTCATTGATTACCAAAAATATTACTTGAGCATGTTTTGGAATATGATTAATATTTTTTGAAAAGAATGTTTCAAGTGTCTGTTAAATTTGTATTAAAATAATTTATGTTGTCTGATTCGAAATAAATGTTTTGGAATTGAGCAGTATTGAATATTGCTTTTTATAACGCTTTGACAAGTGAGATATATGTGTGTGCAATACATCTATAATAGTTTGAAAAAAGTGTTATATATAGATTTCATATTTATAACACTTTGAAAATAAGTTATATATATATATATATATATATATATATATATATATATATATATATATATATATATATATATATATATATATATATAAAATGTAACTTATTTATAACACTTTGCAAAATAAATGTTATATATGTTCGTCTCACTTATAACGTTTTTAGGATAAAAACGTTATATATAAACAAAAAATTTATAACGCTTTTATAAAATATTTATAACACTAGTTTTTATAACGACTGCGAGCTTAGAAAAAATCGTTATAAAATGTCATTTATGACGCCTTTTAGCCGTCATAAAAAGTTATTTTTGTTGTAGTGATGTGGTTGATAAATTTATGGCCAAATCCAAGACAATCTTGGGCTTAGGGACTGTTTGGTTGGCGGATTTGGAGCACGGGAGTGGTCAAAATTCGGATTTTTTACTACTTCATTTGATTGGAGGATTTAAATATAGGATTTAGTATGATTTGACATGAACAATAAATCTTGTCTGCCATAAAATTGGAGTTTTGACATCGAATTTTTTTCCTCTCCGAAGTGGAGCGCGGAAGTGGGAATTTCCCTTTCACACTTCGCGTGTTTGGTTGGAGGACCACTTCGCCTCCACTTTTAATTATTATTATTATTTATGTCAGTTCAATAAAACGTTACACTTTTCCACTCACTTCAACAACCAATTAACCAAACACCAAACCTTAAAATTTTCACTTGTAACCTACACTTCATTAAAGCACCCAAACGAAGGACTTTCCACTTTTCACTACTCCACCGTTATGCGTATGCAAAATGTCAATTTTTAAAATTTTTATTTTGCTCCACTTCATCGAAAAAGGCAAGTACCACATCTTATTGACTTCATGTCTAAAATTAAGAGTCAAATTTGCTACTACAGTCACAAATGAATTTTAACAGAAAATTATGATTTAGTTTAAAATTACGAGAAAATTTAAATATCAAAATTTTTAGAAATACAAAATCTGGAAATGGATCTCACAATACCCTCCCACGTTGGCAGCTAAGGAGAAGACAGATGAGTCCAAAGCTCTTGCCGGGAAGTATTGACCCTTATTTCACAAGTACTAATTCGTGTTTGTTTCGTTTTCAGTATGGGACTGTTTGGTTGGAGGAAAGTGAGGGTGAAAGTGAGCATATATTAGAAATTTGGTTGAACTTTTGAAGAGTTTTTGTAGTTCGTTGCTTTCGTTAAAAGTGGTCAAAAGTAGTGATAATACTTTCAAGAAACATTACTAAAATATTTTTATTTTTATTAGTTGTATATGAATTATAATTGTATGTCTTATAGGAGGGACAAGGAAAGTAATAATTTCATGATAATTAGGATGGCGGTTATTAGTTTTTGGAATAAATTTGTAGCTATCAAAAAAGCTCTTAGGAGTGAAGCTTTTACAAAACAAAACTTAACAGCTCTAAAAGTGAAGTATATGGTTTGTGCCTCTTCTCAATCCGGCCCTAACAAATCCCTGCCAAATTATTAAATACAATTTTATTCCATTATAAATACTTACCCTTTGCAACGACTTGATGAATCGTCGCATAAATGTGAGAATTTATACACTTTTGAGACGGTTATTTTAACGCACTTAAAAAATAATTAGGATGGATTTTTTCGTCTATTAAGATTTTGTCACGCTATCCTAATAACATCTTTTAAATCCGTCCCAAATATCGTTCCAAATAATATTTGAGATGGCGTAGACGTTTATTAAAACAGTTCTTAACCTTAATAAGTCATATTTTCTTGTAGTGCATTTCTCAGCTACCTGACGTAGCAAATCGTATGTAATCCCTATGACGTCCAGTTCTAAGATGTAGTTGCTAATTCCTTTGCGCCTTATCATCCTTGGGGCATCTGAACCACCATCCTCCTCGAGTCCTGAGTGGGTATCGACCTTGATGTAGTCGTTAATATCTGCATATAGTATCCAACATAAAAAGTCCTCGAACCAGTCTGACATGCCATCCTATTGAGAAGTGTCCTCGCTAGCCTGCCAAGATGTGCTCTCGTCAGCCAAAAGGACCCTAACCTCACTACCAAAATAAGTCATATTAGCGACGTAATTAGCGACGTTTATGAAAGACGTCGCTATATTTTAGCAATTTAGCGACGTAAATTTATAACGTCGCAATACGTCACTATTAGCGACGTTCAACGACGTATTGCGACTAAGTTTTGTATTATAAAAACGTACGTCGTGGATATGTCGGTGAACGTCGCTAAAATCACTGATATTAGCGACGTTTACCGACGTCTTCGTATGACGTCGCTAAATATTTCATATAGGGTTCTGCTGGCCAGATCGATTTCATTTTTTTACCCAAAATTTTATTCTCCCGCTCGAGCCCCAAATCTTTCTCCCTTTCCCCCTCTCGTCTCCGGCGACCCCCTCCCACCAGCGACCCCCTCCCACCAGCGAGCCCCTCCCCCCGGCGACCCCTCCCTCCGGAGACACCCCTCTCCCTCGTTCCCTACCTCGGCGACCCCGCTCGCCCACTGGTGTCCTCGTCCCTCTTGCGTCCCCTTCCTCCGGCGACCACCCCCCCCGCGGCGACCACCCCCCCACACGGCGACCCCCCTCCCTGCGGCGACCCCCTCCCCACGGTGACCTCTTTTCCCGCGGCGTCCGGCGACCCTCCATCGCTCCTCCACCGTCAAGTCTCCTCGTCGACGTCGACCCGACTAGTCCCCTCTGCCGCTGCTCCATCCCCGACCCCGACCCAATTCTGACCAAGGAAGGTAAACCCTAACCCTATCTCCCTCCTCCTGATGTGCTGACATAGACACGATACGACAGGCTGACACGACACAATATTCGTACACAATATTGTCAATTAAGTAATTATTTCGAAGGTAAAAAAATACTAGAATACTTAAAATGTAGTCTACTACCAAATATGAAAGCTTTCAAGGAGAGTCGTATACACTGACACAGAAATGACTCTTCAAAGTCGAGAGTTTTGAAATACTAGATTAGTATTTGTATGTATATGATTATGTGTGTGTGAGTTATTAGTGTGAGATGAAAAGCGGGGTATTAGTGTTATTTTATATGTGGTAAAGAGTATATTTGGCATGTATCGATAGAAATGAAAGAGATTACTCAAAATAATTGTCAGTTTGAGATAGTTGCATGAATAGGTGGTCTTCTAAATATGTTGTTGCTTAAGCAGTTTATAGCTACAAAATGCGTAAGTGCAACATGAAAATCTCATCTGTTAAATATGTTACCTAAGAGCATCATTAGTAAGGCTCATCCCAATTTCTAGATTCTAGATTTCAAATGTAGGAGCTCATTTTGTAGAATAGTAAGACCCATAGGTTTTAAATTATAAAATGTAGGAGAATGTAGGAGATTCACAACTCTCCACATTTGTTTAAGACATAACATTCATTTCCATAAAAACTTTCATAGATAATATAATATATCCCAATTGTCAAAGATTCTGTAAAGTCAGTCAGAATCACAAATATGAAGCATCCATCACAACTACACAACATATCCAAAACACAAAAGAATTGACTTTGATGAAAACTAGAGCATAACCTCTAAATGAAAACATGAACTAATTAACACATAATCCATAAACTTTTAAATTATCGCTATCGGTATCGGACTATCGCTATCGGTATCGAACTATCGGTATCGATCGAACTATCGGTATCGGACTATCGCTATCGGTATCGGACTATCGCTATCGGTATCGACCGTATATACTTAGTATCGGGCGTAGCGGATTAGTATCGATCAGTATATAGGTTTGGGTTAAGATCAAGGTTCAAAGTATCGGTATTGGAATAGTAGGCCGAATAGGAGGCCGAGATAGTCGAATGAGAAGAAGGGAAGAAGGGAGGAGCAGATGGGTCCAGAGCCATGGTGGAGGAGGAGAAGTAACATGAGAGCAGTTTCCGCCGTAACATCTCCTGGCTCTGCTGGCAACTGAAGTCCAGATGCTACAAAGGACGATCCTTCGCTGAAATCGACTACAACACCCATCAGTTCAAGTTCATTCCTATATGAGTAGATTCCAATGCCATAGAAGCCATCAGTTTGTTGACCTTCCTCTATGGCATTGGAATATACTCATCTAGGAATGAACTTGAACTGATGGGTGTTGTAGTCGATTTCAACGAAGGATCGTCCTTTGTAGCATCTGGACTTCAGTTGCCAGCAGAGCCAGGAGATGTTACGGCGGAAACTGCTCTCATGTTACTTCTCCTCCTCCACCATGGCTCTGGACCCATCTGCTCCTCCCTTCTTCCCTTTTTCTCATTCGACTATCTCGGCCTCCTATTCGGCCTACTATTCCGATATGCGTTTGATACGGTCTACCTAACCTATATACTGATACTAATCTGATACTCTCTGATATTAAGTACATCCGGCTTACTAGCTAGCGGATCCACCAGTTACATGATTATATACTAATTATGTTTAGTTTGTCTTACGATACAGATTTTCACATCCAATGTAATCCAGTTGACCAATGTAACCCAAGATGTTGTCTTATTGACCTAGTTTAGCCTTATTTTACTAGATTGTTGATCGAGTTGACCAATAGTTGACTTTGATCTTGATTGGCCTAGAAATCATATAGAATTGCATGTATACTTCTTTTATTTTATATTGACTTCCATGATATGACAGCTCCTCAAAAAAAAGAATCCTCTACTAGACATCGCACTCTCCTTTTCAGAACATCAACTAGTATTACTACCTTGATGTATATATAAAGTATGCATGTATAATAGTAGGTAATGATATGCAAAAGTGAAAAGATAAATGCAATGCATGAATAAATGGATGAAAAGATAAATGCAATCCATCGAAAAAGCTTTGACACTTGCATATCATTCACTACCTTGATGTATCTATCTTACAGAATTATGAAGCTAAATTACTATCTGCGGAATCGTACTTGGATGTACAACCGTCATCCTGATGACATGTGCGGTGTGCGGGATGAATTCATAGAGGGTGTACACCAGTTCCTGCAGTTTGCCAAGGCGTTCCCTCAGTACATGGACGGTACCAAAATTAAGTGTCCGTGTGTGAGATGTCGCAACTTGAAATATCATCCAGAAGTGGATGTCACGTATCATTTGTACTCGAAGGGTTTCACGCCGAATTACTATCAGTGGAGCGAGCACGGAGAACTTGTGTCTTTAGCATCGGAGTACGAGCCTTATGTGGATGTCCACAACAACGCTCCTTACGACGATGGGTTGGTGAACATGGTTTTTGACGCGGCCGGGCCTAGTTTCGATCCGGATGATCATGATGCACCTGAGGAGGCACCGAACCCCAATGCTGCACAGTTCATGGAGTTGCTGGAGAATGCAAGGACTCCATTATATCCTGGTTGTGAGGATCATTCACCGTTGGAGGTGGTTACAAGATTGTTGAGCATCAAGTCCGATTTTAACATGTCGCAAGATTGCTACAACCGTATTATGGAGTTGCTTATAGAAATATTGCCTGAGGGTGCGAAGTTGCCTAAAGACTTCTACCGGTCTAAGAGGATGGTTAGATCGCTCTGGATGGGATATGAAAAAATCGATGCCTGTCGCAACGGGTGCATGTTGTACTACAAAGACGACAAGGATGAAGACGCCTACAGATTTTGTGGTGTCGATCGCTACAAGGCCTGTGGTAGAGGAAAGTCTGTCGGTGCCAGGAAGCCTACCTCTTCGATGCACTACTTGCCGTTGACACCGCGTTTGCAGCGGTTGTTTATGGTGAAGGAAACTGCAGAAAACATGAGTTGGCATAAGCGGGAACATACCGAAGGAGTGTTGGATCACCCATCTGATGGAGAAGCATGGAAGCACTTTGATCGAGAGTATCCAGATTTTGCTTCTGATCCGCGTAATGTTAGATTGGGTCTCTGCTCTGACGGTTTTACCCCATTCGGACTTTCGGGATCCCAGTATTCGTGTTGGCCTGTGATCGTCACCCCGTATAATCTACCGCCTTGGATGTACATGAAGACTCCATATATGTTCCTCACCGTTATTATCCCAGGTCCGAACAATCCGAAAAGGAACATCGATGTTTATTTACAGCCATTGATTGATGAGTTGAATCAGCTGTGGGAAGTAGGTTCCAACACGTACGATGTATCTAGAAAACAAAATTTCCAGATGCGGGCAGCACTTATGTGGACCATCAACGACTTTCCGGCCTATGGAATGTTATCTGGATGGAGCACGCATGGTCGTCTTTCATGTCCGTGTTGCATGGACGACACTAAGGCTTTCCGTTTGAAATACGGAGGCAAACCGTGCTTCTTCGATTGTCATCGACAATTTCTGCCGAAGGATCATCCGTACCGGAGGAACAAGAATGCTTTTCGTGCTGGCGTTGTGGAGAAGGGTGATCCACCGACAAGGTGGTGCGGAGCCACGATATGGGAGGAGGTTAGAGATTTACCAAGTGCTATTGAGCAGCCTGCTACGGGCTACAAGTGTGACGGATTTGGTCGCACTCATAACTGGACGAAGAGGAGTATATTCTGGGATCTGCCATACTGGAGCACCAATCTGATTAGACATAACCTTGATGTCATGCATATTGAGAAGAATGTGTTTGACAACATAATTAATACTGTAATGGACGTAAAGGGGAAGATGAAAGACAATCCTAAGGCTAGATTGGACTTGAAAGAAATATGTAGACGTCCTGCATTGCATTTGATAGAGGACGGGAATGGGAAGTTGAAGCAGCCTAAGGCAATTTTCTCACTGGAGAAGGAGGATAAAGTGAGGCTTTGTAGGTGGATTCAAGGTCTGAAATTTCCAGATGGGTATGTTTCAAACTTGAGAAGATGCGTCGACCTCAAGGAGAACAAACTGACAGGTATGAAGAGCCATGATTGTCACGTATTCATGGAGCGGTTAATTCCGATTGCATTTCGGGAATTCTTACCGCAGGTAGTTTGGGATCCATTGACGGAGCTTAGCATATTCTTCAGGGACCTTTGTTCTAAGAAATTGCTCGTTGATCGTCTAGAAAAGCAAGAGAAGGACATTGCGGTAACACTGTGCAAGCTAGAGAGGGTGTTTCCTCCTGGATTCTTCGACTCTATGGAGCATTTGCCGATTCATCTTTCCTACGAGGCACGTGTTGGTGGACCCGTCGAATATCGATGGATGTACCCGTTCGAGCGACATTTGAATCACCTAAAAAGAAAGGTAAAAAATAAGGCTCGGGTCGAGGGTTCTATTTGTGAAGCCTATATTCTCGAGAAGATTACAAATTTCTGCTCCTCCTATTTCAAACCTCATGTTGCTACGAATAGAACGAGGGCTCCGAGAAACGACGACGGATATCAAGAATTTAATGATGGAATACTGAAAGTATTCAATGCGTCCGGAAAGCCTTCGGGGAAAATGAAGAAGAGATATTTGAATGACGAAGAGCTAAGGGCTGCTCAGTTGTATGTATTACTCAATTGCGACGAGGATGAAGTGGAGAAGCTAGAGGGGTAAGTAAGGAATGATGAGTTTACGTCATCTCAATGTAATAGTATAAGCTAATATTATTGTACTAATCGTTCTAATGCTTCGTTGTTTTCCAGTACATATAATGATGAGTTGAGGCTGGTTAGACCCTACCTAACAGACGAAGCATTAGAACAAGAAATGAGACGTCATTTTCCTTCTTGGTTGAGCGAATATGTAAGCAGTTCGGTAATATTTACTGGCCTCTTCTAATACAACTGCGCAATAAATAACTTATTATCTCTTCTTTGATATTCAGGTCGATCGTCTAATTTCACCCGAGATTGAATTAATTAGAACTCTTGCCAATGGACCAATTACTTTTGTTAAAACATGGCCAAGTTATTGTGTCAATGGCTTTCGGTTCAAGTCGACAAATGCTCCGATCAGAGACAGCTTCCTGGATCTTGATTCCACGAAGAACAGTTGTTTGTGTATCAAGTCTTCGAACTACAAAGACATCGATCCAGGAAATGATTTCTTTGGCATCTTGCGAGAGATCGTGGAGTTGTCATATAATTATGGCAGAGAACCTGCAAAGATCGTGTTGTTCAAGTGTGAATGGTTCGATCCGATTGAAAATCAAGGCTGGAAAATTGACAAGCATGGTCTGTGGATATAAACTACAAGCGTAGATATCAAGGCTACGAACCGTTTGTCCTAGCAACTCAGGCTCAGCTCGTGTATTTCACAGCTTATCCGAGACGGGGAGCAACGAAGTCTGACTGGTGGGCAGTATGCAAGACTAAAGCTAGAGATACTTTTGATGTTGATGAAAAAGCTTACCAGGAGGACGAGCTACCTCCTGTAACCAATATTGTCGATGTGGACTCCACGGAAGTTACGCATTACACGACACATAATGTAGAAGATGTAGAATTATCCGAAGAGGAAGACGAAGCCGACGAAGGTGAAGACGAAAGTGAAGATGAGGAGGAAGAGGAAGATGAGGTCGAGGAAGACGAACAAGATGATTATTCTGAAGATGATTGAGAGAGATATACTTATCTGGACTTAGATGTTTCTTCTAGAATATATTATCTGGACTTAGATGTTTATTGTAGAATGTATCATCATATGTTACCTTGGTTATTATCTTTGTTGTACTGTCATATTTCTATTCTCTATTATTTGTTGTACTGTCATATTTCTAGTCTCTAATATTTGTTGTACTGTCATATTTCTAGTCTCTATTATTTGTTGTACTGTCATATTTCTAGTCTCTATTATATCTTGTACTATCATATGCTGTTATCAGGTATGGCAGGTCGTCGCGGACATTTGCGAGGGCCACGAGGAGGTCGGGATCCTCCGGTACTTCCTACAGGTACTGCTAGGGGACGGAGTTTGCCTTCGATACCTCCTATTGGTACCGGCTCTAGATCCTCGTCGCCGATTACTCCTCCATATCGGACAGTAGCTGGGCCGGTTGGGACGACGTCACGTGGCATATCTCCTGGGACGAGTAGTTCCAGACCTGTTGAGATTGCTCCCCCGTCTAGCGTTCCTGATGTTGATACGACGATGGAGACGGATGAGCAGATAGCCGAGGAGGATGCGCCGACGGCCGACCAGCATCATGAAGATGATGCGTGCGCACCTCCGGAGGAGGGGAGGACGGAGATCTGGGCCGACGGTACAAAGTAGGTATTTTGGTTTATGATTTTTTTTTCTTCTGTTTTTATCATAAATTAATTTTTTTCATGAATATAATATGTATGTATAGATATCGTCCTCCAGGGGTACAGAGACGCCTAGGCGATATGCTAGGCATAATTATGGTGGTCCCTGGATTAACTACTCTGATGCTCCAGACGAAAGGAAGAACTTCTGGTTTACGCGCTTCAAGGTTAAAATAGATTTGTTTTTAACATGAATTATTTAATTTATGCATATTATATATAACTGATAAATATTTGGTTTCGTACTGTTCTAGGATATGTTTTACTATCCGCCGCACCGGGCCGAGCAGATCGAGGGGATGTTTCCTTCCGTCGCTGCTAAGCTGATTCGCGACTCTATTAATGATCAGAAGGAACGTGATCGTGCCGGAAAGCCGATCAAAGGTTGGATCACCCCTGATCAGTGGAATGAGATGAAGGCTCGATTCAACGAGCCAAGGTACAAGGAGAAGTCGGAGAAGGCTAAGGCGGCTAGCCAACATGCCTCGAAGTGGTGCGGTGGGTCGATTCCGATGACGGAACATTTTCGTCGTCTGGTATGTCTTTCTCTTTTAGAAATATTATTTTAATGCAAATCCGATAAATTATTACTAAGATAATATATTTAATTACAGGTAAGGAAGGTCGGTAACGCCGACATGGTGACCGTCTTCCTGGCCACCCATCGGAAGGGCGGAGTCCTTATTGACGAGAGGGCCGAGCAGACCTATGTAAGTATTACAATACGTTATCTTAATTTAATACTTCGTGTCCATTTTAATATAACTTAGTAAATATGATGCAAATAAATATTCATGAAGTTAGTAAAAATAAGTACATTAATTAGAAATTAGAAATCATAGAGTACTATCCATACTTTCTAGGCCGAGTATACGAGGCTGCGGGAACGGGCGGCTGCTAGTGCACCTGATGCAGGAGAGGCCGGTACTTCCTCGCAGCCCACTCAAGCTCCGTCGGCGGACGAGCTGTGGATGACCGCCGCTGGTGGCCTCCGTAGGGGTACGTACTACGGTACGGGATCCTATGGCGCCCTAGTTGCGACCCAGTCCTCTAGGACATCTCCTGCTAGTGTGCATGGTCCACAGCCGTCCCAGGAGTCTGCCCGAGTCCACCAGATGATGGAGTCTCTCCGTGACGACCTGCTACGACGG
Source organism: Iris pallida (assembly GCA_029216955.1). Taxonomy (NCBI): domain Eukaryota; kingdom Viridiplantae; phylum Streptophyta; class Magnoliopsida; order Asparagales; family Iridaceae; genus Iris; species Iris pallida. The sequence goes on from JANAVB010012200.1 coordinate 12,591,027, forward strand.
ATCGAGCAGCAGTCTCAGCATCCTACGGACGATCCTGCGCTGCTAGCACGATTGGATGCGCTCGACCGCGGCATTATAGACCTCAGGGAGACGACTGAGAGGACAGAGCGCGCCGTTGGAGGGTTAGAGCGCACGGTGACGGAGTTGCAGACAGGACAGGTGACCATGGCCGAGACGGTGAGATTGGCGCAGGATTCGATGGTCCAGAGCAGTGGTAGAATGTTATCTATCATGGATTCATACAACCAGCGACTTACAGCGTTGGAGCATGCTGGTACTCTGGGTGCGCCTTCATCGTCGTCGACTCCGCCGCCTCCACCGCCTTCTTCTTCGACACCGACTCCACCGACATCACAGCCTGGCGCTCCATCTGTATCGATTTCACTTGCGGAGTATGAGGAGTTTTTACGCCTTCGTCGCGGTGGTGCCCCTCCTGCACCAGATCACTAGTAGTCCTAGTTAGGACTTTTGTTTGTGTTTGTATCATCTTATGTTTGTGACTTATGATTGGATGTTTGTATTGGATGTTAGTTGTGTTTGTATCGAATTGACTTGTGACTTGTTTGGATTGGATGTTAATTCCTTCGTCGATAAATGTTAATTGTGTTTGGATTGGATGTTAATTAACTTAGATTAAAGCTATCTGTGATTTGGAATTGTGAGTGGGGGTTTGAATGCGCTGTGATTTGGAATTGTGAGTGGGGATTTGAATGTGTACCTATATGTGTTTTATAGAATTGTGAGTGGTAATATAGAATCTGTGTTTTATTTTTTTTATTTTTTTTACAACTTTAGCGACGTTTAGCGACGCTTACTGACGTTTAGCGACGTCTTTTTCCGACGTTTACCGACGACAAGCTGCAAATAATATATTTTTCTGACGTTTTACCGACATTTACCGACGACTAACTGCAAAAAAGTACAGCTCTCTGACGTATTTATCGACGTTTACCGACACTAGCTGCAAAAATGTACAGGACCTTTACCGACGTCTAGCGACAACATTCACGTCGCTATATTACCGACGAAACGACGGTAGACGTCGGTAACTATTCCAGGTCTTTATCGACGTGTAGCGACTACATATACGTCGCTAATATACCGACGGAACGACGATAAACGTCGATAACTCACCGACGTACTGTTACGTCGCTGAATGTCGGTAATTGCGACGTTCAGCGATGTTTTTGTAATCAGCGACTAAGGAAACGGCGACAAAACCTAAACGTCGGTAAATACGTCGGTGATACATATTAGCGACGGATTTTGTTGTTTTTTCGACGTTTTTGGGCGTCGCTAAAACCACTTATTTTGGTAGTGCCTGTCAGACATGACTCGTGACTTTGTGCCTAACCTATGGGGCGTGTCTGTCTCTGGCTAACACTTCCTGTAGGATAACGTGGCAGGATATACAATAGAGGTATCGGAGGCTCTTGGTCCGGTTGCATATTATCTAAAATTATAACGTGACTTTTTGCACGCTGCATTGTATGCCTTTTGGGCCCAATGTTCCAAAATTTCACCATTATTATAAATGGAAGGAATAATACACGTCCACCCCGGTTCGAACCCGGATAGATTGGGGCAAATGCCTCGTACCTCAACCACTAGGCTAGAGGTGATTGACACTTCTCTTATTCTCTCTTCCATCCTGTAATACCACCTGTACATATAGACCATATTTGGTTTGCGGAATCAAGGCAACAGGAAAGGAAAGTCATTCCTTTCTTGTGTTTGAATGCTAAAGGAAATGAGTAGGAAATGAAAAGCAGGGGTGGCCCTGGCCCAGGACAGGCCGGACGACGGCCCAGGCCCCCCTGACGAAAGGGGACACCAACATGAAACTGTCTATAATAGAACTATTATGTATTGTGTGCCCCTTTTTAACAAAAAGTATTATGGTGTAGTGGATACAATGTTAGAATTATATTTAAGAGGTCCTTGGTTCAAATCTTAACTACAACAATATATATTTTTTTTAACATTATGTTGGGGCCTATTTTCGAAGTTTTGCCTCGGGCCCCCAATTGCTCAGGGCCGGCCCTGATGAAAAGGATTCCCAAGAGGAAAAAAATAGAGGAGAAAATGATCCCCTCCACCCACCCAAGAATTTGCCTTTTCCCTCTAATGATTCATTTTTTCATTCAATTTTTTTGGCTTTTCCAAACATAGAAAAAAATTAATTAAAATTGCAATTTCTCAAAGAAAAGAAAAAACATGAAAAATCAAAGAATCAATTTCCTTACTTTCCTTTCCGGGAACCATATAAGCCAATATTAAATATTTATGTCAATCTGGCAAAATTTGTGCATCCGTAACAGTGGCAGAATGTTTCTCCGTTAAATGGTTTGCACAAGGTTTAGTAAATGGTTTGCACAGCCACAGCCGAAGAAAAGAGAGATGGTGGATGAGGACCGAAGACAGATGGTGGATCGATCACCCTCACATTTACTAAATAAATGGTTTCGGTCAGTGTACGTTTCGTTGAGAGTTTCCTTGCGTACGTAGTCTTGACTACAACTCACAGTTCTAATTCATTATAACCATGAGAGTCACCGGCTCACTGTTCTACCAACCAAATTTAAAATAAAAATAAAAATAAAAAATATTTTGCTCGTGGGTTGTAACTGCGAATGTGACCACGGTCCGACGTGGCAATCAATCATTACCCCTCTGCTATCGTCGGACTCCACTCAGACAAGAGGACCAATAACCTGCCGCCGCCATATCGACTGGTAGTCGCAAACCGCAGACAAAGCGGCAGTATCAAACAAAAAAAGAAGTAAATGTAGAGAGACACGGATGTGCATGCATTTATGACCGGAGACGGATGGTGGATCAGGATCGGAGACACAGTCCCCATTCTCTCTAGTCAGTCAGTGCACGTTTCGTTGAGAGTTAATTTGCTTTACTTATGTGCCGACTCTTCAAAGGCATTATAAGAAGAGACTCACTCAATACTTCTATCAACCCAATCAAAAATAACAAAGGCTACATGGCATTTCTATTCGCAGGCAACCAATGCCTACTATTCCTCCTGCTGCTGCATGCATTTCTTCTATTCTCAGCAACATCTGCCATCGCAGCAGCACTTGACAACTCCACCGACCTCTCATCCCTCCTCGCTTTCAAAGCCGCTAGCACTAGTGGTGGTCATGCTTCCGACAATATCAGCGTAGCAAACTGGACCACGGACGCTCCCTTCTGCACCTGGATTGGTGTCCGCTGCAGCCGGCGTTGGCCGAGGGTCGTCTCCCTCAACCTCAGCGGCTTCTCCTTGCAAGGTGCCATCTCCCCCCACCTTTCAAACCTCACCTTCCTCTCTTCTCTCAACCTCTACAACAACTCCCTCTCCGGCACCATCCCCGACACTCTGGGACGGCTTCCCCGGCTCGCAACTCTATTCCTCGGCCGGAACCACCTCTCCGGTCCGATCCCTCCATCGATATTCAACATGTCTTCGCTCGTATCCATTATCTTGTACTCTAACAACCTCTCCAGCTCTCTCCCCACACTAGTAATGCTCCCACGCATAGAATACATATCAATCACGGACAACCTGCTTACTGGCCACATCCCAACAGACCTTGTCCGATGTTCGACACTTCAAAGGATTTACCTCGGTGGAAATAAGTTAACCGGAAGTGTACCATCCTCACTCGGGAACCTGTCGGAGCTTGTGGATTTGGACTTGGGAGAAAATCAATTCACCGGAGCCATCCCGGCTTCGATAGGCAACCTCACGAAGCTCCAGTACCTCAATCTGGACTGTAACCACATCAAAGGAAGCATCCCTACAGGACTAGGGAATTTGAGCAGCCTGATATCTCTATCTCTATCGTTTAACGAGCTGAGGGGAACAATTCTATGACACTTTGTAGGCAGACGAAGCTCCAGCAGATGTATCTGGATTTTAATAAACTTACAGGATCGGTACCATCCGATATCGGCCTAATGACAAACTTGGCAACAATATCCTTAAGAGAGAATGAATTTTCGGGACAAATACCAGATTCGGTGGGTAACATTAGCATGCTACAAAAGCTTGATTTATCTGGGAACAAGTTATCGTCAACCATTCTGTCACAACCCGCACCCACTGTTAGGGTACGAGAACGTAACAACGCCCAGCCTACGCTGCAGTGTCGGCGGTAGAACGCTGTCCTAGGTCAATCATCTAACAATATAAAGGTACCTGTACAGTTTATACTCTCCGAGTGGAGGTGACATAACAATATACATCTCAATCACATCTAGGGTAGAAGAACGAAAGACAGATAGATGGATAGTAACTCAAGAGAACAGTATCATAGATGAGTAAGTCTAAGTGTCTAGTACAACATAATATCCAGAATGTCAACTCATAATACAATAAGTCCAAGAGTCTATATACCTCAACATCTCAAAATACAACTCAGATGTGAGACAAAATGATAATACAGAAAAGACCGTCTAGCTAAACTAGCCTAGACTACTGGACAACATCCTCAGCTGCAGGTGGATCCTGCTGAGGGTCCACAACATAAGTATCATCTAGTCCTGCTCCATAATAGGTAGACACCAGGGCCTCATCCTCATCCTCTGTAATATTTTTAACAGGTCCAGTCAGGACAGGAACGAGCACAATACATCTCACGCAGTGCATATTATGTTAGGAAATACGATACAGGCAATAGAGTAAAATACAGGAAGTGCTGAAAGGAAATATACGCTGTAAAAGAGAGAGCTTGTAAAGGAAATATCTACTGTATATAGAGAATGTAAGTGGCTAGTAATGTAGAGTACAAGATAGTCATGTGAATGGCTAGAATTTATACATGATTACACTACTGAGTTTGTACATGATTACACTACTTTGGAATTATTCACATGTCTACTTCTACTCCCCCGTTTCCCCAATCAATACACAAGGATCTAGACAAGTTACGTTATTATACATGATTACTTCACATGAGGCTCATAAATGAGTATACGTGAAGTTATACATGAGGGCTCAGTGAACATGAGAGTACATGATCACATGAGTATACATGCATGATGGAAGCACAAGAGTACATGATGAAAGTGAAACACACGAAACATGAAGTACCCGATGCTCCTGAGGGGGATAACATCTCATGTAAAGATCCATATAGTACCAATCCGTGTTACCAACGTGACAGCATCAAGTAAAGTAATCTAGAGCGAGAAGTAAAGCCTGAACAAGTGTGAAACGGTCAGAGAATGTACTCGCCTGATAACTGAATGTCTGAAGAGGATATACTGTCTGAGGAGAGGTGTATGGCTCCTAATCAGAGCAATACAAGTCACAATGTATCCACAATGGTAAAAATAAAGTATACAATGCATACTACATGATTCTAGGTCAATCTGGTCAAAAGTCAACTCTTGGTCAACTCAATAGTCAAACTGGGTCACAGGAAGTCATACTAGGTCACAGGGGATCAAACTGAGTCAAATAAAGTCAAACAAGGTCAAACAAGTCAAGGTTAGTCAAATCTAGGTTAAAGTCAGCTCTTGGTCAACATTCTAATCAAACTAGTCAAATACTAGTCAACATGATCAATCTGGGTCAAGTCTAGGTCAAACTTAGACCAACTAAGGTTTTGGGTCAAACAAAGACTAGTCAGCAAGGTGATTAGGTCAATGGTCAACTATCTAAGTCAATACCACAAGGTTAAGGTATAACCAATACCTATACAAGTATACCACACATATATATACATATATATATATATATAATACCAACCTTAATCCTATATTCAAGCTAATCCCACATTCCAATCTCAAGTCATGACTTGACTCTAAGTATCTAACTTAACCCATACATATCTTAATCTACATAAGTCCTTCCAGAAAACCCGAGTCATAATAGTATACTCATATATAGGTCAACCCTAAACCAACTAGTTAATAGCCTAGGGTTCAGTCAAAACTTAGTCAACAAGTCCTCTTAAGTCTATCCAAGCCATTTCTAGGTCAATTAGGTCATGGTTGACCTATAGTTGACTTTGGTCAACAATGGTCAATTATCTAGTCAAACTATGTCTACTAGTCAACTAGTTAAACTAGTTATTTTAGGTCATTCCTAGTCAATTCTAGGTTAACTAGGTCAACTTTGACCTAAGGTTGACTTTGGTCAACCCTTAGTCAACAAGGGTCAGTAGTAGTGTTTTTAGGTCATTAGGGTTAGCCCCAAACCATAGGCTAGTATCTTGGCCATAGGCCATTGTCATAGGTTTCTATATAGACCTATACTTAACAAGTTATATATATATATATATATATATATATATATATATATATATATATATATATATATATATATATATATATATATATATATATATACTCTATCTATCTACTACCCAAATACCAATATGTAAATACTATATATAATACAACCCACACTCACATATATATATATATATATAATGACACAATGAGATCTAATACAAAATGTATATATATATATATATATATATATATATATATATATATATATATATATATATATATATATATATATATATATAGAGATAAGAGAGAGGGACATAGAGTGAGAGAGAGAGAATGAGAGAAAGGGACAGTGAGAGAGAGAGACATAGAACAGGAAGAAGGGGAAGGGGGTTCCAGTTCCTGGAACCAGGAAAGGCCCCAACACACACACTGTGACATATATACATATATATGTATATACATACACAAACACCTATACACACAACCAAATATCCTCAAAACTCACCCACACTCTCACATACATATATACTACCTATATATATACTAAAAATACACTAATACATATACAAAACATAATAAAAATAGGTTTGAAATTCACTTTTGAAAACTGGAATAAATCCTAAAATCTGGAAACTGAGAACATTGTACTCGAGATAGGGTAATTCCAAATTCACACACAAAATCGAGCTGAGACCCAAATCCCAAGGTTGGTAATTAATGCCCCATGGGTATACGTGTCTTGTGTGTCGATGGGAGTCCACCACGACACGACACGACATGTCCAGAGGTCAACAAACGAAATCGGGTAAGCACAGACACTGTGCAGTGTCACAGCATCGTGCACGTGTTCACGTGTCTCGTGCTCACGACACAGGACACGTGAAGTGTCGTGCTCGTGTCCCTAGGTTCGCCTAGGGTCAGGCTACACATCTAGGACCCTGACACGCACCCACGTGTCGCCGTGTCCAAAAGGGAAGCCCGTATCAGTCGTGAAAACACGACTGATACGCGTGTTTGGCACCGCGTCGTGCACGTGTTCACACGCCTCGTGGACACGACACGAGCCACGTGGGGCCTCGTGGTCATGCCCACGTGTAGCCCACGTGTAGGGCTACACACTCGTGCAAACACGAGGTGTCCTCGACTCGTGTCCATGCGACACGAAGGCCGTGTCCAAGTCGGATTTCGACTGAAACTGTGCGCGTGTATGGCCAGTGCGGCCCCGATTTCGTGTCCGATACAACACGATACGTCGTGAAACTTTGGGGGCATGTTCGCAGACATTGCCCCCTCGTGTCCACCAATTTTGGTGTATCCTAGTGGCCTGTGCAGTGCGCACGAAGGGTGTGGTAGCAGGGCACTGTGCGCGTGTATCGTGCAGTGAGTTCGTGTCCGATTTGGACACGGACACGACTCGGAAATGTGTCCAATCTACTTGGGTTGTGACCTAGAAGTCTAGGGCTACCAGAAAACATAATTTATTTTACATTTTAACAAAAACCATTCCTCTGTGGCATTTCATCAAACAATGTTACCTAGCCTAGGATACGTGTCCGATACGGACACCAAACCAATCCTATTTTCACCAAACTTGACCCACAGTTCCCTAATACCTAGATGCATGCAAATATGAAGAAAAATCAAAGTTTTAACAAAGTTTGAGAGCATTTACCTATTTGTGCAAATCCAATGAAAAATCAATAAGGAGGGGGGGTGTGTCCTTCAACTTTGTGATACCAAAAGCCCCTCAAATCCTTGATAGCAGGCCCTAACTAGTACCCTCTAGTGTAGGGGAGTCTAATGCAAGAAACTAGAGGTGATTTAGATCAAAATTGATCAAGTTATGGGTGTTTGAAGAAAAATGATTTTTCTAGGTTTAATTTCATGTAAAATGGCCATGAATGAAAGCAATGGGGTTATATAGAATGTGTAGATGCTAGGGGGGTGTCCTGGGCTTTCCTTCATGGAGAAGTCAAGGACTTTGGTGTAAAGGTTGGGATATTTTGAATGGTTTAAGGAAAATATCCATAAAGGCAATCTAGATATTTATCCTACTTTAACCATGACCAAATATCTATCCCCTTAGTCACTCTAGGTTAGTAGCTAACTTCTAGATTAGTGCTAAACTAGGTTAGGGACTAACATGACACTAATCAATAATTAAACAATAATAAAAACACATAAATACAAATAATTCTAAATAAATTCCAAAAATTTACCAAATACCCTTTAGGCTAAAAATCACTAATTTGGTGTTCTAAGCCTATGGTTAGGCTCACATGATCATGGTTAGTCTCTAGGTTATGAAAAACTAGGGTTTACACTAAGTTATACTAACAAAGTCACAAAGTCATAAGTCATGACTTAGAAAATGGTTTAACTTAACTAAAATCACCAGAAAATCATACCATGACTAAAATACCACTAATAAATAATAAAAATAATAAATTTTCAAAATTACCCCAATTTCAGAAAACTGGGTGTTACAAGTCTACCCACCTTAAAATAATTACGTCCTCGAAATTCAGATGGTCGTACTCCTCCTAGGTCAAACTTCCAACAATCAGGGACGAAGCCACTACCTAGGCAGCATACAAGGTCAACAAGCAAAATATGGGTAGTAGACCTATACTGGGTCATGTCCAAAAATTGGCTGGCAGTTTTAGGTCATAAGGTGTCCTTAATTCAAATCGAAATCAAAAGTATCTCCATAGGGTAAATCAGGATGGAGCCTCGGGTCAGAAAAATCGTACTAAGCAAACAAAGCACACGATGGTATGCCTGAGTGGGACACTAAGGTCATGGGTGTAGTATGTCATGTCTAGGTCAGGTATGTGAAGTCAGTTTTGAGAAAACAACTAGTCTTGTGCTCCAAATTTAAAAGTCACGGTAATATGCCTACGATGATCACAATTTAGAGTGGGAAAGGTCTATGGCCTAAATTGAACCAAAAATCGTGATAAAATAGTGGTACCAGGGGGACAGGTTAAATGGAACAGTCTGCAGTCTCATCTAGGTGCACTAGTCATTCTAGATCAATACTGTCCTATGGTATCAAAACGTACAAGCAATCTAAGGTGTCCTAATTGGGAAGGTAAGAGAACAACAATCATCAAGGCTATAGGGTCGTCTACCATCCTATATGAAAATGGGTCATTAACAAGTGAGAAATCATTAAAGTTACCATTCCATAAAAAGAAAATTGAAAATTTAGGTACAAACAATCACAAATAGATTTTAGTCTTGACACGATCTAAGTTGATCAATTTTAGGATAAATCGAGATTTGGGCAAGATGGAAAATCAATGAAATCAAGTATGAGCATGAGCATCCAATGATGAAGATCCAGGTCATGATTAAATTTAATTCAACTGGATATGAATACGAGGTTCATAGGCGATAAAAATAATTCCAAGGAGAATTGTCAAGGCTGTTGCGGATAAGATTCTAAGGCAAGTTTAACTATGTTTCCATCCACGTAGATTAATATATGAAAAAGCAAACCAAAACGCAATAGGTTGATCAGACCATCATGCGCCGGTTCTGATTAGATAATATGTTAGTGGGTGTACACCCAATAAAATATATCATGATCAAGCTCGAAAAGGATAAGCTTGTAAATCTTAAGGATAAATTTATAGCATAAGATATAAGTAAGGGTAGAAATGATGAAAGAAGATACATAGTCCAAGATCCTTAACCAATCGGGTCAAGCATTCAAGGTAAGGTACAAGGTTAAGTACTCAAGGATTCAAGCAGAACACCATCACATGCCAGGTCGAAAGAATTGAGCCAAGGTGGATCTCTAATTGAAATAAGAATTAATTTAGTATCATGGTAGAGGTTATAGTTAGCCATTTGACCAGAAAATCATATCAAGTAAATAGAGTACAAGGAGACGGGTTTTAGTGGGACATGGAATACCTAGATGAAGGTAGGCTAGTCTTGGTCTTACATGTGAAGTTTGTTGGGAGGTAACAGCTAGTGTTATACTCTGAATATCTAAGTCACGGTAAAGGACGTCCAATGATCTAGAATAGAAAGTGGGAGTTCAAGACGTGATAATTGATGCAAAAATTAAAGAAGATCAAATTAACCCATGGAATAAAATTAATTAGGAATCCAGTAAATAATTTAGGAATCACAGTCCTAGGGATAGATAGGCTACTAGATGAATATAGTTAGGGTTCGATCAAATCAAAGGTCAAGGTTAGAAGGTCTCAATAAGTCTTGATTTGAGGAAATGTCAAGTAAGTCAGGTTTGGGATACAGTCACATAGTTTGGTAGAAAGAGTTTAAGCAAGATGCAGAATAGAGGGGACAGTTCATTTCAAGGGAAAGCAATTAGCAAGAGAATTAGATGGCAAGAACAGATAAGAGTTTTCTCATAAATGTGATTGAGTACCCTAAAATAAAAGATATTAATCTAACACTAAGAATTTAAAATCAACAACTACAAAAATTTCAAAATCATCAACTAACACCAGGATTCAAAGTTCTATAGTGAATCCTCCAAAATCAAATTCAATCAAGGGAAAAGGAGTTTAAATCGTAATTCAAAATGAGATTCTCAAGGGTCATCCCCGGAATCTCTCAAGATATCCTAACAATGATTGAGTATCCTCTCTCACCAAGCATATTCCTCAAATCCTATCGCAGGCTGTAGTGATACTCTAGTTCGAATATCACTACATAAACTCGACCTGCATGGGCCACCACTAAAAATGTGTCACGACCCGCACCCACTGTTAGGGTACGAGAACGTAACAATGCCCAGCCTACGCCGCAGTATCG
>JANAVB010012200.1:12607060-12799560 GCA_029216955.1 Iris pallida
GTACTCCTCCTAGGTCAAACTTCCAACAATCAGGGACGAAGCCTGTCACCTCCATTTCCTGTATTTCGTATTTGTACTCGTAATTTGATTTTTGGCACGTATTTTATTTTCTCGACTTGCGGATTTTGGTTTCTTGTAAATGGGTTTGGACCATGGCTTGGTTTTGTTTTGTGGAATTAGTTTGGTTTGATTAGGTTTGGTTTAATATGAATTGGTACACTTTAACCTACACTCTACCCTCAACACAACACAACCACCCTCATTATATCTCCACCAACCTTTCTCTTTCCTCTTTACTCTCCATTAATTTTCTTCTTCTCCTTCCTCCACACACAACTCCCCAACCCATAGGCAAGTGCACCTTGCCATCAAATAAGCACCACATTTTATTTGTCCATTAGCTAGATTAGGCTATGGAGAATAACTTTAGAACTTGATATTTTGTGATTTGGAGTTTCCTTTGTTATAGATCTAGGTTTTTACTATTTTCAGATTTACATGGTTTTGATCTATTTAACTTTGATTTTTGCATGTTTTGATGCTTCCATGTGGAAGAGAATTCGATTTTACTCAAGTTAGAACTTTGAAAATCTAGATTTGGTTTTGATTTGATCAAGTTATCAAGAATTGAAGTTTGAAGTTCTTGGAGTTCTTCTCGGGTTGGAGAAGCAGCCCTCTCGGCCTGCGCTCTTTAGCGCAAGACCGATTGTGCAGCTCACCCTTTGGTGAACTGCGCACCTTCCTTCTCGGCCAGCGTCTTTATTGCGCATAGCCGATTGCGCCCGGCCTCTTGGGCTGGACCGCGCATCTCCCTTGGCGTACTAACCCCTGCGCAGTTAGCCCCTGCGCAACCTGACTCCTGCGCAATCCACCTCTGCGCAATCTGACCCTGCGCCATCCATTCCTGCACAACCTGATCCAGCGCAATCCATCTGCTGCGCAGCTCACCCTGCGCAGTTGGTACCCTGCGCGGCTCATCCTGCGCACTTGGTACCCTGCGCAGTACATACCCTGCACAACCTGCTTGTCTATGATGAATTTGTTATTTCTTGATCTTGGCTCTTCTATAGTCCTATATATATTGATATTGTATTAGATATTTTACGCCCATTTTATATCCTTACGCCTTTTGTCATGAACTTGATTTTACTTAATATGTTTGGAATGTCTATTGTACATGGCATGGTATGACAATGATCTAGCATGACACGACAGTGACCCGTAGTGGTGCACTCCTGACATGACCAACCTGACATGACAGTGACCCATAGTGGTGCACTCCTAACAAGCACCCTGACATGATTTATCTTGATAACTTGATAGTGGTCCGTGGCGGCGCACTCCTGACTTGACTTGTAACTTGTAACTTGACTCGTATAATCAACTTGACACCGTAGGTACTCCTGCTTGCTTGTACAATCCACTTGTCTTGTCTTGCATCATGTCTAGGACGTGACTTCCTGGGTACCACGGCTAGGGACTCGCGCTAAATTGGATTAGGCTAATGATTAGATCAAACTAGAACATGGAGAATTCCCAGTCACAGGCAATCTCGTTATCTGGGCGCTTTAATGGACTTGTAGCTTGCCGACGAGTAGAGCACATTTCCAGCACACTGTCATGTGTTGCACCCTCTAAGTCACCTAAGGGTACATTTGTCTCCCGGGCAATGTACCCACCTATAACTCTCAACCCGCGGAAGGATAACTGGATGGTCTGCAGGGCTTGGGACTGGAATTCTCACTTGCATCTCGTTAGTAATTAGGTTTGTGATAACCCTAGTTAGTTAAAGTAGTAAGCCGTAGTACTTGCTTGGCCGATTGTGAATGAATGGTGTCCAGCTCTGTCTAAGTCTTGTCTAGCCCCTGTACCTGGAACTCTTGATCATGATTGTTTTACTTATCTCTAACGATAAATGGGTAGAGACAGTGAGCTATTCAGGCGAAGGGGTACAATCCCGGTCCTTGTTTGGTTTAAGGATTGTAACCTGGCTCCCGGAATGGTTCCACGTCCCTAGTCGTTTATCGCCCTGTGTACTTTACTACTTGTACTTCTTTTATTCTTTATGTTCTGATATGCTGGCTTTTGTTCTTATTTGTGGCCTCCTTGTGGCACTTGCTCTTTCTGGGGTTTGACCCAGCTGGTTTTGTGTGGCCAGATTTTGGAGCAGCTCCCGAGGATCTACCAAGCTTCCAGTCCAATGGTGACAACTAGACGGAACCCGGGCCAAGAGTGGGTTCTCCTTTTTGTTTCACCCACTTATATGTAAATTTATTCTTTTGAGGCATTTCACCGACGAGCACCTGTTAGCTCGATGCACATTTACTTACTGTCTGCCTACGGGCTGTAAATATGATTAACAAATCCTAGGGTTGATCATGTATGACTGAACTCTTGCTAGTCCCATCATTTTGTACGACTAGCTTCATGATCATCAAATATTTAATATTTGGGACGCCTTATATATATTTGATGCTCTAACATCTTGTAACTCTGTTAATTGCTTGAGATTGAGACAATAGGCTTGACCTTAAGAGACTGCTGGCTTGTAGTAAACCCTCATATCTAGACAGCCGTGACCGTATAGTTGAGATGTATTCTATTTCAATATACGTAGCTGGCTATGTTTGCCCCCGCTCTCCAGTATTCTGGTTCTGGGGCGTGACACGGTTTAAGTGGTGGCCCATGCAGGTCTTGGCATTCAAGAAATGTGAGGGTTTACCGAATAGATGTCTCAATCAATATTCGTCCTTGATCTCTGCTCGTATCTTCAAATCCCTGAGAATCTCGACCTGATCACATTGCTTGTATCATTGATCTGTCCTGGTCCTTTCTTTATTGTTCCCTATGTCGTCTTCTTCAGCGGCATTACTCCCGGACCTGCCAACCAGCCAGAGGAAGCTCGACAAGCACCCCAGCGCCAGGAAGATCAAGCTCAGCACTCTGGAGTAGCCTCCCGAGTTATGCTTCCCGGAGGCTCAGAACCTCCAGTTCAGGCAGCTCCGCCCGTTCAACCAGCTAGACAGGATGAGGGACCTTTGGTAGGGCTTATCAGAGAACTGCTTGCATCCCAAGATCGTCGAGGCGACGCCTTACACCAGGAAGTTCATGATGCACTAAACCGAGGAGGTCCCCAAGGGAATCAGGCGGCCAACAGTTTCAAGCGCTTGAACCCTCCCTTCTTTGACGGCAGTGAAGATGCGATTGCCGCGGACGCTTGGCTTCAGGATACTGAGGTGGTTCTAGAAGCAGCCAGGACACCTGAGAATGAGAAGGTGGCGGTGGTATGCCTACAGTTGTTAGACTTGGCTCGCGATTGGTGGGCAGCTCAGGCCATGGGATTAGCAGCGCCAGTCACTTGGGCGACGTTCAGAGAGAGGTTCCAAACAAAGTACTTCGATGCGGTGGCACGATACGGCCTGCAGACCAGATTCACCAACTTGAAGCAAGGAGGCAGAACGGTCGATGGCTATGCGACCGAGTTTTCCAGGCTGAGTAGGTTCGCCCCCACTTTGGTGGCGACCGAGTTCGATAGGGCTCAGCGATTCCAGCAAGGGCTGCACTTAGAGATATTATTGGCGGTGGAGCAGTTCGAGCACCAGACATTCGATGCAGTATTGAAGGCAGCAAGGAGGCATGAGTATACCTTCCGGAGAATTGTGGACAGGACCGGAGGCAGGAAGCGGTCCCACAATCAGATGCACCAATCTTCAGCTCCAGCCCCGGCAGCTAGGGGTATAACCATTGGAACTCCGAGGCGGGCGGCTTCAGTGACGTCGGTTCAGCATTCGACCCCGACGTACCCGCAGCAGCAGAAGCAGAAGCAGTCTTCCGCGGTGGGATGTTCTCATTGCGGGAAGCCGGGCCATGTAGTGGCAGAGTGTCGTAGGGCACAGGGATTGTGCCTGGCTTGTGGAGGAGCAGACCACCAGATAGGGACCTGCCCAAATAGGGAAGGTCCATCATCATCCAACCTTTCTAGTTCTTCGGTGAGAGGGCCAGCCCCAGTTCCAGTCCAGCAGCAGCAGCAACAGCAGTACCCGAGGCCATTGTTGCCTCAGGCCCAGGCCTTTCATCAGCAGAACCAGCAGCAGTTCACCCAGGCTCCAGCACAGAACCGACAGAGGGGTTTCCAGCAGAGGGGACCCGCAGCTAGAGGTCAGGCTATGATGATGACCATGGAAGAAAAAGTTGCACCAGGTGAGGTAGTGGCAGGTACTATTCTCGTCAACACCTTTCCAGCATCTGTATTATTTGATTCTGGTGCATCGCATTCATTCATGTCTGCACGATTCGCGACACGGATAAGATTGGAGCCCGAGTCATTATCAGTGAGGCTCAATATACTTACTGGTAATGGTCTTGTGGGAGTAGATCGAGTGTTTTCCTCGTGTCGGATCGTAGTTAGCGGTAGAGAGTTCCCCGCTAGGCTCATAGAGTTCCCTATGGCAGACTATGGTGTAGTCCTAGGCATGGATTGGTTGAGGAACCATTATGCTAGGATAGACTGCCATGTTGGCAGAGTTGCCTTTAGTATTCCCGGAGAGCCAGAGTTTTTATTTTCCAGAGGCACAGTGGAGCCATCTCCTCCAGTATTGCGGATGGCAGTAGCATCAGTGCAGTTGCCCCGGATAGTTGAAGAGTTTCCAGATGTCTTCCCAGAGGAACTTCCAGGGATGCCACCAGAGCGGGAGATCGAGTTCACCATTGACTTGATTCCCGGGACAGCACCAGTATCAGAGCGAGTCTACAGAATGGCGCCTTCAGAGTTGGAGATTTTGTACAAGATGATTGAAGAACTTAGAACCAAGGGATTCATTCGTGCTAGTGGATCGCCTTGGGGAGCCCCGATGCTTCTTGTGAAAAAGAAGGATGGTACATCCAGGCTATGTGTAGATTATCGTACCTTGAACTCAGTGACAATCAAGAACAGATACCCTCTCCCGAGGATAGATGACTTGTTTGATCAACTCAAGGGGGCTTCAGTTTTCTCGAAGATAGACTTGCGGTCAGGATACCACCAGATCAGAGTCAGAGAGCAGGACATCCTGAAGACGGCGTTCAGATCGAGGTATGGGCATTAGGAGTTTCTAGTTATGCCCTTTGGAGCGACCAATGCGCCGGCAGTGTTCATGGACCTCATGAACCGTATTTTCATGCCTTACTTGGATCAGTTCGTGATAGTATTCCTTGATGACATCCTGGTCTACAGCAAGAGTGAAGCAGAGTACGAGCAGCATCTCAGAGTTGTCCTCCAGATTCTCAGAGAGCACCAGTTGTACGCCAAGTTCAGTAAATGCGAGTTCTGGCTCGATCGCATTTCTTACTTGGGTCACATCATTACCAGAGGAGGAGTGGAAGTGGATCCCCAGAAGATTGTGGCTATCGAGGCATGGCCAGTACCCAGCTCAGTGGCAGAAGTTCGCAGCTTTCTTGGATTGGCCGGCTACTACCGACGGTTCGTCTCTGATTTTATAAGGATTTCAGCGCCGATGACCCAGTTGACCCGCAAAGATGTGCCGTTCGTTTGGACAGCAGAATGTCAGGAATCATTTGAGAAGTTGAAGCGAGGTTTAATAACGGCTCCCATTTTCACCCTTCCAGATGGGACCGGAGGTTTCACAGTTTATTGCGACGCTTCAGGCAGAGGATTGGGATGTGTTTTGATACAGCATGGGAAGGTAATTGCTTATGCGTCACGTCAACTCCGTGATCATGAGAAGAATTACCCGACCCACGACTTGGAGCTAGCAGCAGTAGTGTTTGCACTTAAGTTGTGGAGGCACTACTTGTACGGAGACAGAGTGGAGATATTTACTGATCATAAGAGCCTGAAGTATGTTTTCACCCAGAAGAATCTTAATATGCGGCAGAGAAGATGGCTCGAGCTACTGGTGGACTACGATGTAGATTTGCAGTATCATCCAGGGAAGGCCAACGTTGTAGCAGATGCGTTGAGCCGGAGAGCCGGAGTTTATTTCCTGACGGCGCAACCAGAGTTATTGTCGGATCTTCAGAAGATGGGAATAGAAGTTGTCCTCCCTTCCAATGTGGCCTTGATGGCCAGCCTACAGATTCAGTCCACCATAGTTGAGAGGATCCGGACAGCACAGTTAATAGATTCCAAGATTCAGCGGCTCAGAGCAGAGTGTGAAGCCGGAAGAAGGCCAGAGTTATGTATCCATGAAGATGGTACACTTCGACACGGTACGCGTCTTTGTGTACCCAGTGGAGATATCAGACAGGAAGTCATGGCAGAGGCTCACAGTTCGCAGTATTCCATCCACCCAGGTAGCACGAAGATGTACAGAGATATTCGTCAATACTTTTGGTGGAATGGTATGAAGAGGGAGATAGCCCGGTATGTCTCTCGATGTTTGGTTTGCCAACAAGTCAAGGCTGAACATCAGAGGCCAGCTGGACTTCTTCAACCCTTGCCGATCCCAGAATGGAAATGGGAGCACATAACCATGGATTTCGTGACTGGACTACCCAGATCTCCGGCAGGCAGAGATGCTATTTGGGTTATTATGGACAGGCTTACCAAGGTGGCACACTTTCTTCCATTTAGAGTTGGACAGTCGACGGCACAGCTAGCAGAGATGTATCTCAGGCAGATCGTCAGACTTCATGGAGTGCCAGTCAGCATAGTATTAGACAGGGATACGAGATTCACATCGTACTTCTGGCGCGGTCTTCATCAAAGTTTGGGGACTCATCTCAAGTTCAGCTCAGCGTATCATCCGCAGACAGATGGGCAGTCAGAGCATACTATACAAACTCTCGAAGATATGTTGCGGTCGTGTACCCTTGACTTTGGTGGTTCGTAGGAGGATCACCTGCACCTGGTAGAATTCTCGTACAATAATAGTTTCCAGGCCAGTATCCAGATGGCACCCTTCGAGGCTCTGTATGGCAGGAAGTGCAGATCCCCGTTAGCATGGGACGATGTCGGAGAGAGGCAGATGCTCGGTCCAGAACTGATTTCTCAGACGGTTGAAGTGGTCAGGAAGGTCAAAGATCACCTCCGAGTTGCTCAGGATCGCCAGCGCCATTGGGCCGATACTCATCGGCGTCCCTTAGAATTTGCCGTCGGCGACCATGTATTCCTAAGGATCTTGCCTACCCGCGGTGTCATTCGTTTTGGCGTACGGGGAAAGCTTAGTCCTAGGTATATAGGGCCGTTCGATATTCTGGAGCGAGTAGGCGATGTGTCCTATCGTCTCGCTCTTCCGTCGTCGCTAAGTGAGGTACATGATGTATTCCATGTGTCCCAATTACGACGATACATCTCGGATCCGAGCCATATCCTAGATCATTCGAAATTGGTTGTTGGTACCAACCTTTCGTATGAGGAGAGGCCCGTGTCTATTTTGGACCGGAGGGAAAAGACGCTCAAGCACAAGACTATTAACTTAGTTCGTGTTGCTTGGGGTCATCACTCTCTAGGTGAGTCAACGTGGGAGCGTGAGGACGACATCCGATCGCGATATCCCTACCTGTTTGACTCATGAGGTATAATGTCTTTCTTATGCCTTACGCTTACCCTTTCCTTGCTTGCATTGTATGATTGTATGATTGAACTGCTTAGTGTAGCTTGTCTGTGCTTAGTATAGCTTGTCGTGGCAATCTCTAGCTCCTTGATTAAATTTCGAGGACGGAATTCTTTGAAGGTGGGTAGAGTTGTCACCCCCATTTCCTGTATTTCGTATTTATACTCGTAATTTGATTTTTGGCACGTATTTTATTTTCTCGACTTGCGGATTTTGGTTTCTCGTAAATGGGTTTGGACCATGGCTTGGTTTTGTTTTGTGGAATTGGTTTGGTTTGATTAGGTTTGGTTTAATATGAATTGGTACACTTTAACCTACACTCTACCCTCAACACAACACAACCACCCTCATTATATCTCCACCAACCTTTCTCTCTCCTCTTTACTCTCCATTAATTTTCTTCTTCTTCTTCCTCCACACACAACTCCCCAACCCATAGGCAAGTGCACCTTGCCATCAAATAAGCACCACTTTTTATTTGTCCATTAGCTAGATTAGGCCATGGAGAACAACTTTAGAACTTGATATTTTGTGATTTGGAGTTTCCTTTGTTCTAGATCTAGGTTTTTACTATTTTCGGATTTACATGGTTTTGATCTATTTAACTTCGATTTTTGCATGTTTTGATGCTTCCATGTGGAAGAGAATTCGATTTTACTCAAGTTAGAACTTTGAAAATCTAGATTTGGTTTTGATTTGATCAAGTTATGAAGAATTGAAGTTTGAAGTTCTTGGAGTTCTTCTCGGGTTGGAGAAGCAGCCCTCTCGGCCTGCGCTCTTTAGCGCAAGACCGATTGTGCAGCTCACCCTTTGGTGAACTGCGCACCTTCCTTCTCGGCCAGCGCCTTCATTGCGCATAGCCGATTGCGCCCGGCCTCTTGGGCTGGACCGCGCATCTCCCTTGGCGTACTAACCCCTGCGCAGTTAGCCCCTGCGCAACCTGACTCCTGCGCAATCCACCTCTGCGCAATCTGACCCTGCGCCATCCATTCTTGCACAACCTGATCCAGCGCAATCCATCTGCTGCGCAGCTCACCCTGCGCAGTTGGTACCCTGCGCGGCTCACCCTACGCACTTGGCACCCTGCGCAGTACATACCCTGCATAACCTGCTTGTCTATGATGAATTTGTTATTTCTTGATCTTGGCTCTTCTATAGTCCTATATATATTGATATTGTATTAGATATTTTACGCCCATTTTATATCCTTACGCCTTTTGTCATGAACTTGATTTTACTTAATATGTTTGGAATGTCTATTGTACATGGCATGGTATGACAAGGATCTAGCATGACACGACAGTGACCCGTAGTGGTGCACTCCTGACATGACCAACCTGACATGACAGTGACCCGTAGTGGTGCACTCCTAACAAGCACCCTGACATGATTTATCTTGATAACCTGATAGTGGCCCGTGGCGGCGCACTCCTGACTTGACTTGTAACTTGTAACTTGACTCGTATAATCAACTTGACACCGTGGGTACTCCTGCTTGCTTATACAATCCACTTGTCTTGTCTTGCATCATGTCTAGGACGTGACTTCCTGGGTACCACGGCCAGGGACTCGCGCTAAATTGGATTAGGCTAATGATTAGATCAAACTAGAACATGGAGAATTCCCAGTCACAGGCAATCTCGTTATCTGGGCGCTTTAATGGACTTGTAGCTTGCCGACGAGTAGAGCACATTTCCAGCACACTGTCATGTGTTGCACCCTCTAAGTCACCTAAGGGTACATTTGTCTTCCGGGCAATGTACCCACCTATAACTCTCAACCCGCGGAAGGATAACTGGATGGTCTGCAGGGCTTGGGACTGGAATTCTCACTTGCATCTCGTTAGTAATTAGGTTTGTGATAACCCTAGTTAGTTAAAGTAGTAAGCCGTAGTACTTGCTTGGCCGATTGTGAATGAATGGTGTCCAGCTCTGTCTAAGTCTTGTCTAGCCCCTGTACCTGGAACTCTTGATCATGATTGTTTTACTTATCTCTAACGATAAATGGGTAGAGACAGTGAGCTATTCAGGCGAAGGGGTACAATCCCGGTCCTTGTTTGGTTTAAGGATTGTAACCTGGCTCCCGGAATGGTTCCACGTCCCTAGTCGTTTATCGCCCTGTGTACTTTACTACTTGTACTTCTTTTATTCTTTATGTTCTGATATGCTGACTTTTGTTCTTATTTGTGGCCTCCTTGTGGCACTTGCTCTTTCTGGGGTTTGACCCAGCTGGTTTTGTGTGGCCAGATTTCGGAGCAGCTCTCGAGGATCTACCAAGCTTCCAGCCCAATGGTGACAACTAAGTTGATCAATTTTAGGATAAATCGAGATTTGGGCAAGATGGGAAATCAATGAAATCAAGTATGAGCATGAGCATCCAATGATGAAGATCCAGGTCATGATTAAATTTAATTCAACTGGATATGAATACGAGGTTCATAGGCGATAAAAATAATTCCAAGGAGAATTGTCAAGGCTGTTGCGGATAAGATTCTAAGGCAAGTTTAACTATGTTTCCATCCACGTAGATTAATATATGAAAAAGCGAACCAAAACGCAATAGGTTGATCAGACCATCATGCGCCGGTTCTGATTAGATAATATGTTAGTGGGTGTACACCCAATAAAATATATCATGATCAAGCTCGAAAAGGATAAGCTTGTAAATCTTAAGGATAAATTTATAGCATAAGATATAAGTAAGGATGGAAATGATGAAAGAAGATACATAGTCCAAGATCCTTAACCAATTGGGTCAAGCATTCAAGGTAAGGTACAAGGTTAAGTACTCAAGGATTCAAGCAGAACACCATCACATGCCAGGTCGAAAGAATTGAGCCAAGGTGGATCTCTAATTGAAATAAGAATTAATTTAGTATCAAGGTAGAGGTTATAGTTAGCCATTTGACCAGAAAATCATATCAAGTAAATAGAGTACAAGGAGACGGGTTTTAGTGGGACATGGAATACCTAGATGAAGGTAGGCTAGTCTTGGTCTTACTTGTAAAGTTTGTTGGGAGGTAACAGCTAGTGTTATACTCTGAATATCTAAGTCACGGTAAAGGACGTCCAATGATCTAGAATAGAAAGTGGGAGTTCAAGACGTGATAATTGATGCAAAAATTAAAGAAGATCAAATTAACCCATGGAATAAAATTAATTAGGAATCCAGTAAATAATTTAGGAATCACAGTCCTAGGGATAGATAGGCTACTAGATGAATATAGTTAGGGTTCGATCAAATCAAAGGTCAAGGTTAGAAGGTCTCAATAAGTCTTGATTTGAGGAAATGTCAAGTAAGTCAGGTTTGGGATACAGTCACATAGTTTGGTAGAAAGAGTTTAAGCAAGATGCAGAATAGAGGGGACAGTTCATTTCAAGGGAAAGCAATTAGCAAGAGAATTAGATGGCAAGAACAGATGAGAGTTTTCTCATAAATGTGATTGAGTACCCTAAATAAAAGATATTAATCTAACACTAAGAATTTAAAATCAACAACTACAAAAATTTCAAAATCATCAACTAACACCAGGATTCAAAGTTCTATAGTGAATCCTCAAAAATCAAATTCAATCAAGGGAAAAGGAGTTTAAATCGTAATTCAAAATGAGATTCTCAAGGGTCATCCCCGGAATCTCTCAAGATATCCTAACAATGATTGAGTATCCTCTCTCACCAAGCCTATTCCTCAAATCCTATCGCAGGCTGTAGTGATACTCTAGTTCGAATATCACTACATAAACTCGACCTGCATGGGCCACCATTAAAAACGTGTCACGACCCGCACCCATTGTTAGGGTACGAGAACGTAACAACGCCCAGCCTACGCCGCAGTATCGGCGGTAGAACGCTGTCCTAGGTCAATCATCTAACAATATAAAGGTACCTGTACAGTTTATACTCTCCGAGTGGAGGTGACATAACAATATACATCTCAATCACATCTAGGGTAGACGAACGAAAGACAGATAGATGGATAGTAACTCAAGAGAACAGTATCATAGATGAATAAGTCTAAGTGTCTAGTACAACATAATATCCAGAATGTCAACTCATAATACAATAAGTCCAAGAGTCTATATACCTCAACATCTCAAAATACAACTCAGATGTGAGACAAAATGATAATATAGAAAAGACCGTCTAGCTAAACTAGCCTAGACTACTGGGCAACATCCTCAGCTGCAGGTGGATCCTGCTGAGGGTCCACAACATAAGTATCATCTAGTCCTGCTCCATAATAGGTAGACACCAGGTGTCACGACCCGCTCCCGAATACTCGGACACGAGTCGGACACGCCCAGCCTTCATTGTTAGACACAATGAAGTAAGCTGTACCAACTAGGGAAAACTAACCAGATAAACATGAAAGTATATAATCACAGCACCTATAACGTATCCCAGAAAGATCACCATAATCCACAAATCTAGATATCATAATGTACCAGAATCAACAAGAATGAAAAGTGCTATGAACTCTAGAGTCAATATCTAAAAGTAAAGCTAAGTAATCTAAACCTGAAGCCTCAAGCCAAGCCTCATCCTGCTCAGCTAAAACCTGGGCTCTGGCCCATAGAGTAGATCAATGTCCTGCAAGCATACCTGCAACATATCCTATTCAGGAGCGGAGCAAAGTACAGTTCTAGGTAATGAACAATAACATCATGATATGGAAAGTAAATGCCGAAAGAACAAGAAGAACAAGATATGTAAGAAAAGGAAGAACATGAACTACTGCTATAAAGATACAGGGAAGATCATGACTATGTAAAGATGCAGGAAAGATCACGACTATAGCTAAAATCAAGATACAAGTAAGATCATGAAAGAACAAGTAAGAACCTGAACATGTGTGTTATAAATTTGAAATACTTCTATGATACCAGGGCCTCATCCTCATCCTCTATAATATTTTTAACAGGTCCAGTCAGGACAGGAACGAGCACAATACATCTCACGCAGTGCATATCATGTTAGGAAATACGATACAGGCAATAGAGTAAAATACAGGAAGTGCTGAAAGGAAATATACGCTGTAAAAGAGATAGCTTGTAAAGGAAATATCTACTGTATATAGAGAATATAAGTGGCTAGTGATGTAGAGTACAAGATAGTCATATGAATGGCTAGAATTTATACATGATTACACTACTGAGTTTGTACATGATTACACTACTTTGGAATTATTCACATGTCTACTTCTACTCTCCTGTTTCCCCAATCAATACACAAGGATCTAGACAAGTTACGTTATTATACATGATTACTTCACATGAGGCTCATAAATGAGTATACGTGAAGTTATACATGAGGGCTCAGTGAACATGAGAGTACATGATCACATGAGTATACATGCATGATGGAAGCACAGGAGTACATAATGAAAGTGAAACACACGAAACATGAAGTACCCGATGCTCCCGAAGGGGATAACATCTCATGTAAAGATCCATATAGTACCAATCCGTGTTACCAACGTGACAGCATCAAGTAAAGTAATCTAGAGCGAGAAGTAAAGCCTGAACAAGTATGAAACGGTCAGAGAATGTACTCGCCTGATAACTGAATGTCTGAAGAGGATATACTGTCTGAGGAGAGGTGTATGGCTCCTAATCAGAGCAATACAAGTCACAATGTATCCACAATGGTAAAAATAAAGTATACAATGCATACTATATGATTCTAGGTCAATCTGGTCAAAAGTCAACTCTTGGTCAACTCAATAGTCAAACTGGGTCACAGGAAGTCATACTAGGTCACAGGGGATCAAACTGAGTCAAATAAAGTCAAATAAGGTCAAACAAGTCAAGGTTAGTCAAATCTAGGTTAAAGTCAGCTCTTGGTCAATTCTAATCAAACTAGTCAAATACTAGTCAACATGATCAATCTAGGTCAAACTTAGACCAACTAGATTTTGGGTCAAACAAAGACTAGTCAGCAAGGTGATTAGGTCAATGGTCAACTATCTAAGTCAATACCACAAGGTTAAGGTATAACCAATACCTATACAAGTATACCACACATATATATACATATATATATGATACCAACCTTAATCCTATATTCAAGCTAATCCCACATTCCAATCTCAAGTCATTGACTTGACTCTAAGTATCTAACTTAACCCATACATATCTTAATCTACATAAGTCCTTCCAGAAAATCCGAGTCATAATAGTATACTCATATATAGGTCAACCCTAAACCAACTAGTTAATAGCCTAGGGTTCAGTCAAAACTTAGTCAACAAGTCCTCTTAAGTCTATCCAAGCCATTTCTAGGTCAATTAGGTCATGGTTGACCTATAGTTGACTTTGGTCAACAATGGTCAATTATCTAGTCAAACTATGTCTACTAGTCAACTAGTTAAACTAGTTGTTTTAGGTCATTCCTAGTCAATTCTAGGTTAACTAGGTCAACTTTGACCTAAGGTTGACTTTGGTCAACCCTTAGTCAACAAGGGTCACTAGTAGTGTTTTTAGGTCATTAGGGTTAGCCCCAAACCATAGGCTAGTATCTTGGCCATAGGCCATTGTCATAGGTTTCTATATAGACCTATACTTAACAAGTTATATATATATATATATATATATATATATATATATATATATATATATATATATATATATATATATATATAAATATATATATATATATATATATATATATATATATATATATACTCTATCTATCTACTACCCAAATACCAATATGTAAATACTATATATAATACAACCCACACTCACATATATATATATATAATGACATAATGAGATCTAATACAAAATGTATATATATCATTTATATATATATATATATATATATATATATATATATATATATATATAATATATATATATATATATATATATATATATATATATATATATATATATATATATATATATATATATATATATATATATATATATATATATATATATATATATATAGATAAGAGAGAGGGACATAGAGTGAGAGAGAGAGAATGAGAGAAAGGGACAGTGAGAGAGAGAGACATAGAACAGGAAGAAGGGGAAGGGGGTTCCAGTTCCTGGAACCAGGAAAGGCCCCAACACACACACTGTGACATATATACATATATATGTATATACATACACAAACACCTATACACACAACCAAATATCCTCAAAACTCACCCACACTCTCACATACATATATACTACCTATATATATACTAAAAATACACTAATACATATACAAAACATAATAAAAATAGGTTTGAAATTCACTTTTGAAAACTGGAATAAATCCTAAAATCTGGAAACTAAGAACAGTGTACTCGAGATAGGGTAATTCCAAATTCACACACAAAATCGAGCTGAGACCCAAATCCTAAGGTTGGTAATTAATGCCCCATGGGTATACGTGTCTTGTGTGTCGATGGGAGTCCACCACGACACAACACGGCGTGTCCAGAGGTCAACAAACGAAATCGGGAATGCATAGACACTGTGCAGTGTCACAGCATCGTGCACGTGTTCACGTGTCTCGTGCTCACGACACAGGACACGTGAAGTGTCGTGCTCGTATCCCTAGGTTCGCCTAGGGTCAGGCTACACACCTAGGACCCTGACACGCACCCACGTGTCGCCGTGTCCAAAAGGGAAGCCCGTATCAGTCGTGAAAACACGACTGATACGCGTGTTTGGCACCGCGTCGTGCACGTGTTCACGCGCCTCGTGGACACGACACGTGCCACGTGGGGCCTCGTGGTCATGCCCACGTGTAGCCCACGTATAGGGCTACATACTCGTGCAAACACGAGGTGTCCTCGACTCGTGACCATGCGACACGAAGGCTGTGTCCAAGTCGGATTTCGACTGAAACTGTGCGCGTGTATGGCTAGTGCGGCCCCGATTTCGTATCCGATACAAAACGATACGTCGTGAAACTTTGGGGGCATGTTCGCAGACATTACCCCCTCGTGTCCACCAATTTTGGTGTGTCCTAGTGGCCTGTGCAGTGCGCACGAAAGGTGTGGTAGCAGGGCACTGTGCGCGTGTATCGTGCAGTGAGTTCATGTCCAATTTGGACACGGACACGACTCGGAAATGTGTCCAATCTACTTGGGTTGTGACCTAGAAGTCTAGGGCTACCAGAAAACATAATTTGTTTTACATTTTAACAAAAACCATTCCTCTGTAGCATTTCATCAAACAATATTTCCTAGCCTAGGATACGTGTCCGATACGGACACCAAACCAATCCTATTATCACCAAACTTGACCCACAGTTCCCTAGTACCTAGATGCATGCAAATATGAAGAAAAATCAGAATTTTAACTAAGTTTGAGAGCATTTACTTATTTGTGCAAATCCAATAAAAAATCAATAAGGAGGGGGGTGTGTCCTTCAACTTTTTGATACCAAAAGCCCCTCAAATCCTTGATAGCAGGCCCTAACTAGTACCCTCTAGTGTAGGGGAGTCCAATGCAAGAAACTAGAGGTGATTTAGATCAAAATTGATCAAGTTATGGGTGTTTGAAGAAAAAGGATTTTTCTAGGTTTAATTTCATGTAAAATGGCCATGAATGAAAGCAATGGGGTTATATAGAATGTGTAGATGCTAGGGGGGGGGGTGTCCTTGGCTTTCCTTCATGGAGAAGTCAAGGACTTTGGTGTAAAGGTTGGGATATTTTGAATGGTTTAAGGAAAATATCCATAAAGACAATCTAGATATTTATCCTACTTTAACCATGACCAAATATCTATCCCCTTAGTCACTCTATGTTAGTAGCTAACCTCTAGATTAGTGCTAAACTAGGTTAGGGACTAACATGACACTAATCAATAATTAAACAATAATAAAAACACATAAATACAAATAATTCCAAATAAATTCCAGAAATTTACCAAAATACCCTTTAGGCTAAAAATCACTAATTTGGTGTTCTAAGCCTATGGTTAGGCTCACATGATCATGGTTAGTCTCTAGGTTATGAAAAACTAGGGTTTACACTAAGTTATACTAACAAAGTCACAAAGTCATAAGTCATGACTTAGAAAATGGTTTAACTTAACTAAAATCACCAGAAAATCATACCATGACTAAAATACCACTAATAAATAATAAAAATAATAAATTTTCAAAATTACCCCAATTTCAGAAAACTGGGTGTTACACATTCCCTTGAGCTTATGGGGCCTACCAGGACTCATTGCTCTGGACCTGCAAAAAAATAGATTTGAGGGCTTCCTTCCCCCACAGATAGCCAAATAGAAGGCCATATACACTATAGATCTACGGAGTAATCGGCTGTCAGGTAACCTCTCTAGTGCTCTTGGGGAACTCCAAAGTATTACATATTTAGATCTTTCAAATAATTCCTTCCATGGCCAAATTTCTCAGCAGCTCGGTAGATTATTCAATATGGAATATCTTAATCTTTCGTATAATTTTCTCTCAGGGGTTATACCCAAGTCCTTCTCAAACCTATCATACATTAATAGACTAGACCTCTCTTTCAACATGTTGGAAGGAAAAATACCAGAGGGAAAAGTATTCTCAAATGTCACCATCACATCATTAGTGGGAAATCGAGCACTATGCGGAGCACCTCAATTAAAATTTCCACCTTGTCCTGAAAATGTCACGACATCCACTTCAAGTGTGAAACTACGATTGCTCAAATATGTCCTCCCATCTATAGCTTCTGCCTTGGTGTTTCTCGCTTGCTTTTCTCTCTTTGTAAAAAAAATTATGAGAAAAAAGGCCAAGGCCTCATCTGAGGAGGAGTCTCCATGTTTGAATTACCATAGATGGATTCCATACTTTGAGCTAGCTCGTGCGACCGACAACTTCAGTGAAGAAAACTTACTAGGAAGGGGTAGCATTGGCAAGGTATATAAAGGAAGCCTAGATGACGGGTTGGTCTATGCAGTGAAAGTCTTGAATTTAGAAGTTGAAGGGGCTTCACGGAGTTATGATGCAGAATGTCGTACTTTGGGCCAGGTTCACCACAAAAATCTTGTCAAGATCATCAGTACTTGTTCAAACTTGGAGTTCAAGGCATTGGTTCTCGAGTTCATACCAAATCTAAGTCTGGACAAGTGGTTGTACTCTCAAAACCAATGCTTGACCCTACTCCAAAGGATAAACATAATATTGGATGTGTCCATGGGCTTAGACTACCTTCATCACCAACATCCTCACATCATTGTGCATTGTGATCTGAAGCCTAGCAACATTCTGTTGGACGAAAACATAGTCGCAAAAATAAGCGACTTTGGCATTGCCAAACTGATACTCGTTGAGAACAACTCTACAACGTCGACTAACAACATAGGTACTGTCGGCTATGTGGCTCCAGGTACTTCTTATTAGTTTTCAATAATAACTTGTGCTAATTTACTATGTTGCTAACTACAATCTGTACAACAGAGTACAGGTCAATTGGAAGAGTTACAATAAGGGGAGATGTCTACAGCTTTAGGATTCTGCTGCTTGAATTAGTCACAAGAAAGAAGCCAGTCGATACAATGTTTAATGGAGAATTAAATCTGAGGCACTGGGTATGCAATGCATATCCCACTACTATGATGGAGATTGTAGACAAAAATATCCTTAGAACCGAGTTTACTAACCTGCAGCAGCATTCAGACAGTGTGAACATCTTACATAGATGCCTCTCATCTATCATAGAGGTGGGCTTACATTGTTCGAAGGACTTACCAAACGAAAGACTTCTGATGAGAGATATTGTCCCCATGTTGCAAGAGATCAAAAATGTATTATTGTTAACTAAAAACGAAGCCTCATGTTGTGCACATCAAAAATCGATGTCATATCCATGACACATGCATCAAGTTGGACAAATAGTATGGACATTACAATCACACTCCAAAGTATATATACTAAGGCATGGCAAAAATATGTATTGTTACTATTTGTATCTTACGTTTTGTATCTTGTGTCACGCTCCGCTCCCGTAGGAGCGATCGTCCTCGCTAAGGCGTGATACCGCACGAGCCTAGATCGCGCTCGTGCAAGGCGGGTTCCATAAAGGCCAATTTCAGTGGCTGCGACGGGGTCGTCGCACAGAAGTCCCGTACAGAGACATTGATTTATAGCAGCGGAATAAAAACCAAACACAATTTATTCAAAAGAAGCTCTTTATTGATATTGAAATAACGGTTACATTTGGGGCGCAAGGCCAAGATTATAATTCTCTCAAGCTCACTCAAGCTCACATTACAAGTCACTCAGCTCTTTCTCATCTCTCAATTTCAAATCTCGATCCAGCGGAAGCTTCGGAAGGCGATGTCTATACATTATGTCCCGTATAAGTCTTTACTCCATGCGGCCGTGCGCTTCAAATCGCCAAGGAACTCCGTGCCTCGACGCATCCAAGCGAGCTCCGCGCCACGAGCTTCTACCTGTGCCTGCACATGTAAACTATGTGGGTGTCAGTACTCAACTGTACTGGTGGAATGAGCTCCTCGCCCACCTATACAAAACCAACACGTTTACGTTACTTTGTGCGACATAGTCCCTTTTTTATCAATTGTCTTTCTAGTCTTGCCTTAGGATCAGTTTTATGACCGATGCCTTGCCTATTTTGTATTTCAAGACCATCCCGTGCTTGCAACATTGATTGTCGACTCAACAACGTTAACCTATCAAGTCGTGCTTGCCTTTCGGCCAAAATCAGAGACGCAACTACGCGATAAGGCTCCATTCCTTGTGACCGTGCTACGAATCCATCATACCGTGCCAACAACTCAATGTGACTCAATTGTATCGCCGCCTTGCGGCCCTTTGCTACTAAACCATCATCCGACCCAATCTAAGACTTGTGGGCTAAGTGCCACTCGACCAACTTTGCCTTGCAGCATTTCCTGACTTAGACTCAAGACAACTCAAACTAACTTATGCAACTTATATGCCGACAACTTAAGACCGACGTTGCATCTCGTGCCGTAGCACGCCGCCTATGTTGATGCCAAGTCTTAGGACCAAACTTTGTGTTCCAAACATACACACTTTCAACTAGACTTAATTCAAAGGCACACACGCGGATTGCCGCCCATGCCGACCCATCTATATGAATTGGTCACTAACATCACAAGCTATTCTGGACTATAGCCTTGCCATTCGACGACCCTTTCAGCGCAAGTAGCTAGCCCCGCTGAAAGTTCCCGAATGACCCGAGCGGTTCGTCCAGCTACGGCTATACCGTGTTTCCCTCCGGAATGCCGCGGTCCCATGGTACCCAGGGTTGTCGCGCGTGGAAACTCCTCCTTGTCGACAAGTTGTCCAATGACCATGCAAGACTCAACACAAACTGACGTCTCACATAGTAATTTCTCTTCCAATGTTACCATCTTTTTCAAAGCCAATATCAAACCTTTTATCATTTGAGACCCCTCGATGATCCACGGTCGCGAGCATTCTTTCTATCATTTGAGATTCCCTCGACGACCCACGGTCGCGAGCATTCTTTCCATGTTACCATATCATTTCATTCAACTCAATGCCTATTCAATAGTCCTTTCTCCAAAACTCATTCAATCAACTGAGGTTCATGCCTTAACGCTAGGTCCGTGCATCGTGCCTTAAACCGACTTTGACCCACGCGACGCTATCGCCCGAGTCATAATTTATATGACGGGCCTTGAGACCGTAAGACCATATGGTTACACCTAGCCGTAGAACTCGTAGGACCGTGCTTGCTAGCACTCTTGATAGCCTAACACAACTTGCCTGACTTAACGCACAATGACTCGACGAGCAAAGGCTGCGTCAAGCATCGCATTGCGGAAACGTGTCGCGCATGTGCTCGACTTCTGAACGACCAAGTCATTTGGGTGCCTAGACCTATGGCATAAGCTGTGCAACGCAACTTAACTCATGGGGCAAGCCAAGGCTATGCCAAGCCTTGGACGACAGGACCGTGCATGCTTTATGAAGCATTTATGCGGGCGACGCCTATGACTTAGGCTATGTTCATAACTTCGCCGACTTAACCATCTTTCCTTCTCCCAAGCCACGGGACGAAGGATCGAGTGTCATTTTCAAAGCACGCCGTGCACCGACTCTATGCCGACCGTTGGACCTTTCCATATTCTAACAATTTGACCCGTCGGGATTATTCCCTTTTTGTTATGTGGATTCGTCTCTTTTATTATCAAGCCTACTTGTGCAAATTGAAAACATGCGATTTATTATGTGAAGGCTAAGATGAGGCAAGTTCACCGAAACTACCCCACCTGAGCGAGCGGTCGCCTTGACCGAGATGTCTTCGAGTCACCGTTGTAAGGCTAAGTCCGAACGCCGTCGGCGTTCCTGTTCCTCCGATTGACTGAGCGGGACGGGGCACTACATCATAAACCACTCAGAAAAAGTTTCGTCCTCGAAACTAACTGAGTACACTTATCGACTTATCACTTTTTACTCAACATCCATGAACTTTCGCACACAATTCTCCTATACGTTCCCTCGAATCCGAGCCACGCTCGTGCTACCCTCAATCCTTTCTTCAAAACTCACGATCTTAAAATCCTCGACACTTTCTCGTTCCTCAAGTCTCACTTGAATTCAATGTATCACTTAGTATGGATCGTGCACATATCTTGGGCGTCCCCAAAATACATGCATTTCAACCAAGCCTTGTGATAGTGAATCCCGCCATCACCACTCGAGTCGGATTGTGCACGCATTCAAGCGTCCTTGATATACATGCATGTCAACCGATACTCGCGAGTGGTGCCTCCATAAATCCTACCACTTCGTACTTGGACGTCTGCCTAACCGCTAGGCTATGTCTTTCCGTCAGTATTGGAATCATAGTTCCCAAACAATAATATCAACACTGACCCCATCCTAAGGTCAAACCAAGTTGATAGTACGGGGTTTTCTACCCAAGCTCGCATCACTCCGATTTCTAAACATCGAGCATCGATTTCCTACACACATCCCAATATTTTATCGCACGAGGTCTGAGTCGTTCAGCAATGCCATCCTACGATAAGAACATATCACTCATTCATCAAGCCATTTTGTATATTCTATCCCTCGCACACGTTCGACATAATTTGCCCATCAATCCTTCCAAGTCAAGCCCGCTACGACACAATCCATCGTTAAACCATAATTCACATTTTACGTTTCCTAAGTCATCCATTCCAATTCACGCAATCGATCACAAGGTTGTCTGACTTAACAATACGTTGCGCCCCGATCTCACGCGAGTCAGATTATCCACGGTGGGCATGAATCACCATGCGCGTTCCCGTGGGATAATCATCCCCATCGGGACGCAACTCTTGTTTTGCGTTTAGACTAGTTTATTTTCGATGCGCGGATTGGACCTATTCAATCCTTAAGTTATTTCATTCATCAATCACAAGTCTAAACATCCTCGAATTTCCCTTCGTATCAAGCCAACAAGTCGAGACAATCAAAATTGCCGCGTCCTGATTTTCCGAGTTCGATCATTCCTGCAACATGAATCACCATGTCAACGCTCACGCGGAACGATCGCCCCAAATTCGGCGCAATGCATGTGCGAGGCTAGAGTTGCGCTCGCGTAAGATAAGATCGTCGACGTTGTGGTTATCTACGTAACCATCAAGACACGATCACTTTCATCCAACATTCATCTCAATCAAAATCTAAAGCATAGCATCCAATCGAACAATAACACTTGCACGATCGTCTTTTGCCAAGTTAGAGTACCCCCGAGTTATCGCATAGCGATCTTTGATACGCCTCAATACCATCGACGATATGCGTAACCTGACGATCTTCCTTCGCAATCAAATTTTGAGTCGTGCGAATGATGCTATCGTCCGACTAGATAATCTCCTCGACATTCAAATTCAAGTTCGATCATTATCCTTCGAATCATTCACAACATCGATTTTCCTCAAATCAAACTCATGTATCGTTCATCCGTTTATCTTAAGTCATCGACCAACGTATTTCCTCAATTCGCAACATTCCTTTATCAATCGATCGACATCCCTGAGGCTATCGCATACACCACTCAGGGATAAAGTCATTCAACAAATCTTCAACTTATCATTCGAATCAAAATCGACTTCTTCAAATTTTCCATTCGAACCATTCCTCAGATTCCAAGAACGCTCATCTATATCGCATCGGCGTTATCGTCGCTCGATAGCACCCCTATCGATAGTCGACTCACTTTACTCAATCGAGCTCAACTCATTCTTGTTTGACACTATTCAATTCCCGCACTCGACTTTTCTAAGGTCGACGCAACTTTGGTGTATATGCCCATCCCGACTTAGCCAACCGTGCTTACGCGAACCATCTTTTTGTTTTGTCAAAAACTGTTCTCCTACGTTTTGCAAAATAGATAGACTTATTGTATGGACATCCCGTGGAACAATTGAGAGAGAGCGCACCAACGGTTTCAACTTTGTGGAAGCAACGATTTAGAGTTTACGAAAACAACGGAGTTAAAGAATTCAATCGATAGCCCAAGGACGTAATTAAAGCCGTGCTCTGATACCATTTTGTCATGCCCCGCTCCCGTAGGAGCGATCGTCCTCGCTAAGGCGTGATGCCGCACGAGCCTAGATTGCGCTCGTGCAAGGCGGGTTCCATAACGGCCGATTTCAGCGGCTGCGACGGGGTCGTCGCACAGAAGTCCCGTGCAGAGACATTGATTTATAGCAACGGAATAAAAACCAAACACAAGTTATTCAAAAGAAGCTCTTTATTGATATTGAAATAACGGTTACATTTGGGGCGCAAGGCCAAGATTACAATTCTCTCAAGCTCACTCAAGCTCACATTACAAGTCACTCAGCTCTCTCTCATCTCTCAATTTCAAATCTCGATCCAGCAGAAGCTTCGGAAGGCGATGTCCATACATTATGTCCCGTATAAGTCTTTACTCCATGCGGCCGCGCGCTTCGAATCGCCAAGGAACTCCGTGCCTCGACGCATCCAAGCGAGCTCCGCGCCACGAGCTTCTACCTGTGCCTGCACATGTAAACTATGTGGGTGTCAGTACTCAACTGTACTGGTGGAATGAGCTCCTCGCCCACCCATACAAAACTAATACGTTTACTTTACTTTGTGCGACATAGTCCCCTTTTTATCAATTGTCTTTCTAGTCTTGCCTTAGGATCAGTTTTATGACCGACGCCTTGCCTATTTTGTATTTCAAGACCATCCCGTGCTTGCAACATTGATTGTCGACTCAACAACGTTAACCTATCAAGTCGTGCTTGCCTTTCGGCCAAAATTAGAGACGCAACTATGCGATAAGGCTCCATTCCTTGTGACCGTGCTACGAATCCATCATACCGTGCCAACAACTCAATATGACTCAATTGTATTGCCGCCTTGCGGCCCTTTGCTACTAAACCATCATCCGACCCAATCCAAGACTTGTGGGCTAAGTGCCACTCGACCAACTTTGCCTTGCGGCATTTCCTGACTTAGACTCAAGACAACTCAAACCAACTTATGCAACTTATATGCCGACAACTTAAGACCGACGCCGCATCTCGTGCCGTAGCACGCCGCCTATGTTGATGCCAAGTCTTAGGACCAAACTTTGTGTTCCAAACATACACACTTTCAATTAGACTTAATCCAAAGGCACACACGCGGATTGCCGTCCGTGCCGACCCATCTATATGAATTGGTCACTAACATCACAAGCTATTCTGGACTATAGCCTTGCCATTCGGCGACCCTTTCAGCGCAAGTAGCTAGCCCCGCTGAAAGTTCCCGAATGACCCGAGTGGTTCGTCCAGCTACGGCTATACCGTGTTTTCCTTCGGAATGCCGCGATCCCATGGTACCCAGGGTTATCGCGCATGGAAACTCCTCCTTGTCGACAAGTTGTCCAATGACCATGCAAGACTCGACACAAACTGACGTCTCACACAGTCATTCCTCTTCCAATGTTATCATCTTTTTCAAAGCCAATATCAAACCTTTTATCATTTGAGACCCCTCGACGACCCACGGTCGCGAGCATTCTTTCAATCATTTGAGATCCCCTCGACGACCCACGGTTGCGAGCATTCTTTCCATGTTATCATATTATTTCATTCAACTCAATGCCTATTCAATAGTCCTTTCTCCAAAACTCATTCAATCAACCGAGGTTCATGCCTTAACGCTAGGTCCGTGCATCGTGCCTTAAACCGACTTTGACCCACGTGACGCTATCGCCCGAGTCATAATTTATATGACGGGCCTTGAGACTGTAAGACCATATGGTTACACCTAGCCGTTGAACTCGTAGGACCGTGCTTGCGAGCACTCCTGATAGCCTAACACAACTTGCCTGACTTAACGCACAACGACTCGACGAGCAAAGGCTGCGTCAAGCATCGCATTGCGAAAATGTGCCGCGCATGCGCTCGACTTCTGAACGACCAAGTCTGGGTGCCTAGACTTATGGCACAAGCTGTGCAACGCAACTTAACTCATGGGGCAAGCCAAGGCTATGCCAAGCCTTGGACGACAGGACCGTGCATGCTTTATGAAGCATTTATGCGGGCGACGCCTATGACTTAGGCTATGTTCATAACTTCGCCGACTCAACCAACTTTCCTTCTCCCAAGCCACGGGACGAAGGATCAAGTGTCATTTTCAAAGCACGTCGTGCACCGACTCTAAGCCGACCGTTGGACCTTTCCATATTCTAACAATTTGACCCGTCGGGATTATTCCCTTTTTGCTATGTGGATTCGTCTCTTTTATTATCAAGCCTACTTGTGCAAGTTGAAAACATGCGATTTATTATGTGAAGGCTAAGATGAGGCAAGTTTACCGAAACTACCCCACCTGAGCGAGCGGTCGCCTTGACCGAGATGTCTTCGAGTCGCCGTTGTAAGGCTAAGTCCGAATGCCGTCGGCGTTCCTGTTCCTCCGATTGACTGAGCGGGACGGGGCACTACATCTTGTTTGTGCCTGCCCAACATAATTGTTGAGTACTGGCTAAAGTAAATATAATTTAATAGAATATTGGACTTGTTTATATATTATTGAGGTGGAGCTACATTTATATAGGAGAGGCTAACCCCTCTCCCTATTATTCTACCCGATGTGGGACTAAAAGTCTATTAATACTCTCAACACTCCCTCTCAAGATAGGCGATAGATATCAATCATCCCTATTTTGTAACATAGTTTAGAGCGACTTAATGAATTAAGCCCCTTAGTAAGACAATCTGCAACTTGTTTTTTCTGAGCGAACATGATCGAGCTTTAGTATTCCCTTTTCTAGCTTTTCCTTGATGAAGAACCAATCGATCTCGATGTGCTTCATTCTGTCATGATGAACTAGATTTTTAGCTATACTTACTGCTGCTTGGCTGTCACTCAGAAGATGCAATGGTGTTCCATGGTCCAGATTCAACTCTATCAACAATGTCTTTACCCACAATAATTCTAACACTCCCAGAGTCATAGCTCTATATTCTGCTTTAGCGGTTGATCGAGCTACCACAGACTCTGTTTCTTGCTTTTCTATGAGACTAGGTTCCCTCTCCCACAAATACACAATACCTTGAGGTAGACCTTTTGTCATCCATGCAACTTGTCAAATCTGCATCACAGTATCCCTCAATACTAAGGTGTCCATTATTCTTGAACCATATCCCTCTTTCCAGGAGACCCTTTAGATATCTCAAATTATGGAAAACTGCATCCATGTGGCCCTTCCTTGGATCGTGCATTTAACGACTCACTAAACTCATAACAAATGAGATATCAGGGTGAGTGTGACCCAGATAAATCAATCAGCCTACAAGTCTCTGATATCTTTCACGATCAACCAGCTCTCCTACCTCTGCCCCCTAATTTTCTTTCTGGTCAATCAAAGTGGCTGCCTGGACGATATTCCAACATACTAGTTTCTGTGAGCAAGTTTAGTACATACTTCCTCTGAGAGAGGACGATCCCATATTTTCCTCGAGCTACCTTGATTCTAAGAAAATACCTCATCCTTTCCAAGTCCTTTACTTCAAATTCTTTGGCAAGTTTCTTCTTCAGCTGGGTAATCTCCTCTTCCTCATCACCTGTGATCACTATGTCATCCATGTATACCGCAAGTATGCTAACATGGCCTCTCGCATGTTGGAAGAAGACTGTGTAATCTGCATTAGTCAGGCTGTATCCCATGCTCGTGATAGCTTTTCTGAATCATTCAAACCATGTCCGAGGAGATTGCTTGAGTCCATTCAATGATTTTTTTTATCTTGCACACTTTTTCTGCTGACTGCCTCATGCAAATCTAGAAGGATTCTCTATGTATACTTCCTCCTGTAGATCTCCATAAAAAATGCATTCTTTACATCTAATTGATGAAGTTGCCACCTATGGTT
Organism: Iris pallida; assembly: GCA_029216955.1. NCBI lineage: Eukaryota > Viridiplantae > Streptophyta > Magnoliopsida > Asparagales > Iridaceae > Iris > Iris pallida. The sequence goes on from JANAVB010012200.1 coordinate 12,633,957, forward strand.
GGCTGCAAGATAGACTAGGGTTCTTATAATGCTCATCTTTGCTGCATGAGCAAACGTCTCATCATAGTCGATGCCATATGACTGAGTGAATCATTTTGCAACCAATCTTGTCTTGTATCGCTCCATCTTTCATTTTGTCATCTTCTTCACCGTGAAGACCCATTTGCACATGACTGTCCTTTTTCTTTAGGTAATAGAACAAGTTCCCATGTCCCATTTCTTTCCAGTCCTCCAAGTTCCTCCAACATGTTTGCAAAAACAAAAAGTTTTATAACAAACTTAGAAAAGAGTACAAGAGTACAATGATTTATGGGGAAGTACAACTGTAGGAATCTGATCAGAAGACGATCACTTTATCTCTTGGACTATGTGAACTTGAAGACTAGAGCCTCTGGAGAATGCAGCAGCAATTTGCAAGAGTTCTTGATCTCTGTGATTGATGCTTCAACAATGATTGGAAACTCTACTTATAGAGTTCTGGAAATAACTGTTTTAGCAGTTATTCTGATGTGCACGAGGCTGGATTACGCCACATTGGGTTGTGCCAACCTTATGTTGCGCAAACTTCCATTCAATTAATCAATCGTGCACTAACTGTATTTAGACGCGTGACATCATATGATTGAGATGTGCGTGGTCGTGTACAGAATAGTGGACACATTTTGAAAGATTAGGGGCATGTAGGCCACGTCATCCAGCTTTAGAAAATGAAAGTTGTCTCAACTTCATCGGGTTGTGCGAGCTTCAGTCTACATGTTAAACTGCACCTGATTGGATTGCGCCTAGACATGACAGCTTTTGAGAAGAAGTCGTTCAGATTACGCCTAGGCGCAACTAAGGGATTTGTTTAGATCGTGCCTAGGCGCAACTCACAGGATGTGCAGGATAGCTGTCCATTTGATCTCCTCGAACGACACGTTTTGAGGGATTCGAAGAGATTTCCTTCGTTTATTATGCTGTCAGTTGTCAGTATTGTCAAGTAATGATGGCAATTGAATGTCAGACGCCACGTAGACTTTGGCGCAATATGACTGGGGCGCAGTCTGATATTTTATGCAACCTGACTAGTGGCGCAGTTTGATCTCTGAGCTTCATAACTGTGGCGCAGTTTGATCTTTGGGGCGCAACTTAATTGCTGAGTAGTAAATACATGGTGCAACTCAATTTTTAGGCCCTACAAGACCCCCTTCAAAGTTTTTGAAACTTGAATATTTCAAAGTTTTGAAATACTTTGAATTTATGAAAATTATCGAGTCAAGTTGCGCTAGTCAATTTCCAGTCGTCATAATTAATTTTCTCGAAAACACTCAATCTCCTCTTCGTCTTCCCGAGCTTCATTGATAATCTTCGATTTCCCATGAGAAATATGAAGAGTCAGTTTGGTTATATATAGGGGCCGGTCTTTATGCTTATTCTTCACTTCTGCACTTCGAAGGCACCTAAGAAGAAGGAGATGGAGACTAATGCTGGCACTAAAATCAAGCCCCCTGAAGCGGAACCCGACGTCATGCCTATGACTTATTTATTAGAGGCTGACCCATCACTGAGGGCGGTGAACTTTTTATACTATTTTGGTTTAAACCCAACAGTCTTCAAAAGTGGTGGGCCATCACTTTCCTCTGAAGAGTGCGACGATTCGGAGGGATTCCTTAATCTGATGCGTCGCTCGGGGATCCGCAACATACAAGAATTGGACGCTGCTCTTCGTCAGACCAATGAGGACGAGAAAAAAAAATAATGTTGTGCATGCCAGCTTTTATTTTCTTTTCATGTGTCCTTATCTGTAGGGGTCCACCCATCTTTATGGAATAAAATTTATAATTTCTGATATATTGTGTGGCTGTGATTTCAAATGGCGCATGTAGATGTGTTCTTTTAGCTAATTTGACACTTACCGTTTCATTGAGAGACACATGGCAGCCATCACGTGGTTTTAGGCGCCTATTGTTTAGTTCTTTCCCAAAATAGGCTCCTAGAATGACGTGCCCGTTTTCATCTTCAACACTTTTGAAAGGATGGCCAAAATGAAAAAGACATTCATGCTTTCTCAAAATAGATGACTTCTCACAAGATCCTACTATCCAACAAAAATTCATCATCCGCAAGTTCACTTGCGCCACTTCATCCTGATGCTACTCTTTTGCATGCTGCGCCTTCGAAAGTTGGTAAGTTCCAACAAAGAACCAATGGTTTTTACACATGAGCGTTTTACTTTTTGTGCCACTTTTGAAGATAGTTTCTGACTTGCATGTTGTAGACGCTATTGATATGTGCTAATTATTCTGAGAATAGGCGCGCACTGTGATCCAGTGCTTAGCTTCGATCAGAGGTGCACACTGCTGATATGCGCCTGTTGATTGACGCGTAGTGTTGATATGCGCTTGAATCCCTGAGAATAGGCGTGCACTGTGACCCAGTGCTTAGCTTCGATCAGAGGTGCACACTGTTGATATGTTCCTGTTTGATCGGTGCACATTGTTGATATGCGCCTGTTGATCGGTCAGAGGCACAAACTGTTGATATGCGCCTGTTGATCGGCGCACACTGTTGATATGCGCCTGTTGATCGGTCAGACGCGCAAACTGTGGATATGCGCCTGTTGATCGGCGCATAGTTTAATAGATTTTTTACTAAATCTTCTTTCTTTTTTGATGTTTGCAGAAGTCTGGTTGGTAAGCTTCTTCAGGACTGACATTGGTGATTTGGATGCTGTAGAGGGCATTCTTCTGACACTCACATCAGACAGCTCATGTGATTATGACACTCAAATCAGACAGCTCAGGACTCTCCGTATTCAAGAAGGATCTTCCTCAAATGGTAGGAAGAGCCTTTATACATAAGAGTTAGATGGTGGTGAGACAAAATTAGGAATCGTATCACAAGGGTGATTTCATTCCTAGCTTCCCTGGTGGGTCGTCTTCTCTCCACCAGTTGTATTGACAGTAACTTATCTTTGAGCTGCTGTACTCTGTGATTCTCCTCTCGTCTTTCTGAGAGAGAAGACCAGAGTTGATTCCATTGTCTGGCTCGTTGCTTCAGGTCGAGACGATAAGGAACTGGCATCAATAAGAAGATCCAAAGATGTAATAGACCTTCATTATCAATATGAAGATCCAAAGATGTAATAGACCTTCATTTGTTATATTTAGAATAAAAATCCGAGATGTAATAGACTTCCATCAAGATGTATCTATATTTTTAAATAAAAAATAAAGAATGATTTTTTTTCTTTTTTCTTTTTATAATTTGATTTTGATATGCTGATATGGAAAACAGAATCCAGAGAAAATATGAATGTGGCAAGTTGCTGATGTAAATATTTAGAATTCAGGGGTATGAGGGACATGAATTCTCGTTATGATAAATGAATAAGTAAACAGTCACTTCGATTTTCGAGAAAGAGACATTGAATGAATGAATGGTCATTTCAATTCTCGAGGAAGAGAATAAATGAATGAACAATCACGTCGGTTTTCGAAGAAAGGACAATAAATGATCAGTTATAAATGAATAAACAGTTGTAAATGAATGAACAATTGGGCTTCTTTCAAAAAGTCGCATCAGTTTTCAAGATTGATTATCTAGTTGTTCTGTCTATAAATAGAACAAAACTTTCGTAGATATTGTCTATTTTTTTCTTTTCTGTACAAAATATCTTCCAAAGATTTGCTCACTCCGAAGATTGAAGGAAAGACCGAGATGCCCCCTGCTGAGCCTCCAGTGCCTCCTCAGAAAGAATGGGGTGAAGGCTCAACTGCTCCTGCACCAAGACGGGACTTGATTGTCGAGCTAGTAGAACCTGGAAAGACTGTCGAAGAAGAAGCATTGAGGATGGCTGCTTGCAAGTTTTTTGTGAGTTCAGACAATGAGATGTTTGAACTGTTGGCAAACTATGTATTTAATCATGAAGGATCGGGGCCTCCTCCCCGTCCTTAATATTATGTAATTCTATTCTGCTTTTGAATAAAATGAACTTTTATTTACATCATGTCTCTGAAATAAAGTACATTTTGCTTTTATACATAATATTTCTTGAGAAATTTTCTATTGATAGGTATCATAGCAACTCTGCCATCCATATCTTTTAATTGATAGGCTCCATTTGAGAAAACTTTATTTACCACATACGACCCTTTCTATTTTGCCTCGAACTTGCCTTTGCTCATATGTGTCATAGTCATAGGACGTCTGACTGTAAGAACTAACTCGTCTTCCTGAAATGTTCGCACTCTAACTTTGCGATTGAAAGCTTTTGAAATCTGGGCTTGATAAAGTTCGATGTGTTGTTGAGCCAATAGCCTTTTCTCGTCAAGCGCCTCTAATTCTTGAAGCCGAAGACGATCATTGTTTTCTGTAGTAAGCTCGTTATTAATGGTGATTCTCAATGATGGAATTTGAATTTCCAGAGGTAGGACGGCTTCACATCTATATACCAGAGAAAAAGGGGTACAACCTGTGGGATTACGGACAGTAGTACGATATGTCCATAGACATTATCCAAGTTTATCACTCCAATTATGTTTGTTAATAGAGACAAACTTTTTAAAGAGTTTGATAATGGTTTTGTTGAATGCTTCAGCTAACCCGTTAGCTGCAGGATTATAGGCCGTAGAGGCAACATTATTGATTCTGTTGTCTTCACAAAACCTATTAAGCTTCTGGCTGATGAATTGTGGCCCATTATCATGGATGATTCGGCGAGGGACACCAAATCTGTATATCACATGATGTTTGATGAAGTTGATGACACTACTAGTCTTTACTTCAGCTAAAGGTATAGCTTCTGCCCACTTGAAGAAATAATCGGTTATAGCCAAGATGAACCGATGTCCTTTAGGCGAAGGAGGATTGATAGGGCCAATTATATCCATGCCCCAAGCTTCAAAGGGCTATGAGGCAGCAGTCAGATGGAGAAAATTCCGACGGTTGGTGAATGAAATCTGCATGAATTTGACATGCACGACATTTCCTTGCATAGTCAATAGCATCTGATACTATAGCAGGCCAGTAGTAGCCCATACGTCAAATACGATCCTGTAGTTTAGGACCAGGCTGATGTGCTCCACAAATGCCACCATGAGCTTTGCATAATATCTGCTTTGCTTCATCACCAGCGAGACATCTCAAGAGTAATCCATCAAAAGTTATTCGATAGAGAGTTTTAGTAGTATGATTATAATAGAATCGAAGCGATCGGCGACGAATACTTGTGGCTTCCTTAGGATCTTCTGGCAATATGTCATATACTGCAAAATCAATGAAAGGTGCTCTCCAGTCCTCACTAATGACATTGACTTTAGTTAGATTGTTGAATTCAATGTTGTGGTTATTCTCGACACAAAATAGTTCTCTATTAGAGATAACAACCATTTGTTGTCTTTTGACTGGAACTGCCAATACCGCAGCTATGTTAGCTAAGGTATCCGCTTCTGTATTGCATGCGCGACATACATGTTCGATGAAGAACCCTTTGAACGAAGAAGCTATCCTGGTTGCTGCTTCATGGTATGGTACTAAATCTTGATGTCGAATTTCATATATGCTTATAACCTGATTAACAATAAGCTTAGAGTCACCATATACTTCAAGATATTCAATATCCAATTGTTTGGCTAATTAGAGTCCAATAAGTAAGACATTGTATTCTACTATATTGTTAGAGCATGATTCGTCTAAAGAATAATCCCTTTGAATAGTTAATCCATCTGGTTAAACGAGAACAATCCCTACTCCAGCAACAAGAGTACCTCCTGGTCTAATTCTGGATGCTCCGTCAAAGAACAACCGCTACGTAGGAAATTCTTCTGATTATATTTGATTCCAATGTCTCATCTGGAATTTCATCATAGAGTTTAGATGTTTCAGGGACAGGATGAGCTGCTAAGAAGTCAGCAAGTGCTTGACCTTTCACAGACTTTTGAGGAAAATAAACCATATCATATTGTGCTAATAATATGACCCATGTAGCAAGCCTAGAATTGAGTGTACTTGGTTTCTTCATTAAGACCCGAAGAGGATTAATTCAGGAAATAACATGAATGGTTTGGCCGATGATGTAATGCCTTGTCTTTTGAGCATCAAACATTAAGGCTAAGCATTCTTTCTCCACCGGACTATAACGATGTTTAGCTCCAATCATTGTTCGGCTAAGGTAGTAAATGGCTTGTTTATGACCTTCTTTGTTCTTCTGAGCTAGAAAAGCTCCCAATGAATGATCTATTGCCCGGACATACATTAAGAAATGTATTCCTGAGATCAGTGGCACAAGAACCGGTGAACTCATTAAATACTGTTTTATGTCATCAAATGTTTGTTGACATTCTTCCGTCCAAACGAAAGATACACCTTTCTTCATTAACTGAGTAAATGGTCTGCAACGTCCAGATAAATTTGAAATAAACCATCTGATGTACGCAAGTCGACCTTGGAATCCTCGTACCTCTTTTAGGTTGTATGGAGGACGCATCTCTTGAATGGCTTTGATCTTCTCAGGATCAACGTGTATACCCTTAGAGGTAATGACGAATCCAAGAAATTTACCACTAGAGACACCCAAGAAAGACTTGGTGGGGTTCATTTTGAGTTGATGCTGGCACATTAGATTGAAAATAGTTCTTAAATCTTGAATGTGATCTTCCTTTAGACGACTTTTGACAGCAATATTGTCAACATAACATTCGACAGTCTTTCGCAAATGATCTCGAAAGATAGTACTCATAGCCCGCTGGTAAGTCGCACCTTCGTTCTTAAGACCGAACGGCATGACTGTATAACAATATACTCCACGAGGAGTATGAAACGAAGTATGTTTTTCATCTTCAGGATTCATCCGGATTTGATTATATCCAGAAAATCCATCCATGAAAGAGATTCGTTCGAATCCACATGTATTGTCGATCATGACATCAGTAATTGGGAGAGGAAATTCGTCTTTAGGGCAAGCATCACTGAGATCTCGAAAGTTTATGCAAAACCGAAGCTTCCCAATCTTTTTCAAAAATGGTACAACGTTGGCCACCCAGTCAGGATGCTGTTTTTCTCTGATTAAACTACAAGCTATAAGCTTTTTGACTTCATCATCAATTGCATCAATCATTTCAGGCTTAAATCGTCGTTGATGTTGTTTGACTGGCTTAGCATTTGGCAGGATGTTAAGCTTATGAGTTGCAACTTGAGGATCTAATCCTGGCATATCTTCATAACTCCAGGCGAAGACATCTATATATTCATGAATAAGGTGAATTAATTCTTATTTGTCATTCTCAGGAAGATTCTTGCTAATGAAGATTGGTGGTGATACACCCTTCTCTCCAATATCGATTTGGACTAGTTGATCCTCAGTTGGTGGTTCTCGTTGTTCAAAATAAAGTTTTCACTGATTGTCCATCCTTTGTGCCCAAGGGTCCACTTCAAGAGCTTCTTCAATGTCATCTTTATCATCTTCCAAGAATTCGGCAGACACCATATTAGAAGATACTGTTATCCGATGAACATGACCAATGCTGGTATCAGAATCTCATAAGATGGAATAAGAAGAATTAGATTGTTCTTCTTCGTCAGATTCGGAAGGTTCTGGAGTCAGAAGTGGTGATGTGTAACCTAAACTCTGCTTCGATTTACTGTGATATTGTTGTGATTTTCTTTTTGGAATAGAGATACGAAGGGGAGTCCGCCTTGCTTTGCCGCTGTTTAGGCCTGGTATAAAATTATAGCCCATTTTACGGATGATTGCTTTGGATTGTGACTATAGCGACGTAATTGTAGTCTTTTCGTATCATCTCTATCATCATTATAGATCATAACTTTTTGTTCCTCTCTTTTATTAAAAAGTATAGGCCTTTCATCTTTCTTTCGAGACGAAACTAAGAAGTATGATTCTTGTATTGAATCCAATGATACTATATTTCGTAGAGATGATACGACTCATATTGTAAGTGGATTAAAGCTATCTAGCATATCCAAATAGCATTGATTATAGTAAAAGACATCAATATACTACAAAGGAGATGCTTTATTGATTTTTACACCATCATTTACAACAGGACCTTTAGCCTTAGCGGGCTTAGTCAGATTGATGTCAAGAGGAGGAGAAGAAGAGCGAGAAAGAGGAGGGGGCTTTTTACGACGAAGGTCGATTACAAGCGGCTTAGAAGATGTGAGCTCCCTTGTTCTTGGCTATCACCAATAGGCTGCTTCTCATGGAAAGGAAGATAGATGGTCAATGGTTTGGAAGACAGAGGATAGGAAGTACGCCCTTTGACAGGGATCCCTAGAGTATCATTTGGTATACTTTTCTGTTCTTTATCTGTGTCCATTGCCAGTACCACCTTCATGAATTCTTTTTTGTACATGCGAGAATCATTGTAGTATGCTTCAACTCCTTTGAAAGGATTCATATCTGTAACGTCTTTCTGGACTTCTCCATTACCATCCACATATTTGAAACATTGGTGAAGAGTAGAAGGTACAATATTGTGTTCATGGAGGAATGGTCTTTCTAACAAAGCATTGTATGAACCATGATTGTCAATTACATAGAAAGTCACCTTTGTACGAAGATTACCAATTTGAAGTTTCAGGCGTATCTTCTCCAAAGGTTTACTTCTTCCTTGATTGAACCCCAAGATGGTAGTGATACTTGTAGAGAAGTTATGCACTGGGATCTTTAAAGCATCCACCAAGGACTTCGGTATGATACTAAGAGCAGACCCTGGATCAATCAGAATACGATTAACTTTCATGGTATCCACATACCCCGTAAAATAAAGAGGATGATCATGAGAATTATCTTCTAACAACATGTCATCTTGTGTAAAAGTTATATTGGGCATTAACTTAAATACACTATGACAATGTGCACAACTGACTGGCTCCTCTTCAGGCTTTTTGACAAGAGTAAGACAAGCATCGGCCTGCATCAATGCTTCACTTAACGTCTCTCGAGTTTCTTTTAAGAGACGTAAGAGTTCAAAGATTAAAAATCTTGCTGGAGTATTGGCTAGTTGAGCCAATATGTCAAAATTATATGGCTTTTCAAGTCCAGAAGATGAGGACTTCTTCAGTGCTTTGTTAAAATGGACAGGTTATTTTCTCTTGTCTGCTGATGATAGTTTAAAAGGAGTTGGTTCAACCACCGACAGGGATGTAGATGGTATATTTTCAGCAGGAGCAGCTGATGTAGGAGGAGCATCAGGAGATGGAGCAGGATTCTCTTAATTTTTGGAATATTTTCGAAGATAGGGTTTTCCAGATCTAGTGCCAATTAGAATTTTTTTCTTCTGCTACTGGTTCAAAGGATACCATGTTGCAGATCTTAGATTTGGATTTGGAGTGCTTCTTTTGCTTAGAAGAGGAAGGCGTTTCAAAATCTGCCACCAGATCTGGGTGAATCCACATAATTTCTCCCTTGTTAGTCGATAGTGGAACAAGACCTTCATTTTGAGGAGGTGGGAGATTCACGATCTCGAGAGTAGTCCTTGGAATGGGGACAACACCATCTTGGACAAGTTATGGTAGAAAATTACTAAATTATAGAGAAACCACATTAGCAGTCACCGTCTTCTCATCCTGCTGAAGAGTAATTGCTCCAGAGTTGACCATCTCCTGGATTTTGCCTTTGAGCACGTAGCTGTAGGTCCTAAAAATCAAGTTGCACCCATCAATAAAGCAATGAAAATCAAATTGTGCACCCTTCAAATGAACTGCGCAGGAGACAGACTGCGCAATAACTCAACTGCGTAAGCTGAACTGTGCACCCATCCAAGCGCGCTAGCTGACGTGGCAATGTCATCATTATCTGACAGAAAATCAGATCTTCTGACAGCTGACAGCCCGAAGAACGAGAAAACTGTTCGTTTTTTGTGCAGAACAGCGCTCGAGGATAGCTGTACAGCCAGCACAAGCTACCAGCCCAATCAAAGCGCAGTCTGCCAGATCCCCTTCAACGCAGTTCAATCCCAGCGCAGCCTGAAGTTAGCGCAGTTCAAGTGGCGCAATCCATCAAGATAACTGACATTTTGTACGTGGCATTCATGCTATCAATTGCTCACCACGTGGCAACCGTCTGTACACGATCATGCGCATTTCAATCAAACAATGCCACGCGTCTCATAAAGTTGGCCCACGATCGAGTAACTGCCAGCGCAGTTTGCTGCTTGTGCAGTCCAATGCCTACACAATCCATCCTGCGCAATCCAGAAATAACTATTAATTAGTTATATTCCAGAACTCTATAAATAGAGTTTCAAGTCCTTCATTACCAAGGCATTCAAGATCAGATCATTCAAGATCATCAGAGAAATCAGGAGTTCTTGTCCAAGTTGTAGTGCCCCGTCCCTACATCGTGCCCCGTACTCTGTCCACGGGGTACGCAAGAAAGGAACACTGTCGCTATCGATTCGATCCCGACCTGGTGTAGTGCCCCGTCCCTACATCGTGCCCCGTACTCTGTCCACGGGGTGCGCGAGAAAGGAACACTGTCGCTATCGATTCGGTCGGGACCGATAGGTCGGGATCGACCGAGTCGATCGAACGGGAACGGTTGAATTAAGATCCATTCCTCGTTATGGAATGTCTTCTTCGGAACCAAGTCCCATATTCAGTACGTTGTGCCTCGAGGATTGGCTCTGCGGCTGAGTCGGGAGAGACCTCCCGTTGCTCTGGTTTTTATGCCGCACTTGAATTGGCTTTGGCTTTGGTTTTCGTGAATGCATTTTTTGTGAATGTTTTCGATGGGTTTTCGTGACGCATTTTCGAGCTTCGCATTCATATCAAAATTCTTTGAATTATACAGTGTTCTAATCAGTTGCTTATGCGATTGCAGGTGATCGCGTAGGCGACGTCAGCGCAGCCAACCGGTCGCCCGCTTGAAGCAAGGCTAAGGCGAGTGGCTGACCTCCTTCGCCTCGTCCCTCTACTTCAAAGCTCAATATGTGAAGTAAAATGAATGCTTGTCATAATAGTGTAGAATCAAAGAAATCGTAGCACGATTCTTTATAAAATACTTGTTATCGAACTGCCGATTTCAAAAAAAGAAAAACACTGCCTTATGCAATTATACTTGGTCTATGCAAAACAATGAATGAATCGATTATCGTTTATCGCAACGATACGGCTAAATGAGTAAAATCAACTAAGTTCAAAGGAAAACGGTCATTGGACAACTTGTCGACAAGGTGTAGTTTCCTCGAACGGTTACCTAGGCCAAGGGACCGATTCGACCCGGAAGGAACGAGTGTATAGCAAGCGCCAGCCCTTCATCGGCACAAGTTATGCGAGAACTTTCGCACAGGGCTCGCTACCCGACGCGAAAGGGTCGCCGTCTAACTCAGCTATAGTCCGAGATGGCTTGACATTGCCAGTGGCCTTCACACCCTTTTCACTGCTTAACAAATGCACAGGGCACGGGATGATTTTGATAATTGCTTAATGTTACATAATTTCATATGCTTGCCTCAAAATATGTTAAAATGCAAATCGAACAGAATGGTTAGAAAGATCATTGAAATAGCTAGCTAACATGTTTACGAAACTTCTTAAATCAAATGCAGAGCTTAGATTTAATTAGCCATTCGCCAGTACATGTGTTTCGTGCTGATCCTCGCTCTTTGCAGGTCCCGCGAACCAGGAAGGATGCGCCAGCTAGCTCGGCGGCGTTCGTGACTTTTGAAGCTTCGGCCGTGCGTCGAAGACTTACTCTGCGACTCCACTTTTGAAGGCTCTCGACAGTCCAAAGAAAATGACTCAACGTCCCTCCCATCCAGGTCAATAGAGGACTTGTGTATATTGAGGGATATGTGCAATGTATGGAACGACTATCTCATCGGCACTCTTTTGTAATCGAGTCATGTTGTAGCCCGTGCGGCAATGAGTCTTGTATCGGAGTCCGTAAAAGATGTTCATTATCAATGAAGATCAAGTTTCCTTTACTTATTGTGTGTATCAATTTGTCTGTGTACTCTCTTAGATCTCGTGTCTCGGATTACCTTATGACTAGGCCTTGTGCGATCGCAAATTAGGTTCGCACGACATCACGCCCGGGGGACGACTATCGATTCGACGGAATCGGGGCGTGACACAAGTGCTGCTGCATTCTTCAGAGGCTACTGCCTTCAACTTCAGATGCTATCGTCTTCAAAGTTCACATCGTCCAAGGGATAAAGCGATCGTCTTCAGATCAGATTCCTAAAGTTGTACTTTTCCAGAATTCAATTGTAATCTTCTTACAAAGTTTGTGAAATAAAAAAAAACTTTTGTTTTTGTAAATAAAATAGCGACTCTGCTGGGGACGACTTTCTCCTTTGACGAGGAAGTGACAACTCAATGTGACGTTGCGTCTATCGGAAAGACGCAGAAGACGCTGGTTGTGAAGGTCAACCTGATGGCCTATGAAGCCATGATCAACTCCAGGACCACCCCTCGCACTACAACAACTTTTGCCACGAGTAAAGTTCTTCCAGTGTGGGTCCCCAAGAATGCTGCGCAGTCTGCTGTCTCTGCTTCCAAGACTGCTGCGCAGTCTGCTGTCTCTGCTGCCAAGACTGCTGTGCAGTCTGCTGTGCAGTCTGCTGTCTCTGTTAGCAAGACTGCTGCACAGTTTAATGTCTCTGCTGCCAAAACTGTTCTGCAGTCTGCTGCCTCTACTGTCTATGCACAGTATACTGCTCCTCTTGCCAGTGCACAAACCACTTCCTATGCTGCTCTGGCAAAGTACAAGACTCCTCTTCCCCTGGCGCAATTGGTTGGAATTCTTCCTGCGCAGTCCACCACTCCAGCAACCAGAGTGCAACTCAAGCACTCTGAAGTCAAGACTCCTGCTGCGCAAGCTACAGTGTCTGTGGCCAAAAGTTCATCTGTCAAAACTTCTCATGCGCAATCAGCCAATGCACCTACTGCCACTTCAACCCCTGCGCAAACTGTTCCAGCACAGTCCATGAGGGATAGCCCTTTGGCTAATCTCCTTTCTTCTCACAGCAAGGAGAAAAACTCTGCTCCCCTTCCTAAACATCCTGTTGCTCCAGCGCAATCTACTGGGGGTAGTCTGCTGACTATTCCTCCTCCTTTTCAGAACAAAGGAAAAGGCCCGTTGGTCTTTTCTCAAACTTCCTCGTTCCACGACTCGAAAGTCAACAGAGGGAAACGCTCTTTAGCTAACCCTTCCTCACAAAACAACGGGAAAGGTCCTTTGGTCTTTTCTCAGTCTTCTTAGGTTTTTACCTCGGAAGATCAATCTGAATGTATCTCGGCACCAATCAGTACAAGAACTCTTTCAAATCAGAGTTCTTCTCTCCCTACCAAAGAGAAATGTACCGATCAAAGAGGTATTCTGCCTACTCCGGTAGCGGAACTCCAAGATCTCCCAACTCTCTGGATATCCCGCTCAAAGCAAGGAAAATTACGGGTGTCTCAGACAGAATCTCCTGGGGGTGAGTTTGCTGATTTACGGGATTATCTCAATAGACCTCGGTCTACATCAACTTCGGCAAAACGCAAGCAGCCAATGCCGAAGACGAACCTGCATCAAAGGCAAACTTCCAGGATCAAAAATCCTGACACCTATGCTAATGAAGTGAGTACTTCCCTGTACACTCATGGGACAAAACATCTGAAGAGCCGGAACCATGTTCCAAATATTGTCAAAGAGCATATCCTTCAAGCTTCTTCTCGTCCCGTCGTTGTTCCTGACCTCCGAGAGCACCTCAAGCAAAAGCGGGACATTATTTTAGCACCTCCAGTTCAACCACTTGAACACCATTGTAATCACAAGGTTTTCATCAAGTGCTGTTGCCAGACAACAAAGCGATCTGTCTTCGATCGTCTGAACTTTGCAAATTCTGAACCAATGTCAGAAGACGAGGACGAAGTGTTGTATGCTTCCATCAACATGGCTTCTCGAGACACTGGAGGTAGAAAATGCTCCAAGCACGACAAGCCTCGCCGGCCCAGCCAGCGGTATTTAGATTTACTCCAAGAATCTTCTGAAGGAGTATTTCGACATACCCGATCCCGAAACCGAGATACAATCGGTCAAAGGAATCTTCTCCAAGATCCTTCTGGTCATCTTCCTATTTCTCATTCAGGAGATGATTCTTTCTCTGATATGATGTATACAGTGAAAGTTCTGAACAAACAGTGTCTTCTACTGTACCTAGAGAAGTGACAGCTTATGTTGTCACTGAAGACCCAGATGCTTCTAGTTCAGCAAATCAAGAACAACGAATTGCTGCACTAGAAGACAAAATGAAGACCATGGCTGAAATGGTTGCAAGTATGCATTCTATCATCGTGGCCCAACATACAGTACCACCGACTGTACCTGCTACAAATCTTGAGATTATAGCATCGTCGGTACCTGTCAATGCAGGGCTGGGGGTAGTATCTCCTCAAGTACCCCCTGTACAAGTTCAACCCACACCCAGTCAGTCAGGGGCTGGGGGTAGTGCTTACCATGCTGTTCCTCCCCCTAACACTCTGATTCAACCTGCTCCTTCTTCATCATCGGAGGATGCTAATGAAGCTGTCAAACTCTTGCGTACTCAATTTGAGGCTTTCAAAGAGAAGGACAATTTGCAGAGATTGGAAATTAAACAACCCTATTCGGTTGAATGGAAGGAAGTCCCATTCCCTCCAAAGTACAAGATTCCCACAATCACCCTGTTTGAGGGCAGCACTTCTCCGAGCCAGTTCATTAACCACTTTGAGGTAATGACTGTCCAACTTCAGCCAAATGATGCTCTTCTTACCAGGGTATTCGTTGGCTGTTTAGCTGGTGTAGCATACGATTGGTACAAAAGCTTGTCTGATGGCTGTATCACTTCTTTCTCGGGTCTTAAATAAATCTTCTTGGAGCAATTCTATGAGGGAATCAATGACATGACCATGTCCGCCCTTAATAAAATCAAACAAAGACATAATGAAACCGCTGAGAGTTTTATTGAAAGGTTCCGCCGAGAAGCCTTAAAGATGCCTCCTGGAACTCCGGCCGCTGTAACTATAGATACCTATAAGGCAAATCTTTTGCCTATTATCAGCATGTGGACGGGGTCAACTCAATTTCAAGACTGGCCATCCTTCATTTTCAATACTAAAGCAACTAAAGTTAGCGCTGACAAGTTCAAACAGTTGGGGGTACACATGTCTAACCCCGATCGGGATGAACACCAGACATCAAGTAGAGGTAATCGCCAGAACAACCGCAAGGGAAAAGAGACTTTGAACATCAATTTGAAGAGCAAAGAATCTCTGGCTGTCAACGTGGCTCCACCTACGTCTACTTCTACTTCTTCTGCCCCTCCACCAAGGAAACCTCGTCAGAAAGTAGAGTACTCATTTGACGCGAATGACACCGTGAGCATCTTCGATTGCTTGATCAAAAGCAATAAGCTCCAACTCCTAGACCCGAAGAAGCCTGATGAGGTCGGTAAGACTGATCATCCCAAATATTGTGTCTATCACAGGTTCATTGGGCATCCCACTCGAGCATGTTACGTGCTCAAAGGTAAGATTCAAGAGCTAGTCAACGCTGGTGTTGTCACTCTGCAGCAAGATAAGAAGACTGTTACCGCGAACATGGTCTCAGTACAGTTCGATAACTTTCCTCCACGGATGGTACAGTATGGTGTCATCCCTATCCCCAAGACCACTCTTGAGATCGAAAATCTTTCTCCTCCACGAAGTGAAGGTCTTGTCCCCTTATCTCTTGACAATGGTGAGATTATGTGGATTTACCCCGATCTCGCTTCGGAGTTTGAAGTTCCCTCTTCCTCCAAGAAGAAAAAACGCTCCAAGGTTAAGACAAAGACTTGTAATATGGTGTCTTTTGACCCCATAGTTGAAGAAGAAATTCTATTGGGCACCAGGTCAGGGAAAGCCTATCTACGAGAAGTTCCTGAGAATCAAGAAAACCCTGCTTCTTCTTCTAAGTCTGCTTCAGTATAACCTGTTTCCACTGAGGACATCCCTTCTGCATCCTCACTATTTGTAGAACCTACTCCCCCAAGCCGGCGATAGCTGACAAAGGCAAACAACAGGTCTGCTTCGAAAAGCCTCTGAAGAAGTCATCTCCTTCCGGACTTGAAAAGCCATATAACTTTGATATCTGGGCTCAACTAGCCAATACACCGGCTAGGCTGTCAATCTTCGAGCTCCTGCGTCTTTCCAAAGAGACTCGAGAAACTGTGAGTGAAGCTCTAATGCAGTCAGAAACCTGTCTAACCCTTTTAAAGAAGCCGAAAGCAGAGCCTGTCTCTTGCCTCTATTGTCACAGTGTGTTGGAATTGATTCCAAATATTACCTTCACACAGGATGATATGCTGATGGAAGATAATAGGCATGACCGTCCTCTATACTATACAGGATATGTCGACTCGATGAAAGTCGATCGTATTCTTATAGATCCAGGGTCAGCACTCAGCATCATACCGAAGACAATGCTGGATGCGCTGAAGATCCCAGTACATAGTCTTTCTGTACAATCACAACCATCTTGGGGTTCAACCAGGGAAGAAGTGAGCCTCTGGGCAAGATTCGCCTAAAACTCCAAATAGGCAATCTCCGTACAAAGGTGACCTTCTACATCATAGACAACCATGGTTGCTCTTAAAATGCTCTGTTAGGGAGACCATTCTTGCATGAACACAACATTGTTCCTTCGACTCTCTATCAATATTTCAAATACGTTGATGATAATGAAGAGGTTCAAAAAGAAGTTGCAGATCTCTATCCTTTCAAAGGTGTTGAAGCATATTGTAACGATGCTCGCATGTATAAAGAGGAGTTCATGAAGGTAGTACTGGCCCTAGACACTGAAGAAGAACAAGAAACAGTACCCAAAGACACCCTCATCATACCTGTTAAAGGACGTGTTTTTCATTCTCAGTCCTCCAAACTACTGGCTATTCACTTGCCAGCCCAGAAGCAACCAACCGATAGTGGTCAAGATTAAAGGGAGCTCACCTCTTCTGAGCCATTTGTTATCGACTTACGTCGTAACAAGGACAAAAGGGAGCTCACCTCCTCTGAGCCACTTGTTATCGACCTCCGTTGCAACAAGTCCAATCCTCCTTCACGTTCTTCTTCTCCCCCTCTTGTAATTAATCTGACCAAGACTGCTAAGGCTAAAGGTCCTGTTGTAAATACAGATGTACAAATCAATGAAAAAGCATCTCCTTTCCAGTATACTGATGTCATTTATCATGCTAAGTGCTATTTGGATATGTTAGATAGCTTTCAGTCATTTACAATAGGAGTTGTACAGTCTCTTCAAACAGAGGTCTTACTCGAACACCCAGATGATTCATACTTTGTTGTCCCTTCTCGAAAGAGAGACGAGAGTCCAATACTTTTTAGTAAAGGACCAGAACAAAAATTCAGCTATACGGATGATAGCAAAAACAACGATATGGGACGTCTCCAACTTCGTCGTTACAGTCAACAATCAAAAGATATCATCCGAAAGATGGGTTATGATTTCAAGAATGGCCTCAACTATGGTAAAGGTAGACGAACTCCTATCCGTACAGCTGTTCCGAAAGGAAAGTCAGAGATGTATTACAGCAGAACCAAAAGAGGTCTTGGATATGCTTCACCTCCGGTATTATCTCCAGCAGTCTCCGAATCTGATAGTGAAGAGCGCTCTAGTTCTTCTTATTCCAGATCATGGGATTCTGATACCAGTATTGGTCAAATTCATCGGCTGATCGTATCTTCTAACATGGTCTCCGTCGAACTTCCAGAAGGATATGACGAAGATATTGAAGAAAGTCCTGAAACAGATCCTTGGGCTCAACGAATGGATACCTAACGGGAACTCCGATTCGAACGACGAGAACCTCCTACCGAAGATCAATTGGTTCAAATTGACGTAGGAGAGAGCAAGTCACCTCGTCCAATATTCATCAACAAGAACCTTCCAGAGGCAGATAAGCAAGAATTAGTTCTTCTTATTCGAGAATACATTGATGTTTTTGCCTGGAATTATGAAGACATGCCAGGCTTAGATCCCAAAGTTGCTACTCACAAATTGAATATCTTGCCTAATACAAAGCTAGTCAAACAACATCAAAGACGATTCAAGCCAGAAATAATGGATGCGATCGATAATGAAGTCAAGAAGCTAATCTCTTGTGGCTTTATTCGAGAAGAACAACATCCTGATTGGGTAGCCAACGTCGTTCTAGTCCTGAAAAAAATGGACAAAGTTCGAGTTTGCATCGACTTCTGGGATCTTAATGAAGCCTGTCTAAAAGATGAATTTCCTCTCCATATCATGGACGTCATGATTGACAACACCTGTAGGTTCGAGCGAATATCCTTCATGTATGGATTCTCTAGGTACAATCAGATTCGGATGAATCCTGATAATTAAAAGCATACCTCTTTCCACACTTCTCGCGGAGTGTACTGCTATACTGTGATGCCATTTGGTCTCAAGAACGTGGGTACAACTTACCAACGAGCTATGAGTACCATCTTTTGAGATCATCTTCATAAGACTGTCGAATGCTACGTTGATGATATTGCTGTCAAGAGTCGTCTAAAGGAAGATCACATCCAAGACTTGAGAACTATCTTCAATCTCATGTACCAATATCAACTCAAAATGAATCCCACCAAGTCATTCTTGGGTGTCTCTAGTGGTAAATTTATCGGCTTTGTCATTACCTCTAAGGGTATACACGTGGATCCCGAGAAGATCAAAGCCATTCAAGAGATGCGTCCTTCACGCAACCTAAAAGAGCTACGAGGATTCTAAGGTCGACTTGCGTACATCAGGAGGTTCATTTCGAATTTGTCTGGACGCTGCAGACCATTTACTCAACTAATGAAGAAGGGTGTATCTTTTATTTGGACTGAAGAATGTCAACGAGCATTCGAAGATATAAAGCAATATCTCATGAACCCACCAGTCTTGGTGCCACCAATCTCAGGCATTCCATTCTTAATGTATGTCCGTGCTATGGATCACTCATTGGGTGCTTTACTTGCCCAAAAGAATAAAGAAGGTCATAAACAGGCCATCTACTATCTCAGTCGTACTATAATTGGCACTGAACACCGTTATAGTTCGGTTGAAAAAGAATGCCTAGCTCTTATGTTCACTGTTCAAAAGACTCGGTATTGTATCATTGGCCAAACTATTCATGTTATATTCCGAGTCAATCCTCTTCGGGTACTGATGAAGAAGCCTAGCACACTCAATTCCCGGTTAGCTACATGGGCCATTTTGCTAGCCCAATATGACATGGTATATGTTCCACAAAAGTCTGTCAAAGTTCAAGCGCTGGCAGATTTCTTAGCAGCTCATCCTGTTCCAGAGACATCCAAACTCTATGATAAAATTCCAGACGAGACATTGGAAGCAAATATGATCTCCGAAGAATTTCCTACTTGGCGTCTATTCTTTGACGGTGCATCCAGGATTGGACCAAATGGTGCCATTGTCGCAGGAGTTGGGGTCGTTCTTATTTCTCCAGACGGGTCAACTATCCAAAGAGCCTACTCCTTAAATGAACCCTGCTCCAACAACGTAGTAGAATACAATGCTCTACTTATTGGCCTTCAATTAGCTAAACAACTGGACGTCGAATATCTTGAAGTCTATGGTGACTCCAAGCTGGTTATTAACCAGGTTAGAGGAACCTATGAAGTTTACCATCAAGATCTAGTACCCTACCATGAAGCGGCAATCAGCATGGCTACATCATTCAAAGCCTTCTTCATCGAATTTGTCTGCCGAGCTTGCAATACCGAAGCAGATGCTTTGGCCAATCTTGCAGCAGTCTTAGCCATCCCTATCAAAAGACAGCAGATGGTGGTTATCTCTAATCGGAAATTGTTTTGCATCGAAAACAATCGTAATATTGAGTTCAGTAACTTTACTGAAGCCAATGTTATTGATAAAGATTGGAGAGCTCCCTTCGTCGATTTTGTAGTTCATGACATACTCCCCAAAGATCCCAAGGAGACTACGAGTATTCGCCGACGGTCTCTCCGATTCTACTATAATCAAACCACCAAGACTCTTTATCGACAGACTTATGACGGTCTTCTTTTACGCTATCTTGCTGGTGATGAAGAAAAGCAAGTATTGTATGAAGCTCATGATGGTATTTGCGGAGCCCATCAACCCGGTCCTAAGCTACAGGATCGTATTCGACGAATGGGTTACTACTGGCCCTCTATGGTGTCAGATGCCATCGAATATGCAAGAAAATGTCGAGCCTGTCAAATCCATGTAGATTTCATCCATCAACCTTCAGAATTTCTGCATCCGACTGCTGCTTCCTGACCTTTTGAAGCTTGGGGCATGGACATTATAGGTCTCATCAATTCTCCTTCTTCTAAAGGACATTGGTTCATACTAGCAATAACCGACTACTTCTCCAAATGGGCTGAAGCTATACCTCTGGCTGAAGTCAAGACCAGTAGCGTCATCAACTTTGTCAAACATCATGTCATCTATAGATTTGGTGTACCTCGAAGGATCATTCATGACAATAGACCACAGTTCATCAGTCAAAAGTTCACAAGGTTCTGTGATGATCATCGGATTGACAATGTCGCTTCTACAGCTTACAATCCTGCCGCTAATGGTTTGGCCGAAGCCTTCAACAAAACTATCATCAAGCTCCTTAAGAAGTTTGTGTCTACTAACAAACGAAACTGGAGTAAAAAGCTTGGAGAATGTCTTTGGGCCTATCGTACTACGGTCCGCAATCCTATAGGTTGTACACCCTTCTCTTTGGTGTACGACTGTGAAGCAGTTCTTTCCCTGGAACTTCAAATTCCATCCTTATGGATCACCATTGCTAATGAACTGACAACGGAGAATAACGATCTTCTTCGACTTTAGAAATTAGAAGCGCTTGACGAGAATCGGCTATTGGCTCAACAGCATATTGAATTATACCAAGCCCGTATCTCGAAGACTTTCAACTGCAAAGTTAAAGTCAGAGCCTTTCAGAAAGGAGAGCTTGTTCTAACGGTCAGACGTCCTATGACTATGACTCACATGAGCAAAGACAAATTCGACGCAAAGTGGGAAGGGCCTTACATTGTGAGCAAAGTCTTCTCAAATGGAGCCTATCAACTCTCAGAGCTGGACGGTCGAGTTGCTATGATGCCTATCAATGGCAAATTCCTTAAGAAATATTATGTATGAATGTAACAGAGATTTTATATAAATATGATCAGACAGTTCATCAATAAAGTTTGATTTTTATTTCATCATAAACGTTGTTACATGATATCAAGGACACGAATCACTATCATCCTTCTTGAAGACAGGATGAGGACCACTACCGTCCTTTTTAAAAACATAATCAGCAAAAGAGCCGAGAACATCCTTGCTCGAATCCACCAGAAATTTGCAAGCAACCATCCCCATGGCCTTTTCCTCTTCAGTCTTCCCTGGATCAAGCAAGAAGTCCAGGATATCCCGTGGTGGCTGGGGTACAAATGAACCTTCGTCTGCCTTCATCTACTTTGGCTGGGCTGGCTTGATTGGACGTTCCTCAGTGCCCGCTTCAACCTTCGGGGCGATCTCAGCTTTCTTGGATGCATCTCCAGACGACATCTTTATATTGAAAAGTAAAAGTGATCATTCCATCTAATTTTTGTCCTATTTATAGGCAAAGATTCTTAAAACAACGAAGCGACGGTTCGCCCGTTCATTACATCCATCCGACGGTTCATCCGTTTATTACATCCATCCGACGGTTCACCCGTTCATTTCATTCATCCGACGGTTTACCCGTTCATTACATCCATCTGACGGTTCATCCGTTCATTTCATTCATCTGACGGTTTACCCGTTCATTACATCTATCCGACGGTTCATCCGTTCATTACATCCATCCGACGGTTCATCCGTTCATTACATTCATCCGACGGTTCACCCGTTCATTACATCCATCCGACGGTTCACCCGTTCATTACATTCATCCGACGGTTCACCCGTTCATTACATCCATCCGACGGTTCACCCATTTTTTACATTCATCTGACGGTTTACCCGTTTATTACATTCATTCGACGGTTTATCCGTTCATTTCATTCATCCGACGGTTTATCCGTTTATTCCATCCATCCGACGGTTCACCCGTTCATTTTATTCATCTGACGGTTCACCCGTTCATTCCATTCATCCGACGTTTATCCATTCATTCCATTCATCTGATGGTTCATCCGTTCATTTTATTCATTTGACGGTCCATCCGTTCATTCTGACGATTCATTTTGTTCACATATTTTGACGATTCATTTCGTTCATTCATCCATTCATCCATATCATCAACTTGTCATATATTTGTTATCTTTGATTAAGTTGTCTACTGAAATAATGATATTCAACAAATTATATTCTGCCATGTCCATATTACCTCTGAGCAGATATAGTGAATATAATTATTTTCTAAAATCAAAAAAATATATCATGTCCTGTACCTCTAAATATATTTTCTATCGCTATTATTTATATCTGAATAAGATATGCAATAAATAATAGAGCCACAATGAAAATGTCTTTTTATTGATCAAAATTAAAAGGCATTACATGTTACAAAACAGAAGATACCAAAAGTCTTTCTATTCGGCTGACGGAGTCATCAAGCTAGTCATCTGCTGCTTTAAAGTTTGCAGTCGCTCCTCACGAGAATCCATCACTCACCTTCTAGCTTCCTCCAATCCAGACTTATCATCGAAAGTCAGCAAGGTACTAGTCTGCGGGAGATTTCAGCTTGATGAGTTGTGACATACTCATTTCTTTCCTGGGTCAGAGCGTCTAGTTGCTGAACTGCATCTTGATGTTGTGTGGCCTCATCTTCCAGAGCAAGCTGAACAAGTCTCAACTCTTCTTGAAGACGGGCATATTCTGCTTTCAGCTCAGCAACTTTCTTTTCCTTCTCCCCCGCAGCAGATGCTATTATTTCCACCTGGGAGTTATACTCTGCAGACTTAGTGGTGAAAGTGTCCAAGAGAACCTGAAAATCAACTTTCGCAACTGTAGCCTCTTAAGACATCCTCTCAAATTTAGCATGTACCAAAGGCTCCACCTCCCCCTGATTCAGATCTTTGTAGATCTTAACTGATGCCTCCAGCTCATCCAGTATGTATTCAAGAAAAACAGCTTGAGCTTCATCACATTGATTTCGGATGGCATTAATTAGATAAGAGGTTGGACCTCTAACTGTGGAGAAACCAACATCTTCTTTCTCTATTACCCTGTCTACTAAGGGTCCCAATGAATTGAAGAAAAGGTTGGTAAAGGAGCTAATGATAAATCGGTTAGTAGCTATGGCACCAGGTGTAGCAGCCACTCCCATGGATGTCGAAGCAGCAGGTGCCAGTACAGATGGACGTTCAGCTTCTTGTACGTTAGTGGAGGGCTCTTTAGACAAAAGAGCTAAGGTAGAGCTGGCTGCTCCTCCCAGATGTTCCTCTGCAAAATCAAATGAACCTTATCATTTTTTTCTTTTATTAATAATTATTAAAAATGATCAAAAGTAAGGGCAATCATCTTACCATGGCTTGGTCCAGTGACAAGTCTGTCATCTGCTGACACAGGTTCCAACCTCGCAGAAGTAGCTTCAGACATTACTGCCTGGCTACTACCCGCTTCGGAGCCGTCCGAAAAATGTCGGCTATCGCTGGCTATCGCTTTTATTGGCACTATATCAGTACATATGGGAGGAATTGGGGAAGATTCAATTTCTGCATGGATAAATAATGTAGATATCAACCATTTAATCTATGAAAAGAAGACTGATAATATCATTCATTACCTTTGGGATCAACAGTAGTAATTTCCTCAGGTGTTACTTCTTCAACTGCATTCTTCTCTGGGGACACATACACATCAACATCCTCTTTAGGATTCAGCGTGTCATCAACAGCTTTTGGGGATACATGTACATTAGCATCCTCTTCTAGTTTTGGAGTATCATCAACAGCCTCTGTTGATGTATCTTCATCACTTACACTTTCTTCTGGTGCTTCTTCGCTATCAGTTGCGGCGACCGGATCTATATCGTCATGTAGGCCAAAGTTGCAATCATTCAGAGCATCGATCATTAATCGATCTTCTTTATCTCAAAATGTTCTCGGTGTAGCTGGAAGCTGGGTAGTTTCCACTGCAAGTGTAGGAGATCGCAACACTTCATTCTCTTTCTCCACGACTTCCTCCATGGTCTCTACAACCTCATCCCTCCTCTCTGGACTGAAAGTTTCTTGTCTATGTTCAGGGGCAGGTGTAGGAGACGACATTGTGACTCCAGCGATAGCACTAGCCACGACCGATGACAGGATCTGTCTTGGAGGAATAACTACATTCTTTCTTCGGAAGGCTATTTTCTTTCTGTGTAGAGGTCTCTCCGGACTCTCTACATCTACAACATCTACCTGTCTTTGAAGAGAGGTCGGAGTCGCCGCCTCTTCTCTCTGAGTCGACTCAGCTTGCTGTCGAGATTGTGACCGAGTAGTGACCTTGTTCGATGGTTCCAAAACGAGCTTCTTCTTAGCGACTGGAGAAGAAGGTTCTTCTATCTTTCTCTTCTTCTTCTTAGATGGTGATTTGACAACCTTCAAGGAGACACGCAGTGGCTCGTTGACTTCTTCAGGGAAGTTAGCTTCCTTCGAAGCTTCCAACGGGGCATCAACTGGCTTATACTCTTCGTCATTACCTGGAGCCAACACAACAGTTGCTTCCTTCTTTAATCGCGTTGCTGTTACAAAGCTATCTGTGAGACTAAAGTTCTCGACAAAGGTATTCGCTGATGTATAGAAGAGCGAATATGTGTACAGCATCCGAGGACCATGATCGCTTTTCGTCGACATCGAGAATGTTGTTCTTGTGTCTCGAGCATTATAATAAGCCCAAGTCGGACACCATTGATCAAATAACCTTTTTCTTGCAGGCACGTTATAGCGTTGCCTACATGGAATTAGTCATAGCCGAATTGGCGTGTAAAACGGCTGGGAAGATAGGGCTCCAAATAACATTCGTCTTCAAATCGGTAGACCAGGTGTGACGGCCGGATTGTCCTCAGCCAATCAAAAACTGCACGACCCAAAGGCTGCCTTCCAGAATCAACCAGATTTGTAGACATGTGCTCGTAGCCGGCTGGGGGGGAACACAGTAGAAGTTTCATCCCTTTTCGAGATTCAGAGCGCGTCTGCAATCTCTTAAACTGGTGTATATCCACTTACTCTTGGAGAATCTTTGCAAGAAGCTACCGCTGACCGCCCCCATATCGGGGTTCATCAATGAAGGATAGTGCAGAAGCAGCCATCCGAACAAATATGTGTAAGGTAGCTCCAGCCGAGGAAAGCTCCCTTTCTCGCCTTTTCCTTTCAACATTGAATCGACAAAAAGGCGAAGACCAGCATTCACTCTGCAAGTCATCGGCGACAACAGGTCCATCCGGTAGCCGAAGACTAAGCGGACGGCAGTAAATAATACGCCTCGATGAAAGCGATCGACGACACTGGTGTTTGCCACGAAATATAAAAGAACAGAATAATTATCGGAGGACCGGACTTTTACTTCACGTTACAAACTCGCTTGTACAAAGAAAGCCTAGGGACGAAAACCTAGGTACAGCAGTCTAAGTACAATTGTTTATTTTTGATTCTGGGGGGTGACGATAGAGGCTCGGGAAAGCGACGGCCGCTCTGCCTTACTCCTTGGACGATCGGTACGCAGCCTTGGCTCGGGGAATATCTGCTTGGCGTTGACGAAGAAATGCTCTTCTTGCTCTCCTCAAGTTGCTCTCCTGGCTTCTCTCTCTCTGTGATTATCAAAAAAGGGGAGCTCTCTCTGTATATCTGTCTTTTTT
The DNA here is from genome assembly GCA_029216955.1 of Iris pallida. NCBI lineage: Eukaryota > Viridiplantae > Streptophyta > Magnoliopsida > Asparagales > Iridaceae > Iris > Iris pallida. The sequence goes on from JANAVB010012200.1 coordinate 12,659,789, forward strand.
TTATTCTTTTGTTGCCGGGGGTTTTTGCAAGGGAATGATGCTGGCTATTTATAAGAGTAGGGTATGATCATTAGGGTTTGCTAATGATCATTTGTTTGGAATGTCGGCGCTCCTTCAATCTATCTGAACCCTTGATCCTGATTACAATGAATCTAGGCTATTAAGGCGGATAGCACCGAATCTTATGAGCAGTTAATGTTAACTGCTTTAAATCTTCGTGATTGATTATGCCAATATCTGATTGCCCGCTACGTGTCCCATTGGCTTGATGATAAATGATATGCCCTGATCTCAGTAATTATGACGATGATGTCAAATATACTTGTTGGGATTCGGTTGAATCCTTGATTGATCCGATGCCACGTATTTTAATTGTGGGTCCTGCCAGAGCCGCATAGGATGGGCAACACTTGAACCGCAGGGAGATACTCTTCGTGGGCTGCATAGGGCAATGCTTCATCGAACCGCAGGGGACGAACTCTCAATGAGCCGCATATGCATAGTCTCTGCGAGCCGCATGAACTAGCGTTGTATTGAGCCGCAGGGACTGAGCTATCGGTGGGCCGTATATGGCTGATTTTTGCTAGTCATATAGGATGACTTCTTAGTGAGCCACATGAAACTGTTCTCTATTTAAGCCGCATGAGACTTGCCACGTGGCAATCTAGGACTTCTGACAGATCGGGTCAGAGATTTTCTTCTTTTTCCGAAGAGTATGTAATTATGGCAGAACCATTATGACACTTTATGTCAGAGCTGTCATAGTCGTCGGGTCGTGTCAGAGTATTAAATGAGACCACTACTCAAATGGCCAGCTGTAGGAAAGGATCACAAGGGAAAACGTGGCGTCGATCGAGCCGCATATTCCTGCTGAACCGCATACACTCCCGAGCCGTATGAGACTGAGAGTCTTCTTTGAACCGCATAAGACAGCTCCTGTGTAAGCCGCATGGGCTTCCCACCCAGAGCCGCATGGACCATCATTCTGATATTTTCCATGCTTCTACAAGACCCCCTTCAAAGTTTTCAATTTGTAAAAATTGAAACACTTTGAATAAGAAGCATGGCCCCGTTCATGCTGCATAGGATGTTCTGTCTGCCCGAGCTTCCTAGCCGCATAAGTGTCTCAGCCGCATAGATTCATCTGGCCGCATAGGCTCTTTGCCACGCGTCCCGACCACGTGTGCAAATCTTCATTAAGTGCCCTTGATTTTGAATTAACGCCGTCTTTTGGGGGAGGATCCCAAGGGTCGATTTTGCCTTGACCGAAGCATTTTGCCTTTATTTTTTGAGGCGGCACGTAATCCGAGGCGTCTGTTTGTTTTATGGATCTCTTTCGCCTATAAATAGGAGTCTTTTAGTCTCTTGGGGATTTCTTTACCTTCTCTCTTTGCTCGAATTCCCTGTTGCCGACTTTGCTTTTCGTCTTCTTCCTTCGACAATCGACAATGGCTCCCAAGAAATTGCTGCATCGAAGGCCGCGAAAGGTAAGGCAGTTGCTTCTACGGCGGCTGCGGCGACGAACGTGGTCGTCCCTCCGCCGGCTGCTGTGCACTCTGTCCATCCCGATGTTCACCCGCCTATCGCTGGTAAGGGGGTCATCTGAAAACCCTAACTGTTGCCATGGCTCTGTTGCATACTTTATGCACAAGCCGCATGTACGAGGCTTATCGATGTGACCGCATAAGCACTTCGCCCCATGGGGCTGCATGAGCTTGTCATACTCGATCTGAGCCGCATATGTGTTTTCGACTTGGGCCGCATAAGCGTCGCTCACTTTTGAACCGCATGAGCTTGCTTGTTTGTAGCCGCAGCAGCTCGTATGAGTCTGGCTTAACCGCATGAATCTATAATCTTGTCTGAATCTGAGTTGTATGGACTCGGTTAACTCGGAGCCGCATGAGGCTATGATGAATCAAAACCGCATGGACTCCTCTGATTCTGAACCGCATGAGGCTATGATGCACAGAACCGCATGGACTTATCTGATGCTGAGCCGCATGGGGCTGTAACGACCTGAGCCGCATAAACTCAAATGATCTTTCCAATGCTTCTGTTTTTGACTATCTTCTAACCTTTGTTTCTTTCGTCTTTCTCCAGTGAATCTACCCGTAAATCCTGCGGGGGAACTTCTGGTTGGCTCAAATCAATTCGCCTTGGGCGTGCGTCTTGACGACCTAATTAAGCATGTGTTGAATCAATTTCCTGCTGATGAGCCTTCGGAGAGGTTGAACGCCATCGAGAATCAGACCCTCCATTACCTTCGTTCCATGATGAATACCGGAAAGCTGGATGGAAAATACCTGAAGCCTCTACTCTTCTTTGGAGATGCTTTAATCATAAAGAATCCCCGAGTATTAGAGATTTCCGAGAACTGGGATTTTTCTTTGGACGGAGAGTTAATCCATATTCCTCTTATGGAACGCCATTATCCTCTGTCGTGGTTCAACATGGTGTTGTTGGACAGGAAGATGGTGTGCAACTTAACTCCTACTCAGTCAGGGTTGTTGATGGGCAACATCCATTACAATTCGAACATGCGGTCAGCGTACGCAGGTAAGGATTCCGTCCTCCGGTACATGATGGGTCTGGCCCCGGGCTCCTTCATGAATGTATACGGTCCCAACTTCTCATTCGCTCAAGCTGATACCTTCTTGAATTGGCTTGTTCATAAGAAATCCTATCCCGTTGGCAGGATAGCATTGCCGAATTGGATAAACCCTACCTTTACGTGGGTCCAGTTGACCACTTGGGTTCTGCAGACCTATGGAACATTCTTGCGTGAGGTGGGACTTTATCATGCCATTCGGGGCACTTGTCACGGGCTTCCTATTAATAAACCGCTGTTCGTGGCGCTCTTGGAGATGTATAGCCGGCGAACGGGGACGTTCTTTGCACCAGTAGGGGAGCTAGGGCTTGCTCTTCACGAGATGTATACTGTCTCTAAACTTCCGTGGGGGAATGAGCCTTTCGAGGTGTACACCCCGTCGAATGAGGAGTTTGAGGACTTGAACCGACGACTCCCAGGTTTCGTCGCGATGTATCGGGAGTTGCTGTGCCACCATAGTGCTTGTCACCAGATGGCTATAAAAACAGTGGATAGCTCCGAAGGGACCGCTCCCCACACCACATCATGGATTAATTATCTTTTCAAAGTTGACCCTTCTGGCGAAGTTACTCCTCGAAACCCTAGAACGCACGAGGAGGTAAAGGACTTGATGTCAGGCGTCAAGAAGTCGCGGTCCAGGAGCGACATATTCGGGAGTCAAACTGACTCTCTTAGCTACTTTTACTACGGGACCACACAGATGTCAAAGAAGGCGCTTCTGGCCGGCTTTTTAATGATATGGCTACGGAACTGCGTCGTCTCGGGAGGAGCAGGTTCTATCGAGAGGATCGGTCGCCACTTTATTCTCCCTGCCGTTAAACTGGTATTTGGGGTTAGACTGGCCCTTCTTCCAGCTATGGTGTGTAGCATACACCATAGTCTTCGAACATTCTCATCCAAAGTTGTTGCGCGTAAGAAGACATTGGATTTTGAGCGCGTAGAACTGCCTTTCCACTATTTGATGGGGTGGTTGGCGATGCACTACAAGTCTTTGCTGGGACCTGGGATAGCGGAAGATGCTACAGATGAAGATGCTTTCCTCTTCAAATGCCATCGCCGGTCTTGGGAATACAACACTATGCCATCTTGTCGGAGGGCGCTGGCGAGGGTGGATGGGTGTGACCTTTTTGTGTCTGTTCCTCCTTTTTCTGATGAGGAAGTGAGGAAGGTACACCTTGACGGTACTGGACCTTCTCACTTTCTATCTCCGAATATGCTCACCTGGTTGCGTAACATCCGTCCCGCTCATTTGGTTTATTGCAACCACAATAAAGTGTACTTTGAGCCTTACCTACCTAGTAGGTTTTCCCGCCAATTCGGTTATAGCCAGTTATTCCTAGATCATCCCAACCCTTGTTTGGGCTTTGAAGGTAGCGTTCTTGATGGCGTCAGGGTGTGGAATTATTATGATGCCTATCATACTCGAGCCAGCTTCTCGGTCCCCGATGCTAAGACGCCAAGAGAAATTTTGTACGTGGCTGCTTTGTATCATGTTATGGCGAACAAGTCTCCTGTTAATTTCGATCCGAGTACCAGTTTCATCGTGGGTACTGGTTTAGAGGAGAAGCCCAAGGGGGCTAAGGCTAGAAAGCAACTAGCGCTCCAGACTCCTCTCCCTGAATCAGAACCTTCCGAGTCGGCTGAGGAGGAGGATGATCATGACAGTAAAGACTCCTTTTTTGGTGGGGATGAAGAAGTAGCGGATCAACCGCTCCCCACCCCCGATGAACCGGCAGAAGACCCATTGCCTTCTACACAAGAGGAAAGAGTGAGGAAAGAACAGCCTCCAGCTGTGTCTGGTTCCTCACGTAAACGAGTCAGGCAAGAGTCTTCCGAAAGCAGAGCGACCTTTTCCGTGAAGAGAGCTGCCGTTAAGTCTCGTGGATTACTTATTACCGAGAGGGGTAAAGGTACCGATGCTGTTCCGGAGGTAAGACTAAGTCAGAATTATCTCTTTGTTGTAGTTTTCTTTCCTCTCGAAGATATAACTTAATCACTTTTCTTTGTAGGCGTCTGACGAACCAGGCTCTCCTGAACCATCTACTGCCCCCGGAGTTGATCCAGCCCTTGCTGCTTTGATTAGTGATATGTGCGCCGTGGTCCATTCTGCGGGCGCTCTCTCGGCGGCGGCTGGAAGTTCCCAGGTTGCTGAGGCTACGGCCCGGGATGACAAAGATTTCCTTGGGCCCGTCTCCGGGATCGCAGAACTTCAGCAAGACGACGCCGTTCTCGGTACATCTCCTCTCGAGGATGAGTCTATGATTCCTGACTCGGAGGCTGTTGGTGAAGAGGTTGTGGTGGCTGTAGGCGAACCCCAGCCCCCACACTCCTCTACTGGTAAGATAAGCCACATATTGACTACCGAAGGGGCTTATTTGCTCTATCAACATATCCTTCGGGTCAAGTCGATTCATGGTTGCCTTGGCCCTGCAGGTCCTGACCCTTTACCTCCCACCGCGGATGTTCTTGGGGAAGGCTCGGTCGGCCGTGATCTGGGCGAAAGGAACGTTTCTTTTTCTTCGCCATCTCATGTTGAAGGGCCTCCTGCCGGCTCTAAGCAGATGGAGATGGAGTTGGCAATGGTCTCTGCTTCGTCTTCTGCTGCTTATACGGCTCCGGAGATCGACTTCTCGACCCTGCCGAGCATCCAAATTCTGTGGGCTGCTGAAGAGGAGTTAGTCGCTGTTCAAGCGTCCTTCCGTACGGAGTTGGTTTCTCTTGTGGCAGGAGCGGCAGATTCTGTCGCTTCTTCTTCCGTGCTGCCAGCCACACTCCCGTTGACACCGGCTTCCTCGGAGGCTCTGAACGAGGTGACGCAGGATGTGGTCGACAGCTTCTATCATCACTTAAGGAGGGGTGTAGACGCTGCCGTAGAATGGGGGGTCTCTTTTTCTCTGTCTCTGCGAGGCGCTCGGGGTCAGATCGACACTCTGAAGGGTCTTCCTGGCGGGGTGGGGTTAGCTGCGCTTCTGGAGCCTAAGTTGATCGAGGCTGACTAGCTTGTGACCCAACTGCTGGCAATACGGCATGCCGGCTTGCCTGCTGCGATTGAACGGGAGCGGGGCTTCCTTGTTGCTGCTCGAGATAAGATCAAGCTTGCTCGGGATACTGTCGGGCCAGCTGTGCGGGAGGACCTTGACAAGTTCTCTGCTTCGTATGCCAAGCTGGGTCGTCGAAGTCAGGCTTGTAGGGCCCGTGAAGAATCTGCTTCTCGTGGAATAGCTGCCACGCAGGAGCGGATTCTCGCACTCCAGCAGGAGTTGGCCTTCTTAGAGTCAGAGCGGGAGGCTGCTCGTGTAGAACAGGAGTCGATCGCTCGGAAGGCCGAGAAGGTTTCTCGATCTTCTGTCAACCTGGAGCGGTCTTTCAAGAAGTTCGAGGATAACTGGCAGGCCCATGCTCATCTGGAGGACGCGGCGGTGCTGAGCCAGGAGGCAGAGCATCGAGCCAAACAGAGGCTTGAGCGGTCGGTTGCCTTGATAAAGGACCGTCTCACGGTGTTATGTGCCCCAGAGCAGTGATCCGCCCTCTGTCTTCTTTTGCTCCCCCCCTTTTTTCCCTTTATTTTGCTTCTCTTTCAATTTTTGTAAGGGATGTGATCCCCGCTGATGTAGCCTTTTGATTTTTGAATAAATGAGCATGTTTCAACTCATCTTCTCTTTCTTGTACTCGCGATGTTCCTGGAATCGGTCTTGCTGGGGGATTATTTGTGGACCTGTTACCCTAGGTGTACCTTGGTTTTAGGTACGGATAACAAGTTTGGTTAGGATGTTTGGAGCAGCCATGGCAAAGTGGTCATGGGTGTTCTCGGTGTTGGAAAAAGGAATACCGTAGAGCAGCTGGGCTCCCGGGGCACGGTAAGATGGTAGATTTATGCTAAGAAGCTTAGCAAGGGATATTTGTGGACCTACTATCCTTGGCGTACCCTGGTTCAGGATACGAATAATAGGATGGAAGGAAACCAGTCATATTTGCTCAGAGGTTATGAGGACATGGCAAACATGAGGGTTTTACCGTAGAATCTTCCTACTCAGTGGTAATGAGAACATGGCAGGGAAGACTTCACGGAAGCTTTTTGTAGTCAATAGTGGTCAACAGAGGACGTTTGTGGTCAACAGAGGACATTTGTGGTCAACAGAGGACATTTGTGGACCTATTATCCTTGTCGTACTCTGGTTGTGGGTACAGATAATAGGTTGAAAGAGGACCGGCATACTTGCTCAGAGGTAATATGGACATGGCAAGTATGACGATTTCTTCGACGGAGCCTTCCCACTCAGAGGAAATGAGGACATGGCAGGAGTGGGCTCAATAAAGAAGGGGTACATAGAACTACTCAGAGGTAGGAGGGCGTGGAAGTTCTATGCGAGGGGGCGGTTTGTTTTTGGTGGAAATAAAAATGACTCAGAGGTAATGAGGACATGGTCGTTTCGGAAATTGGTGGATCGATTACCCTTTTTGTGCACTGGGAGTGCGGGTAGTGGATCATGAGGAAGGATCTCTTCCAGGAAGAAAGTTCAGAGGTATGATCATACGTGACTTACTATCTGAGAGAGTGACCGGAATGTAAGATTAGAGGCACCAGTGGGCACATAACTTAGAAATTTAGAAAATTGAGAAAGTGAGAGTTCAGCGGCACCAGTGGGTGCATGGCTCGATAATCTGAAATGTTGTGGATGTGGGTTCAGTGGTATCAACAGATACATGACTTGATAATTTGAAATAGGGTGGATGTGAGTTCAGTGGTATCAACGGATACATGACTCGATCGTCTGAAAAATGTTGTTTAAACATAGTATTTCTTCAGGAACTTGCTGTTGACGGGCAACATGAGCAAGTCTCCGTTCTGCTTGGCGAGGCGGTAGGCGCCGTTGGAGAACACGGCCTCGATGATAAATGGACCTTCCCATTTTGGCTGGAACTTGCCGGCGGTCTTGTGAGTCATGACCATTGGCCTCCGGACTGCCAGAACAAGATCGCCCACTAGGAATGTTCTGATTTTGACCTTCTTGTTGAAGGCTCCTGAGATGCGTGCTTGGTATAGCTCGATCCTTTGCTGAGCTAGGAGGCGCTTTTCATCTAAGGCCTCCAACTCATGTAATCGACGTCGGTAGTTATCATCTGTTGTCAATTGATAAGTGAGGGCGACGCGGAGTGAGGGGATCTGAGTCTCCAATGGGAGGACTGCCTCACTTTCGTACACCAGAGAGAATGGTGTATTCCCGGTGGCTGTTCGAACCATGGTGCGATAAGCCCATAAGCATTCGTCGAGCTTCTCGTTCCAGTCGCGTTTGTTAGAGGAGACAAACTTCTTGAGGAGTTTGATGATTGTTTTGTTGAATGCCTCTGCTAACCCGTTTGCTGCCGGGTTGTATGGTGTCGAAGCGACATTCTGAATGCGATGCTTGTCGCAGAATCGATAGAATGCATGGCTTGCAAACTGCGGACCATTATCATGGATGATCCTTCGTGGCAGTCCGAAGCGGTAGATGACGTGATACTTAAGGAAACTGATCACGTTTGAAGTCTTAACTTCTGCGAGTGGTACGGCTTCCGCCCATTTGGAGAAGTAATCAGTGATTGCAAGTATGAAGCGATGTCCTCGGGAGGAAGGTGGGGTGATTAGACCAATAATATCCATTCTCCATGCTTCGAATGGCCAGGACGCCACCGTTGGATGTAGAAACTCGGATGGTTGGTGAATGAAGTCCGCATGGACTTGGCAGGCTTTGTATTTTCTGGCATAGTCTATTGCGTCTGCCACCATCGTGGGCCAGTAGTAGCCCATCCGGCGAAGGCGGTCTTGTAGTTTAGGGCCAGGCTGGTGGGCCCTACAGACACCGTCATGAGCTTCTCGTACAGCTTCTTTGGCTTCTGCGTTTGACAAGCACCGGAGCAATAACCCGTCGTAGGATCATCGGTACAGCATCTTTGTCTCTGTGTCGTAGAAGAATCTGAGAGAACGCCGTCTGATGGAGGTGGATTCCCTTGGATTCTCTGGGAGGATGTCGTATACGACGAAGTCAATGAACGGCTGTCTCCAGTCTGGTGTTTTGTCGACCGTCTGGGCGGAATAGCTCGCCACGAATTGAACATTGTTCTTGGGACAGACCAGTTCGTGGCCTATCACGTCAACCGAATGATGAGCTTGGTTTGGCACTGCTAAGGAAGCGGCAAGGCCTGCTAGGGCATCGGCTTCGATATTTTGGAGTCTGGAGACGTGCTCGATGAAGAATCCCTCGAATGATGAGATAATGTTGATCGTTATTTGGTGGTAAGGGATCATGTCTTCGAGATATTCTGCCCCCAGCTCTTTTGCAAGTTGGAGACCAATGACCAAAGCGTTGTATTCGGCCACATTGTTAGAGCAGGGTTCCGTGAGAGAGTAGGCACGATTGATCACCAGCCCGGTAGGAGAGATCAATACTACTCCGACCCCAACGACGATGTTTTCCTTGGGTCCGGTTCTTGAAGCGCCATCGAAGAACATCCGCCATATGCTATCGTGGGTGGTTGTATTCGAATCGGCGACCTCATCTGGGATCTCTTCGTATATTCTGGATGACTCCGATCCTGGGTGGGCTGCCAAAAAGTCTGCCAGGGCTTGACCTTTGACAGCCTTTTGCGGGACGAAAATCATATGATAGGGGGACAACAATATTGCCCATGTAGCGAGGCGAGAGCTGAGTGCCCCTGGTTTAGTCATGAGGACTCTGAGAGGGTTGACTCGTGAGATCACGTGTATGGTTTGCCCTATGACATAGTACCGCATCTTTTGAATGGCGAATACCAGAGCGAGGCATTCCTTCTCCACAGCGGTGTATCGGTGTTCGGGCCCAATCATCATTCGGCTGAGGTAATATATGGCTTGCTCATGACCTGCATCGTTGCGTTGTGCCAACAGAGCACCCAGGGAGTGTTCCATTGCTCGTACGTAGAGCAGGAACGGTTTTCCAGCAACCGGGGCCACCAGGACTGGAGGATTTGACAAATATTCTTTGATGTTGTTGAAGGCACGCTGGCATTCTTCGTCCCATACGAATGAGACCCCTTTCTTCATGAGGTGTGTGAATGGTCGGCATCGCCCAAAAAGGTTAGAAATGAACCTCCTGATGTAAGCTAGCCTCCCTTGGAGGCCGCTGAGTTCGCGGAGGTTTCTCGGGGATCCCATCTCCATGATTGCCTTCGTTTTCTCATGGTCTACATGGATACCTTGTGCAGTGATGATGAAGCCCAAGAACTTCCCGCTGGATACACCTAAGAAAGATTTTGTGGGATTCATCTTCAGATTGTGGGCTCGCATCAAGTCGAATACCGTCCTCAGGTCTTGCAGATGATCTTCTTTACGGCGACTTTTGATGGCAATGTCATCGACATAGCATTCTACTGTCTTGCGCAAGTGTTCTCTGAAAATGATGCTCATGGCTCGCTGATATATGGCGCTGGCGTTCTTTAGACCGAATGACATGACTGTGTAGCAGTATATGCCAATCGGTGTTCGAAATAATGTGTGCTTTTCGTCGTCGGAAGACATCTTGATTTGATTGTATCCCGAGAATCCATCCATGAATGACATACGTTCAAAGCCGCATGTGTTGTCGATCATGATGTCTGTGATAGGGAGGGGGAATTCGTCTTTCGGACATACCTCATTTAGATTTTGGAAGTCGATGCAGATTCGGATCTTCCCATTTTTCTTAAGGACCGGAACTATGTTGGCGACCCAGTCAGGATGTTGCTCCTTGCGAATGAAGCCGCTGGCTATTAGTTTGTTGACTTCGACTTCGATCGCGTCCATGACGCCTGGGCGAAAGCGTCGTTGTTGCTGTTTGACTGGCTTTGCATCTGGCTGTATGTTGAGCTTGTGAAGAGCGATATCGGGGTCTAATCCCGGCATGTCTTCGTAACTCCATGCAAATACATCAATATATTCTTTGATAAGTTCCAGCAGTGATTCTCGCTCTTCGTCTGTTAAACTCTTACCGACAAAGATTGGCTTTGGAGAGGACTCGCTGCCGAGGTCGACCTGCATAACTTCATCTTCTGTAGGAGGTTCTCTCTGTTCGAACCGTTTTTTCTATTGTGCGTCCAGTTGTTGGGCCCACGGCTCAAGCTCGAGGATTTCAGGAATGTCCTCGTCTTCTTCGTAAGCATCGGCGAATGCCATGTTGACTGACAGGACCTGTCTGAATATGTCTCCGATGCTGGTATCCGAGTCGGAAGTTGGTGACCCGGTTGAATGTGACTGCCAGTCACATTCTTCATCTAAACTCTCAGGGGTCGTCGTGGGAGTTACATACCCTAGTCTACATCGAGTTTTGCTATAGTAGTCCCGTGGCTTACCGGATGGTACTGGGGGCTTCAAAGGTAGTCGCCGTCCAGTACCGTAATTCAAACCTGGTGTAGTCTCCAGATCATATCCTTGTTTCTGCATGAGGTATTTGGACTGGGGGCTATAAAGATACAGAGGCAGTCTTCCGGCATCTGACCCAAGATCGACTTCTTTTATGGTGAAGGGGTACGGATCGTCTTTCCGGCCGAAGATAATTGGGTGGTCCCCTCCCTCGAATATTCGGTAAGCGTCTTCTGCCGGAGTAAGCTGGATCGCGGTATATATATTTGTCACTTGTGTGTGTAGGTGAGTGCCTATACCGTGGTCCATAGCATACATTGTACATAGCTTATTGAGCTCGATGTAGTTCAAAGATAGCCCTTTATTGATAAAATAAGGTATCTTCTCAAGAGGGATTACATCATCTGCGGAAGGGGCATCGGAGTGGGCATCCACATACTTGGCTAATTCCGGTTCTTCTTCGGCTACCCCCTGTATAAATGGAGACTGAGAGGACGACCTAGTCAGCTTGATCTTCAGAGGCTCAACCAGCAGAGCAGATCGTGGAGTTGTTGGTAGACTAGCAACCCCCAGTTTGGCACTTGATGTGGGGCGAGGAGTGGCTGGTTCGCTAGAAGTGTCAGACCTCGCATCGGGGTGACGACCCTTCTTGGGAAGGCGTATCGTGAGTGGTCTGTCGGAGGGATTGAGCTTCTCCGTTTGGAGCAGACCGACTCTCGGTAGTCTGATAGTAAGTGGCCCTGTTGTGGGTCTCGGCGCTTGGTCGGACCTTGGCAGCCGGATTCTCATCTGCTCTTCTTGTGCCGAGAGACTGATTGTGTCCTTACGCAGGGTGGCCGTAAGGGGTGTGGAATTACCTGGTTTGCGAGCCTGGAGGTGGATCGTTAGAGGTTCTTCTGATCCTGTGGCTGTCTTGGTGTGAGCTTGCACATCTTCTTCGACCAGGTGCTTCTTTGATTTTTCGTACAGACAGGAGTCTGAGTAATAAGATTCGACCCCCTTGAAGGGATCGATATCAGCAAACTCTATCCTCACGAAGCCGTGCTTATCGATATATTTGAAGCATTGGTGCAGCGTGGAAGGCACGATCATGTAATCGTGTATCCAAGGCCGCCCCAAAAGTATGTTGTAAGAAGTGTCGGCATCTATGACGTAGCAGGTGACTTCTGATTGGAGATCGCCAATCTGACACTTCAAACGAATCTTCCCTATTGGGTAGCTCCTGCCCGAATTGAAACCGCTAATGGCGGTGCTTTAGGTGTCAGACGATGCATCGGAATGCGAAGATGATGTAGCAGACCCTTCGGAATGATGCTTATGGAGGACCCAGGATCAATATGCATTCGGTCCACCTTTACGTCGCCGATGTATCCAGTGTAGTATAACGGGCGATCGTGCAGGTTAGTTTTGATGAGCATGTCCTGCGGAGAGAAGACGATATTGGGCATTGCTCCCGTACACACACTATCTTGGAGATCTGCAGGTTGGTTATCTCTTGTGAGGTTGACCTGAGCCAAGTATGCGTCGGCATTTTGGAGCGCATCACTCAAAGCCGTGCGGACATCCTTCGAGAGCCTCAGGAGTTCATATAAGGACAATTTGGCCGGTGTATTAGCCAATTGCGCCAAGATGTCGAAGTTGTAGGGCCTTTCCAGCCCCTGAGGTGTCTCTTTTCGGAGTGACTTGTCAAAGCGAGTCTCCTTCGGCCTAGGCTTGTCGATCGTCGGAGGCTGAGGAGGCCCTGGAGCGTCAATGATGGCTGAAGGGTGATCATCAGTCGAGTTCTCGGCCACCGGTTGGGATTGTGCTGCAGATCGAGTAGTGACGGCCGAGACTTCCTCCCCATCTGTCGAGGCGGTACGGTAGGATCTGACTTTTCTACTTTTCTTCTTAGAAGGTAGAGTGGACTGAGTCACCTCGTGGACTAGGTCCGGATGGATCCAAATGATTTCCCCTCGCGATGTGGTGAGGGGTACTAGGCCGGCAGCTTGATCACGAGCAGGTGGAAGATTAGCAATTTCCATCGTTGCCAGAGGGATGGGTATAACACCGTCTTGAGTCTCTGTTGGAGGGAAGCTGCCGAATTGTACGGACACCATGTTGGCTGCTACGGTTACCTCCTCGAAGTCGATGGCCAGAGCGTTCGAATCGATGAGGTTTTGGATATACCATTTCAGTTGGTAGCAGTCGTGTGTAGTATGGTGGACGTAGCGGTGGTAATAGCAGAACTTCGGGTTCTCCAAATCCGCCGGCCGAGGTTCTCGTCTTGGCGGAGGAAGCTGAATTCTATCTCCTTGTATAAGCATGTCCAGGATAGGCTTAACGTGGCTGTCTTCAAAAGAGTAAGTGATTTGAGGCCATTGTTTGTCTGCTGGTTGTGACTCAGGCTTCTGGGCTGTATCGGTCACCATAGCCTGCTTGTCTCTGTTGTCCCGGTTGTTGGAGGGGATACCCCCATTGTCGTTGCTGGTGTTGGGACGCTTCCCTTTGTTCTCTCCCTCCGAGATATGTAACCCTAGTTGGTGAGCCTTCTTCAATCGTTCTTCGGCGCTTGTAGCACTGATGATAAAAGCCTTCCAGTCCTTGAATTGACTTTCGCCCGTCTAGAGACTAATTGTTGGGAGTAGTCTCTTTTGGCAAATTTCAATCAAGGAAGAGTCCGGATTGCCATATGGTAATTTCATTGCGGTTTGACAAAACCGCTCAATGTAATTCCTCGTCAGCTCTTTTTCTCCTTGGACGACGTCCATGAGGGTAGACATCATGACGTCCTGCCCTACCTCATAGAACCTCTCTAAGAACAAGCGCTTGAAGCCAGCGAAGGAGTGGATGCAATTGTCTGGCAGGTTGCGGTACCAATCGAAGGCGACTCCTTCCAATGCCCCAATGAATAACCGCGTGAGGATAGCGTCATCATGGGGCAGATGGTCGGTAGTGACCTCAAAGTAAGTGATGTACCGACTTGCTGAAGTTTTGCCATCATATGGGTTGATATTGAACGGCTTATATCTTGGTGGGAATGGAACCTCCCTCCATTCAGCAGGATATGGTTGCCGTATTCTGAGGTCTTGAGAGTTTTCTCGGGCGTGGAACATTGTTCGGAGCTCCTGGACCTCTCTTCTTACTTCTCGGGCCTCATCTGTCGTGGTAGGGGCCGTTATCTCGGGAGGATTATTGCCCGGGTTCGGTGCCGCTGAATTTGAATCTATGTTGATTGCGGAACCCGTACTTGTCTGGTCGGGTGTCACTCCCTACAGAGTAGGAAGCGCCGCTTTGATCTCGTCTACAGATTTGACCAAGGCGTGCAGTATGGCCTCCAAAGTGTCGATGTGTTGGCGATCGCTGGAACCGCCTTGATTGTTGTCTGTCATGAATACCGTCCTTACGTGAGGAGTGACAGAAGGAATGGTGGAGGATGTGCCCTCCGAATCGTATCCATGCATCGAGAAATCATCAGGATATATGGGGATGTTCTCTTCGGGTTCGGACTCGGAAGGAACAGTACCCCCATCTTCAGAGCTTGCTTCGTCTTGGATGTCCTCGGGGACGTCGGTATCTGTTGCATCTGTCGGAAGAATCGCTTCCTCCGGTTCGTCTTCTTGGAATATCGGATTGTCGTGGATGTTCGGAGGAGTGCTATCCTCAGTTTCGACGACCCCCAGTGATGTGGACGACGAACCTCCCACTGCAGCAGGTTTTGTCTTCGAACGGGTGTGTTGGAACACTCCGGTGGAGGACAACCATTTGGACGACGGTTTCTTAGCTGTGGTAGTTGACATCTTCGGGCCGGAGATGCTTGTCTTCTTCCCTCTCCCCTCAGCGGGGTCTTTCTGCGCGGAATTGCAGGAGGCAACAGGAGGTGCCTCGTCTTCCGAGCTCGGGTGCTGTAATCTTTGGAAGACGGACGGCCGGTCTTCCGTCACTGCCGTGTTGTTGCAACAGCAGTTGACGATAATCTGGGTACAGTGATGTCCCTGTGAGGACTCTTTGCACGCCGAGGCCCCTTCTCTTTCCTTGCGTTTATGGAGGATAGCCTCACGCAGGTCAGAGGAACCACTAAGTCCGTTTGCCGCTGGGGACTGGACTTGAGCGGTTCTATACAACTTTCCATCAGAGGCCCGTATGATAATCAGCGGGACGCCCCAATAGTTAGAGGTTGGGGCAGCTGTCTGGGCTTGATGAGCCCGCGCTGCCCTAGACTTCTTCTTCTTAGCATCTGTGGGTGCATAATAGGAAGAGTCCAAGTTGAATATCACAGAGTCTGGCTTATCATCCAGAGAATCATCAGGGTTCGGACCGTACGAGAGACGGTCGAAAACTGATCAAGAGGAGCATGGAGCGGATGCTATACGGCTGGGATTGGAAACCGTGCAGGCTGCCTGTATGCGGTTGTCTTCTGTCGTCGGATGAGTTCTTATTCGGCTAGGAGTCACGACCGTGCAGGCTGACCGCATGCGGTTGGCATCTGTGGCCGCATGGGTTTTCGGCAAACGATTGACTTTAATAGCCGCATGAGTCTCATCCATGCGGTTGGCAACTGTAGCAGCATAAGTTACGCGGCTGACAGAAGTAGCCGCATGAGTTTTCTTCATACGGTTGGCGGATGTAGCCGCATGGGCTTTCTTCCTGCGGCTAATACCCTTCTGCGGCTCGGATCACGTAGAGTTCCTCTTTGCCCCTGCAAGTCCAGCATTATAGTGTTTTCTTCTGCCGGACTTGGGGACAGCAGAGTTGTCTACGGTCTGAAGTGGGGCCGCAGGAGAGTCCCTCTCGCCGTCTTGAGCAACGGAGGGTATCCCCTCGAGGGCTTGAGGAGGAGCAAATGATTTTGGCCTCCACTCTTTGCGAGCCTTCGTGGTGCGGGTGCACTTCTGGACCGGGCCAGCACTGCCTTCAGAGAGCATCTCTTCGAACGCCTGTTGGTCGAAGCGGACGACCATCTTCTGTTGTGTGGAGCCAAGTTTGGCTGCATCTGATTGCGTCACCAACTCCTCAGTCATGGAGAAGTTAGTCCCCAGCAGAGTCGCCATCGTGTTTGCCATGAAATATAAAAGAACAGAACAATTATCGGAGGACCAGACTTTTACTTCACGTTACAAACTCGCTTGTACAAAGAAAGCCTAGGGACGAAAACCTAGGTACAGCAGTCTAAGTATAATTGTTTATTTTTGATTCTGGGGGGTGACGATAGAGGCTCGGGAAAGCGACGGCCGCTCTGCCTTACTCCTTGGACGATCGGTACGCAGCCTTGGCTCGGGGAAGATCTGCTTGGCGTTGACGAAGAAATGCTCTTCTTGCTCTCCTCATGTTGCTCTCCTGGCTTCTCTCTCTCTCTGTGATTATCAAAAAAGGGGGAGCTCTCTCTGTATATCTGTCTCTCTCTTTTTTTTATTCTTTCGTTGCCGGGGGTTTTTGCAAGGGAATGATGCTGGATATTTATAAGAGTAGGGTGTGATCATTAGGGTTTGCTAATGATCATTTGTTTGGAATGTCGGCGCTCCTTCAATCTATCTGAACCCTTGATCCTGATTACAATGAATCTAGGCCATTAAGGCGGATAGCACCGAATCTTATGAGCAGTTAATGTTAACTGCTTTAAATCTTCATGATTGATTATGCCAATATCTGATTACTCACCACGTATCCCATTGGCTTGATGATAAATGATATGCCCTGATCTCAGTAATTATGACGATGATGTCAAATATACTTGTTGGGATTCGGTTGAATCCTTGATTGATCCGATGCCACGTGTTTTAATTGTGGGTCCTGCCAGAGCCGCATAGGATGGGCAACACTTGAACCGCAGGGAGATACTCTTCGTGGGCCGCATAGGGCAATGCTTCATCGAACCGCAGGGGACGAACTCTTAATGAGCCGCATATGCATAGTCTCTGCGAGCCGCATGAACTAGCGTTGTATTGAGCCGCAGGGACTGAGCCATCGGTGGGCCGCATATGGCTGATTTCTGCTAGTCATATAGGGTGACTTCTCAGTGAGCCGCATGAAGCTGTTCTCTATTTAAGCCGCATGAGACTTGCCACGTGGCAATCTAGGACTTCTGACAGATCGGGTCAGAGATTTTCTTCTTTTCCCGAAGAGTCTGTAATTATGGCAGAACCATTATGACACTTTATGTCAGAGCCGTCACAGTCGTCGGGTCGTGTCAGAGCATTAAATGAGGCTACTACTCAAATGGCCAGCTATAGGGAAGGATCACAAGGGGACACGTGGCGTCGATCGAGCCGCATATTCCTGCTGAACCGCATACACTCCCGAGCCGCATGAGACTGAGAGTCTTCTTTGAACCGCATAAGGCAGCTCCTGTATGAGCCGCATGGGCTTCCCATCCAGAGCCGCATGGACCATCATTCTGATATTTTCCATGCTTCTACAACTGGCTCCAGGGACGACAAATCGTCGAAGCCAGTAGGTAAGGAAATCCGCCAGCTGGGCTTCCTTTGACATGGGCCTATAGCCCATCCTCATGAAACTTTCAATAATATCTCCTGTCTTGAAAGGAGGATATTGAAGATCATCATCGATCTTGATATCCATCTCATGGTTCCTCTCTATCAACCCAATCACTTCACTGCTGCTCAGTGGTCTGAAGAAGTTGGGGTTGTACTTATCGTGCTCCTTAGTCTTCTTCTCCATGATATGGTTGAGAAAGAGATATGGCAACCATTTTGTCGAGTAGCAGGTGCCAGAGGTACCACTCTTGTAGTACAAGAAGCAGATCTTATAGTGGCACAACAGCTCTTCAAAGACGGCCACCATGTCAGCATTCTTCTGACGAAGTTTGTCCAACTCGTTATTGGTCGAAACAAATTCTTCATAGGGGAATTCCCCCATTGGCAAGCTCGAGATGTACTTCATCTCGTGAAGAGCCAATCCTATCTCTCCGCAGGGCGTCATAAAAGTCCCTGTTCGGTAGTGTAGGCCTCAAAAATGAAAGTCACGCTGAGTTGATCAGGACAAAGTCTGAAAGTCACGCTGAGTTGATCAAAACAATGTTCAAAAATCACGCTGGGTTCTACCAGACTATTTCTTCAAAGTGACGCTGGGACAGCTCATCATTTGTCAGAACGTCATCATGACTGACAGCATTGCAGTCTAAAAATGTCTCCTCGTATGCCACGTATGCACGGGACTCGAGAGATCATAGCCGACTATTGCGTGACTTTCGAAATCTTCTTCAGCAAGACTCAGCCTTCACCAAGTTAGCGTGCCTAAAAGACCTTATTGTCATTTAATGCGACTGACAAAGCAATCACTGTCAGAGATTTTGTCAGAGATTTTGTGTCAGTCGAGGCACGCCAAATCAAGACAGCTGGCAGTCCTATCTCAAGTCTGCGTGTATTTTGAGCTCTTCATCTCAAATCTGCGTGGATTCTGAAGTTTTCCTCCTAAAGTTTGCATAGATTTTGAAGCTTTTTGCCCCAAGTCTGCGTGGATTCTGAAGCTTCTTGCCCCAAGTTTGCGTGGATTTTGAAGCTTTCTACCCCGAGTCTGCGTAGATTTCGTCTTCAATAAGTCTGCTTGGATTTCATCAAATTGGAGTACGTGGCAGCCATGCCACTGATCTCTCGCCTGCGTGTCCTATAACTTGTACACGACTCGTGCACGATTGCCATGTGTCCAACAGTTACAGGCCACGTCCAGTAACTGCTCATAACCTTGCGTATGTTAAATCCTGCGTGATTTTCAACTATGCACAGGTTGTGAAGACAGTTATCTTTTCAGTTATTTTTGACTCTATAAATAGAGTTCTTTTTCTCATTCATTGTACAGATACATTGCTATCTAATTGCTGTAAAATTTTGAAAGCTTTTCTTCTTCGCATAGTCCAAGGGATAAAGCGATCGTCTTCTAGATCGGATTCCTACAGTTGTAATTTTCCCAGAAACACAATAAATAAAGTGAATTTATTTATGGAAAACAAATTGGCGACTCTGCTGGGGAAAACCATCTCCTCTTCTGAGATGGCAACAACTCAATGCGACACTTCGTCAGTCGGCTCGATGAAGAAGGTGATATTGATCCAACTTGATCAACTCGCCTACGAAGAAATGCAGCGGGCTAAGGGTGGCAAGCACACTCCAGCCTCCATCACCACTGTCAAGTCGAAGGGACGATTTGTCTATGTCCCTAAGAACCTGTTGGCAACTAATGGTGAAGTTTCTGCCACAGTGTCTACTTCTAACACTGGCAAGAACTCTACTCCGAGCACACACACTCTTGTGTATTCGAAGATTACAGCAGTCAAAAGTCACGCTGACAGCACTGGCTCCTTAGCCAAGCCTATTCCAGTGTGCAATCTCAAATTCAAAAGTCACGCTGACAGCACTGGCTCCTTAGCCAAATCTGTTCCAGCGCGCAATCTCAAATTCAAAAGTCACGCTGACAGCACTGGCTCCTTAGCTAAATCTGTTCCAGCGCGCAATTTCAAAGTCGGAGGTCACGCTGACAGCACTGGCTCCTTAGCCAAATCTGTTCCAGCGTGTATTTCCAAATCCACAAGTCACGCTGACAATATTGGTTCTTTAACCAAACCTATTACAGTGTGTACTCCGTATACATCATCCAAGAAGAATAGTTCTTTAGCCATCTCTTCTTCCTTACCAACCTCTACTATAACTGGGGGTGGTCTTGCTAAGGCTCCTTCACAAATGGCACACAAAGTCCCTTCGAAAAGAAACAACTCTTTAGTTGTTTCTTCTGCTCCTGTAGTGTTTACTTCAGGAACAGCTTTGACTGACACTTTTGTTAGTCAAAGAAAAGGAGATGGTCTTTTGACTACTCTCTCTTCTGGACATTCTATGTCTCAAAACTTGAATAAGTCTAAGAAGAAACATTTCTTAATGTCTTCTTCTACGGCTTCTTCGAATTGGGCACATAATTTGTCTGTAAGAGTGGGTCTATTACCAACTCCTAATCAAGGGGGTGGTTCAACTCTTCCTTCTCTGCAAATATCCAGATTAGTGGAAAGAAAACTCCAAGTATCAAAAACTAATGTTTTACCTCCAACTGATCTAAGAATAGAACTTAATCAAATTTATTTGGAGAGCACTTCTGCAAAAGATCCAGATGCAGAGTATGCTAGAAATTATGTGGCTCAGATTAATCACTCTCTATATAATCAAGAGCCATCAAGACCCAAGAACCAGAAATATATTCCTCAATCTTCACAAACAGATTTACGAGAACATCTTCAACAGAAGAGAAGGAATAATTCTATGTCAATGGATCATGACCATCATGAATGTGACTTTCAGCCAAGAGTCACGATGCAATGCAGATGTCAAACTAAACGACAATCTGTCTTCAATCGGATCCAGTGTGAAACTATACCTGATGAAGATGAACCTCTATTTGCTTCTATCAACATGAACTCTTGGGATACTGGGGGTAGACCTGATAGTCCAGATGGAGTATATAAAGGCACCAGATCAAAGACCATGGCTTCTAATCAGAAGACTTTGATTTCCGATTCTGAATTTCTTGGAGAATCTAATTTCCTACCTCTTCCTACTGGGGGTAGTTCTTCTACAAATGACTTTGATACACAAAGTAATGATTCAGAACAAACAACATCCACCAGTTCATCAATGATCCCTCGTACAGTCACGACTTATATGGTCGATGGGAATACTGATGAACCTTCTTCTTCCATGACTCCTCAAGAACAAAGAATTACTTCTTTGGAACAGCAAATAAAGTCTATGGCAGACACTATGAAGTCAATGTATGAACTCATGGCAACCCAGATGCAAAATCAGCAAACTGTACCTGAAGTCATACCAATTGATACTGGTGCAAGTCCAATACAAGTTCCTCCAGCGGTACAATCCAATACTCCTGGACAAGCTCAACCAGTTCCTAGTCTCTCGGGAGCTGGGGGTAGTGCTTATAATGTTGTTTCTCCTCCCAACTATTCTCTACAAGCTACAACTCCACAATCTTCTGGAGTTGTTACTGAAGAATTGAGGAATCTCCGAACTCAATTTGAGGCATTCAAACAGAAGGACGGTTTGCAAAGGCTGGGTATCAAACAACCTTACCCCATAGAATGGAAGCAAGTATCTTACCCTCCTAAGTACAAGCCTCCTACTATCTCAT
Source organism: Iris pallida (assembly GCA_029216955.1). Taxonomy (NCBI): domain Eukaryota; kingdom Viridiplantae; phylum Streptophyta; class Magnoliopsida; order Asparagales; family Iridaceae; genus Iris; species Iris pallida. Next base: position 12,680,872 of record JANAVB010012200.1, read on the forward strand.
TCTATGATGGAACCACTTCTCCGAGTCAATTCATCAATCATTTTGAAGTGATGACTGATCAACTACAACCAAGTGACGCCCTCCTTACTCGGGTGTTTGTTGGATGCCTCAAGGGAATAGCTTATGATTGGTATAGAAGCCTCCCTGATGGGTGTATTACCTCATTTGCTGGTTTCAAACAAATATTTCTTGAACGATTCTATGAAGGGCTCAATGATATGACTATGTCTGCTCTCATAAGAATCAAGCAGAAGAATAATGAAACTGTTGAAGATTTCGTTGAACGGTTTCGAAGAGAAGCTCTGAAGATGCCTCTTGGAACTCCTGATGCTATTACTATTGACACATGCAAATCAAATCTGTTGCCAATCATCAGCATGTGGACAAGATCTACTCAATTTCAAGATTGGCCTTCTTTCATAGTGAGTGCTAAAGCTGCAGAAATTAGTGCTGAAACCTTCAAAGGTTTAGGAGTGCAGATGTCTCCTAAAGAAATAGGTCAGAATGCCAACAATAATGCTAAATCCAATACCCGCAAGGGGAAAGAAACTCTTGAAGTTAACCTTCAGAGTAAAGATGCATCGACTGTTCAAACTTCTCCTGCCTCTACAACTCAACAACCAAGAGCACCTCGCCCCAAAGAAGAATACTCTTTTGATGACGATGATGTCCTCGGTATTTTTGAATGTCTGCTGAAAGGTAATAAAATACAGTTACCTGAAATCAAGAAACCCGATGAAGCTGGTAAGACAGATCATCCTAAATACTGTCCGTACCACAGAATGTTGGGTCACACACTTCGTACATGTTATGTACTGAAAGGAAAGATCCAAGAAATGATCAAATCTGGAGCTATCTCTCTTACTCCAAAAGAGAAGACCGTCACTTCCAACGTCGTCTCTATGCAATTCGGAGATTTCCTTCCTCAATTCTTTGAAAGCGGGATCGTTTCTATTCCCAAGGCAACTCTTGAAATAGTGAATATTCCTCCTCCACAGTCTGAAGGACTAGTACCAATCACTATGGAAAAAAGAGAAATCATATGGATTCATCCTGATTTAGTGGCAGATTTTGAATCTCCTCCCCTTCAAAAGACTAATTCCCGAAAGTCTAAGAAGGCCGGAAAAATTAAGTCATGTCATATGACTTCTCTCGGATCTACTCCTGACACAGAATCAAAAGATGAAGCAGAAGCACTTGCTGGTGCTACTAGAACAGGGAAACCTTATCTAAAAGATTATTCCAAGAATCCTGAGGATACTTCCGATGTTTCTCCAACCGACAAAGATGCTTCTAATGTTCCTCTTGAAGAAGAATCATCTACTGCATCTGTTCCTTCAACTACACCGGGGGTACCCACTCCTTCCAAGCCCACAGCTCTTAAGAAAGGCAAGCAACAGGCTCGTTTTGATAAGCCGATCAAGAAGTCCCCTCCTCTTGGGCTTCAGAAGCCTTATAATTTCGACATTCTAGCTCAACTTGCTAATACTCCAGCAAGAATGTCCCTCGTTGAACTTCTACGTCTTTCTAAAGAGACTCGGGAGACATTAAGTGAAGCACTTCTTCAGGCTGACTCTTGTCTTTCACAATTAAAGAAGCCAAATGAAGAACCTGTCACTTGCTTACATTGCAACAATGTATTGGAGATTATTCCAAATATCACCTTTACACAAGAGGACATGCTACTGGAGAATAATCTACATGATCGGCCTCTCTACTTCACTGGTTATATCGATACGATGAAGATAGATTGTATCCTTATTGATCCAGGGTCTGCTATAAGCATAATGCCAAAGAGTCTGTTGGATGAGCTAAAAATCCCTCTTCACAAGCTTTCCAAGACGGTTACTACTATCTTGGGATTCAATCAAAGCCGAAGCGAGCCTTTGGGAAAGATTCACCTGAAGCTTCAGATAGGCGATTTCAGATCCAAAGTCACTTTCTATGTGATTGAAATTCTGGGGTCTTATAATCTTCTTCTTGGAAGGCCCTTCCTTCATGAAAATAATGTGGTGCCTTCTACTCTTCATCAATGTTTCAAATACATTGACAGCAATGGAAATGTACAAAAAGAAGTTGCTGATATAAATCCTTTCTGTGGGGTTGAAGCTTATTTCAATGATTCTCGGATGTACAAAGAAGAGTATACAAAGGTGATACAAGCTATGGAACAAGAGGACTCGCAAAGTGAAACCTTGACAATTCCTGTTAAAGGTCAGCAACAGTCTCCTAAATCTTCCGAAGAAGGCCCTTTCATTATTCCAGTGAGCGGACGTATCTCTCCATCACTTCAGTCATCTGCTCAAGACACACTGATCATTCCTGTTAGTGGGCGTACTACAGTTCCTGTACCTTCACATATAAAACAGGATACTCTGATAATCCCAGTCGGAGGGCGGACTACTCTGCCGTCTCAGGCTTCAAGGGAGCTCACCTCTTCTGAGCCGTTTGTTATCGATCTTAATCGAAACAAAACTTCTTCTTGTTCTTCTTCTCCTCCTTTAGTCATTGATTTGGCTAAGATTTCTAAGGCTCAACCTTCTCCTGATGTAAATATTGCTACTTTTGAAGTCAATGAAAAGTCTCCATCTTTGCAGTATATTGATGTGTGTAATCTTGTTCATAGTTATTTACATTTGTTAGATGACTTGAGAACAATAACCATAGGAGTTGTACAGACTTTTCATACGAGAGTATCCCTAGAATCAGCACAAACTTTATACTTTCTAGTTCCCAGTAGAAAGTCAGGAGACATTCCAATAATCTTCTACAAAGGGCCCCAGAATCCTTCTGATCCAGAAGATCATGACAAAGACGATGATACCGGAAGGTTACAATTACGTCGTTATAGTCAGCAATCTAAAGACATTATCAAAAATATGGGCTATGACTTCAGAGCTGGCCTCAGTGATGGAAGAGGAAGAAAAATGCCTGTCCGGATTCCTCTTCTGAAATATGGAAGGACAAAATATGGATTGGGTTATACTGCTCCTACTCCCCTTATCAATACTATCTATGAAGATCCCGAATCTGACGAAGATAAGAGATCTGATTCTTCTAGTACCACATCTTGGGATTCTGATACAAGTATTGGTGATCTCCATCACAACATTCTGTCTTCCAACATGATCTCTATTGACGGTTCTGAAGAAGATGATGAAAACGAAGATGAATTTGAAATCTCACCGGAATCAGAACAATGGGCCCAAAGGTTAGATAATCAATGGGAGTTCCGATTTGAGCAAAAAGAACCTCCGACTGAAGACAAACTCGTCCAAATAGATGTTGGTGAAGAGGGATCCCCCAAACCAGTATTTATTAGTGAAAGTCTTTCAGAAACTGATAAGCAAGACATGATCAAGCTCATTCATGAATACATCGATGTCTTCGCTTGGAGTTATGAAGATATGCCAGGACTTGATCCGCACATTACGACTCACAAACTCAACATCTTACCGAATGCTAAACCAGTCAAACAGCAACAGCAACGATTTCGTCCGGACATTATGGATGCAATTGAAGCTGAAGTCAATAAACTCATGGCCTCTGGGTTTATCAGAGAGGAACAACATCCCGATTGGGTGGCTAACATAGTTCCTGTCCTTAAAAAGACTGGCAAGATCAGAGTATGCATAGACTACCGCGATCTCAATGCGGCATGTCCTAAAGACGAGTTTCCTCTACCTATCACTGATGTCATGATCGATAATACCTGTGGGTTTGAACGGATGTCATTCATGGACGGGTATTCCGGGTATAATCAGATTAAAATGTTTCCAGATGATGAGAAACACACTTCTTTCAGAACGCCGATTGGTACATACTGTTATACAGTGATGCCATTCGGTCTCAAGAATGTAGGAGCAACTTATCAACGAGCTATGAGCACTATATTCCGTGAACATTTGCAGAAAACAGTCGAATGCTATGTTGATGACATTGCAGTCAAAAGTCGACAAAAGGAGGATCATATCCAAGATTTGAAGACTATATTTGATCTAATGCGTAAGCATCAATTAAAGATGAACCCTACTAAGTCCTTCTTAGGCGTCTGTTGTGGAAAATTTCTCGGCTTCGTCATTACCTCTGAAGGTATACACGTGGATCCCGAGAAGATCAAAGCCATCCAAGAGATGCGTCCTCCACGCACCTTAAAAGAGCTACGAGGATTTCAAGGAAGGATCGCTTATATCAGGAGATTCATCTCTAATTTATCAGGACGCTGCAGACCATTCAATAAACTCATGATGAAAGGTGTTTTCTTTGTCTGGAATGATGAATGTCAGAAAGCATTCGATGATATAAAATAATATCTGATGAGCCCTCAAGTATTGGTACCTCCTGTCTCAGGAATACCGTTCCTCTTATATACTCGAGCAATGAGTCATTCATTGGGTGTACTGCTCGCTCAAAAGAATAAAAATGGCCATGAGCAAGCCATTTATTATCTCAGTCGTACCATGACCGGAGCTAAACCTCGATATTCACTGGTTGAAAAAAAATGTCTAGCCCTGATGTTCGCTGTCCAAAAGACACGACATTATATTATTGGTCAGACCATTCATGTCATCTCCAGGATCAATCCCACACGAGTCATGATGAAGAAACCAAGTGTTTTAAACTCTCGATTGGCTAACTGGGGAATCTTACTTGCTCAGTATGACATACATTATATCCCTCAGAAATCAGTCAAAGGACAAGCTTTAGCTGATTTTCTGGCTGCTCATTCAATTCCGGAGAATTCAAAACTCTATGATGAAATTCTGGATGAAGTCCTAGACTCAAATCAAATTGATGAAGAAAATTCTACTTGGCGTCTATTCTTTGACGGAGCTTCAAGGATAGGTCCTAATGGTGACATTATTGCTGGAATTGGAATTGTTCTTGTATCACCAGAAGGTCTTGCTATCCAAAGGACTTATTCTCTCGATCAGCCATGTTCAAATAATGTTGCTGAGTACAATGCTTTGCTTATTGGTCTTCAACTTGCCAAACATCTGAATATTCAACATTTGGAAGCATATGGAGATCTAAACTCATTGTCAATCAGATAAGGGGCACTTATGAAGTTCGTCATCAAGATCTGGTTCCTTATCATAGATCGGCTATATCTATGGCTTCTTTATTTGAAGAATTTTTCATCGAGCATGTTAGGCGAGCATGTAACACAGAAGCTGATGCTCTTGCTAATCTTGCGGCTGTATTAGCTATTCTGGTTAGACGTCAACAAGTGATTGTTGTTTACAATCGAGAATTATTCTATCTCAAAAACAATCTAACTCTAGGACTTCCAGTTGACACTGAGGAATCAACATCTCATGATGTCAATACAACAAGAGGGTTTGGATTCAGCCGTAAATCATTATCATCTTCATCTGATTCTAGCATCGAATTTGCCTTCAGTTGTTTGGCTGAGACTCAGAATACGGACAAAGATTGGAGAATTCCTTTCTTAGATTTCGTATTGTATAATATTCTTCCAGATGATCCGAGTGAGGCAGCATCTATCAGACGACGATCACTCAGATTCTATTACAATCATACCACAAAAACCTTATATCGTCGAGCTTATGATGGTTTACTTCTTCGATATGTTGCCGGTGATAAGGCCCAACAAATTGTCCGCGAAGCACATGATGGAATTTGTGGAGCACATCAACCTGAACCAAAACTTCAAGACCGTATTCGACGTATGGGTTATTATTGGCCTACTATGGTATCAGATGCCATCGAATATGCAAAGAAGTATAAAGCTTGTCAAATCCATGCGGATTTTATTTATCAACCTTCAGAATTTCTACATCCAACGGCAGCATCATGGCCCTTCGAAGCTTGGGGCATGGATGTTATCGGCCCGATCAATCCGCCATTATCAAAAGGTCATCGGTTTATTCTTGCGATAACCGATTATTTCTCCAAATGGTCTGAAGCCATTCCTTTACTTGAAGTTAAGACTTCCAATGTCATCAGCTGTCATCTACAGATTTGGTGTTCCTCGACGCATTATTCATGATAATGGTCCACAATTCGTCAGCCAGAAATTTACTCGATTCTGTGACGATCATCGGATTAATAATGTGGCTTCTACCGCATATAATCCGGCAGCTAATGGATTAGCAGAAGCTTTCAACAAGAACATTATCAAACTCTTAAAGAAGTTTGTTTCTACTAACAAACAGAATTGGAGTGAGAAACTTGGTGAATGTCTGTGGGCTTACCGCACTACAGTCCGTAATGCTACTAAATGTACACCTTTCTCTCTGGTGTATGGATGCAAAGCTGTTCTTCCATTAGAGATTCAAATTCCTTCTTTAAGGATAGCAATCACTAATGAACTTACCACTGAGAATAATGATCGTCTTCGACTTCAAGAATTAGAAGCTCTGGATGAAAAACGATTGTCTGCTCAACAGAATAATGAATTCTATCAAGCTAGAATTTCAAGAGCTTTTAACAAGAAAGTCAGAGTTCAAGCATATCAAAAAGGAGAACTTGTTCTGACAGTCAGACGTCCTATGACTATAACTCATATGAGTAAAGGCAAGTTCGATGCAAAGTGGGAAGGTCCCTATGTTGTGAACAAAGTCTTCTCAAATGGAGCTTATCAACACTCAGATCTGGATGGTCGAATTATTATGATGCCTATTAATGGCAAATTCCTTAAAAAGTATTATGTATAAATGCTGGTAAATCATCAGACAAATTCAAGTATATAAATAAAATTCAATTTTTATTTTATCTTGAGTGATAGTACATGATACTAAGAAAGATCACTATCATCATTCTCTACATTTGGACGTGGGCCATTGCCGTCCTTCTCAAAAACGTAGTCAGCAAAAGAACCGAGAACCTCCTTGCTGGAACCCCCCAGGAACTTGTAAACGGCCATCCTCATGGCTTCTTCTTCTTCAGTTCTCCCTGGTTCGAGCAAGAAATCCAGAATGTCCCGTGGTGGCTGGGGTGCAGACGAACCTTCGCCTGCTTCTGTCTTCTTCGGCTGAACTGGATCTGCAGGGCGGTCTTCGGTGCCCTTCTGAACCTTCGGGGTGATTTCAGCCTTCTTGGATGCTTCTCCAGACGACATTTTTATGTTGAAGAGTGGAAGTGTTCGTTCCTATCAGATCTCTGCTATATTTATAGGCAGCAATTCCTTAAATAACGAAGCAATATATTCATCCGACGGTTCGCTCGTTCATTAATATCTGACGGTTCATCCATTCATTTACTACATTCATTCAACGGCTCGCCTTCGCCTGCTGATATTCTGTCAAATACCAGGACATCTTTCTCGGATAGCTGGCATGCATAAGGCTCATGATTGACAAGCCCCTGGAAACCTTCGGCCAGTACATGGGCTGTTTCATATCCCCTTCGAAGTAGAAGCACACCTTCTCTCTGATGCCCTTCGGCTAAGATTTCTGTGCTATGGCATCTCCGAACAAGAATGCTGGTTTCTTGTGGGATACCAGATCCAGACTCTGAAAAGGTTGTCCATTCATTAAACAGAGTAGGGTTGTATGATCTTGATTGGCCAACAAAGACAATCTGGCTTCTGGAAGATCAAATTGAGGGAATTGTACATGAGATAGATCATGCTTAAATGAGAAACTCAAGTGCCCCTTATAATCTGCTTCTTAGCTTCGGATGTTCACTACATAAAAGAAGACAAAGTCAGATATATCTATGTCTATGCGTGTATTACAGTATTTGAAGGAAATTTCAAAAGTCACGCAGACTTCATATACTACTAAGACTTGCTGAGTGATTCATTCACGCAGATGATTAATTCACGCAAAGTCCAGACAGATTAGGATAAAAGTCACGCATCATTTGCCAGAATCACATTTAAGTAAAAGTGATAAAAACACGCTGACAGATCAAGACTAATCTATCCAGAGGATGACTCTCAGAAGTCTGCGTGACTATTTCAAACATTGACATCTCTGTCAACATGTGAAAAAAATCACATAGAGTCATGAGAGCCATGCTCCTTTGCGTGAAACACAGAGCTTGTAAACACGAAGATGTGAAGTATGGCTGACCCTAAAGAGGGGGCATACTTTGCTAATATCCTTTGCCCTAAGAAGGGGGGATATATTTCTGAAACTTTATTATTTGTTTTAAAGATCCTAAAAAATTCTATGTGGAGTTCATCTTCATCAAAGTCGTCTTCAACATTTCAGGTTTCTCCATCACTTACGATGCATAGGAGCTTGCATGACTTCCTGTCGAGGAAGTCTATCAGTAGTGACACGCGAAGAAGTTGCAGGGGCTTTTTCCTTGGCTTGAGCATCAGCTTTCTTGGGAGCCATTGCCGCTGAAAAGGGAGAGGAAGAACTCGGAGAAGATGAAGTTCGTCGGGGAAGATGAAGTTTCTCTTCTGTGGATTTTTCTCTCTCTAAAGCAAGTAAAGAAAGAAAGAAGTGATCTATGGTTTATTTATAGGCTCATGAAGAACTCTAAACGACAACATCATTATTTGCCTCGATTTAGGAGATTTATACGAGATCCTAACTGCACAGAATCCCAACAGCCCAATCATTTCGGAGTAAATATCTCTTTAAAGTCGTCTCAGCGTGACTGAATTCATTTTATCATCTCGTTTTCAAAGTATTTCAAAATAATTTATCATTTTTCGAAAACTTTGAAGGGGGTTTTGTAGGCCTCAAAAATGAAAGTCACGCTGAGTTGATCAGAACAAAGTCTGAAAGTCACGCTGAGTTGATCAAAACAATGTTCAAAAATCACGCTGGGTTCTACCAGACTATTTCTTCAAAGTGACGCTGGGACAGCTCATCATTTGTCAGAACATCATCATGACTGACAGCACTGCAGTCGAAAAATGTCTCCTCGTATGCCACGTATGCACGGGACTCGAGAGATCATAGCCGACTATTGCGTGACTTTCGAAATCTTCTTCAGCAAGACTCAGCCTTCACCAAGTTGGCGTGCCTAAAAGACCTTATTGTCATTTAATGCGACTGACAAAGCAATCACTGTCAGAGATTTTGTCAGAGATTTTGTGTCAGTCGAGGCACGCTAAATCAAGACAGCTGGCAGTCCTATCTCAAGTCTGCGTGTATTTTGAGCTCTTCATCTCAAATCTGCGTGGATTCTGAAGTTTTCTTCCTAAAGTTTGCGTAGATTTTGAAGCTTTTTGCCCCAAGTCTGCGTGGATTCTGAAGCTTCTTGTCCCAAGTTTGCGTGGATTTTGAAGCTTTCTACCCCGAGTCTGCGTGGATTTCGTCTTCAACAAGTCTGCGTAGATTTTATCAAATTGGAGTACGTGGCAGCCATGCTACTGATCTCTCGCCTGCGTGTCCTGTAACTTGCACACGACTCATGCACGATTGCCATATGTCCAACAGTTACAGGCCACGTCTAGTAACTGCTCATAACCTTGCGTATGTTAAATCCTGCGTGATTTTCAACTATGCACAGGTTGTGAAGACAGTTATCTTTTCAGTTATTTTTGACTCTATAAATAGAGTTCTTTTTCTCATTCATTGTACAGATACATTGCTATCTAATTGCTGTAAAATTTTGAGAGCTTTTCTTCTTCGCATAGTCCAAGGTATAAAGCGATCGTCTTCTAGATCGGATTCCTACAGTAGTAATTTTCCCAGAAACACAATAAATAAAGTAAATTTATTTATGGAAAATAGGTAGTTGTACCTTTCCGCCAATACGAGGAACAGATGAGGATTGGGGTGGAAGCCGTAAACGGTAGAGTACACCGGCTGGTACAGCTCAATCTCCTTGAGCTTATCTTCGAATTGAGCCAATATCCAATTGGCTATACAATTCCATCTCTTGTTATCCGAATTCACAAGACCCGTCAATCGGATGTCTTGGTCCGGATATCTGCCCTCAACATTCGTAAACTCATTTGCGAATATCGGCGTTCTGACTGGCAGCAGCAGGGATGAGTTCTCCGGTAGAATGCAGCCGGGTTTCAATCCTCTGAGTAGAGAGCTGTGACGCTCAGAGGAACTGTAGATCATGTCCTTGTTGTTCGGCCCCTTCTTCACACAAATGTTCCCCATTCGGACTTGTTGGAAAGGAGTTATATCCCATTCCATCCTCCTGGGATAGCTCGCAAAAGCATAGCGAGATAGGGGAAGGCATCTAGAAATTTTCGGTAGAAGTATCTTTTTTTTGCCTCTTTGGAAAAGTCTCTGTTCAACTCGAGGTCTCGGCTGAGAACTCTTATCAAGAGCCTCACCAAACAGAAACAGAGGCTTCTTATGAATAACGGTGTTAGCAGTTTGCAGAGGCTGCCCGTTCATCAGACTCAGCAATGTTTCATTGTCTTGTGCTGTTAGGATGGCTTGCCGACATGACGGCAGGGCATACTGAGGAAATGTCACATGGGACAGATCCTTCTTAAACTCAGGTTCAGCCAGAGTCCCTGTAAAGACTTCATAATTTGGGTCTTCCCTGATGTTAACTGCATCAAACAAAAAGACAGAATTTAGTACATACAAAATCAAAGAGTCTGTTCAAAAGATCAGCAAATTGCGCAAGTGTCAGATTGCGCTATGTGCAAAGCATCAGATTGTGCTAAGGCAGCCTGCATGCGCAAAATAGTCAATTGCGCCAACACATCTATTTACGCAAGACATCAGGTTGTGCTAACACACTTGCGCAACGCATCAGTTTGTGCTGGACAGACTTGCACAAATCGATAGATTGCGCTGAACATTTGCCAGCGCTTTCCAACCGATTGTGCAAGAATATAGTTTTCATAAAAATGAGAACTATTGTGTGTGTGCAACGAAAACCCTAAATAGGGTGACGTAATACCATCAAAATCTCTAAAAAGAGAGAGGTATGAAGGTTCGACAATGTCAAGGAACCCTAAAAAGGGTTTTGATCGAGTTCATCATCTACCTTGCAGTGCAGGGTGACCGACTTCATGACGAGAAATTCAGGGCGCAACCCGAGTCGAAGACTCAGCAAGGGCTTTGCCCTTCTCGACGGCTGAACATTTCGGGGCCATTGACGTCGACGGAGAGAAAGGAGAAGTGGTCGGAGTTGGCACAGGAGCTTTTCTCTCTTGAATAGTTGGAAACAAGTAAAGAATGAAAGAAAGAAGAACAAAAACTATTTATAGTTTTTCAAAAGTAACAGTCACCTCAGATTACGCCGAGAAATTAGGAGCTGATTCCTCCAAATGTGCAGTCAAAACGCCACTTGCGCAACTTGATTTTAATTCGAAATTCAAAGTATTTCAAAACTTTGAATATTTTTAAATTTCAAAATTTTTGAAGGAGGTCTTGTAGGTCCTAAAAATCAAGTTGCACCCATAAAAAAAGCAATGAAAATCAAATTGTGCACCCTTCAAATGAACTGCGCAGGAGACAGACTGCACAATAACTCAACTACGCAAGCTGAACTGTGCACCCATCCAAGTGCGCTAGCTGACGTGGCAATGTCATCATTATCTGACAGAAAATCAGATCTTCTGACAGCTGACAGCCCGAAGAACGAGGAAACTGTTCGTTTTTTATACAGTACAGCGCTCGAGGACTGCTGTACAGCCAGCGCAAGCTACCAGCCCAATCGAAGCACAGTCTGCCAGATCCCCTTCAGTGCAGTTCAATCCCAGCGCAGCCTGAAAGCACAGTTCAAGTGGCACAATCCATCAAAATAACTGACATTTTGTACGTGACATTCATGCCATCAATTTCTCACCACGTGGCAGCCGTCTGTATACGATCATGCATATTTCAATCGAACAATGCCACGTGTCTCATATAGTTGGCCCACGATCGAGTAACTGCCAACGTAGTTCGCTGCTTGTGCAGTCCAATGCCTGTGCAATCCATCCTGCACAATCCAGAAATAACTACTAATTAGTTATTTTCCAGAACTCTATAAATAGAGTTTCAAGTCCTTCATTACCAAGGCATTCAAGATCAGATCATTCAAGATCATCAGAGAAATCAGGAGTTCTTGTCCAAGTGCTGCTGCATTCTTCAGAGGCTACTGCCTTCAACTTTAGAGGCTATCGTCTTCAAAGTTCACATCGTCCAAGGGATAAAGCGATCGTCTTCAGATCGGATTCCTAAAGTTGTACTTTTCCAGAATTTAATTGTAATCTTCTTACAAAGTTTGTGAAATAAAGAAAACTTTTGTTTTTGCAAATAGTAGCATGCTCTGGTTGGATGCCCTATAAATCTGCGATAAACAAAGTATTTAGGGTGATCAGTTTTACCTACTTCTTCTGGCCATTTTGCCTCTGGCAGTTGAAGCTTATTGCTTTTGATCAAGCAATCAAAGATGCTTAAAGTATCATCTTCATCAAAAGAATACTCCTCTTTCGGACGAGGTATTTTCTATGGTGGTGCTGATGGAGTAGGTGCCGTCTGAGCAACATTCATGGCCAATGACTCCTTGCCTTTGAGATTGATGGCCAATATTTCTTTACCTTTGTGGTTATTCTGGTGATTACTACCTCCGGGTATAGAATGTTCATCTTGGTTAGGATGAGTCATTTGAACTCCTAACTGCTTGAATTTTTTGGCACTGACCTCTGTCGCCTTGGCATTCATAATGAAAGAAGGCCAATCCTGGAATTGTGTAGATCCCGTCCACATACTGATAATAGACAACACGTTTGATTTGCAGGTGTCTATTGTTACAGCAGATGGGATTCCTAAAGGCATTTTAAGTGCCTCTCAGCAGAATCTTTTAATAAAATTCTCTGTGGATTCATTATGTCTTTACTTGATCTTAATGAAGGCAGATATAGTCATGTCGTTGACTCCCACATAAAATTGTTCCAAGAGCATTTGCTTGAAACCAGCAAAAGAAGTTATACAGCCATCTGGCAAACTACGATACCAGTCTTATGCTGTGCCGGCTAAACAACCGACGAACACTCTAGTTAGGAGAGCATCATTTGGCTGTAATTGGTCATTTATCACTTCAAAGTTATTGATGTACTGACTTGGAGAAGTACTGCCATCAAATAGCATAATGGTTGGAAGCTTGTATTTAGGAGGGAAAGGATCCTCCTTCCATTCTGTAGGATATGGTTATTTTATGCCAAGTCTTTGTAGGCCATCATTCTGTTTAAAGGCCTCAAACTGAGTGCGCAGAAGCTTCATAGCCTCATTAGCATCCCCTGATGTTTGGGAATTGATAGACTGGTTAGAATTATTGGGAGGAGGAACAGCATGATAATTACCACCCCAGTACCAAACTGACTGGGATTAGCTTGAATTGGGACAGAAGCAACCTGTAGAGGTGGTACCCCCAGACTAACATTAACAGGTACAAAAGATGCTATAATCTCTGGATTTGTTGCAGGGTTTATAACCGATGGCACTGCATGTTGAGCCACGATTATAGTATGCATACTTGCAACCATCTCAGCCATGGTCTTCAGTTTGTTCTCTAGTGCAGCAATTCATTGTTCTTGATTGGATGAACTAGAAGCATCTTGATCTTCTGTAATGGTATATGCCGTCACTTCTCTTTGCTGCTATTGACGAGATAGTTTGTTCAGAACTTTCATTATCTGCATCAAACTCAGATAAAGAGTCTTCTCCCATGTGAGCGATGGAGAGATCTTCTTGATTAAAGATACCTTGGTTCAAATTTTGATGTCTTGATCTGGTGTATTGAAAGACCCCTTCACTAGATGCATGAATCCGATCTAAGTATTGCTGACTGGGATTACGAGATAAATTACATCTTGGACGTTTCCCAACCCCAGTGCCTTGAGAAGACATGTTGACAGAAGCATATAATAGCTCGTCTTCATCTCCCGTCATTGGTTCAGGAATTACAGTATAGTTTAGACGATCGAAGACAGATCGTTTCGCTGATTGGAAACAACACTTGATGACCACTTCATGAAGGCAGTGGCGATCTGAAGAGTGATTTAGAGATGAAGGAGACATTCCTGTGATCTTCCATCTTTGTGTAAGACTTTCCCGAAGATCAGTTACCACTATAGGATGAGAAAAAGTCGAAGGAACGTATTCCTTAATGATGTTAGGAACATGTCTCCTATTCTTCAGATGTTTAGTTCCTTGGGTGTACAAAGACGTACTTAACTCATTAGCATAAGTAGTTGGGTCTTTCTTTTCAAACTTTGGTTTCTGGTACAGATTGGCCTTTGGCATAGGGTTCTTACGTTTCACCAAAGTTGATACTGATTGACGCCTATTGAGATAAGCACATAAATCAGAAAATTCTGCTCCAGGTGTCTCTGTTTGTGATACCGTCAATTTTCCTTACTTAGATCTTGAAATTTGCAAGGTTGAAAGATCTTGACTAGACCCCATAGGGGTAGGCAAGATACCTCTTTGATCAGTGTTCTTTCCCATAGCAGAGATCTGAAGACCTCTGTTTAAAGGAATAGAATTTGATATATCTTCCTCTGAGCCATAGACTAGGAAAGTTTGAGAAAAGACCAAAGGGTGCTTTCCTTTATTTTGTAGAGGGTTAGCTAAGAAGCATTTTCTTCTATTTTGTTGTGGGACTACTTTAGGCACAGGTTGCGCCAGTTGAGGAAATGTCATAGGACCCTTCACTTTGTTCTGTCTAGTTTTGGCACTAGAACATTGTTTCTCAAAGTTCAGAACTGGAGAATTGGAAGAGGGAATAGCCAAAAGACTAGTTCCCTTAGGTTGTGCCAGAGCAGCAGACTGTGCCTGAACAACTGATTGCTTGGGTTGCGTCACAGTGCTATGGGCTACTGGTTGTGCCCTAGCAATAAAGGCTACTGGTTGTGCCTTGGCAGCAACATATGTAGTGGACCGCGTACGGGCCGCAGGAAGAGTTGATTGCGCTCGGGCAGCAGTAACAGGAAGAGTGGATTACGCGCATATAGTAGAAACAGACTGCGCCGAAGCCACAGAGACAGATTGCGCCTTGGCAACAGAAGTAGATTATGCCAGGGCAACACCAACCGTAGAAGACTTAGGAGTCCACACAGTTTTGTTCTTAGTGATGGCACGGTGCGCTTATTGCTCTTCTTGTTGATCATATCTTCATAAGCTGTCTGGTTGATTTGAACAACCAGAGTCTTCTATGTCTTGCCAATTGACGCAGAATTACATTGAGTTGTCACCTTCTCATCGGAGGAGAAAGTCGTCCCCAGTAGAGTTGCCATTTTATTTGCAAAAATAAAAAGTTTTATAACAAACTTAGAAAAGAGTATAAGAGTACAATAATTTTTAGATAAGTACAACTGTAGGAATCTGACCAGAAGACGATCACTTTATCCCTTGGACTATGTAAACTTGAAGACTAGAGCCTCTGGAGAATGCAGTAACAATTTTACAAGAGTTCTTGATCTTTGTGATTGATGCTTCAACAATGATTGGAAACTCTACTTATAGAGTTCTGGAAATAACTGTTTTAGCAGTTATTCTGATGTGCGCGAGGCTGGATTGCGCCACATTGGGTTGCGCCAACCTTATGTTGCGCCAACTTCCATTCAATTAATCAATCGTGCACTAACTGTATTTAGGCGTGTGGCATCATATGATTGAGATGCGCGTGGTTGTGTATAGAATAGTGGACACATTTTGAGAGATTAGTGGCATGTGCATCACGTCATCCAGCTTTAGAAAATAAAAGTTGTCTCAACTTCATCGGGTTGCGCGAGCTTCAGTCAACAAGTTAAACTGCGCCTGATTGGATTGCGCCTAGACACGTAGCAGCTTTTGAGAAGAAGTCGTTCAAATTACGCCTAGGCGCAAATAAGGGATTTGTTTAGATTGTGCCTAGGCGCAACTCACAGGATGTGCAGGACAGTTGTCCATTTGATCTCCTCGAGCTGCACGTTTTGAGGGATTCGAAGAGATTTCCTTCATTTACTGTGCTGTCTGTTGTCAGTATTATCAGGTAATGATGGCAATTGAATGTCAGACGCCACATAGACTTTGGCACAATATGACTGGGGCGCAGCCTGATATTTGGCACAACCTGACTAGTGGTGCAGTTTAATCTCTGAGCCTCATAACAGTGGCACAGTTTGATCTTTAGGGCGCAACTTATTTGCTGAGTAGTAAATACATGACGCAACTCAATTTTTAGGCCCTACACAACATTGTAGCTTTTCACCTTGGATCTTCCTTCACTTTCTGCCAATACTTAGGCAAAAAAGTAGTGTCTAGCGATGCAATGAATGCTCCATAAGTAGGGAATAGATTAGAGTATGATAGAAAATGAGCAATATCATGTTCATAACCATAACAAATATGAGATTTTCCTGTATTACCATGAGAAGATCTTCTTAAAAGAATATGAGATAGTGGGGGAGAGATCATACCATCTGAATCCGAAGAATCCGCATCCGAATCAGTAGGATCCAGTGTGGAAGGCGCATCTTCAGGAGTTGGGACAGGGTTAAGCGAGGGACATGGCAGTTGGCACAGTAGGGCAATAGGCACAGTTGTGGACTGCTGCTTCCTACTTCTGTAGACTTGGAGCTCTATAGTTCGTTCCTCCCCCTGTTCTGTAGTCTTCCCCTGTACTGGAGCATCACCTCCTTTTTCCTGATTGTATGTATCATCTTTACTTTCCTTACTCTTGCTCTCCTCCTTCTTTTTTTGGACCAATTTTCATCATTGGACATGGAACTGACTCAACAATCACGCTTGTGACCATCTTCCCCTCACTCCTAACACGTCTTATGTTAGTAGTGTCACCAAATGCGAAGACTTCACCTGAACCATTGTGGTAGTATGGTTCTATCTCTCTAAATGTAACATCCTTGCTCACAAAGAGTCTCCGCTCTACTGGACTCCAGCAAGAATATCCCTTCTGGGTCCCTAAGTAGCCAACGAAGACACACTTCATGTTGTATCCCGTCCCGCTCAGTCAATCGAAGGAATCAGAACACCGACGGTGTTCGGACTTAGCCATGCAACGACTTGCTCGAAGACTCGCTCGGTCGAGGTGACTCCTCCCTTAGGTGGGTGGCTTCTGTGACTTGCCTCATCTTGGCCTTTCTACAAATAAAGTAAAAGTTTTTAAAGGCACAAGTAGGCTTGATAATAAAAGAGATGAATCCACATAACTAAGGGAATAATTCCAAGTCGGTCAATTGAGTTAGAATATGGAGAAATGCCCCACGGTCGACTTAAAAGTAGTGTACGATGACTTTCAAAATGACACTCGGTCCTTCATCCCGTGGCTTGGGAGAAGAAAAAGTTGGTCTTCGCCACAAGGCTAAGAATTAGCCTAAGTCATATGCGTCGCCTACATAATGCTTGATAAAGCAAGCACGGTCCCATCGTCCAAGGCTTGGCATAGTCTTTGCTCTCTCCATTGGTTAAGTTGTGTAAGCCCCCTGAATTTGGGGTTTATTTTTTTCAATTTTCTAAATCAATTATTTTCAATAAATATTGTTATTTGATTATTATTTTATTTAATGCTCTTTTCTGTGACTTTCACTTCTGGAGCGTCATAGATGCCAATCTCTGGAAACTTTCATCATGAGTTTGTAGTAGACAAGATTATCTTCTTTTTGATATATCATGCCCCACTAAAACTTGTTTCCTTGTACTCTTTTTGTATCGCACAACTTTGGGTCAATTTAGACCATTTGATTGTTAAATAATTATTAATTAATTTCCCACTTTTATCCTTCATCATCATATGCACGTTGTCGTGACTTTTAATTTAGGAGCACAAGACTAGTCGTTTTCTCGAAACCAACTTCTCATGCATGATCTACTCGAGACACCCTACACCTATGACCTTCGTGCCCATTCAAATACACCATCTTGTGCTTCATTTGCTTCACACAACTTTTCTGACACGAGACTCCAATTTAATTCATCCCACGGAGTCACATTTATTTTCGACTTGAATAAGGGACACCCTTTCGACCCAAACCTGTCAACCCAAAATATGGGTACGACCCACAAGAAGTCTACTACCCACATGACACTTGTGTCCCTTTTAATTGAGCCCCCTCATGCTACTTATTTACCTATGATCATAAATATCTAAAATTAAATCATTTATTTTGCCAAGTCCGTTTTGACTCGACCCGGCTCAACTGAACCCAACCTAAGTTTCATGTTACCCGCTCATGAATACCCACACACTCGTTTTCTCTACTGTCACGACCCGCACACTGAGGAAGGGCACGAGAATGTGGGTACGTCCAGCCTATGCCGCAGAATCGGCGGTAACTGCTGTATAGGTCATCTATAAATACTACAACTAGACAATTATAAGGGTACCTATCATCTCCGTACGGAGGTATAATATGGCATAACTCAATCACAAGAAAATCTAAGAAAGATAGCACGAATTATGAAAGATAAGATAGAAAAAAATAACTGGAAATATATGCAAGATCCCAACACAAGTTAGAGTTCAAAACATAACACAAGATCCCAGAGTAATAAATATACTACAAGTCTCAAGTACTAGCTGGATCGCAGTTCAGTCAAGCCTAACTAACTAGTCTAATTAGGGGGTAGTCCTCTACTGAGCTAGATGCTCCTCAGGCTCCTGAGTGTCATCCTCATATGCTCCATAGAAAGTAGGACAGTCACCATCATCATCTGTAATATTTGTCAACACATCCAGTCAAGATTGGAACGAGCACATCATCTAACAGTTCAAAATAATTGACAAGTGCTATGTGTATGAAATATTAATGAAATTCTTGATGATCAAGTTGTAGAGGTAATGTATAATGAAAGGACAAGTGTACAAGATCATATGAGAAACATGCAGATATATAAAATGAGTAAACCTGTCATACAAGTTATGTTGTAGACAACTCAGACAAACTGTGTTAAGACCAGTGATTTAAAATACCAAGTTTGACATGTGAACGGCTAGAGGGATAAATCCGGCAAACCATACACCTACGTGTGTGGCCGCTATTATTCATGAAAAGACCAATGGGATAGAAAGGGGTATGTTCACATGTCTCCTAGGTATTTCCCCGCCCGACCAGTACACATGGAATCCAGGTTCTTTGACACGCATTTCATTAGTCACGATGGATGCATTAGTCATGATTACATTATTCAAGATAGGCATGAAACTACGTATCTCCAATCAAGGAATCCATAAAATACCAATCCGTGAGTCCATCGTATCAGAATCAAGATAGAACAGTAATATAACATGCATCACAGGATATATCAACAAAATAAAACTGTCAGAGAATGTACTCGCCTGCGATCATGAGCTGTCAGTGAGAATAGATGCTCAGAGTGATGTCACAGACCTAAAGATGAGATATCATGAGTTAATTAGGGTTTAACAGTGTATGACATGATTTCTAGTACGTTCTATGCAAATCTAGGACAAACTTAGTCAAACTAAGTCACACCAAGTCAACTAAGTCAAACTAAATCAAACTAAGTCATACTAGGTCTAACAAAGTCAAACTATATCAAACTAGGTCTTGCTAAGTCAATCTAAGTAAATCTAAGTCATACTAATTTACCCTCTAAGATAATGATTTGTATCTTAGGATACCCACTCATCTACATCATAAGACAATAACATAGATATTAGATACTAGTAAGATACCAACCTATATTTTATCCCAAGATACCATATACCTTAGTCCTATTGATATCCTAATACCAATACCTTAGTCTAGGTATAAATACCTTAACTATCAAGATACCAATCTTAGATATCTAATATCTATCCTAAGCTACTATCTTACCAATAACTTAGATATGTAATTAATTACCTAGGTAAACCCAATACCTTACCTTGTAATAAGGTAAACCCATTACCTTAAGGTAAGGTAAACCATTACCTTGGTTGGAAACTAATACCTTAACCTCTAATACTAATACCTTAAATATCTAGCCTCTAACCATCCACCCTAAAATATTAGATAAACAATACCTTTGTATCTAATACATTAGTATAAAGTAAACCCCCTCTACCTTGTAGGTAAGTCCCCTTTACCTTGTAGGTAAATACATTACCTTAAAGTAATAGGCAAATACCCAAAATATCCTAAGATACCACTGTGGTATCTCAAGATATCACTCTATATCCTAACTTATATCTCTAATACAAGATACTAACCAACTCTAACATATAACTTCTAACCATCTATTCTAACTTAGAAACTTAATACAACTAACATCTACTAACTAATATCTAACCATAACATATTTGTATATATATCCATCTCTAACTCTAACCAACTAACATATGTCATCTCTAACTAACAATAACATAGACTAACACAACTAACTATCTAACTTATACAAGATATCACTATCTAACTTCTAAGATACCTCCAACCTCTACATAGATTCTAACATAACCACTAACATACTAACATATCCATACATACAACATCTAAATTCCTCTCTACTCCAACACTAACACACACACAAACACATATACCAAATCTACCCCCTCTCTTCTACGCACCCGCACACATCTATATACAAACACAATACCACTCAACCAAAACACAAATCACTCAACAAACCACACTAGCCTCAAGTCAAATAGGATGGCATGATCCTCCCAACTCTCTCACCTTCATAACACACACACTACACTACCATCTATACAACATCAAACACACACTAGCACATATCCTCTATCAATCTCGCTTCTTTCCACTAACCACGCACATCCTTGTCTCATTCAAACACACACACACTATACTAACATATATTACATAACAATAATATATATATATATATATATATATATATATATATATATTTTATATATATATATATATATATATATATATATATATATATATATATATATATGTACTATATCATACATATTTTTGACAACCTATGATACCTACATTCACATGATATCCATACTAGGCTCATAGGTTACACAAAATACCTATGTCGCATAGTCACTCTTCTACTTAAAATCAATACTATACCAATTGGGCCTTTACTAAATTTTAGGATTAAAGTATGTTATAGCCGTTCGTATGAGCTTTCTGAAACTTCAAACGGATCACATTTTTGTGTCCGAAAGCTCCCAGAATCGTGAAAACACCGAAACACATTTGTCTTTCGGACAACTAACACTCAAATAGTTTTACAGAAAGTTCTAGAACAAATTTGGCCTATTAATATATATATTTGGAAAGCTAACTTTGATACGCTTCTTTTAAAAAAAGAAGATTAATCGGAGTCTTGAGCTAGGAGTTATGGCATTTCTAAGTTGCTCTGGCTACTAAAAACGTGGATAAAATTATGACGAATTTGGGTTGTTTTGGACAAAAAAAACACATGTAGGCCAAGATACTTGGATACCAACATAGCTATCCAAATAAAACTTATTCTAACCATCCTAACTAAGATTAATCCACTCTCTAACCATCCTAAAACTGAAATTAAACCCCAAAATAGCCAATTTGCATAAACACAAACACATGGGGTGTCCTATATTGGAAACTCCACAAGTAGGACACCAAACCTATTCAAACTTCCTAAAGAGGACTCCAAAGAGCCTCAAATTAAAATCTAATGGTTGTACATGCATGGGGGTAGATCCTATGGATTCAAATCTAACTAAAATGCTAGAGAAATTGAAATAGAAGGATGGTTATACCTATTAGAAGTGAAATCCCAATGATACACTCAAAGGACACGGTTCCGACACAAAAGCTCCTCCAAAATGGACACCCTTCCTTGCTCCTTGCTAGCACCTTCTCCTTAGTTGAATGAGAAGAAATGATGGAAGATTGGAAGAAGAATAGAGGGATTTGGAGATCAAAATCAAGAGGGAAGCTCTCAAGTTTGGGGAAGAACAAATTTGGAGAAAAAAGAGGCAAGTATGAAATGAAAGAGAGGGACACCTCTCCCCCTATAGGTGGCTGGCCATACATGCCCTAATGGGCCTATGTGAAATGTCCAAGATGCCCCTACAAGTCTCCTTTGGGTCAACTTAAGTCATGACAAGGTTTGTGGTAAAAAATGTCAAGTTTAAGTCTCTAAATTAACCATTCTAAGCAAGTAGGATTAGTCTAATGACACTAACTTAATTTGTGGGGTTTGCGGGCCATGCCTAACTAATCTTGGGGTCCCGACTAGAATCTAAGCTACCCAGGTCACTAACACAAGTCAGAACGAAACGAAACTCAAACCCGACTAAACAAATCCCGTAAAATCAATATTAAAATATAAAAATTCTCAAAATATTAAAATATGAAAAATAACCAAAATCATAATACATCAATTTAAATAATATTTAAATAATCTAAAATTCACCAATTAATCAAAATCCTAAATAATTCAAAAGTCACAAAATGACCAAAATACCCTTAGCCTAAAAAGTGGTAATTAGCTAAACTAATCACATGGATTTGGCCTCCATGTTCATGGTTAGTCTATAGGCTAACCAGCTCTAAGGTTACATTGACTAAAGAACAAAATCACAAAACACTAATTTAATGATATTAAAATAATTAAAATTTACCAATAAATTAATAACATGATTTAAATCTATTATTAAATAATCAATTTTATAAAAGTTCAAAATTACCCTCATTTTTGAAAATCGGTGGTTACAAGTCTACCCTCCTTAGAAAAATTTCGTCTTCGAAATTAAGATGGTCGTACTCCTTCTAGGTTAAATTTCCAACAATCAAGGTCAAGAAAACTATATCTGAAACATGCAAATTGTGGTCCTACCGGTCGTCATTTCACATTCTCAAACAGGGTCACCATACTATCTATCACAGTACAAAATATCCTGACAGGAACTAATGGAATCACACAACAAGATAGAAAGAAAAATAGGAAAGACAAACCAGCTAACCCGTCACCCGTAGCGTCGGTCTACTCGACTGTCAGCGCGAAAGCCCTGCCCTTCTGGTGCTAGGCATGGTTCTGCGCCATAGGTGGCCTAGCTCCCTCTATCTACTTCATGATACTCAAGTAATATCCACACTGATATTCCACTCCATTATACTAGGGCACCATCTATATGGTATCTATTCTGCAATCTGATAATCATACCCGTCTATCCAGAACCATGTTACCAGAATCTTTGTCACACCAGTAAGTATGGCTGCGATAATCCATAGAGTCTGTAACTAATGTACATACCTCTAGAATCATGGTATTTAAAATTTTCGACATTTCGCTAGCTTGGCTGCGAAAACTTTAAATTCCCACATCCGAGAAATACATTCAAAAATTAGACTCTATATCTTCGCCTTGCCAGCTAGTATGACTATAGAAGACTCTAGATTCTATAACTAAGGCAACATATCCCATAAGATTTATCTTGGTAGAAAATTAAGTCAATAATGAATACCAAGAATCAAATTCAACGATGAACAAAGAAGTAGACAGAAACTGTCGGAATCGAATTTCGAGGTAGTTTATAATGAGATTCTCAAGGGTCATCCCATGAATCTTCTCAAGTAGTCCTAACTGTGATTGAGTAACTCTCTATACTGCCTAATCTTATATCCTAACAGCAGGCTCGTAGCAGCACTCTAAGTCGAACACCACTACAAAATTATACTAGTAGCGACTCTGACCTACATGGGCTACCACAAAAATGTGTCATGACCCGCACCCTGAGGAAGGGCACGAGAACGTGGGTATGTCCTGTCATGCCCCGCTCCCGTAGGAGCGATCGTCCTTGCTAAGGCATGATGCCGCACGAGCCTAGGTTGCGCTCGTGCAAGACGGGTTCTATAACGGCTGATTTCAGCGGCTGCGACGAGATCGTCGCACAAAAGTCCCAAGCAGAGATATTGAATAATAGCAGCAGAATTTGAAGCAAAACACAAGTTATTGCAAAATACTCTTTTATTGATATTGAAACAAAGGTTACAATGGGGCGCAAGGCCAAGATTATAAGTCTCTCAAGCTCACTTAAGCTCACATTACAAGTCACTCAGCTCTCTCCAGCGGATGCTTTGGAAGGCGACGTCCATACATTATGTCCTGTATAAGTCTTGAACACATGCGACCGTACGCTTCGAATCGCTAAGGAACTCCGTGCCTCGACGCATCTAAGTGAGCTCCGCGCCACAAGCTTCTACCTGTGCCTGCACACGAAAACTATGTGGGTGTCAGTACTCAACTGTACTGGTGGAATGAGCTCCTCGCCCACCCATACAAAACTAACACGTTTGATTTACTTTGTGCAACATAATCCCTTTATAATTGTCTTTCTACTCTTGCCTTAGGATTAGTTTTAGGATAGACGCCTTTTCTATTTTGTGTCTCGAGACCATCCTGTGCTTGCAACATCAACGTTAACCTATCAAGTCGTGTTTGTCTTACGGCACATAATCAGAGACGTGATGCGATGAAACTCCATTTCTATGAGACCGTGCTACATATCCATTGTGCCATGCCTCGCAACTCAGTGTGACTTAACCATATCGCCGCCTCGCGGCCCTTGCTACTTTGATCACCAACAACTGACCCAATCAAGACTTGTGGGTTAAGTGTCACTCGATCGACTTTTCTTTACGGCATTTTCTGACTTAAACTCAAGACAACTCAAATCCAACTTATGCAACTTATATGCCAACAACTTAAGACTCGACGCCACATCTCGTGCCGAAGCACGTCGCCTATGTTGCAGCCAAATCTTAGGCCCAATATTTTGTGTTCCAACTGTACACACACATTCAACTCGACTCCTTGATGTACTACACTCAATACTCGACTCAATCCAAAGGCACACATGCGGGTTGCCGCCATGCCGACTCATCTATATGATTTGGTCATTGACTTCCAGAGCCATCGTGGACTCCTCTAGCTTTTGTTAGATGGGTGCCCTTTCAGCACGAGTAGCTAGCCCCACTGCAAGTCCCCGCCTAACCCATGCCCAACACAGCTAATTACTCATTTCCAATCGTGGCCGCAACGGTCCTGTGGTCGCTGGGTTGCCGTACAGGTAAACGACCCACCTTGTCGACAAGTTGTCTATGACCATGCAAGACTCGACTCAACTGACGTCTCACACAGTCATGCTACCTCTAGTGGTACCATCTATTTCAAGGCCAACTTTAATACTTCTTAAGTCTGAGACCGCTTCGACGACCTATAGTCGCGAGAATTCTTCTTTCTTCTGAGATCGCCTCGACGACCTATAATCGTGAGCATTCTTCTTTCTTGTCCTATCGTTTCAATCTCAATGAATCAACCGTAGCCCGTGCCTTAAACACTAAGTCCGTGTATCGTACCTTTAAGCTAACCGTATTCTATGCAATGCTATCGCCCGAGTCATACTTTATATGACGGGCCTTGGGATAGTGGGACCACTTAACACATGAACGCCTATTTGATAGTCCTTGTCTTACTTAACTTTCCAACAACTTAACGAGCAAAGACTGCGTCAAGCTATGCATCGTGGGAACGTGCCGCGCACGCATTCGACTTCGAACGACCAAGTTATTTTGGGTGCCTAGACTTATGCCACAAGCCGTGCATTATAACTTAACCCGTCGGGCGAGCAGAGGCTATGCCACGCCTTGGGCGATGAGACCGTGCATGCTTTATGAAGCATTCATGCGGGCGACGCCTGTGAATTTGGCTAACTCTTAGCTTGTGGCAAAGACCAACTTTCCTTCTCCCAAACTATGGGACGAAGGATCGAGTGTCATTTTCAAAGCACGTCGTGCACCAACTCTAAGCCGACCGGTGGACCTTTCCATATTCTAGCCTAATTCGACCCTTCGGGATTACTCCCTTTAGCTATGTGGATTCGTCTCTTTTATTATCAAGCCTACTTGTGCAAGTTAAAAACATACGATTTATTATATGAAGGCTAAGATGAGGCAAGTTCACCGAAACTACCCTACCTGAGCGAGCGGTCGCCTCGACCGAGCGATGTCTCTGAGCAGCCGTTGCAAGGCTAAGTCCGAACGCCGTCGGCGTTTCGATTCCTCCGATTGATTGAGCGGACGGGGCACTACATCATACACCACTCAGAAAAAGTTTCATCCTCGAAACTAACTGAGTATACTTATCGACTTATCATTGGTTTCAACATTCAAGAACTGTCGCACACACTATTCCTATGCACTTCCCAAATCCGAGCCACGCTCGTGCTACTATCAATCGTTCCTTTAATATGATTTCAAAATTCTCAACACTCTTCCATTCCTCAAGTCTCACTTTGATTCAACGTATCACTTAGTTGGATCGTGCACGTACTCTAGGCGTCCCCAAAATATATGCATTTCAGCCAAGCCTTGTGATAGAGAATCTGCCATCACCACTTGAGTCAGATCGTGCACATATTCAAGCGTCCCTGATATACGTGCATGTCAACCAAGCCTCATGAGTGGTGCCTCCATAATTTCTATCGCTCCGTACTCGGACGTCTGCCTAACCGTTAGGCTATGTCTTTCCGTCAGCATTGGAATCATAGTTCCCAAACAACGATATCAACACTTGACCCCACCCTAAGGTCAAACCAAGTTGATAGTATGGGGTTTTCTACCCAAGCTCGCATCACTCCGATTTTTGAACATCGAGCATAGATTTCTTACACACATCCCGACATTAGTCGCACGGGGTCTTTTTCATTCAGCAAAGCCATCCTACTTTAACTTACGTTCAACCAAACTCCACGACGTATCAATATCGCTCGTTCGACAAACCATCTTGCATAGTCATCCCTTCAAACACGTTCGATATAGTTCGTCTGTCACTCCTTCTCAAATCAAACACGACTTGATAGGTTAACGTTGATGTTGCAAGCACGGGATGGTCTGATCAAGACACGAAATAGAAAAGGCGTCTGTCCTAAAACTAATCCTAAGTCAAGAGTAGAAAGACAATCATAAAGGGATTATGTTGCACAAAGTAAATCAAACGTGTTAGTTTTGTATGGGTGGGTGAGGAGCTTATTCCACCAGTACAGTTGAGTACTGACACCCACATAGTTTTCGTGTGCAGGCACATGTAGAAGCTCGTGGCGCGGAGCTCGCTTAGATGCGTCGAGACACGGAGTTCCTTGGCGATTCGAAGCGTACGGCCGCATGTATTCAAGACTTATACAAGACATAATGTATGGACGTCACCTTCCAAAGCATCCGCTGGCTCAAGATATGTATTGAGAGATGAGAAAGAGCTGAGTGACTTGTAATGTGAGCTTGAGTGAGCTTGAGAGACTTGTAATCTTGGCCTTGTGCCCCGTTGTAACCGTTGTTTCAATATCAATAAAATAATATTTTGTAATGACTTGTGTTTTGCTTCAAATTTCGTTGCTATTATTCAATGTCTCTGCTTGGGACTTCTGTGCGACGATCCCATCGCAGCTGCTAAAATCGGCCGTTATGGAACCCGCCTTGCATGAGCGCAACCTAAGCTCGTGCGGCATCACGCCTTAGCGAGGACGATCACTCCTACGGGAGCGGGGCGTGACACGTCCAGCCTACGCCGCAGAATCGACAGTAAAATGTTGTATTGGACGTCTATAAATACTACAACTAGACAATTATAAGGGTACCTGTCATCTCCGTACGGAGTTATAATATGGCATAACTCAATCACAAGAAAATCTAAGGAAGATAGCACGCATTATAAAAGATAAGTTAGAAAAAAATAACTGGAAATATGTGCAAGATCCCAACACAAGTTAGAGTTCAAAACATAACACAAGATCCCAGAGTAATAAATATACTACAAGTCTCAAGTACTAGCTGGATCGCAGTCGAGTCAAGCCTAACTAACTAGTCTAATCAGGGGGTAGTCCTCTACTGAGCTAGATGCTCCTCAGGCTCCTGAGTGTCATCCTCATATGCCCCATAGAAAGTAGGGCAGTCATCATCATCATCTGTAATATTTGTCAATACATCCAGTCAGGATTGGAACAAGCACATCATCTAACAGTTCAAAATAATTGACAAGCGCTATGTGTATGAAATATTAATGAAATTCTTGATGATCAAGTTGTAGAGGTAATGTATAATGAAAAGACAAGTGTACAAGATTATATGAGAAACAAGCAGATATATAAAATAAGTAAACCTGTCATGCAAGATATATTATAGAAAACTCAGAAAAACTGTGTTAAGACCAGTGATTTGAAATACCAAGTTTGACATATGAACGGCTAGAGGGATATATCCGGAAAACCATACACCTACGTGTGTGGCCGCTATTATTCATAAAAAGACCAATGGGATAGAAAAGGATACGTTCACATGTCTCCTAGGTATTTTTCTGCCCGACCAGTACACATGGAATCCAGGTTCTTTGACACGCATTTTATTAGTCACGATGGATACATTAGTCATGATTACATTATTCAAGATAGGCATGAAACTACGTATCTCCAATCAAGGAATCCATAAAATACCAATCCGTGAGTCCATCGTGTCAGAATCAAGATAGAACACTAATATAACATGTATCACAGGATATATCAACATAATAAAACTATCAGAGAATGTACTCGCCTACGATCCTGAGCTGTCAGTGAGAATAGATGTTCAGAGTGATGTCACAGACCTAAAGATGAGATATCATGAATTAATTAGGGTTTAACAGTGTATGACATGATTTCTAGTATGTGCTATGCAAATCTAGATCAAAATTAGTCAAACTAAGTCACACCAAGTCAACTAAGTCAAACTAAATCAAACTAAGTCATACTAGGTCTAACAAAGTCAAACTATATCAAACTAGGTCATGCTAAGTCAATCTAAGTAAATCTAAGTCATACTAATTTACCCTCTAAGATAATTATTTGTATCTTTGGATACCCACTCATCTACATCCTAAGACACTAACGTAGATATTAGATACTAGTAAGATACCAACTTATATTTTATCCCAAGATACCATATACCTTAGTCCTATTGATATCCTAATACCAATACCTTAGTCTAGGTATAAATACCTTAACTATCAAGATACCAATCTTAGATATCTAATATCTATCCTAAGCTACTAGCTAACCAATAACTTAGATATCTAACCTTAATTACCTAGGTAAACCCAATACCTTACCTTGTAATAAGGTAAACTCATTACCTTAAGGTAAGATAAACCATTACCTTGGTTGGAAACTAATACCTTAACCTCTAATACTAATACCTTAAATATCTAGCCTCTAACCATCCACCCTAAAATATTAGATAGACAATACATTAGTATCTAATACCTTAGTATAAAGTAAACCCCCTTTACCTTGTAGGCAAGTCCCCTTTACCTTGTAGGTAAATACATTACCTTAAGGTGATAGGCAAATACCCAAAATATCCTAAGATACCACTATGGTATCTCAAGATATCACTCTATATCCTAACTTATATCTCTAATACAAGATACTAACCAACTCTAACATATAACTTCTAACCATCTATTCTGACTTAGAAACTTAACACAACTAACATCCACTAACTAATATCTAACCATAACATATATGTATATATATATATATATATATATATATATATATATATATATATATATATATATATATATATAACTCTAACCAACTAACATATGTCATCTCTAATTAACAATAACATAGACTAACCCAACTAACTATCTAACTTATACAAGATATCACTATCTAACTTCTAAGATACCTCTAACCTCTACATAGATTCTAACATAACCACTAATATACTAACATATCCATACATACAACATCTAAATCCCTCTCTACTCCAACACTAACACATACACAAACACATATACCAAATCTACCCCCTCTCTTCTACACACCCACACACATCTATATACAAACACAATTCCACTCAACCAAAACACAAATTACTCAACAAACCACACTAGCCTCAAGTCAAATAGGATGGCATGATCCTTCCAACTCTCTCACCTTCACAACACACATACTACACTACCATCTATACAACACCAAACACACACTAGCACATATCCTCTATCAATCTCACTTCTCTCCACTAACCACGCACATCCTTGTATCATTCAAACACACACACACACACACACACACACACACACACACACACATGCACACACACACACACACACACACACACACACACACACACACACACACACACTATACTAACATATATTACATAACAATAATATATATATATATATATATATATATATGTACTATATCATACATATAAAAAAAAAATGTACTATATCATACATATTTTTGACAACCTATGATACCTACATTCATATGATATCACTAGGCTCATAGTTCACACAAAATGCCTATGTCGTATAGTCACTCTTCTACTTAAAATCAATACTGTACCAATTGGGCCTTCACTAAATTCTAGGATTAAAGTATTTTGTAGGCCTTCGTATTAGCATTCCGAAACTTCAAACAGATCGCATTTTTGTGTCCGGAAGCTCCCGAAATCGCGAAAACACCGAAATGCATTTGTCTTTCGGACAGCTGACACTCAAATAGTTTTACAGAAAGTTCTAGAACAAATTTGGACTATTAATATATATATATATATATATATATATATATATATATATATATATATATATATATATATATATATATTTGGAAAGCTAACTTCGATACACTTCTTTTAAAAAAATGGGAGATTAATCAGAGTCTTGAGCTAGGAGTTATGGAATTTCTAAGTTGCTCTGGCTACTAAAAACGTGGATAAAAATTATGACAAATTTTGGTTGTTTTGGACAAAAAAAACACATGTAGGCCAAGATACTTGGATACCAACATAGCTATCTAAATAAAACTTATTTTAACCATCCTAACTAAGATCAATCCACTCTCTAACCATCCTAAAACTGAAATTAAACCACAAAATAGCCTATTTGTATAAACACAAACACATGGGGTGTCCTATATTGGAAACTCCACAAGTAGGACACCAAATCTATTCAAACTTCATAAAGAGGACTCCAAAGAACCTCAAATTAAATTCTAATGGTTGTACATGCATTGAGGTAGATCCTATGGATTCAAATCTAACTAAAATGTAAGAGAAATTGAAATAGAGAGATGGTTATACCTATTGGAAGTGGGATCCCAATGATACACTCAAAGAACACGGTTCCGACACGAAAGCTCCTCCAAAATGGACACCCTTCCTTGCTCCTTGCTCCCAATCATTGCTAGCACCTTCTCCTTGGTTGAATGAGAAGAAATAATGGAAGATTGAAAGAAGAATGGAGGGATTTGGAGATCAAAATCAAGAGGGAAGCTCTCAAGTTTGGGAAAGAACAAATTTGGAGAAAAAAGAGGCAAGTATGAAATGAAAGAGAGGGACACCTCTCCCCCTATTGGTGGCTGGCCATACATGCCCTAATGGGCCTATGTGAAATGTCCAAGTTGCCCCTATAAGTCACCTTTGGGTCAACTTAAGTCATGACAAGGTTTGTGGTCAAAAAGGTCAAGTTTAAGTCTCTAATTTAACCATTCTAAGCAAGTAGGATTAGTCTAATGACACAAACTTAATTTGTTGGGTTTGTGGGCCATGCCTAACTAATCTTGGGGTCCTGACTAGAGTCTAAGCTACCCGGGTCACTAACACAAGTCAGAACGAAACGAAACTCAAACCCGACTAAACAAATCCCGTAAAATCAATATTAAAATATAAAAATTCCCAAAATATTAAAATATAAAAAATGACCAAAATCACAGTACATCAATTTAAATCTTATTAAAATAATCTAAAATTCACTAATTAATCAAAATCCTAAATAATTTAAAAGTCACAAAATGATCAAAATACCCTTAGCCTAAAAAGTGGTAATTAGCTAAACTAATCACATGGGTTAGGCCTCCATGGTCATGATTTGACTATAGGCTAAGAAGCTCTAAGGTTACACTAGCCAAAGAACAAAATCACAAAATACTAATTTAATGATATTAAAATAATTAAAATTTACAATAAATCAATAACATGATTTAAACCTATTATTAAATAATCAATTTTATAAAAGTTTAAAATTACCCTCGTTTTAGAAAAGTGGTGGTTACATCTACAACCTAGTGTTCCCACTCCAAATATTTAAGGGAGAACTCCATTGATTTAATTCATAAGATATGACCTAATATAGCTAGCTACATTTAAATCCTAGCCATTGATTATCTTACATCATCCTAACCCTCCATTTCCTACATGACAACCCACACACACCCATGCCTAAGAATGTGGCCGGCCCTATTTTTCCCTCTCGCTATTTTCTATTTCTTTCTCTCTCTTCCTTTAATAATATCCCTCTCTTTCTCTCTCTCTTTTATTAATACCTCTCTCTCTCTCGACTCATATAGCAGCACACCCCCTCACAGTCGACAGCAAGCCAACTTCCCCTCCATGGCCGAGCCCTCTCACCCTCAACTTCATTCCTTCTTCCTTCCCGTTGGCCTGGCAAGTCCTCCTCATCTTCTTCTTCTTCACCACCACAAACTACACAACCATCATCATCATCATCCACACCGCCACCGTCATTCTCACCATCATCATCACCACCACGAGCACCACCTCTACCACCACGAACCACCACAAATACCTCTTTCTCATTCTTCTCCTCCTTCTTCCTTCCCTCGTAGGCCAGGCAGCTAGCTGCAACAGCAACAATAGCCAACAATAAGAGCAACAGCAGTGCAAGGTAGCAGCAGCAATCATGCCACCGTGCCACCGCCATCGTCGTGCACCATCGCGTGGGCGACCTCTCTAACTCCGACGACCCCCTGGGTGAGCTCCCCTCGCAGTCCTCCTCCTCTCCAATGCGATACGTAGACTATTCGTGCGTTTGGCATATGTTTCCGTCGTGACGCGCACGGGATCGGATCCAAAATGCACGTCTTGAGACAGCAACTTTGTACACATTTTTTGAAAAATTAGACCATTTGATCGACGAACTCTTTCCTCTGTCACAATACCGGTATATCTTTCTTTACTCTCCTCAATTTTCATCCGTTAATTTTGTCGTTTGATACATCAAAATCGGCCGCCAAGTTGACACTTTAAATTATACTATTTTTGGACAGTTTTGTGGAGCCAACTTCGTCGGCTCGTATCTCCGCCATTGCAGCTCCGTTTGGTGTGCTACCAGTTCTTATGCATAGCTGGTATAACCATCTTCCTATCCCTCAAGTTTTATTTCATTATAAGCATGTTTGATTGGTTGAATTTGATGCCAAAGTTGGCCGTCTGAATTCGTAATTTTCAACTTTTTTTGAACCCGGGACTATGGATTTCAATTCCGACACCACCAGTAGACTCGTGGTGTCATTCTGAAACAAATTCATATAAAGTTTGTTAATTTGGAGGACATGAGTCATGGCACGTATTTCGGTGCAAAGCGGGCCCTACAGTCCGAATCAATGGACATTTTGAGATCGGCTCATCGGAATCCAATTATGAATATACCGTTGAGTTCGTATCGTCATTCTGGACTCGTTAACATATAATTTGCTGAGTTTTGAGGACATTGACTCCCGCACGTATTTTCGTGTAAACCAGAATTTTAATGTCCTAGTCAACGGACCAATTTGAGATCGAGTCAACGGAATCCAATTTCGGATATACCGTTGGATCCTTATCGTCATTCTGGATTCGTAGAAATATAATTTGTTAGGTTTAGTGGACTTGTATCCTTGCACATTTTTTGGTGCAAAGTGGATCCGACACGGATACTATTTTGACCCGAAATTACCTTTTTGCCCTTGTGTCCAAACTGGACCTATGGATAGACTATCCTAGCTGATTTGACCCTTCTGAACACGTTGGTGATATTTTTTTCATCAGCCGACAATATTTGTAGATATTTTCTCTATGTATCACCATTAATTATAATTAATTCTTATTATGTATGTATTTCAGAATTAGTACGACAAAACTGAGATCAGTTGATTCCAGTGATCTCACATCGCTGAAATTGACAAGATAATTTGGTGGATCACTGGATTATTAACCTTACCGTTGATTATCTTATCTCGATTTGCGTGTTGTAGGTTTCGATGTACGAATAACGAGGTACAACTTGATATTTTAATTCTTAGACTACAGTTGATCCTGTTTGACCAAGATATATGGTATCTTGGTAGATAAATATTAGAAATATGATACTTAGACTAGTTTTGACCTCGGTTGACCAAGTCTGACTGTTTTGACCAAAAGTCAACTACAAGTCAACACTTGGCCTAGAATTGACTATAACTTGACCAGAGTTGACCAATTGATCAAAAGTCAAACTGTGAGTCAAACATTAGACTAGTTGACCTAGATTGGACTAGGAGTTGACCAGAGTTGACCAGTTGACCAAAAGTCAATTGTAAGTCAACCTTGACCTAGTTTGACCTAGTTTGACTTTGTGTAACCTAGTTTGACCTAGTTTGACTTTGTGTAACCTAGTTTGACCTAGTTTGCCCTTGTGTGACCTAGTTGACTTAGTTTGACTTAGTTGACTAAGTTTGACCTAGATTACATAGCTTATACTATAGAATCATACCTAACACTATTGAACCCTATATATATATATATATATATATATATATATATATATATATATATATTTATATATATATATATCACTTAAAATATATATATATATATATATATATATATATATATATATATATATATATATATCACTTTATGTCTGTGGCATCACTCTGAGCATCGACCCCATTTGACAGCACAGGACCGCACGCAAGTACATTCTCTGATAGTAGTTACTTGTCTTGATATCTTCTATATCTGATTCAGTTATAGTATTTTACTTGATTCTCGATTCGATGGTGCACGAACTAGTATATTTGGATTCCTATCATGAGATGTCATTCCTAGATTTTCTTGGGATACTGGTACTTGCTTGATCTTGATTCTTGTACTTGTGTTGACACCGATTCCTGAGAGGGAGTAGCTACCTTCTTAGGGAATTCCGTGTCATGACGTACTATGTCTGGATCCGTATACTATTCGGGGATGGGGAGTTATTATAGGTTATGTGATCAATACTCCTCCTGTATTCCTGTTACTTTCTTGCATCATAGCTATACCCTCGTCTCACGTAGGGTAAAGCCTGACCTGTGTTACTACTTGCCTCATAACTTTCCATTTGGCCAGGCCGAGTTCCCGTACTTATAGCCGGTCAAATGGAAGAGCCTGATCTTGACCAAAACCGATCACACAATGCTATAATACTCGAGGCACATTTTATATTTATTACTACATCAGATATCTCATATTCAGTTTTACTTTCCTGCATGATACACCCTGACATGATTTTCTGCTTTACATATCCTGTTATATTTTTATCTTGATATGTTCATCTAGTATTCTATTATGATTGTCTCTTATAGCATTTGTCAATACTATGGAACTATTGTCAGTGCTGTACTCGTTCATTTTCCTGACAGGATAGCCCCGTTGATATTACAGATGATTTAGATGCTGACTGCTCGAGGCTATTACCAGGATCCCTCTTATTCCAGTGTCTATAGAGGTAGTGACCTAGACTAGTTTGGTTGACTGGACTGCGTTCCAGCTAGCTTTAAGACTTTTATTATATGTTATATTTTGGGATATTGTATTGTGTCTTACATTCTGAACTGTGTTGTAATTTTGCATCTATTTTAGTTCTATCTTTCCATCATATCTTTATGATATTCGTGCTTATCTTTCATAGATGTCTTGTGATTGAGTTGAGATTATACCTCCATACGGAGATAACAGGTACATATATATTATGTCTAGATGATATAGTTCTAGTAGACCTATACAACGTTCTACAGTCGATTCTGCGTCGTACACTGGACGTACTGTCATGACCCGCTCCCGAATAATCGAACACGAGTCAGACATGCCCAGCCTTCGTCGTCAGATAGACGAAGTAAGCTGTACCAAGCTAGGAAAATCTAACCAGATAAACATGAATGTGTACAATCACAGCATCTATAAAATGTTCCCAGAATAATCACCATAATCCACCGTTCATAATATCATAAAAGTACTAGAGACAACAAGAAGATAAATACTATGAACTCACAACATACAATATCTAGAGGAAGAGCTAAAACAATCTAAACCTGAAACCTCAAGCTAAGTCATGACTCCATCCTGCTCAGCTAAGATCCCGGGCTCTGGCCCATAAGGTAGAATAGTATCCTGCATGTACACCTGCAACATATCCAGTCATGAGCGGAGTATATTCAGGGAAATGAACAAGAACATCATGGTATGGAAATGAGTACAGAAAATATATAAAATATGGGAAACAAGAACATGAATACTGGAAAGTAGATACAGGAAATACAGGGAACATGAAATGAAGCCTGAACATGGAATATACAATGAACCTGACATATGCAATATATCGAAATACATCCAGAGTGTGTGATCGGCTTGGGTAGATTCAGGGAACATGAAATGGTACGGCTTTGGTCTCGCGTGCACGATACGGGGCCTAAGCTATTCACATGAATTGTAACTCGGGTTTGATCGCACATCTGTAGTATTTCCCCTCCCAGACACAAGTAAACTCAGGGAACAAAATACAAGACAATCTCGTGAAATATCGTGTCAGCAAGAAGGTACAAGCATGAATATAGAAAAACACAAGACATGAAGTAATGGACAAGTCCGAGGAGTATACTTGCCTTGCTCAGGGTGATCGAGGGTAGAAAAGAGATCTGTAGGTCCACCTGATATTAAGTACAAGTTGGTTAATTTACACTATGATGTTTAGTATTACTAACTAATCAACTATTTACTAATCTTTATCTAACTTCTTTTTATATTCTGCTTTTATACTTCTAGTAGTAGGCAAGAAGATTGTAATACCCCTAGAAAATTATTGATCCAAAATATATTAACAAATCAAGTTCATATATAGAAACTATAAGAGAATAAAATAGTACATGTTAAATAATTTATTTAGAAATATATTCCCCAAAATACTACTTAATAACTCATAGATTTACTCATTCCCAAAATATACTAATAATTATGGCAACAACATTAGCCCAACTAGAATATATGAATAGCCACAATTAACCCAAGCTCTGTCATACTCTAGACATCTATCAAAACCTAGCACCACAGAACTGATCAACACATCCACTCCAAATTCCTTGCTCCAGCCCATATATACAGCCCAACATTTACCAAAACTTGGCTCACAAACTCAAGCCAACCATAACCTACCCCATTTACTGAAACCATCTCCAAATCTAACCAAAGTTTAACAGACATAAATCCAATAGATTACTATCAAATATTCATCAAACAAATGTTCAATAACATGTAAACCGCTTAACCAATCTAACTTCAGTTCAAAAGCTTCTCATCAAGGGTTCAAGACATACTCAAATTTGAAAACCTGCACACACACACACAGAGCAAGGGAAACAGAGCTTGCTCCAATGTAGCCAAACTCTGGCTTTGAATGCCAATGTTAATCTACCATCAGAAATTGGAAAATAGCCATATGAACCCATCAAGGATTATACAGAACCCACAACTCATGTAGCTTAGCTTAACTTTGAAAACACCCAGTAATGACATTCAAAAGTAACTGCTAGGTTAGTTTTAAAATCTCATTCACTGTCAGAACTCAATCAAAGAAATAGTAGGAAACACTACATCAGTAAACCCCATCAACACCAGAAAATTTATATAAAATTCTATACATCAAATTATTAAATCTACAACCAAATTGAATAAAAAACAATATATAAAAGAAATTCGCCATTGTCGGTCCCAACTCTAGTTGATCCCCCATACACGAACCAAGGATAGACACAATCAGCATTTGGACACGTACGCGAACTAGACACGAACTCGTGCACCACTCAGGACACGAACGCAACTCCGGACATAAACCACTAGCAGAACAACCAAAAATCAACTAGGAACCAATATAATTTTAAAAAAATAGAGTAGATGGAGCAGAAAATTACCTGAAAGGAATCTGACTCAAAAATGAATACTCGATCCACAAAGTCAGACACAATTCTTCGTACCGAAAGTAGTCCGAGTCTGGAGTATCCCAATGAACAGAACCGGAAGAAATCATCAAGAAGCAAAATCCCAATTACTGAAGATTATAATCTAAAAATTTCAAGAAGTCAGGAAATCAAAAATAACAGAGGATTTGAATAACTTACTATCAAACGACTCAATTTCCAAATTGAGCTATAGGGGTTCCCACTCGATCCGTTGTTCCCCCGATCTAGCGATCTAACTTCAAGTCTTCGTGATTCCGTCGAGCGTCGGTCGACTCTTCAAGGATGAACCACCCATGAAAGAAATTGAACAGAGGGCTCGATCAGATCTGAACCAACAATCCGATCAATTGATCTCAAGAATCCGACTGACCTCAGAAGAATTAACAAAAACTTCTTTCTTATTTAACTATGCTCACCTGTCACCGAGCTTGAACACACGGAGGAGTTGGTGCGCCATCGGAGAAAAGGATTCGGTGTCGTCACTGCTCGTCATCGTAGATCACGCTATCGTCGTCAGAAAGAAGATAGGGTTGTCGGGGGAAGTGATCTTGCCGCCCAACTACAGTAGAGGAGCTGTGCCATGATGATCGTCGTGGAGAACTCAACGTTGCCAGAGAAGGGCTCAAAGTGGTTGAGCATCGAAATTAGTGAAGCGTCGTCGCGAACCTGTCGACGGAGAGTGGCTATGCCGCTAACTTGGTTGTCGGAGGAGAGATCATCGTCACTGCCATGAGGACCGCTGGAAAAAATTTAGGGTTAGGCTTGATATGGATTTGGGGAGAACAAGAGTATATGGGGAGGAGAGCTCGATGCTCGACTGAGAGAAAAGAAAATGAAGGAGGCAGTGGCTCAGTCTCTCACCTATAATTGAGTTTTTATGAAACTGATTTACAAAAAAACCCCTCTACCCAAGGCCATTATGCAGAAAGGACCCCCCCCCCTTTTCATTAATTGCAAAAGTTAGAAAAATCAGTTAGAAAATGGTTTGGAGAATTTGAAAAAATAGGGACCACTCCAATTCCCTGTAACAAACCAGGAATTCCCTCCCAAAGTATAATTCAAATTTTTCTCCAAAATAGTTATAAGATTTATTATTCAAATATTTATTTAACCAAAATTATTTATTTAGAAAACAATTTTAAATCCCAGAAAGTAGAAAGTGGTGTTACACGTACCCACGTGCTCGTGCCCCTAATCAGGGTACGAGTCGTGACAAGTTGTATTACACGGCTTGTGGCATAAGTCTAGGTACCCAAATAACTTGGTTGTTCAAAGTCGAACGTGTGCACGGTACGTTCCTGCGAGGCGAGGCTTGACGTATCGTCAAGTTGTTTCATGATTAAGTTAGGCTAAGTTATGCTAGGCTATCAAAGTCCTTCTAAGCACAGTCTCACGTTTTTTCGGTTGTCAAAATTATTTGGTTTCACGATCGTAAGGCCCGTCATATAAAGTATGACTTGGGCGGTAGTGTCCCATAGAGTTCAAGTTGGCTTAAGTCATGATGTCATGGACTTAGTGTTTTTAAGGCACGGGCCACGGTTGATTCAATTGAGTTTGGAAGAAGGACTTTCAAAAAGTCATTCCTAAGTTGAGTGAAATGATATGGCAAACATTGAAGAATGCTCACGACCATGGGTCATTGAGGCAGTTTTAATGTGAGAAGTGCTGGACTTGGTCCTGAAAAGATGGTAACACTAGAAGAAGAACAACTGTGTGAGACGTCAGTTCGAGTCGAGTCTTGCATGATCGTGGATAACTTGTCGACACGGTAAAAGTTTACCTCGAAGTGGCATACCTGGGCCATGGGACCATTTTTGGCCTAGGAGGAAACGAGGTAGCTATGTCGCTAGCAATAAGGAATACAGTGGACGGTCATTGGGAGTAGCTACTTGCTTTGACCGAGCTATCCTATTCCTAGCTAAGTCCAGGATGGCTTGTGGTGATAGTGACTTTTCATATAGATGAGTCGACATAATAGCGTCAATCCGCGTGTATGCCTTTGGATTGAGTCGAGTGTTGTGTGCACGGTATCGATGGGTCAAGTTGAATGCGTGCACGATCAGACCACAATGTTTGGGCCTAAGACAATGTAGACACCGTATTTCGGTACGAGATGTGGCGTCGAGTCTTTAAGTTGTTGGCATAGAATTGTACAAGTTAGACTTGAGTCGTTTCGAGTTTAAGTCAGGAATCACCACAAGGCAAAGTTGGTTAAGTGGTACTAAGTTCCCAAGTCTTGATTGGGTCAGTTGGTCATTAAAGCAGCAAGGGCAGCGAGGCGGCAATATGGTTAAGTCATACTGAGACACGAGGTACGGCCTTAATATGGACACATAAATAGCTATCATGATACGACAATGTTGACGACACAATGGACTTGTAGCACGGTCACATGGAAATTGGGTACTATTGGGTAGTTGTGTCTCTGATTATGGGCCGAAAGGCAAGCACGATTTGATAAGTTGATATTGTAACACGAGAAGGGTCTAGAGGCAAGTAGAAGTAAGTTGATGGTGCAAAGCACGGTGATGGTCTAAAGATACAAAATAGGCCGAGAGTCTATGTCCTAAAATTAATCCTAAGGCAAGAGTAGAAAGACAATAAAAAAAGATTATGTTGTACAAAGTAAATGAACGTGTCAATTTTGTATGGGTGGGCGAGGAGCTCATTCCACCAGTACAGTTGAGTACTGACATCCACACAGTATTGTTGTGCAGGCTAAGATAGAAGCTCATTGGTGCGGAGCTCGCTTGGACGCGTCGATGCATGGAGTTCCTTGGCATTTTGAGGCGCACGGCCGCATGGATTCAGAACTTATACGGGACATAATGCATGGACATCGCC
The DNA here is from genome assembly GCA_029216955.1 of Iris pallida. NCBI lineage: Eukaryota > Viridiplantae > Streptophyta > Magnoliopsida > Asparagales > Iridaceae > Iris > Iris pallida. Next base: position 12,721,594 of record JANAVB010012200.1, read on the forward strand.
TATCTAAAGTATCTGCTGGCCTACTCAAATTGTATTGAGAGATGTGTGAGAACAGAGTGACTTGTAATGTGAGAAGAGTGAGCTTGAGTGATTGTAAACTTGGCCTCATGCCCACCTATGTAATCTCTGTTTCAATATCAATAAAAGAGTATTTTGTATGATTATGTTTTGCTTTAAAATTTTTGTTGCTGTTTTAATATTTTCGTATGGGACTTCTGTGTGACGAACCACGTCGCTTAGCTTGTAATCAGCCGTTATGGAACCCGCCTTACATGAGCGAAATCTAGGCTCACGCAACATCACGCCTTAGCGAGGGCGATCGCTTCTACCGGAGCGGAGCGTGACATAATGGTATCATAGCACGACTTTACGTCCTTCGACTTTCGATTGAATTCTTTAATTCTGAAGTGTTGCTTTCACAAATCGATATCATTGGTGCGCTCTCTCTCAACTGTCCCATGATATGTCCATACAATAAGTTTCTATAATTTGCAAATCGTATGGAAATAGTTTTTGACAAAAATGAAAAGATGGTTTCACGCAAAGTATGGTTGGCTAAGTCGGGTTAGACATATACGCCAAAATTGTGTCGACCTTAGCAAAGTCGAGTACGGGATTCAAATTTTGTCGGACAAGAATAAGTTAGACTTGATTCATAGAAGTGTTGGGTAGTTGCGATAGAGGTGCTATCGAACGATGATTATCGACAATGCGATATAGATGAACGTGCTTGGAATTTGAGGAATGATTCGAACGGAAATTCGAAGTAATTGATTGTGAATCGAATGATAGTCTTGAGGATATGTTGAATGACTTCATCCCTGAGTGGTGTATGGGATAGTCTCGGGAATGTTGGTCGATTGAGGATACGGGATGTCAATGAGTCTATCAGCCAGCTACTGTTATGCCCTGATTTCGTAGAGTCACATAATCACCTATTTATCTCTTGGAATCGATCGTCCTCGCTTGGGTGTGATGTCGTACAAGTCTGATATTGCACTTGTACAAGAAAAATACGGTATAATATCGATATTCTTCAAATAGGAATACATTACAGCGGCAGAAGCAGATAAATTGATGTTAAAGAGGACAATCTTTCTTATCGAATAGAAACACATCATTTCTTATAGTAGCAGAGATGAGAGAATGACTTGGAGTCGCACGGAAGTATATAAACTGAATTCTCTTTATTGATAACTGAAGAAGATTACAAAACTTGTATTGCAATACAATGCTTACAACACATCCCACTTTACATTAATAGCCATCTGAACAATTACTGTAAAGATTACATTTGAAACTCAATATATTGAATTACAACTCGATACCAACTTGGCTTACAACTCACTGTTATAACCGATATCCAATGCTCCATACATTATGCCCTTTATAAACAGAAGACACCATCTTGTGCAAGGAGAGCTTCTGTATGTCTAACAAATCTTCGATGCCGCGGGAGCGATCAGTCCAATCTTCGTGTACAGAATATCTCAAGCACGAGCACATGCCCACGAAAAACGTGGGATAATACGTCATCTATGTATTGACGAGTAGAATCCAACCCACTCGCCTAAACCAACATTTAAGTAATCATTTAAGCAAGCATTTATTGGAATGATCTTTCTATTTGGGACCTAGCACCAGTTTACAGTTCATGGACAATATTCATAGTGAAGTATGTAAACATATTCTTAGTAATATTCATGTTGAAGCATCATTATAGCATTCTTGGTGTTATCATGTAAAGGCATCATTGAGGCATCGTTAACATTATCATCTTAAACATGTTATGACAATTCTCATAGAAAGCATCAGTTAGCATGTATGTTATGATTGAGAAATGTTTATAGCAAGGCATCTTTCTAGCATACTAGATTTAATATGTTAAGCAGGTTCTCATATCGAAAGGCTGCAACACAGCATTAATTTATTTGGGACGCTAAGCAGGCAAATTAAACCAACACATATATATTGAGTATATCACATTTAAGTGATTTCTTACCAATAGTCAACTCCCTCGTACCTGTATCAAATACAGGTTAACTGTTACACTTACTCTGCCTGCACAAGACATTCATTGGCGTTCATCCTTACAACCTGGTGGAATTGGCGTGCCATTCCACCAAGTTGTGAGCCCGAATGGAATGTCCCGATACCACGTACCCTTACAGTACGTTTACACTTCCTCCATAGTCGGATCGGTCCCCTAACGTCCCGGGGTACCATCCGAGGAAGCAGTCACCCCTTGTATACAAGTTTGTCTCTGACCATGCGAATGCGTGTCCAACTCGATCGTGAACATAAAACGTATGGTAAAATATTGAAATAAGTAAAAGCAATTGTGCATCATTCAACTCATCCACGTCATTTTCAATGACTCATTATTTCCAACATTTCCTTCATTACACTTGGTGATCTCGACGATCCCAAGCCTCATTATTTCTCATTCATTGCTTTATTGCAACAGTTCTCATAATATTCCTTTCAGGAAAGAATAACCAACATTCATTCATTCAAAGGGACCTGTAGCATTTCATTCATTTTATAGGAACATTTATTCTTTCTTTAATTGCTTACAAGGAAACATGCAATATTTTATGTCTATGCAGCAGTTATACAGAATGTACATAATTCTAGTATTTCATTTGGATCATTGGGTCGATAGCATAGCCAGTTCTCTTCTTATTCTATCATTCGCAAGGTATCTCATTATTCAAGTGTTCTACTTGTTCTGACAACGTTAAGCATAAGGGACATTATCAATTCATTCATAGGCATTGTCACATTAGCTGTTCAAGTGTGATTCGTTCAGCAATTCAATGTTCAAGTGTTATTCATTTCAACGTTAGGCAACTTAAGCATCTCTATTATCCAGCAACCAAGCATTAAACATTTAGGGACAATTTATATCATTACATTACTCTATTTTATTAAGCATGCAGGAGTAAGGAAAGGAGGAAGGACAGTTCCACTCACCAAGTATAAGGGTCTTCATGTTCCAATCGCACACGTTCCTATTAAGCGTAGCTCTACTAGCGAGCCACATTCCAACGCTCATCCTGTCCATCCAGCTAAGAGACTGTATCAGTCGAAACTCTATCTCTTGATCTCCGACCCAAGTTTCTTGTCCAACATTCTGATAGCATCCAACAAGCCAACCAAATGCCTCGTGCAGAGCGGGGCATTACAGCTACGAGTACGTAAAGCCTTAAATTGAGTATCATTGAGTAAAAATATAGTCTTAAAGTTTGATAAGTTGATTCAAATGAACTAGAAACGATAAGCACGGGATTAGGATTGTGCAAGTATGAAATACAAAAATGGTTGAGTAGATAGATCGAATCGAAAAAAAGTTAAGGTGTAACGAACAAATGACTTGATAGAGGAGATCGATATGAATCATATACGAAAAGTTAGCATAATCGGATGATAGCGTGCATAGAAATAATTCAAATATTGAGAATGACTATAAGAATGTGGGATAAATGTTGCTCGATAATTTGAGTTAGCATAGAATAGTGCGACTTGACGAAATATGTTGCTCTATGACTTAAGATAGGTGGATAAATATACGTGATTTTGGGTTTTGAACGGATTAAACATAGAGCAAGTTCGAGGGATAACGATCGAATTGATCTTGATCGAGGAAATGTGGAGATTATCCAGTTCAAATGATATCAACAGTCGTACGACTCGAAATTTGTTGCAAATGAAGATCGTCAGGTTACGTTTATCATCGATGGTATTGAGGTGTATCAAAGATCAATATACGATAACTCAGGGGCACTCTAATTCAAGGAATGGCGATCGTATAAAGTGTTATTGTTTTGATGGATGCTATACTTGGGATTTTGATAGACATGAATATTGGATAAAAATGATCGTATCTTGATGGTTGTGTTGATAACCACAATGTCAACATTCTTGTCTTGCGCGAGCGCAGCTCCAGCCTCGCACATGTGTCACATCGGATTTGGGATGATCATTCCGTGTGAGTACTGACATGGTGATTCATGTCGCGGGAATGATCGAACACGAAAAATCAGGGCATGGTAATTTGGATTTTCTTGACTTGCGATTTGATATGAAGGTAAATTCGAGGATTGGCCGGATTGGTGATTGATGATTAAGTAAACTTGATGATTGAGTAGATCCAATCTGTGTATCGAGAATGAATTAGTCTATTCTCAAAACAAGAGTTACGTCCCGATGAGGATGATTATTCTGCGGGAGCGTTGCATGGTAATTTCATTCCCATCGTAGATAGTCAGACTCGCATGAGATTGGGGCATGGCATATTGTTAAGTCAGATGACCTCATGATCGAATAAGTAAATTATGATAGAACGACTTAGCAAATATGGAATAAGAATTTTTGTCTAGTAACAAATCGTGGCTTGGCGTGCTTGACTTAGAAAGAATTGGATATGTAGATTATATTGAATACGTTGAAGAGATAGATTATATGAATTATAAATTTAGACGTGCATTAGTGATATGTAAGAGACTTGGTTGAGCAGGACTTGAAGTAGGATGGCTTTGCTGAATGACTCAGACCCCTGTAAATTGAATATTGCGAGTGCGAATAGGTGAAATCTATGCACGATGTTTAAAAATCGAAGTGATACGAGCTTGGGTAGAAAAATCCCGTACTATCAACTTTGGTTTGACCTTAGGATGGGGTAAGTGTTGATATTATTATTTGGGAACTATGATTCCAATACTGACAGATTGGCTGTAGCATGGAGAAGTGGCCTAGTGTTAGGCGAGACGTCCATGTTGCGAGAGTTAGCATCAGAATGATTGATCTTAAGGATTGATAGGAGGGATATTGGTATTGGTGAATGGAATGACTAAAGAATATGAAAATATCACTCACAAGGCTCGGCTAAAATGCATATATATCAGGGACACCCGAATATGTGCACGATCTAACTCGAGTAAATATGGCAGAATTCTCTATCACGAGACTTGGTTGAAATGTATATATTTTAGGGATGCCTGAAATATGTGCACGATCCAACTAAATGATACGTTGAATTCAAAGTGAGACTAGAAGAACGGAGTGGTCAAGGATTTTGAGAATATGAGTTTCAAAGGAAAAGATTGATGGTAGCACGAGCGTGGATCGGATTGAAGAAATGTATAGGAAAAAGGTGTACGAGAATTGTGGGATGTTGAATCAAAGTGATAAGTCTATAAGTTAGTACTCAGTTAGTTTCAAGGATGAAATTTTTTTCTGCATGGTGTATGATGTAGTGCCCCATCCCGCTCAGTCAATCGGAGGAATCGGAACGCCAACGGTGTTTGGACTTAGCCTTGCAACGGCTTGTTCGAAGACCCGTTTGTTCGAGGTAACTCCTTGCTTAGGTGTTTGGCTTCAGTGAACTTGTCTCATCTTGGCCTTCACACTAATAAAACGAAAGTTTTAATGAATCGACATAGCTAAGGGAATAATCCCAAGTCGTTCAACTGAGTTAGAACATGAAAAAAGGTCCCACGGTTGACTTAGAAGTATTGCACGATGGCTTTCAAAATGACTCGGTCCTTCGTCCCGTGGCTTGGGAGAAGAAAAAGTTGGTCTTCGCCACAAAGCTAAGAATTAGCCTAAGTCATAGACATCACCCACATAACGCTTGATAAAGCATACATTGTCCCATCGTTCAAGGCTTGGTATTCTCTTTGTTCGTCCCACGGGTTAAGTTGTATTGCACGGCTTATGGCATAAGTCTAGGCACCCAAATAACTTGGTTGTTCAAAGTCGAACGCATGCACGATACTTTCCGCGAGGCGAGGTATCACGCCCTGATTTCGTCAAATCGATAGTCGTCCCCTGGACATGATGCCGTATGAACCTAATTTGCAATCGCACAAGGCATAGTCATAAGGTAATCCGAAACACGAAATCTAAGAGAGCATGCAGACAAATTAAATCACACATAGAGTAAAAAGAACTTGATCTTTATTGATAATAGACATCATTTACTGACTCCAGTACAAGACTCATGCCGTGTGGGCTACAACATGACTCAGTTATAAAAGAATGCCGATGAGATAGCCGTTCCATACATTACACACATTCCTCAATATACAATAGAAGGTTCCAGCCACCAGGAATGGAGGGACGCCGAGCCATCTTTCTTGGACTGTTGAGAGTCTTCAAAAGTGGAGTTACGGAGAAAGTCTTCAACGTGCGGCCAAAGCTTCAAAATCACGAACTTCGCTGAGCTAGTTGGCACGTCCTTCCTGATTCGTCAAACCTGCACAGAGTGAGGATCAGTACGATCATATGTACTGGTGAATGGCTAATTAAAATCCAAGCTCTACATCTGATTCAAGCAATTTTATAAATATGTTAGCTAGCTATTTATGTGATCTTTCTAACCACCTTGATCGATTTGCATGTTAACATGTTTTGAGGCAAGCATATGAAATTTTATATTTTAAGCAATCATTCTTGTTTATCCCGTGTTACATGCTTTAGTTCGGCAGTGCAAGGGGTGTGGAGGTCACTGGTAATGTCAAGCCATCATAGACTATAGCTGGATGATACGGCGATCCTTTCGCGTAGGTAGCGAGCCCTACGCACAAGTTCTCGTATCATCCGTGTCGATGCACGGGTGGCGCTTGCTACAACTCGTTCCTCCCGGGCCGAATCGATTCCTTAGCCGAGGCAACCGTTCGAGGAAACTACACCTTGTCGATAAGTTGTCCAATGATCGTTTTAGCAGAGTCTTGAAAAATATTATCTCTTTTCTAGAACCTTATCATTTCTTTTTTAGTTGAAAAACTTAGCCTTTCTTTTGACTTAGTCAATTTATTCACTTAGCCATATCGTTGCGGTAAACGTTAATCGATTTATTCATTGTTTTGCATAAGCTGAGTAGAATTGCATAAGAAAGCACGTGTTCCATTTACAACGTTGGCAGTGTGATAGCAAGTGTTTCGTGAAGAATTGTGCCATGATTTCTTTTATTTTACACTATTATGACAAGCGTTTCCTTTTGTGTTTCATATTGATTTTGAAACATAGGGTCGAGGGGCAAAGGGGGTCAGCCACTCGCCTTAGACTTGCTTCAGGCGAGAGACTGGTTGGCTGTACTACGCGTCGCCTACGCAATCACCTGCAATCGCATAAGCAACTGATTAGAATATTGTGCTATTCAAGGAATTCAATACGAATGCGAGGTTTAAAAATGCAAGGCACAAAAACCATCAAAACATTCACGAAAATGCATTCACGAAAACCTAAAACAAAAACTAACGCAATTGCGACGTGAAAAGAAAGCAGAGCAATGGGAGGTCTCTGCTGACTCAGCCGCAGAGCCAATCCTCATGGCACAACCCGCTGAATATGGGACTTGATTTCGAAGAAGCCTTTCTATGACGAGGAATGGATCTTAATTCAACCTTTTTCGTTCGACCGATTCGGCCGATTCCGATCTATCGGTCCCGATCGAATCGATAACAACAAATGTTCCTTTCTTGCGCACCCCATGGATGGAAACATGGCACGATGTAGGGATGGGGCACTACATAATAACCAACTAAAAAAAGTTTCATCCTCGAAACATAAGGATATAACCTACCTCTACGAGAACAATGACATAAATTTCTCCTTCATCTCCGATTTAAGTTCCCATTGTCGACTCTTCGACTAAATGGTTCCTGCAGAGTATACGGACGAGAGGGATCGTTCGATTCTGCCGTAGCTTATCCTTGCGTTCTAAGTTTTGAATTGGCTCTTCAACATAGGATAAGTTGGACTTCAGCGTTCCAGCTGGCCAAAATCTACCACATGGCTTGGGTCGTGCACGTACTTCCACAACTGAGAGATATGGAAGACATTATATACACCTGCTAGCACCGACGACAGGGCAATTTGATAGGCCATTGGGGCGACCCGCTTGAGTATTTCGAACGTCCCAACAAATCTCGAACTCAACTTCTCCTTCGCGCCGAACTGAATAACTCCACGCATAGGCATCACTTTAAGAAATACGTGATCACCTTCCAGAAATTCGAAGGGTCGACGATGGCTATCGGCATAGCTTTTCTGGCGACTCTGAGCAATCTTTAATTTTTTTGGAATGAGCTAAACTTTCTACACAGTCTGTTCCTACAGCTCCGGATTGAGAATCTTCCGATCCTTGACTTCGTCCCAGCAAATAGGTGATCTGCACTTTTGTTCGTACAAAGCTTCATACGTTGCCATTTGTATGCTGGATTGAGAGCTGTTATTGTATGCAAATTTGGCCAGAGGTAAATGAATATCCAAATTTGATTTAAAGTCAATTGTGCAGAGTCGTTGCATGTCTTCGAGAATCTGATTGATGCGCATTGTTTGGCCGTCGGTTTAGGGATGATAGGCTGAGCTAAAGTTCAACTTGGTGCCCAGAGCTGTGTGAAGGCTACTCTAGAATTGCGACATGAACCGTGAATCCCGATCGAAGATGATGGATACTGGAACTCCATACAGCTGTACTATCTCATCAAGATAAATCTGCGCCAAGCGATCAATGCTCTAAGTAACTTTGATGGCAATAAAATGTGCTGACTTGTTAGTCGATCAATGATGACCCATATGGCATTATTTTCCTCCGACGTCTTCGGCAGACCAATAATAAAGTCCATGTACATGTGCTCCCATTTCCATTCTGGAATCGCCAGGTTCTGCATCTCCCCGCCGGGTCTTTGATACTCAGCTTTCACCTGCTGACAGGCCATGTATTGTGAAACGAAGAGTGCCACATCCCTCTTCATTCCGTGCCACCAAAAGGTCGTACGGAGGTCCTTGTACACCTTGGTACTGCCTGGGTTCAAGGAGTACTTCACGTAGTGCACCTCCGTCAATATCTCATTTCTAAGTTCTGAATCATCTGGAACGCATAGCGTACCCTTCAATCGAAGCACACCGATTTCATCTTCCACAAAGTCGGTCGTCCTACCCGTCGAGATTAGTTCCTGAATTTTCTTTAGGTACTGATCGTCCTTCTGAGCGTTCTTGATCTTATCCCGCAAGCTCGGCTCTAACTGCAACTGGGCCAACCGCACATCCCTGAATCGGACTCGGAGTTCGATGCCCATCTCTACTAAGTCGCGTAGCAATCTGCGGTCGATTGGATAACAAGGTAATGTACTTCCGACTCAGAGCGTCTGCTACAACATTTCTCTTTTCTGGCGTGTAGTCGATAGTCAAGTCGTAGTATTTGATCAGTTCAAGCCAACGCATTTGTCGCAAGTTTAGTTCCTTCTGCGTGAATAGATATTTGAGACTCTTGTGATTGTTATAGATCGTGCATGCCACGCCATAGAGATAGTGATGCCACAGCTTTAATACAAACACAATTATCGCTAACTCCAGGTCATGAGTAGGGTAGTTTTATCGTGCAGCTTTAGCTGTCGGAAAGCAAAAGATATCACCTTATTCTGCTGCATCAGTACACATCCCAAGCCCTGACCGGATGCGTTGCTGAATATCTGGAATAAAATGATGTGCCCAAGGAATGCGATGCTGCTCAGTCAAAATTCATATTTACTCCGCTTCGCATGCAACTGATTTTTTCGAAGTATCTGAAGCACGATCCGTAGATGCTCAGTGTGTTGCTGTCTATCCTTCGAGTAGACGAGTATATCGTCAATAAAGACTACTAAGACCTTGTCGAGGAATGGCAGGAACACTCGATTCATTAAATCTATGAAGGCAGCTGGGGCGTTCGTTAGGCCAAACGGCACTACCAAGAATTTGTAATGGCCGTATCGAGTGCGAAAGGCAGACTTCGGCACATCGTCCAGCTTGATCTTGAGTTGATGGTAACCCGAGAATAGATTAATTTTTGTGAAGACCGTAGCTTCTTGCAGCTAATCAAACAGATCGTCTATGCGGGTAAGTGGATATTTGTTCCGGATGGTAGCTTTATTCAGCTCACGGTAATCGATACAAAGACGCATTGAGTCATCCTTCTTCTTGACGAATAGTATGGGCACTCCCCACGGCGAGGCGCTGGATCGTATAAATCCTTTGTCGAGCAACTTTTGCAATTGTACTTTGAGTTTCTTAAGCTCTGTAGGGGCCATTCTGTACGGTGCTTTGGAAATCGATCGGGTATCGGGGAATGTGTCAATAGTAAACTCAATCTCTCGATCAGGTGGTATGCCAGACAGTTTGTTCGGGAACACATCTAGGAATTCTGCCACAATGTCTGTCTGACCCGTGTTTGCACCATCATGTCGTATGTCTCGAACGGACGCTAGGAAGCCCTCACACCCAAAATGCAGCCTCCGTCTAGCAGATATTACGAAGATTACCATGCAGGTCGACGATGCCTTACCACACGAATAGCAGAATTCAGGTACTCCAAGTATACGAAAGGTGACCTTCTTTTTAGCACAGTCGATGGTGGCATTACATGGACCGAGCCAATCCATCCCCAGGATGATGTCATAGTCCTTAATATTTAGAACTATCGCATCAAGATTAACCTTTTGATCACCTATATAGATGATTCCGTCATCGTAGACTAAATTTGCAAGTAGTGGCACGCCCAACGGTACATTAAGAGTAAGATCAAGTCCTAGCGTTGTCACGGGGAATTTGTGCTCGACGGTAAAGACCGCCGATATAAAACTATACATGACACCTAAATCAAACAGTACATGAGCAGGATTGTTATTAAAATGCAATATACCTGTCACGACTGTGTCCGATGCGAACGCTTCGTCTTGAGTCATGGCGTAGACATGGCCCTGGGCATTGGGGCGACGGTCTTGGCCATTCTGTTGCGCAGTCAGTGGAGCCCGAGGTGCTTGTCCTCGGTTTTGTTAATGTTGTTGGGGGCGTTGGTTCGGCTTCTCCGGACAGCAGCATACAATATGGTCCGTTCGGCCGCACTTGAAGCATGCCCCATTCTTCAATCGACACTCGTGGGCTAAGTGCCCCTCCTTGTGGCTGAAATTGCAGACTACTCGATCATTTGTCTGGTTGCCGCCTCCGTTGTCGCAGTTCTGACACTTGTGCGCATTGTTGACTCCCGTATTACTATAGCATTTGTCATTAAAGTGAACACTGCCAGTAGTAGCAGGAGGATACTCGAACTCCAGACGGAATGCATGGTTGAGTGCCTCGCCCATGGTTTTGTATTCAGGCACCGAGACAAGGGCACAGATAGAGGAACACAGGCCCACTTCGAATTGTCGAGCTCGACGTACAGTTGTTGGTATATATGCTCCAGCAAATTTGGCCAATTTGTTGAATTCGACCGCGTACAGTCGCACTGTCATATTCCCTTGTCTCAACTGCATGAATTCGTTTTCTTTCTTCTGTCGTACGACTGCAGAAAGATATTCCGTCTCGAATGCTTTCCTGAATATAGCCCACGAGATCATTGACGTCTCGTCTTCACGTCAAATTGCCCGCTTCTGTATGACCCACCAATTGTGCATGTTCATTCAAAGCAGTTATTGAGCACAAGCGACTTTTTTCGATTCGTCGACACCCAGATGTTCGAACTTGTCTTCCACCTCCTCCATCCAGTCGATCTCCATGGAGGAATCTTTTGTGCTATTGAAGGAAGTGCGATAACTTTTTGTGAATTTTGTCACGTCGAAGTTAGAGCTTCTCGGTGCCACGGGTGAGAGCACGGACGCCTCTAGTTCAGCTTCGTTAGATCGAACCACAGGCTCGGCCACGGCGGGCGTCATTGTAGAATTGTTATTGGCCACGATTGATTGTACGATTTGTTGGAGTATATTCAGCTGCTGCTGCTACAGCTTGAACTCAGCCTCGAACCAATTCTCAAACTAGGTCTGACGAGCCTCTGCCTGCTGACGATACAGCTCATTTTGACGTTGTTGTATTTCGAGCATCTGAAGCATCCGTTGCATCGGGTCGTCGAAAGATCCGGCTACGGTCGGCGTCATCTCCGTTGGGTTGACGGAATGCTCGGGTCTTGAACTACTCGAGCCACTGGAAGCGCTCATCTCGTCCACTGCCCGAGGTCCTGCAACTGCAGGAAAAAGAAATACAACTCTCATTAGTTTCAGAAAATGTCCTGGGTTCAACGTATGGAATAACTCATCTCATCGACACGAGGTCAATGGTTTGAGACTAGAAACTCGACACTAGAAGCCAAGGACGTAAAGTCGTGCTCTGATACCATTATGTCACGTCCCAATTCTTTCGAATCAATAGTCGTCCCCCGGGCGTAATGTCGTGCGAACCTAATTTACGATCGCACAAAGCATAGTCATAAGGTAATCTAAAACATGAGACCTAAGAGAGCATGCAGACAAATTGAATCACACATTGAGTAAAAAGAACTTGATCTTTATTGATAATAGACATCATTTACAGACTCCAGTACAAGAATCATGTCGTGCGGGCTACAACGTGACTCAGTTACAAAAGAGTGCCGATAAGATAAATGTTCCATACATTACACACATCCTTTAATATACAATAAAGGGTATACCTACCTGGAATGGAGGGACACTGAGCTATCTTCCTTGGACTGTTGAGAGTCTTCAAAAGTAGAGTTGCGGAGAAAGTCTTTGACGCGCGGCCAAAGCTTCAAAATCACGAACGTCGCCGAGCTAGTGTTGACACAAAGTCACAGTCAACCAAATATTGACTACATTGACCAAATAAAATTTGTATTAATTCAATACGACACACGACGACTGCATTCAGTTCAAGACAGATGACAGCTCAGTCTCCGGCTCTCAGTGCGTTCTGGAGTCTGTATTTTATGATTTCATTGAGTCTAGATTTATGTACTCTGAGTCTTGCTGAGCTCTTGGAACTTAGTCTATAACCTACCCAAAATCCCAAGCTCCACTGAACCAGAAACTGCCCACTGGTCCCCTTAGAACCACTCTGTGCTCTGGAGACAGAGTTCGGGTCGAACTCTGCCTCCACACAGAGTTCGGGCCGAACTCTGTCCCCTAGAAATCAGGAACCCTAATTTTAGGGATAGCTGGTTGCTAGCTGTCCAACGGCCAAATTTTTGAATTTTCCTACCCGAATTCTGGCCGAATTCTGCCTATAAAAACACTATAAATAGGGCATGAATTCTCTCATTTCAATTCACTCAATCTTCTCTTCTCTTCTCTCTTATAAGCTCAATAAGCCATACCCTTCCCATCTACTAGCCACAAGCCTCCTAAGTCTCGAGTGCTCAGCATCTCTCAGTTAGGATTCTTGTGCAAGAGTTGAAGAAGTCGCTTGGACAATTCCAAGCAAATCGCCACTGCGATCCTCTGTTAGAAGTTGACGTGCTCTTCTGAAGAAAAGGCACGGGTTGTAAACTACTATTTCACAAATAGTGGATTTAATCCTGAGCTAGAGTTCTCAGGCCTGGACTAGTCCTCCACGAGGGAAACCAGGTTAAAATCGCTGTGTTTGCGTATGCTCTTCTGCTCTTTATTTATTTTCCGTACTTTACTCTGATTATTGATTGTTGGTGAAAGAGTGATTTTTAATTGGCTATTTTTCTATATAAACTCTATTCACCCCCCTCTAGAGTTGCCAAACTGTTCTTCAATTGGTATCAGAGCTCTGTTCTCTTTACAAGGACTAACATCCTAAGAGCTGATCCATGGCAACCACACAATCCTTGATTTCCAATCATGGTGAAGGTCAGTCCACTCATAGGCCTTCCCTATTTGATGGGACTAACTACACATATTGGAAAACAAGGATGAGCTTCTATCTTAAGTCTCTAGACTTTGACCTGTGGACTGTCGTCACTGACGGTTACAAAAAGCCCGCCAGGATAGTTGTCGATGGTGACCTCATTGAGAAACCACACGACAAATATTCTGTCGAGGAGAAGAAACAGGCAAGTCTAGATGCTAGGGCTATTAATGCTTTATTCTGTGCTATAGACAGGAACGAGTTTAACAGGGTCTCTACATGCACCACTGCTCATGAAGTATGAAGACTTCTGGAAGTGACGCATGAAGGAACCACTCAAGTCAAGGAATCTAAGATAAGCCGTCTCACTCAAGAGTACGAAGCCTTCAAGATGAAGCCAAATGAGACGATCACTCAAATGTTTACAAGATTCCTCGACATTATCAACCCGTTATCCTCGCTTGGTAAGCAGTACTCAAACCATGAGAAGATCCGCAAGCTACTCAGAGGGCTACCAAAGATTTGGAACCCTAAGGTGACAGCCATCATAGAAGGAAATGATCTCACAAGTATGTCTATGGAGACTTTGATGGGCAAGCTCATGACTCACGAGCTTGACCTCAAGGACTTCGAAGAGCCTGCTCCGAAGATCAAGGAGATCGCACTCAAAGTTCATCGACGAAAGATTGATCACGATGAGACTGAAGACGATATCTCAGATGATGAAGACCAAGCTCTCATGGTACGTAACTTCAAGAAATTCCTTCGCTTCAATCAAAGAAAGAAGGAACCACAAGAAGACGATGAAGAAGAACCAATCTGCTATGGTTGCAAAAAGACTGGACACGTCAGAAGAGACTGTCCGCTCTTAAAGAAAAGCAACCGGTATGAAAAGCCCTACAAGAAGAACTCATCAAAAAGGTATGCCAACACAAGTATTTGGCATGAAAGCGAAGCAAGTGACTCCGAGGAAGAAAAGAACTCTCCTCAAGACAAAGCAAATGTGTGCCTCATGGCAAATTCTAACAAGGTATCTAACGAAACTCTGGATGACTTCTCTTTTGATGAACTTGGCGATGCTTTCACTGATTTACTCGATGATCATAAAAAGGTCATCGGTAAATATAAACATGCCAAGGACAAAATCAAAAGTCTAGAAGATGAGATACAAAGAATCTCCTTACTTCTTGATAATGTTAGAGACACATCACCCACTAATGACGCTGATGAAGTATCCAAGCTTAAATTAAGCTTGCATGATGCCGAAGCACGTATTGAGCAACAAACTCAAGAAATCACTACACTCAACACGTTGCTTACTGAAGAAAAGAGTAGACACAAGATTTCCATGACTAAGATATATGGCTTAAATATTAAGGCTAATGAACTGCAAGCTGTTACCAAAAGATTAGAAACCAAATTGGGTAAACAGGTTGTTCAACCTCAAATCCAATCACATGAGCACAACACCACTCATGCTAGTCAACCAAGTCATTCTCATGCAGCACATAACCATGCATTCATATACACAAACTTTCACAAACCACGTGCACGTAAGAACAATTCTCACTCAGTACACAAGCATCATGCACAAAGACACAATCAACAGCACTTCACACATAAAAATCATCATGTCATGCCATATAGACAAGATCATCATGCAATGCCATATAGACAAGGTCCTCATATACCATATAGACAAAATCGTCATGTCATGCCATATAGACAAAATCATCATGCCATGCCATCTAGACAATATCAGCATGTCACTCATCATAGACAATACCATCATTCTATGCCTCAAAGACACCATCACCATGCCACTTATTCCATGCATAATCATCCTCACCATGCTAACTCTTCACATCATGTCCATCCTCATCCTGTTGCTTATAAATATCATTCTCATACTCCTAGTATAAACAAGAATGCTATCTGTACTTATTGTGGATTACATGGACACATCTCACCACAGTGCAGAGTTAGAAGACTTGTAGATAAAAGGATATATGCTTGGTTCCCAAAGACTAACTTTTCAGGACCCTCAAGAACTCGGGTACCAAAGGTCACATCTACTCTTGATGTAGGTGGACCTTCCCTCCTCAACTGAAAGTAAGTGGATTCTCGATAGTGGATGCTCGCGACATATGACGGGAGACGCAAACCTTTTTGCATCACTATCGATGAAGAGAGAAGGATACGTATCCTTCGGTAACAATCTCAAAGGGCACATTATAGGTAATGGTATCATTGGTCATCTTCCCTCTCCTGTAATAAAGGATGTCTGCCTAGTGACCGAGTTAAAGCATAACCTGCTCAGCATTAGTCATCTTGCTGATCATGGATATGACATTAACTTTGGACAAAACAGTTGCTACATCTATGATAGGTCAACAGGAGACATTGCTTTTGAAGGGAAAAGAGAGGATAACATCTATATTTTCTATCTTTCTATAAATACTAACAATGCAGGTAGATGTTTATATGCCCACAAAGACGAACGACTACTTTGGCACCAGCGTCTTGGTCACGCCAACATGGATGCTATATCCAGGCTTTCTACCAAGAAGCTAGTGAGAGGATTGCCTGACATCACATTCAAAAAGGATACGGTATGTGCCGAATGTGAACTAAACAAGGCAACAAAATCCTCGTTTCATTCCATCAACTCTGTAAGTACTACTAGACCCTTGCAACTACTTCATATGGATTTATTTGGTCCTAGTAGAATAGCTAGCCTTGGTGGCAAACTGTATGCATTTGTTATTGTTGATGATTTTTCGAGATTTACTTGGGTTTTCTTTCTCGCTAATAAGAGCGATGCTATTTCTGCTTTCAAAGTTTTTGTAAAGAAAGCTCAAAACGAAAAAGGCTACATGATTACTCGAATCTGAAGTGATCATGGAGGCGAATTCGTAAATTATGATTTCGAAAGTTTTTGTAATGCAAATGGTTTTGATCATAAATTTTCTTGTCCTAGAACTCCTCAACAAAATGGTGTTGTGGAGCGGAAGAATAGAACTCTCGGCGATATGGCCAGAGTCATGTTGAATAAATTTTCACTTCCGAAATACTTTTGGGCAGAAGCTGTTAGTACAGCATGCCATATTTTGAATAGGGTGCTGATTTGTCCCATTACGAAGAAAACACCCTATGAGCTTTAGTTTGGGAGAACCCCCAATGTTTCTTATTTTAAAGTTTTTGGTTGTAGATGTTTTATCCTTAACACCAAAGACAACTTAGGCAAATTTGATGCCAAAGCTGACGATGGTATCTTTCTTGGTTATGCCGCCAAGAGTAAGGGATATAGAGTTTTCAATAAACGCTCACTTATTGTGGAAGAGTCAACAAATGTGACTTTTGATGAAGACAACAGTGCAGCAAGCACTCTTGATGATGACGTTGAGCCATCAACTTCTACTCTAATGAATACTTTAACCGAAACTAATTCTCTGGAGGGTTTGCCTAAGAAATTCTCTTTCAAACCTTCTCATCCAGAAAATTTAGTTATAGGAGAAGTTTCACGTGGAGTAACTACTAGATCATCACTAAGAGACTCTGTTGCTAGCACTGCCTTCATTTCACAAGTAGAGCCTAAAAACATTTCTGAAGCTTTTAATGATGAATTTTGGATTTCTGCTATGCAAGAAGAACTCAACCAATTCGAGAGAAGCCAAGTATGGGAACTCGTTCCTAGACCGGTTAATCACTCTATAATTGGTACTAAATGGGTTTTTAGAAACAAAGTAAATAAAGATGGTTCAGTCACATGTAACAAAGCTCGTCTAGTAGCTCAAGGATACAACCAAGAGGAAGGTATCGACTACGATGAGACGTATGCTCCTGTTGCTAGACTAGAATCCATTCGGATGCTTTGTGCTTTTGCTAATTTTCAAAACTTTAAATTATTTCAAATGGATGTGAAAAGTGCTTTTCTGAATGGTTTTATTAAGGAGGAAGTTTATGTGAAACAACCTCCTGGCTTTGAAAATCACAAATTTCCCGACCACGTGTTCAAGCTAAAGAAAGCACTTTATGGCCTCAAGCAAGCCCCCAGAGCTTGGTATGAAAGGCTAAGTAGCTTCTTACTTGAGAAAGGTTTTTCAAAAGGGAAAATTGACACTACACTGTTTATAAAATCTTTTAAAGACACTATTCTATTGATTCAAATTTATGTTGATGATATTATTTTTGGGTCTACTGATGAAACTCTTTGTCAAGAATTTGCCAAGTGTATGCAGACAGAATTTGAGATGAGCATGATGGGAGAGCTCAACTACTTTCTTGGCCTGCAAATAAAGCAACTGGCAAATAGAACTTTCATCTGTCAATCGAAGTATACCAAGGACATGCTGAAGAAGTTCGACCTTGACAACGTCAAACCAATTAGCACGCCAATGGCTACTTCAACCAAACTCGAACCAGATGAGAGCGGTAAACCCGTTGATCAACGTAAGTATCGAGGTATGATAGGCAGCTTACTTTATTTAACTGCTAGTCGCCCCGATATCATGTTTAGTGTTTGCCTATGTGCTAGATATCAAGCAAATCCTAAGGAATCTCACATGACCGCGGTTAAGCGTATCTTTCGATACCTTAAGGGTACGGTTACAGTGGGCCTATGGTATCCCAAGTCAACATCATTTGACCTCATCGGTTACTCTGATGCTGACTTTGCTGGATGTAAGGTCGACCGTAAAAGTACGAGCGGCACGTGTCATTTGTTAGGAAAGGCTTTAGTCTCATGGTTTAGCAAGAAGCAGAACTCTGTCGCACTATCCACAACAGAAGCTGAATACATAGCAGCTGGGCGTTGTTGTGCACAGATTCTGTAGATGAAGCAAACCCTTGAAGACTATAAGTTATCTTTCATGCATATTCCTATATTCTGTGACAATACTAGTGCCATCAATTTGACTAAAAACCCTGTCTGCCACTCACGCACTAAACACATTGAGATCAGACACCACTTTTTGCGTGATCATCAGCAAAATGGCACGATTAACTTAGAATTTATTGACACTGATCATCAGCTAGCAGATTTCTTTACTAAGCCATTATCCGAAGAGCGCTTCAATTATCTTTGTCGTGAACTCGGAATTTTGGATGAAGCAGTTATAAGTTGAGACTTACCTGCGTAAATATCGAGTATATTTTGATTCTTTTATGACAAATTTATTATGGGTACAAGCCGAAAGGGTCCTTCTGACAAAAAGGCGTAAAAGCCTAAGCGACACGGTGCACTAGTCCTCAGGACTACCGCTAGCTGGGATCCGGCCCCTGCAGCTAACCCATGGCAAATTTGAAATACTGAATTACAATATATTTCCTTGTTTATTATATGGTTTGTTACGATTTATTATTGCCAAATTGATCTTCCTAAAGTTGATTCTGACCTTTGTAAATCTCTCTATGTACTTTATTGGGTTTCTCAAAATTGTATCTCTTTTTGTTCAACACTTAATCATTTTTCAGCCTGAATTTTGTTCTGGACCACTGATCCAGAACTCGGGCCGAACTCTGCCCCTAACAGAGTTCGGGCCGAGTTCGGTCCCTAGGTTCCAGAATCGGGATCTGGCTCCGCCGTTGGATCTTTTCTAATCCAATGGTCACTATTCTCCCCGACCAAAGACAAAGCCCTACTTTATGTCGGGATTCCTTCTCTTTCCTCCCATATTACCTCCTTCTTCACCTCTCCAAACTCCTTCCTTCAAACCCTAACCCTAGTTTTTGATCTAGAGTGCTCTATTTCTTCTCAAAATCAAGGGAAAGGGGTTTTTCAACGTTCTCTTCAACTGTTTGACATTACTTTCAGGTATAACTCTCTATTTCTCTCTATTTCAAGTTATCCAAATTCTTGTAAATGGCTCCACGCTTGCCCAATCGCGGGAAGAGGATCCGAACCGAGGGTGCTTCCTCTTCGAATCCTCCTCCTCCGATTGAACAAGTAGTTGAACAACACCCCATTCATCCGTTGTTCAATCCGCCGAGTCCCGATGACCCTAACACATACGACGACCGTCTATTTGTATCGCTAGACGCCTCTAATGAATGGTTTAGCGATTTTAGGACTCGTCCGGTATTTGGGGGCCATCCCATCAATTTCACAATATTTTCTCAATATGAGTCTTTATTCCATGATCTTTGTTTGGATGCTTTAGTTGCTTCAAATTCTGTCATCTACCGTAGTGCAATCCAAATGTTCTATTGCAATTTAACTTTTGATGCAACACACATCTATTCCCGGGTTGCCGGTATTGACATCGCCTTCAATGATTCTGAGTTGGGGGATTTTCTTGATCTTGTTAATCTTGATACTTGGAATAAACTTGTGGAAGCACGTCAATTTCAATTTGTTGGCGATACTTCTCTTGAAGGATTCAAGGAGGAATTATGTGCTCCTAACATAAGTCCTCGCAAACTTATGGCCAAGCATCTCAACCCCTACTTCTATGAGCTTTACCGAATGGTTTTTAACACCATCTTACCCAAGGCTGGCTCAACAGATGAAGTCTCTTATCTTGAGATCTCCGCCTTATATCATCTCCACTATCGTATTCCATTCAACTTTCCACGGACTATGATGGATTGGATGATCAACTGTCGGAAGAAACCAAGAGCTTTGGTTTATCCTCTCTATCTTCCTTTCGTTTTTTTGTGCCTTCATCATTCCTATCCATGATTGTCCGTTCCTGCCTGCACCTGCCTTTCTATCCAAAGTACGACGCCTTCAGCCTGTCGCTGCTTCTGAGTCATCTGAGCATTCTGCTGATGAGGAGCCTGACGCCCCTCCTTTTGGTCAGGATGCACCACCTCCACCTGCCACTCTTGAGTCCATTCAGACCATGCTCCGGGATCGTTTTACTCTTGAGGACGATCGCTGGACACAGCTGGACTATCGTACCACTCTGCAGATGAGTGCTCTCGGCAACTCTCTGCATGATATCCGGTACTCTCTGTCTCAGCATCTGCACATTCCCATGGAGAGGGATCCAGCGCGCGCGGGTTATCGCATTGATGATCCGTGGGTTATGCGTTACATGGATCCGGATGATGCTTTTGTGGACCCTCGTCGCTCCTTCCATGGTCCATCAGATGTTCCAGGACCATCTCGTGCTCCATGATGGAGATTGGCTACTATCTGCTGCTGCTGCCACTGATGATGATCTTAGTTACTTTTGATTTCAGTTATTTAGTTTCTTATGGATTTATGTAGCTGGTTTTATGTACTCTGTTTATGAGTTGGCCACTTGGTTTGGTGGATGACATTATCTGTCTTTATTATCATTCTATGTCAGTGACTTATTTTGCTTAGTATTTTACTGTTTCTTCTCTGCTTGGTGTGGTTGCATTAATATTCATTGCTTCTTTATATTGCTAACTGCCAAAAGGGGGAGAAATAATGTATATTTTTATTGTTTATTAGATATCATACTGGTTCTATGCATTCGTATATCTGTGTATATCTGTACCTCTTGCTCTGGAAAATATTATCTATCAGATCACAGGTACTATGCATTTTGTAAGGGGAAGAGCTATAGCTTCTAGCTCGACACCGTTCATGGTTTACGGGGGAGCTATTTTCTCTTAGCTCAGGCATCGTGTATGGGGGAGCTATGGAACTATGTTACAATCAACTGTGTCCAGGTATGAATATTGAAATATACTTATATTATTTTGTCAATTATC
Organism: Iris pallida; assembly: GCA_029216955.1. NCBI lineage: Eukaryota > Viridiplantae > Streptophyta > Magnoliopsida > Asparagales > Iridaceae > Iris > Iris pallida. The sequence continues at coordinate 12,742,915 of JANAVB010012200.1, forward strand.
AATATGGGGGAGATTGTTGACACAAAGTCACAGTCAACCAAATATTGACTACATTGACCAAATAATATTTGTATTAATTCAATACGATACACGACGACTGCATTCAGTTCAAGACAGATGACAGCTCAGTCTCCGGCTCTCAGTGTGTTCTGGAGTCTGTATTTTATGATTTCATTGAGTCTAGATTTATGTACTCTGAGTCTTGCTGAGCTCTTGGAACTTAGTCTATAACCTACCCAAAATCCCAAGCTCCACTGAACCAAAAACTGCCCACTGGTCCCCTTAGAACCACTCTGTGCTCTGGAGACAGAGTTCGGGCCGAACTCTGCCTCCACACAGAGTTCGGGCCGAACTCTGTCCCCTAGAAATCAGGAACCCTAATTTTAGGGATAGCTGGTTGCTAGCTGTCCAACGGCCAAATTTTTGAATTTTCCTACCCGAATTCTGGCCGAATTCTGCCTATAAAAACACTATAAATAGGGCATGAATTCTCTCATTTCAATTCACTCAATCTTCTCTTCTCTTCTCTCTTATAAGCTCAATAAGCCATACCCTTCCCATCTACTAGCCACAAGCCTCCTAAGTCTCGAGTGCTCAGCATCTCTCAGTTAGGATTCTTGTGCAAGAGTTGAAGAAGTCGCTTGGACAATTCCAAGCAAATCGCCACTGCGATCCTCTGTTAGAAGTTGACGTGCTCTTCTGAAGAAAAGGCACGGGTTGTAAACTACTATTTCACAAATAGTGGATTTAATCCTGAGCTAGAGTTCTCAGGCCTGGACTAGTCCTCCACGAGGGAAACCAGGTTAAAATCGCTGTGTTTGCGTATGCTCTTCTGCTCTTTATTTATTTTCCGCACTTTACTCTGATTATTGATTGTTGGTGAAAGAGTTATTTTTAATTGGCTATTTTTCTATATAAACTCTATTCACCCCCCTCTAGAGTTGCCAAACTGTTCTTCAGCTAGTTGGTACGTCCTTCCTGATTCGCCGGGCCTGCACAGAGTGACGATCAGTACGATCACATGTACTGGAGAATGGATAATTAAAATCCAAGCTCTGCATTTGTTTCAAGCAATTTTATAAATATGTTAGCTAGCTATTTCTGTGATCTTTCAAACCACCCTGATCGATTTGCATGTTAACATGTTTTGAGGCAAGCATATAAAATTGTATACATTGAGCAATCATTCTTGTTTATCCCATGTCACATACTTTAGTTTGACAGTACAAGGGGTGTGGAGGTCACTGGCAATGTCAAGCCATCACGGACTATAGCTGGGTGATACGGCGATCCTTTCGCGTGGGTAGTGAGCCCTACGCGCAAGTTGCCATATCACCCTTGGCGATACACGGGTGGCACTTGCTATAACTCGTTCCTCCCAGGCCGAATCGGTTCCTTGGCCGAGGCAACCATTCAAGAAAACTACACCTTGTCGACAAGTTGTCCAATGACCGTTTTAGCAGAGTCTTGAAAAATGCTCTCTTTTCTATAACCTTATCCTTTCTCTTTTAGTTGCAAAGCTTAGGCTTTTTTGACTTAGTTGATTTATTCACTTAGCCATATCGTTGCAGTAAACGTTAATCGATTCATTCATTGTTTTGTATAGGCTGAGTAGAATTGCATAAGAAAGCACGCGTTCTATTTTCAATGTCGGTAGTATGATAGCAAGTGTTTCGTAAAAAATTATGCCATGATTTCTTTGATTCTACACTATTACGACAAGCATTTCTTTTTGTGTTTTCATATTAATTTTGAAACAGAGGGTCGAAGGGCGAAGGAGGTCAGCCACTCGCCTTAGACTTACTTCTGGCGGAAGACTGGTTGGCTGCACTACTCATTGCCTATGCGATCACTTGCAATCGTATAAGCAATTAGATTACAATACTGTGCTATTCAAGGAATTCGATACGAATGCGAGGTTCAAAAATGCAAGGCACGAAAACCATCAAAACATTCACAAAAACGCATTCACGAAAACCCAAAACAAAAATCAACACAATTGCGACGTAAAAACAAAGCAGAACAACGAGAGGTCTCTCCCGACTCAGTCGTAGAGCCAATCATCGAGGGTGCAACCCGCTAAATATGGGACTTGGTTTCGAAGAAGCCATTCCATGACGAGGAATGGATCGTAATTCAAACGTTTTCGTTCGACCGATTCGGCCGATTTTGACCTATCGGTCCTGACCGAATCGATAACGACAATGTTCCTTTCTCGTGCACCCCGTGTACGAAAATGGGACACGATGTAGGGACAAGGCACTACATGAGGCTTGACGTAGCTTTTGCTCGTCAAGTTGTTGTACGATTAAGTTAGGCTAAGTTATGCTAGGCTATCAAAGTCATTCTAAGCACTGTCATATGTTTTCTACGGTTGTCAAAATTACTTGGTTTCATGATTGTAAGGCCCATCATATAAAGTATGACTTGGGTGGTAGTGTCCCATAGAGTTTAAGTTGGCTTAAGTCACGATGTCACGGACTTAGTGTTTTTAAGGCACGGGCCACGGTTGATTCAATTGAGTTTGAAAGAAGGGCTTTCAAATAGTCGTTCCTGAGTTGAGTGAAATGATATGGCAAACATAAAAGAATACTCGCGATCATGGGTCGTCGAGGCGGTCTCAGTATGAGAAGTGTTGAACTTGGTCATGAAAAGATGGCAACACTAGAAGAAGAATGACTATGTGAGACGTCAGTTCGAGTCGAGTCTTGCATGGTCATGGACAACTTGTCGACAATATAAAATTTTCCTCGAAGCGACATCCCTGGGCCATGGGACCATTTTTGGCCTAGGAGGAAACGGGGTAGCTAAGCCGCTGGCAACAAGGAATTTGGTGGACGGTCATTGGGGCTAGCTACTTGCTTTTACCGGGCCATCCTATTCCAAGCTAAGTCCAGGATGGCTTGTGGTGCCAGTGACCTTACATATAGATGAGTTGACAAAATATCAGCAATCTGTGTGTATGCCTTTGGATTGAGTCGAGTTGAATGCGTGATTAAAGCAGCAAGGGTCGCGAGGCGGCAATATGGTTAAGTCATACTGAGATGCGAGACACGACCTCAATATGGACACACAAATAGGTCTCATGATACGACCACATTGACGGCATAATGGACTTGTAGCACGATCACATGGAAATTGAGTACTATCGGGTAGTTGCATCTCTGATTATGAGTCGAAAGGCAAGTACGACTTGATAAGTTGACATTGTGACACGATAAGAGTCTAGAGGCAAGTACCACTAAATTTTTAAAAGTATTTTTGCTTTAGGTATTCAGAAGATTTTGGTACTTAAGTTAATTAAGTTTTAGATTTCTTTTATTTAAAATCAAATATACTATGTATGATATATAGAATGAAAATTTTATTTTAGAAATAAATAGTTTTAGTTATTTTAGAATTTATTGGTTGCTTTGCTTGCTAATTTTTGTTAGAATATTTTTAGAACTTATTAAGTATTTATAAGATTTATTTTGCAATTTAGTAGTTAGGCCAAGTTTGATTAACATTAGGTTATAATTTAGAAAAAAAATTATTTGGGATATTTATATATATGTTAAATTTATGCCATATGTGGATGTATATATATAGATACTACAAATACCATAGTATGTAGTATATGTTTTGGTACTATATATATATGTATATGAATATATGAGTTAGGTATGGGTATACCTAGAATTATATAGCTTATAGTATTTTAGTATATATAACTGTATATAACTATAATATACTGTAAAAGAAAAAAAGGCTGATGTACTGTTCCCGTAGGAACAGTACTAGCAAATTCCCGAACGGAGGAAGAAGGCCACATGCGCTTCTATTGAGATTCAAATTTTAATCAAATCTTTAGCAAATCGTTCAAATCATCATAGAAACCCAGCATATCCAATTCTCCAGTAATTAGGATTAAAACCCATTAAAAATCTAGATTTAAAATCGATCAAAAATTGGTTTAAACCTTCATGAGCGGAGGAAATAAAAAAAACCCTATTTCGACAACCAAACCTCCATCATATTCGATCCTCTCGATCCTAGAGAGACTCCCGACCCTAGGCGAGCCCTCCACCCAACTACGACCCTTTACCGCCTTCCCAATCGCCGGAATAGTCGCCGGACACCATCCAAATGGTTGGTAGTAGATTTGTCTCCGCCCAACTATATGTATAAATGATAAAATTCATAGATTATTTATATTATTGTTTCTTTTATTTGGTGGAGATTTAGTTGTCTTGGCTTACTGAATTTTACAGCTTATGTATACATACGAGGTTTCCATATATTGGAGTATACTTCATATGTATGCAGCTGACATGTCCACGTACTTAGTCCCAAAGTATTTTGGGACTGGGGTGTTACATGTTTTTGTGGTGGCCCATGCAGGTCGAGTTTATCACTTTGGTTACGTCATTATACCGATGTGAGCCTGCATATAGTATTAGAATCTAGGTATCTCATCCACATACTTAATCTTCTTCCTTGAATTCCATTTTCGAACTCTCATTCTACTACCTTGATTTCTCCTGTTTGAATCCTTTCTATTGTAAATCTTATCATTTCCTTCGTGCTTGATAGAGAGGTTAGGAAGATGACACATATACTGGGTATACGTGTTATAATGCTCAATTACCCTACTAGTTGAACCCTTATAAGTTGGGTAGTATGTCTCCTAACTTATCACCCTGTAATGTCCTTGTAAACCCGTAAATAGAATACTCAGAAGATTACCTAGACTATAAGGGTCCATACCCCATTGGTCTAACCAAGGCCTGAGAAAAAAAAATAGTAGGACAACCTAGAGGCACGAACACCGGACGAGTCTTAAAGGTTGATGAACTTGAACTACTTGTGTTCATCTTTCAATCATAAGTCTTGCGTACTATATTTTTACTATCTTGACTAATGCCGCAATTATAGCCTAGTTTTTGCAAGCTCATTCTTTATCAAGCTTGTTCAAGACGTGCATTTACTAGGGACGCCCACAAACATATTATCTAATCAGAATCAGTGTATTATGGTCTGATCAACCTTGATGCAATTGGTTCGCTCTTTATTTGATTATCCCTACGTGGATTGAGATATCGAGGTATATAGGATCTCATCCGCGACTGCATTGACTATTCCTCTTGAATTATACATTCGCCTTTGAATCATGTAATTGTAATCGATGACATCTTTCTTGAACTCTTTCTGTTTTTGTCTTTCACTAATCTGGAAAGACAAATGCTCGCAATTGATAGATAGATACAGAGTATCCCCATGGCTATGATAGTTGTATACACAAGTGTAGCTACCATCGGCTAGCCATGTGACTATAACCTTGCCTTGAGTTACTTGTCCTCCTCTCGACCCTAAAACTAATGTCATGACCTTCTAGTCATTGGAATTTGAGAATGATTAGAATCTTACCCTTGATCAAACCACCAACCTAGGAGACTAACTATTCACAAGAAACAAATTATTTTGAGCCTCTAAATATTTTCTTGAATCTTGCTTTAACTAGCAATCCCTATGCCTTAACACAACATTTACTCGACTAAGCTCGCAGTTTAGACATAAGAGAAATAGACAAAAACAAGGACAAGCATTTACCTTGACTATGACAGGCACCGATCCCGAGATTGGGATCCCACATGTATCATTCAAGTTATACGATTTTATTATTAAAGAGGTGGATTAGCATTAGAACAACACATTCACCAGCTTAGCCAATATTTGTAGCTTAATACTCCATCATGTTGATTTACTAGTTATCAACAAACAATGCATGAGCACTATGTGCAACACTGTTAGAAACCTTATGAATATAGTCTGACCAACTTAACACAAATAGGAATTTATGATCTGGTTGTTGAGATCTTTTGTTACCCCCTCGATAGACTCTCGTATACTATAGAGGAGTAGGTTATTACATTTATCGACCCATGTATCGTGGTACGCAATCATTCTATTATTTTGAAATTAGGGTATGAACCTCGAAGTGGATTCATAATCACCATATCACGTTATCGATCACATCGTGCCTTAATATTATCAAAGGTTAAGGTACGATATCGCGACTTAAATGTTCCCAACCTCATTATTCCTAAAACCATACCCTAGTCTCTAGGGTGAATAGATTGTAAGCCTTCTACATTTTGGGATTCACTAAGCTTATGATTGAATAAAGTAAATTGGTTCTCACTAGGATGTAAATTAGTGAATTATGAACTCCCACTTCCTATTTTAGATCATTTGATGTCCCCGACCGTGACTTTAATATTCGGAGCACGAGACCAGCTATTTTCTTCCAATAAATTATACATACAAGATCTAGATGGGTCCACCTTCATGTAGGTATATCATGTCCCACTAAAATGCTTCTCTTTGTACTCTATTTTTTTACACGACTTTCAGGTCAAAAAGGACTAGCAGTAACCCTTACCATAAGACTGATGTACTTTTCTACTGTAATTAGAGAAACAACCATGACTCAATATCTTTCGACCCAATATATGGTTGTGATCTACTCGAAGCTCTCTACGCACATGCCACTAGTATGCCACTCAATTGAGTGTTCATGTGCTACTTAAATACAAAAGTCGCAAAAAGTGTATTTTCGGACTTTAGGAACCTGGTTAACCAACCTGGGTGAAAAATTAGTCCGACCACTTGACTTGGAACCTATATAAGATTACCCGAACCTATCAGGAATGCTCAGATTGATTTCATATCAACTCGTCTAGGCAATATAGATTAAAACCTATGATTCATTCAATCAGAGATCGATGCCCATTTGGGAATCCATTAAGACCCAGTTAAACCCATCCTTGTATATTGCCATAGTTGGGCTACAAAAAACCAAATTTGATGACATGGATCCTTATACCTCTTATGTAGTCCCCATCTCTTGGTCCACTAATTCTCCTTCCATAAATTATGTAACCATATCTCTTGTAGCCTATGTTATGCGATCAATAGAATCCCTTTATACCAAATTGTTTTCGGTTATGTTTGACTAAAAATCTCTACTACTGCCATGATGAAACATTGACAGTATATAATCAATGGTAAGTAAGTAATACCTAGGCTTCCTATAGAGTCCATGACTACGACCAGAAGTACCTCACAACACCAAACCCCAACCCGCAAACACTAACTATTACGACTTGAAGATTACAGATCAAATTCTATAGTAGGATTTATCTGCACTTTCTAAGGACTCTCATCGCTTGGCCCGTGAAATCTTTTTTTCCAAAATCCTTCAATCTCAACTCTTAATTACCCATGTTTGACTAAGAATGAAATCCTTTTAACCAACACATTTTAATTATATTCGAGCAAGTGATGCCTGTTATCTTGTAAAAATATGAACTAATAAGAATGATATTAAACAGTAGTAATTCCTTATAGAAAAATGACATGGAAATATCTAGGTTCCCTTTATGACCCGTAACTACGGTCAGGAATGCCAAATATTCTTGTGCCCCTCCCTTTAGAAATTATCCTTTTTCGTAAGTCATGTGACGACAATTTTGCACAATTAGCTAACATCTATAAGTTGGGTAGAGGCTTGAACAATTGTACCCCTTCTTGTAGAATATGAGGTCGACCGGATTCCTTTTATTTACCACCACTGACTTCTTTTCAAAAACCGATTTATGAATTGTTGCACTCATGCTCCCTTTGTATTCAGCCTCATTATATTTTTTATATTAAAATTTGTTGTTAGGATTTTATATATTAAGATTATTTTTAATTTCGAGGGCAAAATTTTTATAAGTTGGGTAGGATATAAACCCCCTAAATTTCCAAAAGTATTTTTACTTTAGGTATTAAGAAGATTTTGGTACTTAAGTTAATTGAGTTTTAGATTTCTTTTATTTAAAATCAAATATACTATGTATGATATATAGGATGAAATTTTTTACTTTAAAAATAAATAGTTTTAGTTATTTTAGAATTTATTGGTTGCTTTGCTTGTTAATTTTTGTTAGAATATTTTTAGAACTTATTAAGTATTTATAAGATTTATTTTGCAATTTAGTAGTTAGGCCAAGTTTGAATAATATTAGGTTATAATTCAGAAAAAAAATTATTTGGGATATTTATATATATATATGTTAAATTTATACCATATGTGGATGTATATATATAGATACTACAAATACCATAGTACGTAGTATATGTTTTGGTACTATATATATGTATATGAATATATGAGTTAGGTATGGGTATACCTAGAATTGTATAGCCTATAGTATTTGAGTATATATAACTGTATATAATTATAATATACTGTAAAAGAAAAAAAATTGATGTTGTACTATTTCCGTAGGAATAGTACCAGCAAATTCCCGAGCGGGGGAAGAAGGCCACAGACGCTTCTATTGAGATTCAAATTTCAATCAAATCTTTAGCAAATCGTTTAAATCTTCACAAAATCCCAGCATAACCAATTCTCCAGTGATTAGGATTAGAACCCATTAAAAATCTACATTTAAAATCGATCAGAAATTGGTTTAAACCTTCACAAGGGGAGGAAATAGAAAACCCTATTTCGACAACCAAACCTTCATCATATTCGATCCTCTCGATCCTAGAGAGACTCCCGACCCTAGGCGAGCCCTCCAGCCAACTACGACCCTTCGCTGTCGTCCCAATCGCCGGAATAGTCACCGAACATCATGCAAACAAAGAGCACTCTGTTTAAAAAGAAGAAGAAGAAGCTATCCATGTGCTCTATTTTTTTAGCCTTATTCTTGCAATCTGTTCAATAAAAAGTTCAAGTAGATGTACAAACGTGTAGCCAACCTATACACCTCCACACCCTATTAATTAGACTAGGGAAGAATCGAATAGAGCTTGTGCAAAATCGATTCAAAAAATCCGACAAGCAATGTCCAAAAATAGGACAAGAAGGCAGCGAACACGCTGTTATGGAAGGGTATTCCCGAGCCAGATGCTAAAAGTTTTCGAAAACCAATTTGAAATAGTTTTAGATAATATATACGAGACTAAAACCCTTTTTGTAGATCCTATTTTCATTAAATATATGCAAACTTATTTGATTACAAAAATTAAGAAAAACTTGTTTAAAAAAATGAAATTTTGGAAAAACCTTCGATACGACGTGCGTCCCGCCAAACGGGCGACGTAGTCATGGACCGAAAGTATCAAAAGGTGCGTATTAACTTCGCAAACGTGTGGACTTTGACAGATTTCAAATTGGTCGCATGTACGCGACAAATTTGATACGTATCCGTTGAAATTTACTGTATCGGCCTCTTTGTAAAATTCTCAAGTACTTTGTGCACGTTCGTCGAATCGAGATAAAACTTATGCCAGCAGGAGTGTAAACATTTTTTGGTCCTGTACGCCAAGTTTGGTCCAAATCTGAGAAGGTCGACCGAAATGCCTTTTTGGCGGGCCTACGACCCGCTCCAACGGGCGAAACTATGCACGGGTCCAATGGCGGACACCGTTTTGATCCGAAATTATGGTTTTGCCCCTGTTCCAGAATTGGACTTTTGGACAGGCATTTTCTAGACATATCTTTTATTCCAACATGCTCGTGGTATTTATTTCAGCATTCGAGGACGTATGTGGGATTTGGCTTTCATCGCTTCACTACTCTGACAGTTCGAGCTATTGGATGTCGCCCTTTTGTATACAATCTCAGGCAAGATACATTGCCATATTTACTGTTTATATTGATTACATTTTATTATAGTTCCAGCATAGTTAATTCTAGTTATTTAGTTACTTTACTGTTATATTCATGACTTGTTTTACCATGCTTTCTGTTATATATAATGCAACTGCTAAGTCACATTTGGATTATTCCTTTAAACTTTGTCTATGAACCTAGAGTTAAGGGACTACCTTGTTAGTGTGTATTCCATAAACTTGACACAGTTGTACCATGAGATATATGTGAGATGAGTAGCATATAGAGGTACTTGCATGTTGGCTGATCCTCCGTGCGCATGCGTTAGGCTAACTGCTAATAGAGGCATGATAGGAGACTTAGCAGTTAGTAGAGGTACAAGGTCGTGGATACGACCTAATAGGTGCATAGGATGGGAAGAACAGTTCTTAGCGTATGGGCCACAGACGTACTTTTCTATTCCTGATCCTGCTGGCCTCTGACATTCGATGAATGTTATGCTTTGAGGTCCCTGGTATCCTGGTGGGACTATATCTGAGTTTCCTGAACCTGTCGCCAGTGAAGAACAGTTGGCAACTCTAGAGGGGGTGAATAGAGTTTATATAGAAAATAACCAATTAAAAATAACTCTTTCACGACTAATAAATAATCAGAGTAAAGTGCGGAAAATAAATGGAGAGCAAAAGAACATACGCAAACACAGTGATTTTAACCTGGTTTCTCTCGTGGAGGACTAGTCCAGGCCTGAGAACTCTAGCTCAGGATTAAATCCACTATTTGTGAAATAGTAGTTTACAACCCGTGCCTTTACTTCAGAAGAGCACGTCAACTTCTAACAGAGGATCGCAGTGGCGATTTGCTTGGAATTGTCCAAGCGACTTCTTCGACTCTTGCACAAGAATCCTAACTGAGAGATGCTGAGCACTCGAGACTTAGGAAGCTTATGGCTAGTAGATGGGAAGGGTATGGCTTATTTGAGCTATAAGAGAGAAGAGAAGAGAAGATTGGATGATTTGAAATGAGAGAATTCATGCCCTATTTATAGTGTTTTTATAGGCAAAATTCGGCCAGAATTCGGGTAGAAAAATTCAAATATTTGGCCGTTGGACAACTAGCAACCAGCTAACCCTAAAATTAGGGATGCTGATTTTTAGGGGACAGAGTTCGGCCCGAACTCTGTGTGGAGGCAGAGTTCGGCCCGAACTCTGTCTCCAGAGCACAGAGTGGTTCTAAGGGGACCTTTGGGCAATTTCTGGTTTGGTGGAGCTTGGGATTATTGGGTAGGCTATAGTCTAAGTTTCAAGAGCTCAGCATGACTAAGATTACATTAGTATAGACTCAAAGAAAATATAAAATACAGACTCGAATTCAACTGAGAAGTGGAGGCTGAGCTGTCGTCTGTCTTGAGCTTAATGCAGACGTCGTGTGTCGTATTGAATTATTACAGATATTATTTAGTCAATGTTGTCAATATTTGGTTGACTGTGACTTTGTGTCAACAATCTCCCCCATATTGATAATTGGCAAAATAATATATGTATATTCAACATTCATACCTGGACACAGTTGATTATAGCAACATAGCTCCCCCATAATTGATGCCGAGCTAGAAATAATAGCTCCCCCGTAATCAGTGAACTGTGCTGAGCTAGAAGCAATAGCTCCCCCGTAAATAATGCATTGAACCTGTTGTCCTGATAAATAATATCTCCAAAAAGCACAAACAAGCACAGATATACGAAAGAAACAAATATATCCAGAATATACATAGTTCTCCCCCTTTTGGCATTTAGCAATATAGACTGCAGATGAATGAATAGCATAGAAACTGCAGTATAGACAATTAATAGTGATGCAACCATACCAAGCAGAGAAGAAACAGTATATGAATAATCAAAATGAGTCACTAGCAAAAAATATAAAACTACGATAAGCATAAAATGTCATCACACAGAACCAAATGTCAAACACACAACCAGAGTTTTAGAACATCCAAGTACATAAAGCCAAAAACAAACTAAATAACTAGAAATCAAAATGCATCAACTAAGATCATCATCATCAGCAGCAGCAGATAGTAGCCAATCTCCATCACGGAGCACGAGAGGGTCCAGGAGTGTCTGAAGGACCAGGGAAAGAACGGCTGGGGTCCACAAAAGCAGCATCCGGATCCATGTAACGTATGACCCACGGATCATCAATGCGATGACCCGCGCGCTCAGGATCCCGTTCCATGGGAATGTGCAGATAATGAGACAGGAAGTATCGTATATCATGCAGGGAGTTACCGAGGGCACTCATCTGCAGAGTAGTACGATAGTCCAGCTGAGTCCAGCGATCGTCCTCAAGGGCAAAACGATCCTGGAGCATAGTCTGAATAGACTCAAGAGTGACAGGTGGAGGTGGTGCATCCTGACCGAGTGAAGGGGCGTCAGGCTCCTCATCATCAGACTGCTCAGAAGTCTCAGGAGAGGCGACGACTGCCTGAAGACGTCGTGCCTTGGACAGAAAAGCAGGAGCAGGCAAGAACTGACAGTCATGAATAGGAATGATGAACGCACGAAAAACCATAGGAAGGTATAAAGGATAAACCAAGGCTCTTGGTTTCTTCCTACAGTTTATCATCCAGTCCATCATTGTCCGTGGAAGATTGAAGGGGATACGATAATGAAGGTGATACAAAGCAGAGATCTCAAAGTATGTAACTTTATCGGTGGAGCCAGCTTTTGGCAAGATAGTGTTGAAAATGATTCGATGAAGTTCATAGAAATACGGGTTGAGGTGCTTGGCCATAAGTTTGCGAGGACTTATGTTAGGGGCACATAATTCCTCCTTGAAACCTTCAAGGGAAGTATCGCCAACAAATTGGAATTGACGAGCTTCCACAAGTTTATCCCAAGCATCGAGATCATGAAGATCAAGAAACCCTCCCAACTCAGAATCATTGAAAGCAATGTCAATACCGGCAATCCGGGAATAGATGTGGGTCGCATCGTGAGTCAAATTGCAATAAAACATTTGGATGGCGCTACGGTAAATGACAAAGTTTGAGGCAACTAACTCATCCAAACATAGATCACGAAACAATGATTCATATTGAGAAAAGATTGTAAAATTTATAGGATGTCCCCCGAACACCGGACGAGTCCGAAAGTCGCTAAACCACTCGTTAGATGCGTCTAGCGACACAAACAATCGGTCGTCATATGTATTAGGATCGTGGGGACGAGGCGGGTTGAACAACGGATGAATGGGTTGTTGTTCAACTACTTGCTCAATGGGAGGAAGAGGATTCAAAGAGAAAGCTCCTTCAGTTCGAGTCCTTTTCCCACGATTGGGCAAGCGATGAGCCATTTGCAAGAAAAATAGAGAACTTGAAATGGAGAGAAAGAAGGAGATATACCTGAAATCAACAACAAAAGTGGAAGAGAATGATGAGAAACCCTTTTCCCTTGATTTTGAGGAGTAATGGAGCACTCTTGATAGAAAACTAGGGTTAGGGTTTGTAGGAAAAAGTTTGGAGAGGTGGAGAAGAAGGAAAGAATGAAGGAAAGAGATGAAAACCCGAAAATAAAGAGAGGGTTTTCTTTGGTCAGAGGGAATCTGGACCGTACGATCTAAATTGATCAAACGGCTGAGGCTGTCCCCGACGCTGGAACATTGGGACCGAACTCGGCCCGAACTCTGTTAGGGGCAGAGTTCGGCCCGAGTTCTGGATCAGTATTCCAGAACAGAAAAATGGGCTAGAAGATAGAAAAAAATGGTTAAGTGTTGAAAAAGAGTTAGAAATGAGGATAAAAACTTGATGAAATCAATCAAATAGATAGAGAGGTATACTAATATCAGAATGAACTTAGAAAATATCAAGTAGGCAATAATAAATCAAAATGAACCATATAATAAACAAGGAAATATATTATAATTTAATAGTTTGAATTTGCCATGGGTTAGCTGCAGGGGCCGGATCCCAGCTAGCGGTAGTCCTGAGGACTAGTGCACCGTGTCGCTTAGGCTTTTACGCCTTGTTGTCAGAAGGACCCTTTCGGCTTGTACCCATACCAAATTCGTCGTAAAAGAATCATACTATACTCGATATTTACGCAGGTGAGTTTCAATTTATGACCGCTTCATCTAAAAATTCCAAGTTCACGACAAAGGAAATTGAAGCGCTCTTCGGATAAAGGCTTAGTAAAGAAGTCTGCTAGCTGATGATCAGTGTCAATAAATTCTAAGTTAATCGTACCGTTTTGCTGATGATCACGCAAAAATTGGTGTCTAATCTCAATGTATTTACTGCGTGAGTGACAGACAGGGTTCTTAGTCAAATTAATGGCACTAGTATTGTTACAGAATATAGGAATATGCATGAAAGATAGATTATAGTCTTCAAGGGTTTGCTTCATCCACAGAATTTGTGTACAACAACGCCCAGCTGCGATGTATTCAGCTTCTGTTGTGGATAGTGCGACAGAGTTCTGCTTCTTGCTAAACCAGGAGACTAAAGCCTTTCCTAATAAATGACACGTGCCGCTCGTACTTTTTCGGTCGACCTTGCACCCAGCGAAATCAGCATCAGAGTAACCAATAAGGTCAAATGATGTTGACTTGGGATACCATAGGCCGACTGTAACCGTACCCTTAAGGTATCAAAAGATACGCTTAACCGCGGTCATGTGTGATTCCTTAGGATTTGCTTGATATCTAGCACATAGGCAAATACTAAACATGATATCGGGACGACTAACAGTTAAATAAAGTAAGCTGCCTATCATACCTTGATACTTACGTTGATCAACGGGTTTGCCGCTCTCATCTGGTTCGAGCTTGGTTGAAGTAGCCATTGGAGTGCTGATTGGTTTGACGTTGTCAAGATTGAACTTCTTCAACATGTCCTTGGTATACTTCGATTGACAGATAAAAGTTCCATTAGCCATTTGTTTTACTTGCAGACCAAGAAAGTAGTTGAGCTCTCCCATCATGCTCATCTCAAATTTCGTCTGCATACACTTGGCAAATTCTTGACAGAGGGTTTCATCAGTAGAACCAAAAATGATATCATCAACATAAATTTGAATTAACAGAATAGTGTCTTTAAAAGATTTTATAAATAGTGTAGTGTCAATTTTCCCTTTTGAAAAACCTTTCTCAAGCAAGAAGCTACTTAGCCTTTCATACCAAGCTCTGGGGGCTTGTTTGAGGCCATAAAGAGCTTTCTTCAGCTTGAACACGTGGTCGGGGAATTTGTGATTTTCAAAACCAGGGGGTTGTTTGACATAAACTTCCTCCTTAATAAAACCATTCAAGAAAGCACTTTTTACATCCATTTGAAATAATTTAAAGTTTTGATGATTAGCAAAAGCACAAAGCATCCGAATGGATTCTAGTCTAGCAACAGGAGCATACGTCTCATTGTAGTCGATACCTTACTCTTGGTTGTATCCTTGAGCTACTAGACGAGCTTTGTTACGTGTGACTGAACCATCTTCATTTACTTCGTTTCTAAAAACCCATTTAGTACCAATTATCGAGTGATTAACCGGTCTAGGAACGAGTTCCCATACTTGGCTCCTCTCGAATTGGTTGAGTTCTTCTTGCATAGCAGAAATCCAAAATTCATTATTAAAAGCTTCAGAAATGTTTTTAGGCTCTACTTGTGAGATGAAGGCAGTGCTAGCAACGGAGTCTCTTAGTGATGATCTAGTAGTTACTCCACGTGAAACTTCACCTATAACTAAATTTTCTGGATGAGAAGGTTTGAAAGAAAATTTCTTAGGCAAACCCTCCAGAGAATTAGTTTCGGTTGAAGTATTCATTGGAGTAGAAGTTGATGGCTCAACGTCATCATCAAGTGTACTTACTGCACTGTTATCTTCATCAAAAGTCAAATTTGTTGACTCTTCCACAATTAGTGAGCGTTTATTAAAAACACTATATCCCTTACTCTTGGCGGCATAACCAAGAAAGATACCATCGTCAGCTTTGGCATCAAATTTGCCTAAGTTGTCTTTGGTGTTAAGGATAAAACATCTACAACCAAAAACTTTGAAATAAGAAACATTGGGGGTTCTTCCAAACCAAAGCTCATAGGGTGTTTTCTTTGTAATGGGATAAATTAGCACCCTATTCAAAATATGGCATGCTGTACTGACAGCTTCTGCCCAAAAGTATTTCGGAAGTAAAAATTTATTCAACATGACTCTAGCCATATCGCCAAGAGTCCTATTCTTCCGCTCCACAACACCATTTTGTTGAGGAGTTCTTGGACAAGAAAATTCATGATCAAAACCATTTGCATTACAAAAATTTTCAAAATCATAATTTACGAATTTGCCTCCATGATCACTTCGGATTCGAGTAATCATGTAGCCTTTTTCGTTTTGAACTTTCTTTACAAAAACTTTGAAAACAGATATAGCATCGCTCTTATTTGCGAGAAAGAAAACCCAAGTAAATCTTGAAAAATCATCAACAATAACAAATGCATAAAGCTTGCCACCAAGACTAGCTATTCTACTAGGACCAAATAAATCCATATGAAGTAGTTGCAGGGGTCTAGTAGTACTTACAGAGTTGATGGAATGAAATAAGGATTTGGTTGCCTTGTTTAGTTCACATTCGGCACATACCGTGTCCTTTTTGAATGTGATGTCGGGCAATCCTCTCACTAGCTTCTTGGGCGATAGCCTGGATATAGCATCCATGTTGGCATGACTAAGACGCTGGTGCCAAAGTAGTCGTTCGTCTTTGTGGGCATATAGACATCTACCTGTATTGTTAGTATTTATAGAAAGTTAGAAAATATAGATGTTGTCCTCTCTTTTCCCTTTAAAAGCAATGTCTCCCGTTGACCTATCATAGATGTAGCAATTGTTTTGTCCAAAGTTAATATCATATCCATGATCAGCAAGATGACTAATGCTGAGCAGGTTATGCTTTAACTCGGTCACTAGGCAGACATCCTTTATTACAGGAGAAGGAGGATGACCAATGATACCATTACCTATTATGTGCCCTTTGAGATTGTTACCGAAGGATACGTATCCTTCTCTCTTCATCGATAGTGATGCAAAAAAATTTGCGTCTTCCGTCATATGTCGCGAGCATCCACTATCGAGAATCCACTTACTCTCAGTTGAGGAGGGAAGGTCCACCTACATCAAGAGTAGATGTGACCTTTGGTACCCGAGTTCTTGAGGGTCCTGAAAAGTTAGTCTTTGGGAACCATGCATATATCTTTTTATCTACTAGTCTTCTAACTCTGCACTGTGGTGAGATGTGTCCATGTGATCCACAGTAAGTACAGATAGCATTCTTATTTACATTAGGAACATGAGAAGGATATCTATAATGAGCAGAAGTATGATTATTAGCATGATGATGATGATTATGCATGAAATGTTATAGAGTGTCATGGTGATATTGTCTATGGTGATGTTGTCTATATGGCATGACATTGTGATGTTGCCTATATGGCATGACATGATGATCTTGTCTATATGGCATGGCATGGTGATGATTTCTATATGTGGAGTGATGTTGATTGTGTCTTTGTGCAACATGATGATTGTGTACTGAATGAGAATTATTCTTACGTGCACGTGGTTTATGGAAGTTTGTGTATATAAAAGCATGGTTATGTGCTGCATGAGGATGACGTGGTTGACTAGAATGAGTGGTGTTGTGCCCATGTGATTGGGTTTGAGGTTGAACAACCTGTTTACCCAATTTGGTTTCTAATCTCTTAGAAACAGCTTGCAGTTCATCAACCTTAATATTTAAGCCATATATCTTAGTCATGGAAATCTTGTGTCTACTCTTTTCTTCAGCAAGCATCGTGTTGAGTGTAGTGATTTCTTGTGTTTGTTGCTCAATACGTGCTTCAGCATCATGTAAGCTTAATTTAAGCTTGGATACTTCATCAGTGTCATCAGTGGGTGTCGTGTTTCTAATGTTATCAAGTAATAGAGAAATTCTTTGTATTTCGACTTCAAGACTTTTGATTTTATCCTTGGCATGTTTGTATTTACCAATGACCTTTTTGTGATCATCGAGTAAATCAGTGAAGGCATCGCCAAGTTCATCAAAAGAGAAGTCATCTAAAGTTTCGTTAGATACCTTGTTGGAAGTTGCCATTAGGCACACATTTGCTGTATCTTGAGGAGAGTCCTTTTCTTCCTCGGAGTCACTCGCTTCACTTTCATTCCAAATACTTGTGTTGGCATATTTTCTTGATGAGGACTTCTTGTATAGCTTCTCATAGCGGTTGCTCTTCTTCAAGAATGGACAGTCTTTTCGGACGTGTCCAGTCTTCTTGCAACCATAGCAGGTTGGCTCTTCTTTGCCGTCTTCTTGTGATTCCTTCTTCTTTCGATTGAAGCGAAGGAATTTTCTGAAGTTGCGAACCATGAGAGCTTGGTCTTCATCATCCGAGTTGTCGTCTTCGGTCTCATCGTGATCAGCCCTTTGTCGATGAGCTTTGAGTGCGATCTCCCTGGTCTTCGGAGCAGGCTCTTCGAAGTCCTTGAGGTCAAGCTCGTGAGTCATGAGCTTACCCATCAAGGTCTCCATTGACATTGTTGTGAGATCGTTTCCTTCTATGATGGTTGTCACCTTAGGGTTCCAAATCTTTGGTAACCCTCTGAGTAACTTACGAATCTTCTCGTGGTTTGAGTACTGCTTACCAAGTGAGGATAGAGGATTGATGATGTCGAGGAATCTTGTACATATTTGAGTGATCGTCTCATTTGGCTTCATCTTGAAAGCCTCGTATTCTTGAGTGAGACGGCTTATCTTAGATTCCTTGACTTGTGTGGCTCCTTCATGCGTCACTTCTAGAAGTCTCCATACTTCATGAGCAGTGGTGCATATAGAGACCCTGTTGAACTCATTCCTGTCTATAGCACAGAATAAAGCATTAATAGCCCTAGCATCTAGACTTACCTGTTTCTTCTCCTCGACAGAATATTTGTCGTGTGGTTTCTCAATGAGGTCACCATCGATAACTATCCTGGCGGGATTTTTGTAACCGTCAGTGACGACAGTCCACAGGTCAAAGTCTAGAGACTTAAGATAGAAGCTCATCCTTGTTTTCCAATATGTGTAGTTAGTTCCATCAAATAGGGGAGGCCTATGAGTGGACTGACCTTCACCATGATTGGAAATCAAGGATTGTGTGGTTGCCATGGATCAGCTCTTAGGATGTTAGTCCTTGTAAAGAGAACAGAGCTCTGATACCAATTGAAGAACAGTTGGCAACTCTAGAGGGGGGGTGAATAGAGTTTATATAGAAAATAACCAATTAAAAATAACTCTTTCACGACTAATAAATAATCAGAGTAAAGTACGGAAAATAAATGGAGAGCAAAAGAACATACGCAAACACAGCAATTTTAACCTGGTTTCCCTCGTGGAGGACTAGTCCAGGCCTGAGAACTCTAGCTCAGGATTAAATCCACTATTTGTGAAATAGTAGTTTACAACCCGTGCCTTTACTTCAGAAGAGCACGTCAACTTCTAACAGAGGATCGCAGTGGCGATTTGCTTGGAATTGTCCAAGCGACTTCTTCGACTCTTGCACAAGAATCCTAACTGAGAGATGCTGAGCACTCGAGACTTAGGAAGCTTGTGGCTAGTAGATGGGAAGGGTATGGCTTATTTGAGCTATAAGAGAGAAGAGAAGAGAAGATTGGATGATTTGAAATGAGAGAATTTATGCCCTATTTATAGTGTTTTTATAGGCAGAATTCGGCCAGAATTCGGGTAGGAAAATTCAAATATTTGGCCGTTGGACAACTAGCAACCAGCTAATCCTAAAATTAGGGATGCTGATTTTTAGGGGACAGAGTTCGGGCCGAACTCTGTGTGGAGGCAGAGTTCGGCCCGAACTCTGTCTCCAGAGCACAGAGTGGTTCTAAGGGGACCTTTGGGCAATTTCTGGTTTGGTGGAGCTTGGGATTATTGGGTAGGCTATAGTCTAAGTTTCAAGAGCTCAGCATGACTCAGATTATATTAGTCTAGACTCAAAGAAAATATAAAATACAGACTCGAATTCAACTGAGAAGTGGAGGCTGAGCTATCGTCTGTCTTGAGCTTAATGCAGACGTCGTGTGTCGTATTGAATTATTACAGATATTATTTAGTCAATGTTGTCAATATTTGGTTGACTGTGACTTTGTGTCAACAGCCAGAGTGCCCATGCGTTGAAGGTTTGTTCTTAACTGCATGAACACAGTAGAATGGTTAGATAATCCTAGTCACTCTCATGCCACCCCCGTTCCATTAGTAGATTGGGACAATGTCGCATCACAAAATATTGTGCTACTCTTTCTCCTCGTTTGGTTGTAGGAGTAGTCCACTGTTTCTATGATGAGATATTGTTTCCTATTACGACTGGGACTACTTTACTTTACTTGTGGCTTGTGACATAGTATATATTCAGTTTATTATGGCATGTACTTCTTGTATCTTGTTACGTCCCTCTGAGGACCTGGTGATCTCTCCAGGTGTGTGCTTTGATGATGTTTTGTACGTGCTCTAGCCAAGATCGTTGTCTTCCCTTTATATCGAGGAGGATTTCTCTTGGATCATTCATAGCCATTTTTATTCATCATTTTCTTGTCTTTCCTTCTCATTTAAAATGGTTGGTAGTGGATTTGTCTCCGCCCAACTATATGTATAAATGACAAATTTCATGGATGATTTATATTATTATTTCTTTTATTTGGTAGATGAGATTTAGTTGTCTTGGATTACTGATATATTGAAGTATACTTTGTATGTATCCAGCTGGCATGTCCACGTAGTTAGACCCAAAGTATTTTGGGACTGGGCGTTACATGTAGAAGTAAGTTGATGGTGCAAGGCACTGTCACGACCCACACCCAGTGTAGGGGCATGATAAGTGGGTACGTCCAGCCTACGCTGCAGTGTCGACGGTAGAGCGCTATTCTAGGTTATTATCTAATCAACAACTCACACAATTATATAATGTACTTGTCAAAACTCAACTCTGAACGGAGGACAAGTATAGATATAATGAAATCTCAATCATAGTCTAAGAACGATAAGATAACACAGAAGTTTATAACTAAAGACTAAACAACAACAACAAATATAAACTACTAAATAATAATATCTCAAACAACTCAAAAACAAACTTAATATATCAAGTTATTACAATTCAAGTTCTAAACATGAATCTAAAGCAAGTCTACTAGCTAGTCTCCTGATCACTCCTGAGTGTCGGGGCCAAAGGTGGCTAAAACATCTCATGGTCCATAGTAAGTAGGGCAAGTGTCCTCGGGACAAGCATCTGTAATATTTTCAACAGGTCCAGTCAGGACAGGAACAAGCACAACTCATCTAGAAATCCCAAGTAAATGACAAAGAACTATAAAGCAGTTATAGACAGTTATATTGATGAACATAGCAGTTTTATACAGGTAGTGATGTAGAGAACAGTTAAAGTACAAGAGAAGTAAGGTAACAAAACAAGAGAAGAAATATGACAAGAAAGACTATAAAACAAGATCTGGCTAAACTAGAGTAAAATGATATAAGTCCAGACGGTACAATGTAAGTCAAGTATAAATCCCAATGTGAGTCCAGACAATATAAATCTAATACCAGATGAATACAGTACAAGATGATTCCAGTCAGTGATCAATGGTTCCAGGGTGAGTCCAGACTATATACTAATAGTGTGTTTTAAAATACCGAGATTGACATGTAAACGACTGTAGGTAATACGGCACATCGCACACTCGGCCAAGTGTGGGACGGCTATCTTTCCAGTATAATTCTAAGGGAGTGGTTCTAGTATTTGGGAATGTTCACAT
This sequence comes from Iris pallida, assembly GCA_029216955.1. Taxonomy (NCBI): domain Eukaryota; kingdom Viridiplantae; phylum Streptophyta; class Magnoliopsida; order Asparagales; family Iridaceae; genus Iris; species Iris pallida. Next base: position 12,764,401 of record JANAVB010012200.1, read on the forward strand.
GTCTACTCCAATATTTCCTCGCCCAACAAGTACAAATGAAACCATAACCCAACACGAAAATAAGTACAAGTCCAGCCAGTATATGAATGATACCAGTAAGTGATTCCAGTAGGTAATTCCAGTAGGTGATGCCAGTAGTGGTCCCAGAAATAAAGGACAGACAAGAATAAACGAGTGTCGCATGAAATGAATCCAGTAATATCAAGTCGTGTTTGTAACAGAGAATCAAATAGAACTAACTAGAACTGAAGTACAGTAATTGACAAGTAAATAAAAGAACTATCAGAGAATGTACTCGCCTGATACCCTGAATGACTGATGTATATCAGATGTCTGAACCGGAGTCACAATGTCCTATTTAGAGCAGTACAGGTTATAATGTGTTTAAAATAAGGTAAATAAAGTTTAGGATGCAATCTACATGATTTCTAAGCCAATCTAGGTCAAAGTCAAACTTGGTCAACTCTGGGTCAACCCAAGTCAACATCTAGTCAAACTGGATCAACAACAAGGCTATCCTGGTCAACTGGTTAACCCTTGGTCCATATAGTCTCAATGTTGACTTTTGGTCAAACTAGGTCAATCTAGTTCAACTAAGTCAAACTCTAGTCAAGCTCGGTCAATTAGTCACATATTGACTCAAAGTTGACTTTTGGTCAACTCTAGTCAAACTAGTTTATTCTGGATCCAACAACCAAACCTAGGGTATTGGGGTTGTCTATTTTATATTCTATTAACTGAACTCTAACCCTAGTACATAGGGGTACCTATACTCTAGGTGAAAATATTAACTCTTGGATTGCCTACATCCTTACATGGTTATACCTAACCCATAGAAGTATATAGGTATAACTTTAGCTTATATTCCCATGCTACTTCCTATTAACTGCTATTTGGCCCTCCTAACTGCTACATGTATACTATATGATTAAACTTAGTATCCACATGATTGGTACTTATACATGGCCCCTCAATATCACTTAGTGTATAGTAGCTATACATCCCATCCTACTATATTCCCTTATAACACACACTAGACACTCCAGTTGTACTCATATCTGAACCTCTCCTTCTACTCATATATTTGATACTATATGATGGGGATTGATTATAAGTGAATGTGGGCTAACACTATGTAATGGGGATTGAAACTCTGTCAACATGTGGACTGAACACTAGTGGCAATGAAATTGGAAACAAAGCTAAAATAAAATGACAAAGAACTGAACCCAAGCAGTGTCCTTTCTAACTCATCTGCTGATACCAAGGAAAGAGTTGTAGGTAACTGGTACAAGGAGTCTATGGGACTAAATCACTAAAGGATTGAAAGTCAGATTACCAAATGGACTATGATGCAGGTTATAGAGACTAAACTAAAATTAGGGACTCAACATGACACTTTCACATGGGAATGGACTGCAGCTTCTGAAATAATCCCTTCCAAATTCCCACTCCCTTAGATCCAAATTGCACTCTATGGTCTGAACCTGCATATAACAACCACACACACAATATCTGAACTCTGATACACAATATCCTAATCTACTGATACCAGCAGGAAACTAATAGACTGAACCAAATTGTTCACCAAGGACTTAACCAATTTGAGGACAGGGGACTGACTGTAGAGATGAACCCATTCCCACTCCTCACCTGTAGGTATTAGGAGAAACCACCATCGAACCTTTATAGTATCTTAACATTTCAACATCTCATATATTCAAATAACAATATCACACTCTCTTCATCACCATTCCCTATTATCTGATACCACTATCAGTATCAGACTTATACATGTGCCATATGCGGCTGAACATTCAAAACTAAACCAAGAGGGAACTAAAGTAGAAGTTATCTGGACAAGGAACACTACAACAAATAGGGCATACAATAGCAGTTTATCTATAGCATTCGAGCCTCTCTGCTATTATAATATCATCATCCATAGCGTTCATTGTGAAGTGCTATTAAAAGTTCATACAATAGCAGTTTATCTATAGCATTTATGCCTCCCTACTATTTTGCTGTTAACAGAACTTTATATAGCGTGTTATGAACGCTGTTATAGGTATAGTTTTTTCTGGACGCTGCTTATGTTACTATGCCCGTATGTCAAAGTAAGGTATCCAGCTCGATTAGGAGCGGCATCGTATTCTATATATTTTACATGATTAAAACACTATAGCATATTTGACGTGAAAGCATACAAATTTATAAAACCCACGTCCAACATTTACAAAACCCATAGCCTAAACCCCCTAATATCACTACAACCACTACACCGAAAGAGAGATTTCCTAACATATATATTTTTGATTACTAACGGTTTTTGACTGTTACTAACAAATAACACTAAAAAAGTGTTAGAAAACCAAAGAAACCGTTGGTATAAATAAAAAAATAAAATGCAATATAAATATTAATAACACATAATATTAATATTACAACAGTTTCAAATGGTTGGTAATCTAATAAAAAAAATAAACAAACTCCTTTCCGTGTCTTTTACGTGTTTGAAAAAAGTGTTATTGGGGGGAAACACTTTCCATTCCTCCCATTTTTATCGAGAGACCTAAAATCTCTGCTCCTGTCTGCTTTCCCCCATTTTTTCACCGTTCCCTCCCTTCTTTCCCGCACACTTTTTTTTACTGTTCCTTCCCCTCTCCATTTCCTGTGAAAACACCTTCCCTTTCTCTCTCTCGAGATTCTCTCTCAAGAGAAAACCCACTCTAGAGTTCCTGTAAAAAAAACTCTTCTCCACCACCCGCCCTCGAGTTCCTGTGAACACCCTCGAAGAGTTCCTCTCCAACACCCGCCTGCCAAACACAACGGGCTGCCCTCTTCATCACCTGCAAAGTGTTAAAGGTAGTCTTCTCATTCTCTCTCTCTCTCTCTCTCTCTCTCTCTCTCTCTCTCTAGCTGCTGCTGCTTCTCACGATCTCTTCGAGGAAGAGGAATTTTTTAGGGTTTCACTCTTCTCAATTAGGGTTTCCTATAGCGTGGTTAGCTTCAAAATTTAGGTTCCTAGCGGTCCTTCTCGCCCTGGTCGCAGCTGGGAACGGCGAGAGATACGGTCCAAAAGCGTACATGACCCTTCTCTACGGGGATGAGTTCCTCCTCGGGGTTAGGATTCTCGGAAGGTCGATCCGGGACACCGGTTCGGAGAGAAGGACACGGTTGCTCTTGTCTCCGATGGCATTTCGAAATTCGCCAAGAAACTCCTCTAGGTTTTTTTTCTGCTGATCATGCTTTGGTCATAATATTGTTCTTCGATGGTGATTCACTCAGAAATTTGTAATTTTCTGATACGAGTGAACTAATTGGCATAGGAATTTTCAAGTGATCTTGTTTATTCTGGCATAAATTTCTTACTATTTAGTTCCAGAAGGTTATAAGACACATTGCGATATGGATATGACGACAATTTTGGCTTACCTCTAGTGTATTTTGGAGTTACTATGTCGGATATGCATCCGGCACGACCTGATGTAGACATGTAACCTGAATGAAAAAAAGAATATATAAATTGTAGGTATCTCACTGTTAGAGCATCAAAGTAACATTTATTGGCAGCAATATACATGATTATTGTCAATCATTGATTCAGTCTTATTACTTCAGCATAATAGCTTTTAACTGTTGCTGAAACAATGGTTTAGTTAGAAAGATTAACAAATAACCCTAACATATAGTCTGAATTCACAATTGAAATTAAAGTAGGGTTCTAGTTTTCCAAAGATTACGGGATAGTTGCAACATTCAAGAACATTCCCAATTCTTCCTCCAAAGACAATGAACCCTTCACGCCCAAAACCTCCAATCCAAGATCCGAAGATAGGGATCGACTTGAAGTGTTTAATCATGATCAATCTTGATCAATGGGTCTAAATTTGCTTCTAGTTGACGTCACAAAGACACTAGGTCTGTTTTGTATAGGATGAGTAATGAGGATTGTTTGTTGCTGATTTTGGTTTGTAGAAGCCAGAAGGAACAAAGAGGAATATGTGGGCTGTCACTTCAGTACATCTTTATTTCCATATAAGCTTTGTAGATAATCAAACAGAAAAATAACCAACAAAATCTGATCTAACTACCCAACATCTAAAAGATAACTCCTAAACCAAACCAATTAATAAGCCGAATCAACCATGATGAACCAATTCCAAATAATATGACCAAAGCTTCAAGAACCAATCTCCAAATGAACTTGAACCAGTCTAATTTTGTCCTCCATCATGTCCCTTATATTTTGACATTGCCATCCATATCTCGTCTTACCATTTCTCATGTTGGACCCACAAACCTTATTATTGATATAATTTCCCTTAAACTTTGACATAGACATCCAAATCTTGTCATTTAAAGGTATAAATACTGAGGTCCTTGTAAGGGGAGCTTTATCAGTTTCGGGTGAGGTATGGTATGGTCAAATAATAATTAGAGGATCTTTGTTGAAATAGATAGAATTTAAGGTACCTAATGCCTAGATAGAAAAAAAAACTCCTTTTATTTGACTTTGGTGCAATTTAGTTGCCTGTAATTGGAAGTCCCTTGCAGCAGGTTGGGTAGTAAGTGGTGCCTGTTGCTGGCTACTCATATCAGCAAACATATGATTTTCACAATTCCTATTTTAAGAGGAAAGGCGCGTCGTGGTCTTTATAAATAGTATGTTGCTTTCATCCAACAAGAAAACCCCTGAAGGTGAGACCCCAAGTAGAAGGTCCCAATGAATTCATTCTTTCAAGTTGAAGTTGGACTCGACATGTGATTTGCTGCTGTAACTGGAGTTGCAGCCAAAATGGCTGCAATAAATGTTGCAGGAACTGATGTATGTAGTGCATCTTTTGTTGCATTAGTGGCTCCATTTACTGCAAAACAAGTTACATAATTGGTGTAAATGCTGCAACAAATGATGTTGCAGTTGCATTTACAGCCAACCAAACAGCTCCTTAGTGTAGTTTATTATTCACAGAGCACCCTAGTAAAGTTTAATGTATAAAAAGACAAAAATATCACATTGAGGATTTTGCTTATAAATTATGGCTATAAAGTGAAGTGGATCATACATTCTGGTATTTGTGTCCCAAGCAAACTTCAATTACTCTTCATCTGATATATCTTTTCAAATTAGATTCATATAAAAATAGATTCATATGCCAATGTTTTTTTCCTTTATTTAGTTGTATTGTGAATTTTTTTAAACGACAGGAGGATTTGAAGTCGACTTCTATTACGACAACAAATGATGGTATGCCTATTCAAGAAAAGCAGCACAGTCCTGAGCAGTCTGTAAGTAGAGCAAGGGGTGGTTAAACTGGTTGTCCTTTGGCATGCTTGGAGCTGGTGGAACTGCTGATTCTAGTGCATTTGTTGGTGTTATTTCAGATGAAATCATTAAGGTATACCTGTTCATGATTTTCTTTAGTTGGCTCACTTTTGAAACTCTTTTACTATTCCTTCTACACAGGATATTTACCAAGCCACCGAGTTTCATCCAATCCCTTTTTTTTATGGCGAATCTTCAATAAGGGATAAATTATCTTCATCTTCCATTAAGATCAATATCAGTCAAATAGTGGTTACAGTTAGCACTGGGTAATGCCAACCTTCTCCAAATAATTTATTCCTATCTATTCAAAAGTTTGTTGTCATTATTATCTATACTGCATGGACACTAATAAAACATGACATGATGCCAAGATAGCCACAAGGATACACCACAAATTTGTGTATCCTTGTTCATATATCTGTGCATCCTAGTGTGTTTGGGAGTGTTCATGCCTGTGTCCATACTCTACCGATTTCATAGTGTCCTTGATTCAAGAATGCATTGCTGATTAAGATTGTCATTTGACAATTTTATTTTCAGTATATAAAAATTCAGGAACATATTATTAATTTCATGAGTGTTTTGTTAGAAAAAGCCATACTTACCAAATTTATAATGATATTTCATATTTTCCTATTTTCTGTCAACCAATTACCATGATTATATATTCCTAGCATGCAATATGCCACATGCTAATCATACATGATATGAACCTTTCAGGGAAAGAGAGAAATTTAAGAAACCAGTTTTCTTACACAAGTTTATACAATAGATAAATTATATTCAGTTTTGCCTTGGTTTTAAGCCTATTATTGTGTATATAAGAAACCAGTTTTCTGGGAAATCCCTGGTTTGATGAATATGCTGAAGAAGCTTTAACATTAGCTTCAATTGGAATAGAACCTATACAATATTTTTCTGGGAAATCCCATGCTCACTTCCAAGTGTCTATTTGTCAAAAACAGCAACATGTTGAACCTTCCAAACATCTTCGTGGACTTTCAGACGATGTGGGTGCTGGATTCATATCAGGCCACAACAACCAATCTGCCTCTAGGCCTGACTTGAATGTCAACGACCGCTTGGTTGAATTCCACTCTCCAGATGATTTTGGAGGATGGGGATGTCTAAAGTGATCAGGGTGGATCAGAAAAGGTTTTTCTTTGATCTAGGTAGCAACAATAGGGGCCATTTCTTGAGGATATCAGAGGTATCATTGAATTACAAGTTTCCAACTTTCTTTGTTACTCTATATTCAAGCTGAAGTCATGCCTAATTTTGCTTTCACCTAATATTGAAAAAGCATGTTACAGGGCCCATTTGATATATTTATTAGGGCTTGTTTAGCTGTTAATATTTCAGACACTAATATTAAATATCTTATCTGTTCTGTCATATTTTAGGCAAAAACAAGTATCCATTGAGCGCTTTCAAGCTTCACTAGTTCAATTGTAAAACCTGCATCCCCAGCTGCTAAATTCAGCGAGGTAAATATTGTTTGTTTTGTAAATATGGTTCTCATTTTCCAGCTTGATGTAATCATATTAATACTCAATGCACTTTATTGGTTCACATGCAATGTTTTTATTACATTGAATGCAAGGCTAAATGAAGTTTGAAAATATTTCCTTAAATTTCTTCTAAAATTCATCTTGTCTCCAAAATTTCAACCTTCTACTGGAAGACTAGTCTTCTGACAGAACTATGTTCCTAACACTGGCAGATTTCTGATAGAACTATACTTTGTTACTTTATTATTTTTTTCTTATATTTTAAGGGGCCATTAATGATGAAGAAAGACTTTAGTCATCCTTGTACTTCGATATTGCATGAAGATAATTTTGGGGAAAGTGTAGGATGAGATGTGTGAAACATGGATTAATAATTACATTCAGGGTTATACAATACCTACTTATGTACATACATTTATATGTACATAAGTACATACAGACATTTATATTTCTCGGTGAATCCAGGATCATGGTGATTCTAAGATGTATTACTCTAATTTCATTTTAGATTAATTGGTATCTTTATATTGTTATTCTCATAGAACACTTCACACATGCATAAAATTCTGCAGTAATAATGCAACTGCACATACGCATATGCTGCAGTAATAATACAACTGCACACAGGATCAATCCATGATGGAGGGAGAGAGCTCTATCAATGAAGCTAATATAGAGAGTATCAAGAAGTAGCTAGCAGGCCCTACATGTGAGATGAAACTATAAACTCTACAGAAACTAAGCCTTCAACCTACAATCAGAAGTATTAATTTTCCTCATTAGATGTTGCTTTAGGGTAATGATACTTTAGATAAAGTACTTGTCGTCTCAGAAGAGTAGCTGATTTCCTATCATATTATCTTTTCAAGCATATATGTTTGCTCCAGCACCCAGTTCATTTTTTATTAAAAAGGCAGTCCTTACTTTTCATAATATCCTATAAAACCACAAGGCATGATTGTATATTTTATCCTATATTTAAATCTTCGAGCTTTATTTCATGTATTAGCGAATTGCCAATTGAACTAACAATTCAAATTTGGATTCATGCTTAATGAAATACAACTGAAGCTATTTATTGACATCCATATTTAAAATGTGTTCTTCAGGTTCTAAAAAAATCTTTAATTCGGCATGGGTTCACCTTTGAATCAGAAACTGACATGGAGGTAACAGTTCCTTTTTATAAAAATCTTGTCCAAATATTATATCTTATTCAGTTATGTACTTCTCATGAATTTTTCTATGACTGATAATTTTTCTGGGCCACCGGTTGGGCTCGTGTACGATAAACTTTTCATTTCATGATCTTGTGTGCAGGTTATTATTAGTTTCTCATCATATTTTGAAGCAATAAGGAAAGAGTAGATCGAGCTGCATGGAAGAAAGAGTCGATCGAGCTGCATTTCAGCCTCATGCATTTTATATGGAAATGGAATGGTTTCGTTTGTACATCTTGGATTCTCTTTACATGAAAATTTTGTTTTGGACTACTATTTCGATCACTTTAGGCGTTCAACAAGTTTTTGTACATCTTGAATGTTTTAATGAAAATGTATGAATTTATTTATTTTGGGAAACTTTTTCTATAACTTGATTGATCGAAATGGAAGTTGCGATTGAAATTGTTGAAATCAAAATTGTGATTCAGTATGAATTTTTATATGGTTAATTGTATGTGATGCACAGGTTAATTGTATGTGATACATAATATGTTGTTCAGAAATGCTATAATAAATCAACATCATTAAAGAACATTTTTAACAAACGTTATTAAGAAACTATAGCGTTCGTAAATGCTATGTAAACTCTATAGCATTTGTCACTGCTATAACAAGTCTATAGCATTCATAGACGCTACAGTAACTCAATAGCGTTTATGAATGGTATTACTTTCTTATAGCGTTCTGAAATGCTATAACGCGGGTATAGCGTTCTTAAATGCTATAACCTGTCTATAGCGCCATGGAACGCTATAATCCATCAATAGCGTTCATGAATTCTATAACTTTATAGCGTTCTTGTACATGGGACAATTATAGCGGGGGCATTTATAGCTGACAGAATACGCTATAATAGGCATTCTACAGCATTCTGAGCATGCTATCGTATCCCATATCTGTTGTAGTGGAATGAAAGGGGATAAATAATTGGGTGGACTGAGCAAGAAAGAACAGGGACAGAGCATTTATATTTGGACTGAACCAAGATATAATAGGTAAATCACATATATATATATATATATATATATATATATATATATATATATATATATATATACATATATAGTTAGTTTACAGTTAATCATATAATATATATAGTTCATCTATTGATACATAGATAAAACCTTAAATTGAATTGTAATTTTTACAAAAATCAAACCCCAAACTCAAGTATCAGATTATTGATGAACTCGACCAAATTCCAAACCCAATACCATTGAAAACCTAATCAAATGCAAGACTGAGTGTGCCAACATGAAGTGCATATGATTGCGTGTCAGGGGGATGAATTCGTGTCCACACAAGTAGACACGAAGTGTCCAAAATGAGATAAACACACACAGACACGCACAGACTGCACTGTCTCGTGTGGCTGGTATACGAGCTCGTGGACACGACACAGTATACGAGACAAGTCATGCTCGTGTACACGTGTAGAGGGGGTATAGGGCTAGGGACTGAACACCCTGATATGTGTCTAGGTTGTGTCATGTTGTGTCAATCAACGCGTATCAGAGCGTGATTTTGTACGCGTGCACAGTGAGCACGAGATAGTACAGCCTCGATTTCTCCCAATCCATACCACAAAACCTGATGAAACTTGGTCAACATCATGTCAGTCACGTGTCCTATGTGTCCACAAAGTTTGGTGTCATATAGTGTCGTGTCGTGTCCGCTACAGTGCCCGAGCAGCAGGGGAGCCGTGTTACTCCTCGTGCTGAGTTTCGTGTCCATATTTGGACACAAAAACTAACTCAAATCATGCTCAGTCTTAGGGTTCTAGAATCACCACATGTAGGGCTACAAAAATGTGTAATTAGTTTTGAAAATTACTAAAATAATTTCCTATGTGGCATTTCACCAAACACTTACTTAAAAATATTGATACGTGTCCGATATGGACACTAAATGGACACAAAATTCTACCAAACTTGGTCTACAGGGGTATGGTACCTAGATGCATGCATCGATGAAGAAAAATTAGGGTTTTAATGGGTTTAAAGGGGTTTACCTATTGAGAGTTGGAATCTTAATGTAAAGAGCTTAGAATTGATGTCTTCCTTGATTTCTATGGTTCAAATGTCCTCAAACCTTACTAGCAAACCTCTACTAGTCTCCACTACTGTTGGGGATGACGATGCAATTGATTTGACTCAATTTGGATTAATTGGGAGAAGTTTAGGGAAGAACAAATTAGGGTTCTTTGTAGGTATCAAAAAGAGGCAAGGGCTACTAGATGATACTTTATAGGAGGGAGATTTACTACTTGTGGCTGCCACAATAGGAATTAGGGTTAGGTTTAGATGTAGATGGGTAGCTAAGACTTCTCCACCAAATTTCAGGTCCTCTCATTGGTCCAATTTAGTCCTAAGGCTTTTTTCTACAAATATCTTAAGAAAAATATCCTACTACAATAATATCTAGATATTACTAACCTTGGCACTTAGTAGGAATGTTCTAACCATGATTCTAACCTTAAGACTAATCTAGATTAGGTTAAACTTTTAGGTTAAGGCTTAACTAAAAGATTAGCACAATATTTAATTAATATAAATTACAATTTCATAAAATTATCAAAATGACCAAAATACTCCTAGGCTAAAAGTAGTAATATGACATTCTAATCACATGACTAGGCTCCCTTGGTCATGGTTAGTCTCTAGGCTTAGCAAAACTAGGGTTTAACTAGTTAACCATCAAATCACAATTCAATATTTAAATAGTTTTAAATTGATTAAAAATCACCAAAAATTATAATATAATTTAAATATCATTATTAAATGATTATAATTATAAAAGTTCAAAATTACCCTTATTTCTGAAAAGAGGGTGTTACAGGCACGGTGGTGGTCTAAAGACCCAAATAGGCCGAGAGTCTATGTCCTAAAATTGATCCTAAGACAAGAGTAGAAAGACAATCAAAAAGGGTTATGTTGTACAAAGTAAATGAACGTGTCTATTTTGTATGGGTGGGCGAGAAGCTCATTCCACCAGTATAGTTGAGTACTGACACCTATACAGTATGGTTGTGCAGGCTCAGGTAGAAGCTCGTTGGTGCGGAGCTCGCTTGGACGCCTCGAGGCACGGAGTTCCTTGGCATTTCGAGACGCGCGGTCGTATGGAGTCAGAACTTATACGGGACATAATACGTGGACATTGTAATGTAAGAAGAATGAGCTTGAGTGATTATAATCTTTGCCTCGTGTCCACCTATATAATCTATGTTTCAATATCAATAAAAGAGTATTTTGTATGACTTGTCTTCTGCTTTAAAGTTTCTGCTGTTGTTTTAATGTTTCCGCTTGGGACTTCTGTGCGATGACCCCTGTCACTTAGCCTGTAATCGGATGTTATGAAATCAACCTTGCGTGAGCGAAATCTAGGCTCACGCGATATCACGCCTTAGCGAGGACGATTGCTCCTACGGGATCGGGGCGTGACACTTCACTGCCCGAGGGTCTAATTTTCCTACTGTAGGTGTATTATCTTTCACAAAGCATACACAACCAAATACTTTTGGAGAACAATGTAATTGTTCTCACTGGTAAGCATCTCAAACATTGTCTTCCATCCTAACATCTGAGAGGGCATCCTATTGATGAGGTATGCAGCAGTCAACATGGCATGTCCCCACAATTGTTTCAGAACATTCATAGCAAATATCATCGACCTTGCCACTTCCAACATGTGCATGTTCTTCAATTCTACCATGCCATTTTGTGCCACAAGTCTGACGATGTATCCCATTGGCTGATAAGTACTCCTTAATGGTTTTGTTGGAATATTCTGTCTCATTGTCAGACCTCGAAAACTTCACTTTGGCATCGTACTGTGTTGAAACCTTACGATGGAAGTCTTGAAAGCATGCAAAGACATCACTCTTACTCTTTATTAGCTATCCCCAGGTGACACGAATATAACAGTAAAAAAGGTGACAAACCACTTAAACCCATTAACATCAGTTGTAGGACAAGGTCCCCACACATCAGAGTGTATCATATCAAAAGAAACTAAACTTCTATTTCCAAAACTCACATAAGAGCTTTTGGTGTGTTTTTTAAGTTCGCAAGCATCACAAACCAACTTTTGCTTATTAGCTTTTCGATACATAGAGGGAAACATCTGATTCGGTAGACTAAATAAAGAGTGTCCCATGCGCTGATATTGGAGTAATAATTCTTCTTCTACGGTACTTTGTGGCTCCTTCGGTTGTGCTTCATCCACTAGTGTTGCTAGTGCTGTATCCAGGTCACCCATGTCCAAGTACCATAGCCACTACCAAAATAAGTCATATCAGCGACGTAATTAGCGACGCCAACTTAAAACGTCGCCAATATTTTTGGTTTTAGCGACGCCAAATTTAAGCGTCACAATACGTCGCTGATAGCGACATACAGCGACATATTACGACTACCTATAGTCTAATAAAAATCAACGTCGTTGATTTGTCGGAAAATATCGCTAGTTTTATCAGTTCAGTGACGTTTAGCGTCGCAAAGTTTATAACGTCGCCGAATATTTAACTAATACCGACGCTTTGCGACGTATTTACAGACGTCGCTAATTTCTGCTAAATAGGGTTTCCTCGGTTCCAATTTTCATTTCTTCCTCTCCCCAAATTCTTTGTTCCCGCCCCTCTTCCCCCGACCTCGACGATAGCCCGACCCCCTTCCCTCCGGCGCTGCTCATCCTCCTCCTCCACCGCGAGCTCCTTCTCCTCCCTCCGGCGAGCCCCTTCTCCTCCTCCTCCTCCACCGCGAGCCCCTTCTCTTCCTCCACCGCGAGATCCTCCTCCTCCACCACCGCGAGGAGACTAAAGGTAAACCCTAACCCTAATTGAGGTGTTTTTTGTGTCCAAAATGGACACGGAGACATATTACGACCATATGTTCACTGATACAGTGTGTTCGTGAGGTTTTGGACACTTTGTGTCCATTTGTTGGACACGTGGATACCCCCAAGCTTACATATATATGTATTTCACCTCTGTACACTTAATCCTCTCCTCCTCCACCACCGAACTTGTCCTCCTCCTTCTCTTCCACCACCGTGAGGAGACTGAAGGTAAACTCTAACCCTAATTGAGGTGTTTTTCATGTCCAAAATGGACATGGAGACACGTTACGACCATGTGTTCACTGATACAGTGTGTTCGTGAGGTTTTGGACACTTTATGTCCATTTGTTGGACACGTGGACACCCCCAAGCATGCATATATATGTATTTCACCTCTGTACCCTTAATCCCCTACATGCACTTGTGTATTTTCGTATTAATTTGGATTTGCATATTGGGTTTGGGTTTCGATATAGTGTTTGATACATTGTTTCACCTTGCAACATTCCTACACTTATTTTAGACAACAAGTATATGAACCAATTAGTCAACATCTATTTGTTGAAGTATGGTACTCCATTCTTCGTAAGTTCTCGCTATATATGTCTCAAGACCCAATACTCGAAAATCCCAAGAAGAAGAAGAAGAAAAGAATAAAATGACATCGCTCAACACCCTATTACAACTCTTTGTAGAATTGTGTTAAAGTGTGAGTTCTACAGTATGAGTTCTACAGTATGGTTCTCTTTGTAGGATAAAATGACATTGCTCAACCCTATCGATCCTCCATACAAGTCTTCCTTCATCTATTGTCTTAAAGTGTGAGTTCTAAGTATGGTTCTCTTTGTACAATTGTGTCTTATTTTAGACAACAAGGGTTTCCTATTTTTATAGGTAACATGGCAACATGTGTAAGGAAACATATAGGTGTGTGTTTGTGTTTGAAAGGGAGTGTCACAAGAGTAAGGCGTGAGCATGTGTTAGTATTTTGAGCTGTGAGAGTGTTTGTTCTATTGAGGTTAGTACCAACTGGCAAGTTAGGTTAAAAGAACCTGGGAACTATGGTGTGGTTGTATACATCATGTATATGTATGTGTGTGTCTAGTGGGATAAAGGGGGAGGGTTAACTAGTACCAAGTATTTGGAGAGGAGGGAGAGTTTATACTAGTATATATAGACTAATATCCTAAAACTTGACTTATACAACTTAGAAATGGCTAGTTTGACCAAGTTGGACTAGTTTAGCTTAGAGTTGGCTCGGTTGGACTATACATAATATATAGACTAATATCCTAAAACTTTACTTCTACAACTCAGCCTATATAAAATATTGTAGACACGGGTGATATACCGCCGCGATAATCTTTGACCACCGCACGCACAAACACGCGAAAGAAAAGTTAGCAATGCGAAAAGAAGATGACAGATAATCTCTGACCATTTAACGTAAAATGTTATGTGTACATATACTGCGGAAAGTGTAGACCGCATGAACTGACAATTGCATATCATTCACTACCTTGATGTATCTATCTTACAGAATTATGGAGCTGAATTACTATCTGCAGAATCGTACTTGGATGTACAACCGTCATCCTGATGACATGTGCGATGTGCGGGATGAATTCATAGAGGGTGTACACCAGTTTCTGCAGTTTGCCAAGGCGTTCCCTCAGTACATGGACGGTACCAAAATTAAGTGTCCGTGTGTGAGATGTCGTAACTTGAAATATCATCCAGAAGTGGATGTCATGTATCATTTATACTCGAAGGGTTTCACGTCGAATTACTATCAGTGGAGCGAGCACGGAGAACTTGTATCTTTAGCATCGGAGTACGAGCCTTATGTGGATGTCCACAACAATGCTCCTTACGACGATGGGTTGGTGAACATGGTTTTCGATGCGGCCGGGCCTAGTTTTCAATCCGGATGATCATGATGCACCTGAGGAGGCACCGAACCCCGATGCTGCACAGTTCATGGAGTTGCTGGAGAATGCAAGGACTCCATTATATCCTGGTTGTGAGGATCATTCACCGTTGGAGGTAGTTACAAGATTGTTGAGCATCAAGTCCGATTTTAACATGTCGCAAGATTGCTACAACCGTCTTATGGAGTTGCTTATAGAAATATTATCTGAGGGTGCGAAGTTGCCTAAAGACTTCTACCGGTCTAAGAGGATGGTTAGATCACTCTGGATGGGATACTAAAAAATCGATGCCTGTTGCAACGGGTGCATGTTGTACTACAAAGACGACAAGGATGAAGATGCCTGCAGATTTTGTGGTGTCGATCGCTACAAGGCATGTGGTAAAGAAAAGTATGTCGGTGCCAGGAAGCCTACCTCTTCGATGCACTACTTGCCGTTGACGCCGCGGTTGCAGCGGTTGTTTATGGTGAAGGAAACTGCAGAAAACATGAGTTGGCATAAACGGGAACATACCGAAGGAGTGTTGGATCACCCATCTGATGGAGAAGCATAGAAGCACTCAGATTTTGCTTCTGATCCACGTAATGTCTGATTGGGTCTCTGCTCCGACGGTTTTACCCCATTCGGACTTTCGGGATCCCAGTATTCGTGTTGGCCTGTGATCGTAACCCCGTACAATCTACCACCTTGGATGTGCATGACGACTCCGTATATGTTTCTTACCGTTATTATCCCAGGTCCGAACAATCCGAAAAGGAACATCGATGTGTATTTACAGCCGTTGATTGATGAGTTGAATCAGCTGTGGGAAGTAGGTTCCAACACGTACGATGTATCTAGAAAATAAAATTTTCGGATGCGGGCAGCACTTATGTGGACCATCAACGACTTTCCGGCCTATAGAATGTTATCTGGATGGAGCACGCATGGTCGTCTTTCATGTCCGCATTGCATGAACAGCACTAAGGCTTTCCGTTTGAAACACGAAGGCAAACCGTGCTTCTTCGATTGTCATCGATAATTCTTGCCGAAGGATCATCCGTACCGGAGGAACAGGAATGCTTTTCGTGATGGCGTTGTGGAGAAGGCTAATCCCCCGTCAAGGTGGACCGGATACACGATATGGAAAAAGGTAAAAGATTTACCAAGAGCTATTGAGCAGCCTGCTACGGGCTACAAGTGTGACGGATTTGGTCGCACTCATAACTGGACAAAGAGGAGTATATTCTGGGATCTTCCATATTGGAGCACCAATCTGATTAGACATAACCTTGATGTCATGTATATCGAGAAGAATGTGTTTGACAACATAATTAATACTGTAATGGACGTAAAGGGGAAGACGAAAGACAATCCAAAGGCTAGATTGGACTTGGAAGAAATATGTAGACGTCCTGTATTGCATTTGATAGAGGACGGAAATACGAAGTTGAAGCAGCCTAAGGCAATTTTCTCACTGAAGAAGGAGGATAAAGTGAGGCTTTGTAGGTGGATTCAAGGCCTGAAATTTCCAGATGGGTATGTTTCGAACTTGAGAAGATGTGTCGACCTCAAGGAGAACAAACTGACAGGTATGAAGAGCCATGATTGTCACGTATTTATGGAGCAGTTAATTCTGATTGCATTTCGGGAATTCTTACCGCAGGCAGTTTGGGATCCATTGACGGAGCTTAGCATATTCTTCAGGGACCTTTGTTCTAAGAAATTGCTCTTTGAACGTCTAGAAAAGCAAGAGAAGGACATTGCGGTAACACTGTGCAAGTTAGAGAGGGTGTTCCCTCCTGGATTCTTTGACTCTATGGAGCATTTGCCGATTCATCTTTCCTACGAGTCACGTGTTGGTGGACCCGTCGAATATCGATGGATGTACCCGTTCGAGCGACATTTGAATCACCTAAAAAGAAAGGTAAAAAATAAGGCTCGGGTCGAGGGTTCTATTTGTGAAGCCTATATTCTCGAGGAGATTACAAATTTCTGCTCCTCCTATTTCAAACCTCATGTTGCTACGAATAGAACGAGGGCTCCGAGAAACGACGACAGATATCAAGAATTTAATGATGGAATACTGAAAGTATTCAATGCGTCCGAAAAGCCTTCGGAGAAAATAAAGAAGAGATATTTGAATGACGAAGAGCTAAGGGCTGCTCAGTTGTATGTATTACTCAATTGCGACGAGGATGAAGTGGAGAAGCTAGAGGGGTAAGTAACTCAGGATAATGAGTTTACGTCATCTCAATGTAATAGTATAAGCTAATATTATTGTACTAATCGGCGGTTGCTTCGTTGTTTTCCAGCACATATAATGATGAGTTGAGGCTGGTTAGACCCTACCTAACAGACGAAGCATTAGAACAAGAAATGAGACGTCATGTTCCTTCTTAGTTGAGCGAATATGTAAGTAGCTCGGTAATTACTGGCCTCTTCTAATGCAACTGCGCAATAAATAACTTATTATCGCTTATTTGATATTCAGGTCGATCGTCTAATTTTACCCGAGATTGAATTAATTAGAACTCTTGCCAAGGGACCAATTACTCTTGTTAAAATATAGCCAAGTTACTGTGTCAATGGCTTTCGGTTCAAGTCGATAAATGCTCCGATCAGAGACAGCTTCCTGGATCTTGATTCCACGAAAAACAGTTGTTTGTGTATCAAGTCTTCGAACTACAAAGACGTCGATCCAGGAAATGATTTCTTTGGCATCTTGCGAGAGATTGTGGAGTTGTCATATAATAATGGCAGAGAACCTGCAAAGATCGTATTGTTCAAGTATGAATGGTTCGATCCGATTGAAAATCAAGGTTGGAAAATTGACAAGCATGGTCTTCTGGATATAAACTACAAGCGTAGATATCAAGGCTACGAACCGTTTGTCCTAGCAACTCAGGCTCAGCTCGTGTACTTTATAGCTTATCCGAGACGGGGAGCAACGAAGTCTGACTGGTGGGCAGTATGCAAGACTAAAGCCAGAGATACTTTTGATGTTGACGAAAAAGCTTACCAGGAGGATGAGCTACCTCTTGTAACCAATATTGTCGATATGGACTCCACGGAAGTTACGCATTACACGACACATAATGTAGAAGATGTAGAATTATCCGAAGAGGAAGACGAAGCCGACGAAGGTGAAGATGAAAGTAAAGATGAAGAGAAAGAGGAAGATGAGGTCGAGGAAGACGAACAAGATGATTATTCTAAAGATGATTGAGAGAGATATACTTATCTGAACTTAGATGTTTCTTCTAGAATACATTATCTGGACTTAGATGTTTATTGTAGAATGTATCATCATATGTTGTCTTGGTTATTATCTTGTCTTTGTTGTACTTTTATATTTCTAGTCTCTATTATTTGTTGTACTTTCATATTTCTAGTCTCTATTATTTGTTGTACTTTCATATTTCTAGTCTCTATTATTTGTTGTATTATCATATGCTGTTATCAGGTATGGCAGGTCGTCGCGGAGCGTACCGAAGGGGACAACGAGATCACTCTCCTCTGGTACTTCCTACAGGTACTGTTAGAGGATGGAGTTTTCCTTCGGTACCTCATTCTGGTACCGACTCTGGATCCTCGTCACCGATTACTCCTCCATACCGGACAGTAGGTGGGCCTGGTGGGACGACGTCACGTGGCATATCTCCTGGGACGAGTAGTTCCAGGCCTGTTGAGAGTGATCGCCCGTCTAGCGTTCCTACTGCTGATACGATGATGGAGACGGATGAGCAGATGGCGGAGGCTGCGACGACGGCCGAGGCGGCGGCACCGACGGTCGACCAGCATCATTCTGATGATGCGTGCGCACCTCCAGAGGAGAGGAGGACGGAGATCTGGGCCGACGGTACAAAGTAGGTGTTTTGGTTTATAATTTTTTTCTTTCTGTTTTTATCATAATTTAACTTTTTTCATGAATATAATATGTTTGTATAGATATCGTCCCCCAGAGGTACAGAGACGTCTAGGCCACATGCTGAGGCATAATTATGGTGGTGCTTGGATTAACTACTCTGAGGCTCCGGACGAGAGGAAAGCCTTCTGGTTTGCGCGCTTCAAGGTTAAAATATATTTGCTTTTAACATGAATCATATAATTTTTGTATATTATATATAACTGACAAATATTTGGTTTACGCTCTTCTAGGATATGTTTTTCTATCCACCGTACCGGGCCGAGCTTATCGAGGGGATGTTTCCTGCCGTAGCTGCCAAGCTGATCTGCGACTCTATCAATGATCAGAAGGATCGTGATCGTGCTGGAAAGCTGATCCAAGGTTGGATCACCCCTGATCAATGGAATGCGATGAAGGCTCGATTCGAGGAGCCAAAGTACAAGGAGAAGTCGGAGAAGGCCAAGGCGGCTAGGCAACATGCCTCGAAGTGGTGCGGTGGGTCGATTCTGATGACAGAACATTTTCGTCGTCTGGTATGTCTTCCTCTTTTAGAAATATTATTTTAATGCAAAATCGATAAATTATTAGTAAGATAATATATTTAATTACAGGTAAGGAAGGTCGGTAACGCCGACATGGTGACCGTCTTCCTGGCCACCCATCGTCGCGGCGCTGACCTTATTGACGAGAGGGCCGAGCAGACTTATGTAAATATTACAATACGTTATCTTAATTTAATACTTCGTGTCAATTTTAATATAACTTAGTAAATATGATGCAAATAAATATTCATGTAGTTAGTAATAATAAGTACATTAATTAGAAATTAGAAATAATAAGTACATTAATTAGAAATTAGTAATAATAAGTACATTAATTAGAAATTAGAAGTTAGTAATAATAAGTACATTTTAGGCCGAGTATCAGAGGCTGCGGGAACGGGCGGCTGCTAGTGCACCTGATGCAGGAGAGGCCGGTACTTCCTTGCAGCCCACTCAAGCTCTGTCGGAGGACGAGCTGTGGATTGCCGCTGCTGGTGGACTCCGTAGGGGTACGTACTATGGTACGGGATCCTATGGCGCCCTAGTCGCGACCTAGTCCTCTAGGACATCTCCTGCTAGTGTGCATGGTCCACAGCCGTCCCAGGAGTCTGCCCGAGTCCACCAGATGATGGAGTCTCTCCGTGACGACCTGCTACGACGGATCGAGGAGCAGTCTCAGCACCATACGGACGATCCTGCGCTGCTAGCACGATTGGATGCGCTCAACCACGGCATTATGGACCTCATGAAGACGACTGAGAGAACAGAGCGCACCGTTGGAGGGTTAGAGCGCACGGTCACGGAGCTGCAGACAGGACAGACGACCATGGCCGAGAGGATGAGATTGGCGCAGGAGTCGATGGTCGAGAGCAGTGATAGAATGTTATCTATCATGGATTCATACCACCAGCGACTTGCAGCGTTGGAGCGTGCTGGTCTTCCGGGTGCGCCTTCATCGTCGTCGACTCCGTCGTCTCCACCGCCATCTTCTTCGACACTGACTCCACCGACGTCACTGTCTCCATCGGTATCGATTTCACATGAGGAGTATGAGTTGTTCGTATCCCTTCATCGCGGCGGTGCCCCTTCTGCACCAGATTCCTAGTAGTCCTAGTTAGGACCGTTTCTATGTTTGTTTCATTCTTTCTGACTTGGATATTTGTTGGTTGTGTAGATTTGGATACTTGGTTGTTTGGATACTTGGTTATTTGGATATTTGGTTATTTGGATACTTGGTTATTTGGATACTTGGTTATTTGGATATTTGGTTATTTGGATATTTGGTTATTTGGTTAGTTGTTGTGTGATTGTTGTAAACTTGGTTATTTGGATATTTGGTTATTCGTAATTATCGACGTCAAGTATACAAACTTGGTTAGTTGTGTACAGCAAGAAATGGACATTCTGTGATTGTTTGGATCCTATTCTACAGTGAGAAATGGTTATCTTTTTAAACTGCAGGAAGAAATGGACATTCTGTATTTTATTTTATTTTAATTTTTTGCAGTTTTAGCGACATTTATCGACGGACACCGACGTAAGTTTGCGTCGGTAAACGTCGGTAAATATGCAATATTTTCAGTTTACCGACGTTTTAGCGACGTTATAAACGTCGAAAAACGTCGGTAAACGTCGGTGTAAGTCGCTACTATTCCCAGGAATTCCTATGATTTACCGACGTTTAGCGACTTTGATCATGTCACTAAACCACCGACTATTCGTATGTAGTACGTCGGTAATTTATCGATGCGTAGCGATACGCAGTAATACGTCGGTAATCCACAGACGTCACGACAGTAGACGTCGGCAATATACCGACGTAAATATACGTCGGTAAACGTCGATAATGGCGACGTTTTGCGACGTTTCGGAGATTAGCGACTTACATTTCAGCGACTATCACAAAACGTCGATAATTCCGTCGCTAAATATATTTAGCGACGTAATTTGTCGTTTTAGCGACGTCTTTATGCGTCGCTAAAATGACTTATTCTGGTAGTGAGCCCTTTATGCCAAGTGCCAGTCTCCAAGTGTCTCCCAGTTCCCTTCGCCTAAAAAATAACCTTTGGAATGTCAAAGAATAACAACATAATTAAGTTGAAGAACAACGACACTTATGGACAATAGATTAACATGAAAGGATGGATCATGTAAGACATCAGTAAGATACATCGAAGGGGTGCATTCAACTATCCATTTACCCACAATAGGTCTAGCAGTACCATCAGCAGTCTGAATGCTTTCAGGTTTCATCAGGTAAGTATAATCTTGGCTCATCACGGGCACCCGTAACATGACAGGATGACCTAGAGTCAATTATCCAATTTATACTTCCTGGTTTGTAGGTAGATGCAAGGGCATGAGCGGTATACCTGTGCTTATATTGGCATAGTATGTGATGTTACCCCCGGAGGTGGTTAGAGTCGATGTCCCAGCAGTGTTGGCATGACTGTCGCTAGTTCCAAGCTTTATGTTACTCCATATTTCTAGCATTTTCCTCTCACTAGGGGTCACATCGAATGACAGATTCTCACTTCACCCTTATACCAGGTTTGCCTTGTGCCCACCAGAATAATGTCCTCTGCCACCAACATAGCCTCCTCAGCCACCTCTATATTCTCCATGGCCGCGTCTATGACTGCTGGATTGGCCTCTCATAGGCTTTGTACAGAATCTGATAAAGTATCTTGGGTTTCTACGGTTATAGCACCCTCCTCTCCTGAAGGGTTTGGGTTAAAAACTACTAGAGCTAATTTCTCTTCCGGAGTGCTAGTGGTGCTGGGCATCAGCTTCAACTGTGCTTCTTCTTGTGCCATAGCAGCAATAGCCTCCTCAAGTGATGGCAGTCTGGGTTGTACGAGTAGCACATTCCTTCTTTGCTCGAATACTGGGTTCAGCCCCTTCAGGAACTTCATCATCCTCTGTCGCGAGATATACTCTAGGAACTTCTGGTAATGCTTCACAAATATTGGTTCTACTTGCTCATATTTTATACCAATATGATCATAGTGGTCGAGATCTGACCAATACTTCTTCAGCACAGCTGCATACTCGAAGATGGTATTATCTACTTGGACCACCTTATCAAGTTCATCCTATAGTTGGAAGACTCTCTTAGGATTGCCCGTCCCTGAGTACATGTCCATCAGCGTCATTCAAATATCACCGGCTCCCTCCATTGCATCTACGTTTCCCGATACTTGGTCGGTCAAGGAGGATGTCAACCATCCAGCTATAACATTATTGACGATCATCCATACAGTAAACTCTTGTGAGGAGTGATATTCATGTGCCTTGGTTTTGCTATTCACATAGCCCATTATGCCTCTTGCCTTAAAAATATGCATCACCTGATGCAACCACTTAAATAATTGGAAGTATTCTCCAACTTTGCCATTTTGTATGGCGAAGGATCCACATCAGTGTATACAGGACGAAAACTAGTCTCGATAAGCCTCCTGGAGAAGAGATCTTCCACCAAAGCTTTCATTTCTTTGGCCGTCAGCTTGCCATAGATCGTCTCCATCATCTTCGACTTCTTCTCTTCCATCAATAAGGTAGATCGAGACTGTCTGCACCTTTGGTCACTGTCTTCTCCACGTCTGCTGTTCTTCCTTCAGCGGTAGCGGCGTCTCTGAGAGCCGCTTCTCATATCCCATGCCGGGTTACAACTAGAGATCGCATGGCCGGACGAGAATAAGGAGGAGGGCCGGTGGGGGGTAGAGGCTGATATAAAAGAATGGGGTCACTGGACGAAGAGGTGGTAGGAAGACGGTGGGGGCCGACCGTGTTGGGGTGGGGCTGGCGGTGCTGGTGCTGAGGAAGACGAGGCGAAGGCGGAGGCGGGGCGTTGTTGGGGGGACGAAGAAGGTCGAAAGAGGGGTGAATAGGGTGGCGGCTAGGGTTTTGTGGAGTAGGGTTAGGGTTTTGTGGAGAGGGGTGGCAGTTAGGGTTTGGTGGAGAGAGGGGTGGTGGCTCTGATACCAAATGGAACTAAAAAGAATATTTGACTTGTTTATTATTGTGGTGGATCTACACTTATATAGGAGACGCTAACCCATCTCCCTATTATTCTACCCGATATGGGACTAAAAGCCCATTAATACTCTCAAAAAGTAAATACCTAGATTTTTTTTATTATATGGGATTTTGAATATCTAAAAGAGGATAGATAAAATACTTTAAAATAGGCATCTCAGGTGGTACACTAGCTGTTAAAGCCATGAGCATTTAGTCCTTTTGCTTTGAGAACTTTATTAACATTCTACTGGACTTACCAAAGTACTTAATCTTAGGTTTCTAACTAATCGATTTCTAAGTTAACAAGATGGAAGATGAATACTATTGAGCGATTCAATGATTGTCTATATCGAAAAAGAAACAATGAAAATGATCGATACGTAATCAATGATAGATGCTTTTGTTTCTTGGAAGGATCAAAGAGTCCAATTTCACTAGTAAGTTGCACTCTCACACAACTAATCTTAGGACATCACGAATAAGAAGGCACAAATTAATCAAACAATAGCAACCACAATAACAAACATACAAGCATTACACATACTTCCTTGCAAAGTGTATGACATCCTGCATCAAAACTCATAAAGTTGGCCCAAAGTACGACATTCTGCATCAAAACTACATTGCTGTAGCATTGATCACATGCTAGTTGGATGTCAAGAAGACTAGACTAGTGCAACATTAGCCGACCATCACATCCAAAATTCAATTCAGATTGGGACCTAACTAGAAGACCTTCAAGTAAGTCTCCAAGTCAATTGAGATGAGGGTGCTCTATATTCTATACTCATTAAAGAAAATGGCATCATTAGAAGACATATCCCCAAAATTAGTTCTTCAGATGGGGACCTTAATTAGTCAGGAGAGATCACTTGGTGTTTTGAGTTCAAGAAAGACTAGTGCTAACTTTGGCATCATTAGCAGACTATCACATCCCACTTCATTACAAGACCTTGAAGTTTCCAAGTCAATGTTGACATTGGCCTATTAGCATCAATAGGGGACCTTCAACATCATACTCAAGTCAATTGAGGTGGCAGATGGCTGGACATTGTGGATCTCAAAACTAAGTCTATATTCTACATAAAGAAAAGTAGGACTCAAGAAAAATCCGTTATTTTTTCTTACACAAGTTAAATACGAAACCCTTTTAATTGTCCAAAATATATCAGCAGAGCGATTTAATTGTTCCATAGAAATCACTACACAGTAAAAGTATACTACTAGCAAACCATGCTTAGTCATGTAACGCCCCAGTCCCAAAATACGTAGGACTAGGAACGTAGACATGCCAGCTGTATTCATACGAAGTATACTCCAATATATGGAAGCCTCGTATAAATACATAAGCTGTAAAATGCAGTAAAACCACAACTAATCTCATCCACAAGAATAAAAGATATTATATAATCAACTATGAATTTGTCTTGATACAATATGTTGTGCGGAGACAAATCTACTACCAACAAAATAAAGAAGAGTATATAGAAAATGAAATGAGTGGCGAACGAAGCGAAGACGATCCAAGTGCAATCATCCTCGAGAAATAGCAACGAACACGGCTAGAGCTAAAGCACCTGCGAAAAGACAATAGCACACACCTGGCAAGACAACCAGGTCCTCAGAGGGATGTAACAAGACACATAATAGCATGCCATATAAACTGAATAAATATCACTCAAATAAATAAGTAAATCGGATTTATAACATGGTCCAATACGCACCTACTGAACGAGCGTACCATCCCCCCAACCAAACAAGGACAGGAGATGGTAAACTAATTCACGGCGACGTATCTTTCCATGCCATGAATCCAATATGGTATCCGGACCCCAACAAGGTTCAATACCTTCCCATCGAAGTAGTAAGTCACACCTACAACCAAACAAGGACAAGATGTGACGAACTAATCCGCGACAAGTTATTGTTCCAAGCCACGGTCATATACAAGTACCCAAACCAAAAGTACTCGTACCTAACGGATAGGGTAGCCTACCGTTCTAAGTGATATGTAGTTAAGAACAACCCTTCCTGCGCATGGACCCTGGCTGAATAGGATCGGCATAGTCCCCCTTGGGCACCAGAGGCCCCATCAGGAAGAGCATGACGTTCCGCAGAATCGTCAGTGCCCGTCAGTAATCATGGGTCATCAACCCTGTATCTCCAGCGGAGAGTCCGGGTCACAAGGGAAGTGCATCGAAGCCCATACGCTAAGGAATCGTCCTCCCCGCCCAATGCCTACTATGTTGTATCCACAACACAAACCACTATAACCGCTAAGTCAAAACTAGCATGCAACCTCTATTAGCGATTATTCCTATCACACGGCTTGTACGTACTGGTGGCCAGCCAACCACGCACTTCCGTGTTCTACATGTGACACACAACCTCATGTTACAACGTGTCAAGGCCAATGAATGCAACACACCAGGTGGTCCCTTATTCTAGGTTTAATGTGAGAAAAATAATACATAGCAGGAAAAATAATGAACAGTAAGTTCTAACAGTTATGCTATGTATCACAGTTTTTGCATAAAGAAAATAAATAATGCATGAAATATGAGCTAAAAATAAGTAAACAGCGAATGGCAAGGTGTCTTGCCTGGTAGGGCACCTGGTGTGCTGCGATGATCAAGGTGGCACGATCTGCAACTTCGGTGCAACAACTATACATGATGACCTCGGATGGTGGCACGGACAGTTCCATTGGGTCCAAAAGGGTCGAGTTAGTTAGGGTGGACATAAGGTAGTAGAGAATTTGGTAAAGGAATAGGAAAGATAGGCTGAATCACGATATGGAGAAAAACCGTAGGAAATCAATTAATATATTTGGTTTTAGAAAATACCTTATAATACTGAAAAGAAAATTATATGTATATAAGTAAATATTTTATTGACTAGGATATATTTTGAAGTGGCTTGAAATTTATAGTATAATTTGGTAACAATTTTTATACTTTTAGAGAAATATTTTTAGAAAGGAGAAGATAACATCTCAAAAATAGGCTTAGGGCAAACAATATCATAGGGTCATATAATCATAGGAAAACCAACCTTTAAAAATTTATAGACCTCCAACCTATTTTTATCACTCAAAATCTTGAAAATATTATCTATATAGATTTTAACAAATAATACAATAAAATAGTAATAATTATAATAATAAAATAAAGCCAGTAAATGATAATAAAATACATTTATCTTAATAATAATAATAAAATAATAGAGTTATAAAGGTATCATATATACCAGTATAGGTATCTAGTATATATTGCTACAAAATTTAATAATAATAATAACAATAATAGGTGTTAAAAGAGAAAATTAACAGGAATAGTAAACTACTAAACAATCAAAACAAAAACACAGCTAAATAAGTAAAATAATAAATAAATAAAAAAACAAATCACGTGCAGCACTAATGCTGCTCTCGTTCTCGAAGACAGCAGAGAGAGAGAAGAAAGAGACTATTGAGAAAGGAAAGAGGGAAGAGTCTTCGAGTTCTCCTCCGGAGAACTTCAGAGAAAATAAGTAAACAAAAAGGGGTCTGGTCTTCTCCAAGGAAGGAGAAAAGAAAAGAAGAAAAAAATCGAGAGGCTAAGAGAGGAGAAGGGAGAACGGCGGGGGCTGTTCCGGTGGAGAGGGAGCGCTCGCCGGTCGGCGGAGAAGGTTGGGAGAGAGAGGCGGAGGCTGTGAGCGGGTTCGCCGGCGGTGTAGGGGCGGCGAGAAAGGGAAGAGAACGGTCGGGCGGTGATGGCGAGGAAGGGCGGCGGCACGAGGGTGGAAGGCCGGAGTGGGGTCGCGGCGGACGGGCGCGGTGGAGTAGGTCGGTCTGGTGCTCGATCGCGGAGGAGTTGAAGGGAGCGGGAGGCTAGGGTTTGGCCGACGGTCGCGCGGCGCCACGGCGGTTCGGGACGGAGTTCGGGCGGCTAGGGCGACTAGGGGCGGCGCCGTGGAGTACAGGACGGTGGCGGCGCTGCTTGGCCAAGATGGCCGAGGTTCGGCGGGGCGGAGGTGACGAGCTCACCGGAGTGGGCTGCGCTCCGATCGCGAAGGCCGGCGAAGGCGGAGGTGAGTAAAATTAGGGTTTACATTTTTTTCCTTCTCTACTCTGGTGTTGTGGCGTGGTGATTGGCCGAGGATGGAGGCGACTATGGTAGTGTTGGCGTTGGTTGTGATTGGGGTGTTGGTGTCGGAAATTCCGGTGGCAGGGATTTGGCCAGGTCGAACGGAGGGTGCTGCGGTGGTCGGGTTACGGTGACGGTGTTGGTCGGTTGTGGAGTCGGGGGTTCTGGTGGTTGGGCTGTCGGGTGGCGTGGTGGCAGGACGTGGTTGGTTTGGTCGGGGTCACCATGGTGAGGGCGCCGGGGTGGATCTGGCGATTGGGGTATGGGATCGGGCCGCGGTACTCTACTGCAACGGTGGTCGGAGAAAAGGAGATGGTTCTGCTATGTGGTCTGGTTGTTGTGGACGGGGAGAAGGACATGAGGGTGTGCTGGTAGTGGCGATGAGGGTGGTAAAGATGGAAAGAATAAGGGTGACGATGTCGAGGGTGCGGATGTTAGGCACGGCGGAGATCGGGGACAGGATAGGTTTAGAAATTTATTGGTGTCGGGGATTGTCGACACAGAAATGGTAAATTGTATATGTAAAATATCATGGAATAAGAATGGAAAGCGGACACGGACACGAACACGGACACGAGGCACTGCACTTGTGGATGGTGGAATTTATTTGTGGAGGAATTCATGGAAGATGAATAATGTGGAGGAGTACCTGCCAATATTTATAGGATGTGGGAATTCCCACTTGGGATAGGATTAGGAATAGATTAAACCCAATTTGGATATTTCCATATTTAGTTTAAAAGCAATCAAATCAAATCCAAATCTAATTAAAATCAAATTAAATACTTTTAGTTTAAAATCAAATCAATTTAAAATATAGATAGTTTACTATTTAGATGTATCCATGGAATCAAATCAAAATTTAAACTGTCACAAATATTTCAAAAATATATTTTCCAAAAAATACTATAATAAATAAATTTCGAAAATAATAAATCTTTTTGAATATTAAATCTTTTTGAATAATAAAATATTAATATTAAATAATTTCGAAAATACATTATTATTTAAAATAAATAAATATTTATGAAATAAATATTTTTGCACGAAGAATTTTATTATTAATAACTGCTAAAAACAATAGACTTTTTATGGCAAGAATACTAATTCTATATAATATTTTGAAAGTGTAAGAAAATAAAAAAATAATTGTTTTTCTAAAATATGTACGCTCGCACATATTCGCACTCGTCGAGCAAAAATAAAAGTTCGTGCGCGACGTAAAATACGATTACGTGACGTACAATACAAAATTTTAAATCCATGCAAATTTAATAAAAAAAATAGTAGAAATTTAGGGGTTTTACATCCTACCTAACTTAAAAGAATTTCGTCCTCAAAATTAAGAATTAGTAGGGGGTGAGAAGACACAAGGGGGTATCAATGCGGATCCAACGATGACAATGTTTTCACAAAATCATGTCGTAAGAAATTGCGATCTAGATCGTAGAAAAATAATACGGTATGGTCGTGGGTAATGAATGACGGTCACGATTGAGAGAAGGAAATAGATTCGATTTAATTAAGCGATTTAGAGGGTCTTGATAGAGTCGAGTAGTTTAGGAGAGCAATATCGAGTGAGAATGGTCATAGCCGAAAGGAAGGCTAGAGGAAGTTCTAGCTCGACGCCTTCGTCCTTCGAAAATTGGTGAAGGCGAAAGCAATATAGAGTTCGAAGGAGGCGTTTATCGAATACGAATACGTGATTCAAAGGCGATCAAAAAATTTCAAAAGAATTGTCAAAGCAGTTGTGGATGGGATTCTAGAGGATAAGCTTAACTATGTCCCCATCCACGTAGAATAATAGGCAAAAGCGAACCAAGTGCACTCGGTTGATCCGACCATCCTGCACTGGTTCTGATTAGACGCTATGTTAGTGGGAATTCTTCCAATAACATATGTCATGAACAAGCTTGATAAAGATAAGCTTGCAAAAACTAGGCTACATTAGCATCATTTAGTCTAGATAGTAAAAATATAGGCACGAGATTAAGATTGAAATAAAGAACCAATATGAATAGTCTAAGAGTCATAAGGATCTAAGTCTTGTTTATCATTCTATGGTTTATTGACCAAGGCTTGGTTGACCAAACGGGTTAATTTTCTCTAGTCTCTATGGTCTTAGATAATACTATTTGCATTCCCTTAATGGTCAAGGGTATGTCAAGTCGTGGGATATTCTACCCAACTTAAAGGAATTAAACTAAGGGTGTTTGGGACATCTAACTAGTAAGGTCAATCTCTAGCAAGCACGAAGGGAAGATAAGAATAACGATAGAATAAATCAAGCAAGATGCAATCAATGAGTCAAACGGTAGACAAAATCTAGGAAAGAGGTCAAGTATGTGGATGAGATCCTAGACATCTAATCCTATACGCAGGCTTGCTTGGTACGGTAAAGTAACCAAACAATTTATCTTGACCAGCATGGGCCACCACAAAAACATGTAACGCCCCAGTCCCAAAATACGTAGGACTAGGAACGTAGACATGCCAGCTGTATTCATACGAAGTATACTCCAATATATGGAAGCCTCGTATAAATGCATAAGCTGTAAAATGCAGTAAAACCACAACTAATCTCATCCACAAGAATAAAAGATATTATATAATCAACTATGAATTTGTCTTGATACAATATGTTGGACGGAGACAAATCCACTACCAACAAAATAAAAAAGAGTACATAGAAAATGAAATGAGTGGCGAACGAAGCGAAGACGATCCAAGTGCAATCATCCTCGAGAAATAGCAACGAACACGGCTAGAGCTAAAGCACCTGCGAAAAGACAATAGCACACACCTGGCAAGACAACCAGGTCCTCAGAGGGACGTAACAAGACACATAATAGCATGTCATATAAACTGAATAAATATCGCTCAAATAAATAAGTAAATCGGATTTATAACATGGTCCAATACGCACCTACTGAACGAGCGTACCATCCCCCCAACCAAACAAGGACAGGAGATGGTAAACTAATTCACGGCGACGTATCTTTCCATGCCATGAATCCAATATAGTATCCGGACCCCAACAAGGTTCAATACCTTCTCATCGAAGTAGTAAGTCACACCTACAACCAAACAAGGACAAGATGTGATGAACTAATCCGCGACAAGTTATTGTTCCAAGCCACGGTCAGATACAAGTACCCAAACCAAAAGTACTCGTACCTAACGGATAGGGTAGCCTACCGTTCTAAGTGATATGTAGTTAAGAACAACCCTTCCTGCGCATGGACCCTGGCTGAATAGGATCGGCATAGTCCCCCTTGGGCACCAGAGGCCCCATCAGGAAGAGCATGACGTTCCGCAGAATCGTCAGTACCCGTCAGTAATCATGGGTCATCAACCCCGTATCTCCAGTGGAGAGTCTGGGTCACAAGGGAAGTGCATCGAAGCCCATACGCTAAGGAATCGTCCTCCCCGCCCAATGCCTACTATGTTGTATCCACAACACAAACCACTATAAGCGCTAAGTCAAAACTAGCATGCAACCTCTATTAGCGGTTATTCCTATCGCACGGCTTATACGTACTGGTGGCCAGCCAACCACGCACTTCCGTGTTCTATATGCGACACACAACCTCGTGTTACAACGTGTCAAGGCCAATGAATGCAACACACTAGGTCGTCCCTTAATTCTAGGTTTAATGTGAGAAAAATAATACATAGCAGGAAAAATAATAAACAGTAAATTCTAACAGTTATGCTATGTATCACAGTTTTTGCATAAAAAAAATAAATAATACATGAAATATGAGCTAAAAATAAGTAAACAGCGAATGGCAAGGTGTCTTGCCTGGTAGGGCGCCTGGTGTGCTACGATGATCAAGGTGGCACGATCTGCAACTTCGGTGCAACAAGTATACATGGTGACCTCGGATGGTGGCACGGATAGTTCCATTGGGTCCAGAAGGGTCGAGTTAGTTAGGGTGGACATAAGGTAGTAGAGAATTTGGTAAAGGAATAGGAAAGATAGGCTGAATCACGATATGGAGAAAAACCGTAGGAAATCAATTAATATATTTGGTTTTAGAAAATACCTTATAATACTGAAAAGAAAATTATATGTATATAAGTAAATATTTTATTGACTAGGATATATTTTGAAGTGGCTTGAAATTTATAGTATAATTTGGTAACAATTTTTATACTTTTAGAGAAATATTTTTAGAAAGGAGAAGATAACATCTCAAAAATGGGCTTAGGGCAAACAATATCATAGGGTCATATAATCATAGGAAAACCAACCTTTAAAAATTTATAGACCTCCAACCTATTTTTATCACTCAAAATCTTGAAAATATTATCTATATAGATTTTAACAAATAATACAATAAAATAGTAATAATTATAATAATAAAATAAAGCCAGTAAATGATAATAAAATACATTTATCTTAATAATAATAATAAAATAATAGAGTTATAAAGGTATCATATATACCGGTATAGGTATCTAGTATATATTGCTACAAAATTTAATAATAATAATAACAATAATAGGTGTTAAAAGAGAAAATTAACAGGAATAGTAAACTACTAAACAATCAAAATAAAAACACAGCTAAATAAGTAAAATAATAAATAAATAAAAAAACAAATCACGTGCAGCACTAATGCTGCTCTCGTTCTCGAAGACAGCAGAGAGAGAGAAGAAAGAGACTATTGAGAAAGGAAAGAGGGAAGAGTCTTCGAGTTCTCCTCCGGAGAACTTCAGAGAAAATAAGTAAACAAAAAGGGGTCTGGTCTTCTCCAAGGAAGGAGAAAAGGAAAGAAGAAAAAAATCGAGAGGCTTAGAGAGGAGAAGGGAGAACGGCGGGGGCTGTTCCGGTGGAGAGGGAGCGCTCGCCGGTCGGCGGAGAAGGTTGGGAGAGAGAGGCGGAGGCTGTGAGCGGGTTCGCCGACGGTGTAGGGGCGGCGAGAAGGGGAAGAGAACGGTCGGGCGGTGATGGCGAGGAAGGGCGGCGGCACGAGGGTGGAAGGCCGGAGTGGGGTCGCGACGGACGGGCGCGGTGGAGTAGGTCGGTCTGGTGCTCGATCGCGGAGGAGTTGAAGGAAGCGGGAGGCTAGGGTTTGGCCGACAGTCGCACGGCGCCACGGCGGTTCAGGACGGAGTTCAGGCGACTAGGGGCGGCGCCGTGGAGTACAGGGCGGTGGCGGCGTTGCTTGGCCGAGATGGCCGAGGTTCGGCGGGGCGGAGGTGACGAGCTCACCGGAGTGGGCTGCGCTCCGGTCGCGAAGGCCGGCGAAGGCGGAGGTGAGTAAAATTAGGGTTTACATTTTTTCCTTCTCTACTCTGGTGTTGTGGCGTGGTGGTTGGCCGAGGATGGAGGCGGCTATGGTAGTGTTGGCGTTGGTTGTGTTTGGGGTGTTGGTGTCGGAAATTCCGGTGGCAGGGATTTGGCCAGGTCGAACGGAGGGTGCTGCGGTGGTCGGGTTACGGTGGCGGTGTTGGTCGGTGTTGGTCGGTTGTGGAGTCAGGGGTTCTGGTGGTTGGGCTGTCGGGTGGCGTGGTGGCAGGACGTGGTTGGTTTGGTCGGGGTCACCATGGTGAGGGCGCCGGAGTGGATCTGGCGATTGGGGTATGGGATCGAGCCGCGGTACTCTGCTGCAACGGTGGTCGGAGGAAAGGAGATGGTTCTGCTATGTGGTCTGGTTGTTGTGGACGGGGAGAAGGACACGAGGGTGTGCTGGTAGTGGCGATGAGGGTGGTAGAGACGGGAAGAATAAGGGTGACGATGTCGAGGGTGCGGACGTTAGGCACGGCGGAGATCGGGGACAGGATAGGTTTAGGAATTTATTGGTGTCGGGGATTGTCGACACAAAAATGGTAAATTGTATATATAAAATATCATGGAATAAGAATGGAAAGCGGACACGGACACGAGGCACTGCACTTATGGATGGTGGAATTTATTTGTGGAGGAATTCATGGAAGATGAATAATGTGGAGGAGTACCTGCCTATATTTATAGGATGTGGGAATTCCCACTTGGGATAGGATTATGAATAGATTAAACCCAATTTGGATATTTCCATATTTAGTTTAAAAGCAATCAAATCAAATCCAAATCTAATTAAAATCAAATTAAATACTTTTAGTTTAAAATCAAATCAATTTAAAATATAGATAGTTTACTATTTAGATGTATCCATGGAATCAAATCAAAATTTAAACTGTCACAAATATTTCAAAAATATGTTTTCCAAAAAATACTATAATAAATAAATTTCAAAAATAATAAATCTTTTTGAATAATAAATCTTTTTGAATAATAAAATATTAATATTAAATAATTTCGAAAATACATTATTATTTAAAATAAATAAATATTTATGAAATAAATATTTTTGCACGAAGAATTTTATTATTAATAACTGCTAAAAACAATAGACTTTTTATGGCAAGAATACTAATTCTATATAATATTTTGAAAGTGTAAGAAAATAAAAAAATAATTATTTTTCTAAAATATGTACGCTCGCACATATTCGCACTCGTCGAGCAAAAAATAAAAGTTCGTGCGCGACGTAAAATACGATTACGTGACGTACAATACAAAATTTTAAATCCATACAAATTTAATAAAAAAATAGTAGAAATTTAGGGGTTTTACAAGTCCAAAGATAAGGAATTCAGCATCAAGTCATTAAATTTAGAAAGCTAACACAAAACTAAAATTAGAAAATCTCCACGACCAGAGAAATAATTGTTCAAACAACATAACCAATGTTTGTGCCATCTTTTAAATAATACAAATATAGTAATCAGATCATAGTAAACATATATTTATGTGTGACTAATGAAATATATATTTATAGAAATGATTAGCATATTGAAATTGTGCCAGTGATGTGATTTCTTATTACCCATTTAATTAAAGTGAGCATAGCAATTTATGCTCAAAAAATTAAGTATACCTTTGCACGCCTTAATAGAGTAGCGAGTGTAATGCCCCACTCCGCACGGTGCATTATGGCGAGTCATTGACTCGAAGAGTTGCGTTGACCCGATGAAGTATCGATGTAAATCGATTGTAAGTGTTACGTTGGCACGAAAGTAAGCATTGAGTTGATTCGAATCAATAAGTTGATTCGATGCAAAACATAAGTCCGGTTCGAAACAAAAGTATTGACTTTGGTTAATCTGGCGTGCAGGCTACACTTTTACGCTGGACGATAGGAGGTCGGCATTTTGCCTTATTCACTAAAGTGTCCACGAAATCAAATCGTTGCCGATGCAACGGATTATAGCATGGGCACGGTAGGCCGAATCACAGAATAGCTCAGCGAAATGGCTAAGTCAGAAGAGTTAGCTATGCAACCAAGTTATGGAATCGAGCCGCATCAACTCGGCGAGACGACAAGGCATATCGACTTAAGGTGGGCAGGTTCTTGACTCTCTCTCCCTACTCCTTCACATCTAATAATATGTATAACTTGCATGCGATTGTGGCTAACGAGTTAGCGAACGTAGCTCGGACAGTTAAAGATCTTAGTGTGTGTCGAACATTAAGATAGAACATTGAACAATTGAATTGAAGCGACGTGTATCAAGTTCACGAGTCGCGATAGGGCATGGATGGTAGAACATTGAATGAATATATGAGATGTGCATAAAGTGCATGACTCTAAGAACACTGAACACTAGGCCTAGAACATTGATTATGGCATGAGCATGCCTTCGTGCACGAAAACTACGAAATGACTAAGTGAGTGAAATGGGGGCAAGTTGTGGTGCAAC